>OX465592.1:20805231-21409960 GCA_950022655.1 Alentia gelatinosa
TACAAGAACTACCTATGATAAACAGCCCATATTATTGGGAAGTACGGAGCTGGACATCACCACCCAAAGAAACGCTAACATGAGACTCCATTAAAACCTTTAGGAATCCTAAACACTAAACTATGACTTAGTATGGACACTACATCCTCACCACATCCCTTTTGTATATCAATTCTCATTACTACTATTACTACGCTATTCTGTATTCCTCAATTACTGCGGTAAGTGCATAAACACCACAACTCCTTGAAAGTACTGTATAATTGATTTCTCAATTACTGTTTTTTTGCAATGTGACGGACTGAAATCTGAATCAATGCATACTTGCTTCAAACAGTTTCAAACTCATGAGAGTCACATTAAACTTTATGAGAGAAAAAAAAGACAACACCGAGCAGTGTGTAGGGTACCAGTCTAGTGAGTTGGTTGACTGGTGATTTACCTGGTAGTAGGCAGTGCCGGAGCTGGCATCGTTGATGGTGAATAGCGGCGCGAAGACGGCGATGCCGGCAGTGTTCACCGCCAGTGTCAGGGAGGTGGAGAAGGTGAGCGGGAAGGAGGCCGGGTAGGCGGTCATCAGGGCCTGGTTGAAGGAGACGAAGCCGCTCCGACTCACCTAAAACAGGTGAATATACATATATCTAGTATCCACCTAATACAACGTGTCCTTAGAAAACACAACGGGAGTATGTATGGACATACCCGGTGCATACGGATATGTTGTATGCTCCGGGGGGGAGGGCGTATACGGAAAAATAGGGCGTACAGAAAAAATAGTGCATAACAAAAACGAACTGATATCAACATGCCACTTGTCCAGAAAAGGTGAATGATAAATTTGATATAGACTGGTTTCAGATAAAACCTGTCATATGCTCCTTGGAGTTGACTCTATGCAAATATCCTTGCATATGCGCGGATATTAGTGCGCATCAACTCCTCGGAGCATATTGCCGCTTGTATCTGAAAGGCAGCCAATACTGTGTATATATAGTCCCACGTAGTATTACAAAACGTCACGAAGTTTCATATGATGTTTATATGGTGTGAGTTGTTTGTGTGGAGTGATATCTGTAGTGGAAGACAAACAACGGCATGTAAACAATTATATGATATTGAGTAACGTTTAGAATTTATCCTTCCCAGTCACATATTTTAAACTTCATATGTCACCCGTGGAATAAAAATTCATGGCATGAGTGTGGCATACAATCACGCCATGTTAAATAATAGGAGATTTAGGATAGAGAGAAATATATCATCTGCTGTCTTGGCTAGTTATAGTATTGACCAGAGTATGGAGTATTCTAGGTTTTTATCTATCCATGACGAAGGAAAATATAGACGTATTAAGACAGTAAGCCAGTTTCTGTAAAGACTGACATAGAATCCTCTATAGGCTGGACGAAGACCCCGCGCAACTACACCCCCCCCCCCCCCCACTCCTAAGTACAAACTAAACTGATTTAAGAACTATGTAGGCTTCAGGAGGACCCCCAAATAGCAGATTCGAAGGCTGCTAAATACAAGAAAACCAACCATTGAGTGCATACCGTAATGCCAGAGATATTTTCCAGCCTTTTTTGTGAGAACTTGGAGGGTAAACTTACCGCCATGTCGGTGAGGGCTAGGCCGAAGACAGTAAAACTGGACCACTGCAATGTCGGTGGAGTGGTGTAAGACTGTGGGACGACCTGGTCCCCTTCCGCCGCTCCGTAGGGGAACAGAACTCCACTTACAACAACTGGAAAAATACAACCAAACCTTATATAGAAATTATATAATGCATATCACAGAGCGTGTTCGGCGAAGTCTAGTGTCTTGTTTAAAAAAAAATCAAACACCAAACCGGTTATAAATTCCCTATGTATCGTGGCATATATCTTTGGAATAAGTTGGACGCACAAGTGCAAAAGGCTGCTTCGAGATACATTGTATATGTGAAAGGATAACGCTGATTACGCACAGTAGCTGAATTATCATATACATTTCTCCGAACATCATTTCTTTCATCATCAATTCTTTCATCAGTTTCAAGCAGGTGCTTCACGATTGAAATCGGCGCAAGCCCCGGCCGACGTCCTTGTGATCGTCACCCATCTTGTACCGCCAATGTCCACCAGACGGCAGTAGCATCGCCCCTACGTGCTCAGCACCCTGCCAGCGCCATTTGGCTGCCCGGCCTGGTGGAACAGTTCTTTGGACGCCCGCTGGGCACTGTGTGTGTGCCTTGTTGTCGTCGGCCATCTAGAATTAGGTGGGTTGGTGGAACAGCACGGACAATTCATAGACTTTTTGCACGTTTTCAACCCGGTACCGGCACATCATTGGATAATTAGCATTATCTCCGTTTAGGCGGTTGTGACACCTTCTTCAAATTCGGCGAAAGCGGTATAGACTGTTCAGTCCTAGATACCTAGCTCATAGTGGACCCGAAATTATGGGGATTTTAAAATTATGGGAATTTTAAAATTATAGGGTGCCAACTATCCATGTCTCAATGAATGTCAATGTGATAGTCCCGTATTGTATTTCAGATGTAGGTACTACTTGTATATAGAACTGGATTAAGAGTCATATAAGATAAATAACACTCCTATAGTTTGTATGCGCCTCAACTGTCATCAAGGAGCAGCCATGTGGCGATTACAGTTAACATCATCTAAACGAGTTTGTTTGTGTGTTTGGATAGTTTAACGTCCAATTAGTTCAATTAGACTTACTAAACGAGTGGAGTATTGTTCATGTTTGCGATTTGAGTATGATTCTGGCTTTATCTCACCCCTTTCACGGACATCAAAATAGCACTACAATATCAGATCGATTCAAATGACTTCACAAATCCAATTAGGATAGTTTGAATCTCAATGTTGATGCCTTGTCTGCTCTCTAAACTCCTGGATGCTGATTGGCCAGTCACCTTTGACATCACCTTGTCCCAGGGGTGAAATAAATACACAATATTGACTGGTTTTCGATACAAGTGGTTGTATGCCTCCAGGAGTTGATGCATAGTAATATATGAGTGCATGCGAGGATATTGGGCAGAGTCTAGCGCTTACTAATCTCTGCCTCAACTCAACACTGGTTCCTGGGGTATCCACTAAAGACATGGGGAACCAGCAAACATTTTGGATTAAAACCAGGGTAACTGTAAAAAGTCATGAACCTCAAACAACTCATATATCATAAGGTAGGATATACTATAATTGTCAAATGAGCTTCACAGACATTCCAGCTATTTATTTTTCATCTCTAAGCCACTTTCTAATGTAAATTCACAGTTGATTAGACTGCCTCTTCGAATGAGCACATGTGTTATGATGACAAACAAAACTCCGCAACACATGAGGTTCTTTCCACTGAAAAAAATACCATTAAGTCTATGTCTGGTTTGACACGACAAATAACAGAAATGAGTGTACATTTTTTACCATATACATATATATGTGCACCTCTATTTACAAGTAAAATACAAAATACTCCTCAAAGTGTTCAAAGCATTTAGGATAATATAAAAAAACTGGTGTATGGGCCAGATTCTGTTCCAAACAGGCAGGTTGGTCCAGAGATGCAAGCAGCCGCAGGAAGTAGAGTGCATGATTTATGCTAGGAGAGTGATTATTCTACTCTCAAACCAGATGCAACTAGAAAAGTGTTCATATAAGGATATATGTATAAAGCATGTACCATTTCTTTTTTATCATTTCACAACAAGCTAGTACAAAGACATTCTGCTACTTGAAGGTTTTGTGTGTCTTCTAAGGACATTTTCACAAGATGCTTTTTGATCGAATTGTTCACCGACTACTTATTATGTGAAAATGTCCCTAGAAGACACACAAAACCATTGCTTGGAGAGTTGGAGGAATCGAAGTGCATACTGGAGGAAGTTAGTTGCATTACTATGCCATGTGCTTTTAAAGATGGCGGATCCCCTGCCTCTCACATTGTGAACTTGGTGAATATCATATCAAATATAGGCTTCACCTACTTAATAACACTTCCTAGGATGTGAGCAACTGTCAGTGCCACTAATGCCCCCCCCCCCCCCTTTTTAACAAATACTTGAATATCTCAGGAAATAATTTACCTAGAAAATTACTCTTCCTTGCAACTACTACAATTTGATCTCTTCCAAATGAGGCATATCATATTATGATAAAACATGATTTAGGGGTAGAAATATGTCCATAATGAGTTCTTAAAAATGGACCTGTGACTAAATAAGTCCCCCTCCCACCTAACGGAAATCATCATTTTATTTTGGAAAAATCCATGTCAAAATACTAAATATTAAAACTGTAATATATAATATTGCCAACTTGTTTTTCTTTTCTGTTCAGGGTTTGGTAAGGCTTAAAAGATTTTGATATTTGATTGTTGCATATATTCTCACCATTTTCACAGTTGGTTCCGCTGAAGTAAGCAGTACATCTACAAGTGTACTCAAAGGTGCCGTCTATGCAGGTGCCGCCGTTTTGACATGGGCCTGACAGGCACTGGTTCACAGGGTCCACCACTGAAAGGACAAGGCATAATAGGCCACTACATGTGTCATTTTCAATATATGGGGGAAACAAAGTAGACCCGAATGTTGTAGATAAGAAACAGTCATCTAGTAAGATATAGGGAATGCGATAAAAGATTTAGTATTATGAATTGACGAAACCATAAAAAAGAATACAAGAATCGGTGATTCTTTTCACGTTCAGGGTATAAGATGTAGCTCAAAAACAATGGCTGGAGTGATTATAATGGGATTAAAGGTTCCACTGGACAAATTCAACAGTAGTTGAACAATGATTTAAAGTGAATACGACTAAATTTATTCACTTTTTCAATAGGTGTGAACGAATTGGTGTGAAATACTCACCAACTGTGACGGTAGTCTGTTTTTCGGTAGTTGCAGCTTCAGTAGTTTGTGTTTCAGTAGTTGCTCTTTCTGTTGTTGCAGCTTCAGTAGTTGCAGTCTCTGTTGTTATTGCTTCAGTAGTTGGTGTCACTGTTGCAGCATCAGTAGTTGGGGCTTGTGTAGTTGCAGCTTCAGTAGTTGGTGCTTCTGTGGTTGTAACTTCTGTAGTTGCTGTCACTGTTGTTCCAGATTCAGTACTTGGGACTTCTGTAGTTACTGCCACAGTTGTTGCAGCTTCAGTAGTCGGGACTCCTGTAGTTGTAGTCTCTGTTGTTGCTGCTTCAGTGGTTGCTGTCACTGTTGTTCCAGATTCAGTAGTTGAGGCTTCTGTAGTTACTGTCACTGTTGTCGCAGCTCCAGTAGTTGGGACTTCTGTAGTTGCATTCTCTGTTGTTGCAGTTTCAGTAGTTGGTGTCACTGTTGTTGCAGCTTCAGTAGTTGACGCTTCAGTAGTTGCTGCTACTGATGTTGCAGCTTCAGTTGTTTGTACATCTGTAGTTGCTGTCACTGTTGTTGCAGCAAATGTAGATGAAACTTCTGTAGTTGCTGTCCCTGTAGTTGTAGCTTTGGTAGTTAGGACTTCAGTAGTTTGTGATTCAGTTGTTGCTGTTTCTGTTGTTAAGGCAACAGTCGTTAGTGGTTCAGTAGTTACTCTTGTGGTTGTCTCAGGCACAGTGGTTGCCTCAGTGGTTGCAATTGATGTTATTTCCTGTGCTGTTGTCTCAGCCATCGAAGAAGTTTCTGCTCCTGTTGTAGTGGTTACTCCTGTAGATGCTTGTCCTGATGTGGTCTCCACTACTGAAGTAGTATATCCTGCTGTAGTTGTTTCACTTGCTGTTGTTGGTTCCTGCACTGTGCTTGTTTCTGCCAATGAGGAGGTTTCCATCTGTGTTGTAGTTTCAACAACTGAAGTTGAATCAGTTCCTGTTGGTGAGCTACCTATTGTTGAAGTTAGAGTCTCTGTGGATGATGAATCAACCGATGTAGTATATTCCATACTAGTTGTTGCAGAAATTGAACTTGTATCCACTCCTGATGTTGTTGCTGCTAGTGTCGTTGATGCTACCTCTTTAGTTGTCACAGGTACAGTTGTTGTTTCAGACACTGTAGTTGTATCATTACTTGTTGTTTCCTGTGCTGAGGAAGTTTCAGGAACAGATGTTGTTCCATCAACTGTTGTACCTCCAACTGTTGTTGTATATATTACTGTGGATGTCATAGAATCTGTTGATGTTAGTTGAGATGTAGTCTCTATTACTGGAGACGTTTCTGCTACAGTTGTAGTGATCACTTCTGTAGATGTTGGTCCTGATGTGGTCTCCCCTACTGAAGTAGTATATCCTGCTGTAGTTGTCTCTCTTGCTGTTGTTGGTTCCTGCACTGTGCTTGTTTCTGCCAATGAGGAGGTTTCCATCTGTGTTGTAGTTTCAACAACTGAAGTTGAATCAGTTCCTGTTGGTGAGCTACCTATTGTTGAAGTTAGAGTCTCTGTGGATGATGAATCAACCGATGTAGTATATTCCATACTAGTTGTTGCAGAAATTGAACTTGTATCCACTCCTGATGTTGTTGCTGCTAGTGTCGTTGATGCTACCTCTTTAGTTGTCACAGGTACAGTTGTTGTTTCAGACACTGTAGTTGTATCATTACTTGTTGTTTCCTGTGCTGAGGAAGTTTCAGGAACAGATGTTGTTCCATCAACTGTTGTACCTCCAACTGTTGTTGTATATATTACTGTGGATGTCATAGAATCTGTTGATGTTATTTGAGATGTAGTCTCTGTTACTGGAGACGTTTCTGCTACAGTTGTAGTGATCACTTCTGTAGATGCTGGTCTTGATGTGGTCTCCACTACTGAAGTAGTATATCCTACTGTAGTTGTTTCACTTGCTGTTGTTGATTCTGGCACAGTGCTTGTTTCTGCCAATGAGGTGGTTTCCATCTGTGTTGTAGTTTCAACAACTGAAGTTGAATCAGTTCCTGTTGGTGAGCTACCTATTGTTGAAGTTTGAGTCTCTGTGGATGATGCATCAACCGATGTAGTATATTCCATACTAGTTGTTGCAGAAATTGAACTTGCATCCACTCCTGATGTTGTTGCAGATAGTGTCGTTGATGCTACCTCTTTAGTTGTCACAGGTACAGTTGTTGTTTCAGACACTGTAGTTGTATCATTACTTGTTGTTTCCTGTGCTGAGGAAGTTTCAGGAACAGATGTTGTTCCATCAACTGTTGTACCTCCAACTGTTGTTGTATATATTACTGTGGATGTCATAGAATCTGTTGATGTTATTTGAGATGTAGTCTCTGTTACTGGAGACGTTTCTGCTACAGTTGTAGTGATCACTTCTGTAGATGCTGGTCCTGATGTGGTCTCCCCTACTGAAGTAGTATATCCTACTGTAGTTGTCTCTCTTGCTGTTGTTGGTTCCTGCACTGTGCTTGTTTCTGCCAATGAGGAGGTTTCCATCTGTGTTGTAGTTTCAACAACTGAAGTTGAATCAGTTCCTGTTGGTGAGCTACCTATTGTTGAAGTTAGAGTCTCTGTGGATGATGCATCAACCGATGTAGTATATTCCATACTAGTTGTTGCAGAAATTGAACTTGTATCCACTCCTGATGTTGTTGCAGCTAGTGTCGTTGATGCTACCTCTTTAGTTGTCACAGGTACAGTTGTTGTTTCAGACACTGTAGTTGTATCATTACTTGTTGTTTCCTGTGCTGAGGAAGTTTCAGGAACAGATGTTGTTCCATCAACTGTTGTACCTCCAACTGTTGTTGTATATATTACTGTGGATGTCATAGAATCTGTTGATGTTATTTGAGATGTAGTCTCTATTTCTGGAGACGTTTCTGCTACAGTTGTAGTGATCACTTCTGTAGATGCTGGTCCTGATGTGGTCTCCCCTACTGAAGTAGTATATCCTACTGTAGTTGTCTCTCTTGCTGTTGTTGGTTCCTGCACTGTGCTTGTTTCTGCCAATGAGGAGGTTTCCATCTGTGTTGTAGTTTCAACAACTGAAGTTGAATCAGTTCCTGTTGGTGAGCTACCTATTGCTGAAGTTAGAGTCTCTGTGGATGATGAATCAACCGATGTAGTATATTCCATACTAGTTGTTGCAGAAATTGAACTTGTATCCACTCCTGATGTTGTTGCAGCTAGTGTCGTTGATGCTACCTCTTTAGTTGTCACAGGTACAGTTGTTGTTTCAGACACTGTAGTTGTATCATTACTTGTTGTTTCCTGTGCTGAGGAAGTTTCAGGAACAGATGTTGTTCCATCAACTGTTGTACCTCCAACTGTTGTTGTATATATTACTGTGGATGTCATAGAATCTGTTGATGTTATTTGAGATGTAGTCTCTGTTACTGGAGACGTTTCTGCTACAGTTGTAGTGATCACTTCTGTAGATGCTGGTCCTGATGTGGTCTCCCCTACTGAAGTAGTATATCCTACTGTAGTTGTCTCTCTTGCTGTTGTTGGTTCCTGCACTGTGCTTGTTTCTGCCAATGAGGAGGTTTCCATCTGTGTTGTAGTTTCAACAACTGAAGTTGAATCAGTTCCTGTTGGTGAGCTACCTATTGTTGAAGTTAGAGTCTCTGTGGATGATGCATCAACCGATGTAGTATATTCCATACTAGTTGTTGCAGAAATTGAACTTGTATCCACTCCTGATGTTGTTGCAGCTAGTGTCGTTGATGCTACCTCTTTAGTTGTCACAGGTACAGTTGTTGTTTCAGACACTGTAGTTGTATCATTACTTGTTGTTTCCTGTGCTGAGGAAGTTTCAGGAACAGATGTTGTTCCATCAACTGTTGTACCTCCAACTGTTGTTGTATATATTACTGTGGATGTCATAGAATCTGTTGATGTTATTTGAGATGTAGTCTCTGTTACTGGAGACGTTTCTGCTACAGTTGTAGTGATCACTTCTGTAGATGCTGGTCCTGATGTGGTCTCCCCTACTGAAGTAGTATATCCTACTGTAGTTGTCTCTCTTGCTGTTGTTGGTTCCTGCACTGTGCTTGTTTCTGCCAATGAGGAGGTTTCCATCTGTGTTGTAGTTTCAACAACTGAAGTTGAATCAGTTCCTGTTGGTGAGCTACCTATTGTTGAAGTTAGAGTCTCTGTGGATGATGCATCAACCGATGTAGTATATTCCATACTAGTTGTTGCAGAAATTGAACTTGTATCCACTCCTGATGTTGTTGCAGCTAGTGTCGTTGATGCTACCTCTTTAGTTGTCACAGGTACAGTTGTTGTTTCAGACACTGTAGTTGTATCATTACTTGTTGTTTCCTGTGCTGAGGAAGTTTCAGGAATAGATGTTGTCCCTTCAACTGTCGTACCTCCAACTGTTGTTGTATCTATCACTGTGGATGTCATAGAATCTGTTGATGTTATTTCAGATGTTGTAGCAGCTACTGTAGATTCTAGAAACATACAAAAACAATGCCCATGATGAAGGGATTTGAGGGTAGCGACAAATCATCAGCACATACAATTTGATGTATAGTCTCTAGGTAAGTTAGAATACTCTACTTTGTTATGTATAAAAGTTCCTACAGTTTCCTAAGTATCTTCACAAAGGATCATGCGGTTAGAACAACTCATGCACGTTAGATTGACAATGTTAATCCTTTTGGTTCATGTCTGTATCACCGTTTTGAAGCAAACTTGGTCTCAGCTCTTAACGTCTCCATGTTGGTTTCATTTCGCGGATGAGGATATATTTCAGGTGGAGATGTCAACGGTTAATGAACAGAGATACTAACAGCCAATATCAAGAAAATGTATGCAATCAAAATCATCTAAATCTGTCCCTGGGCATGTAAGTGACACTCGGTCAGTAATTATATCTGATATTTTTAAAATATAAGAATTGAGAATGACAAAACATTGAAATAAAAAAACTTAAATGATATTTGTTGCTACCCTAAACGTGCAAGTGCTATAGGATTAGATCCTCCATACACTCGACGTGTGCAGTGATATCAAATGGGTAAGTAGTATCTGCATGGCTGTGCCAGGTTTGGTCAAATAACACATCAAGATCTCTAGCAAGACTTCTCGATTCCCACTGTGCTGGATTGGTCACATTATATGTTTCGACAAAGCCTGTGGTGCATTGATCATAATTATCTGTATTTCTGGCAGGGATACTGAAAGAGGGTAAATCAATTTACAACGATCCCACCAGAAGTTTGTATTGTCTTCCTCGGTTCAAAATCATAAAAGGTCATGCTATTACAACTCTTATCTTGAATTTTGCAGTGCTTTTAGACAGATGAAACTAAGTATGGATTTGGTTCAGATCCCGGTTTGACGGAGTGGATGGCAAAACCACAATTCCATAAAATGATGGTAACGTGAAATATTACCTGCATCTAAACTGATGCACCTGCCGACGAGCAATCTCCATCCTTCTGTCTGCTGTGTGCCAGTGTAGGTAGTTATAAATCCCATATTCTGTCTCACATAGCTAGTCATACTGTCTGTCTCATTGTCAGCCCATCCGTTGTAATACATCGCATGCTTGTAAACTGACGGGGTGGAGCCTCTTTCCACATATACTGCAGAGGAGCCTATTTCCGTGCTGAGCTGACAAGAGAGAACGTTGATCTTGAAAAGAATTATCATTTAGGTGCACAACTAAAGCTACATAATATCAATAATAATCACAATAATATTGGGCCCTTAGTAATGAATTTAGAATTCAAATATGAGCCACAACAATTAATCTCACATAATTGGGTTATGTATAGCATATTAATGTTGCCTATTCATTGAAATGAAATTATTGATTATGATTTAAGGACTACGTTCAAGTGCCTACCAGTGTGATACGATGAACATCCACCCCAGTTGGTAGAATAAGATGCCATGTCGTCGCAACATACGTAATTAATACCAGACTTATGTTCACCTGAGAGGAGCCTGGTAGAAGTTCTATATTGACCTGGAAAAAAAACATCAGCATTCTTTAGACCCCCAACTCTTATTGATACCGATCAACAACAAATTTGTTTGTTTGTGGTTTAACGTCCCAATGGAGCCTGATGGGATATAGAGACCATCTATTATTTAAGCTTTTCACTTCCATAAGACTTATGTTTCAATACGTGGCTATGGGTGCATTCGTCGGCAGCTACCGCTTGAATGAGCTCGATGTCTGTTATCAGCTACGTCATCACTACCGTTCGATTGTGACAGCAGCGTAATCGTGGCGATTTGCTTAGTGTCAATTGTTGACAAAAAACTTTCATAAGACTTATTTCAGTAAATTCTTTTCAATGTATTCAAATATCCTTATGAACAATCAAAGGGAATTTGAACTAACTACTAAACTACTAAATCAGTCGACCATAACAAGGTGATCAATTCTATAATATGTATTTAAGTATAAATATTGCCCCTACAAATTCACCGAGGCGAGAGTTCTTTTACTTCTTATACCACATAGACATAATATGAGACGGATTGGCCTTTGAAACTTTCAACTGATGGTAATGGAGAAAGTTGGCTGCAGTTGGACTCGAACCCACAATCTTGGGATTTACTTGCCCAGTGCCTTAACAGTCCCCAACCCCAAAAGATGCAAAATCATTTCATTCCTGATGGCGGTGGAAGGACATACCCTCACAAGAAAATGCCTTGTACATGTATATTGCTCAAAATATTTGGTAAAAGAGACGACTTTCCGGGACTTTCTATCACTACAATACTCATTTGGTCTCACACTAACAAAAACATTTTCCTTCATACACAGATAAACGTCAAAGTTAGCTAGAACTTTCCACACCTTTCCAGTTTTCCGTTTCATTTTGAAGAGGATGAAGTCTGATGATACTAAAATTATCTTGCCAAATAAGAATTCATCTGGAAGACTACAATAGTCAAGAATGTTCAGAACCAGTAGTTTTATATTACACTTCAAAGTCTTTCCATTTTCCTTGACTTTTATTCTTGCCATGAACCCTAGACTTAGAAGTGGCTAAAGCAAAATATCGGTACATCTGTAAATCATTTCAATTTTTAAACCATGCTTAATTCTGCGTAAATAAGAAAATTTACTTAAGAAGCCTACATTGATGCCAATCAAGAATAAAAATTTAATGTGGGTTCAATACAATCATGGGTGTTATCTTTGCTCAAATCAACTTACTGTAATATTATTGTCGCTGCTGGTGACCGAATAACTGTTGAGAACATGCACTTCTGATTCAGAGGTATCACAGGGAACGCAGCGATGAACAGAGGATGTTGCATTAATGGCAAAACCGTTACCATACGGTAAATCAGTCTGTATATTACATGTTGTGTTGTAAGGGATAGCATTCAGATTTACTGAACTGGTTGTTGCAGAATTCATTGTGGTACTCTTGATATCAGAGCCAGAAGTTGTTTCAACAGTAACTGATGTCATTGTTGCAGCTACAGTGGATGTCTGAGGTACACTGGAGGTTTCAGGAACTGAAGTTGTCATACCTGTTCTTGTGGTTTCTGCTACTGTTGTTTCCATCAATGTCGAAGTGTCTCCAAGTGAGGTTTCCGAAAATGACGTTGTAAGGTATTCAGTTTTTGTGGGCATTACAGTTGTACTTTCAGCTCTAGTTGTCATGGCCTCTGTTGTTGTTTCGGCAACTGTTGTTGATTCCTCCATAGTTGTTGGTTCTATAGTTGTAGTTATAGCCTCGCTTGTTGGTACAACTGATGTACTTTCATACATGGTTGTTGTTTCTATAGAAGATGATGTCATTGGCACAGATGATGTGGGAGCTACAGTTGATGTCACTGGCACACTTGAAGTTTCAGGAATAGTAGTGGTCACACTCAATGTTGTAGTTTCTGCCACGGTTGTTGTTTCCATTATAGTTGTAGTATCTGCAACTGTGGTTTCTACAGCTGAAGTTGTATTATAATCAGTTGTTGTGAGCATTCCGGTTGTACTTTCCACTCTAGTTGTCATGGTCTCTGTAGTTGTTGCTGGTTCTGTTGTTGTTTCGGCAACTGTTGTTGATTCCCCCATAGTTGTTGGTTCTACAGTTGTAGTTATAGCCTCACCTGTTGGTATAACTGTTGTACTTTCATACATGGTTGTTGTTTCTATAGATGTTGTCATTGGCACAGATGTGGGGGCTACAGTTGATGTCACTGGCACACTTGAAGTTTCAGGAATAGTAGTGGTCACACTCAATGTTTTAGTTTCTGCCATGGTTGTTGTTTCCATCATGGTTGTAGTATCTGCAACTGTGGTTTCTACAGCTGAAGTTGTATTATATTCAATTTTTGTGGGCATTACAGTTGTACTTTCAGCTCTAGTTGTCATGGCCTCTGTTGTTGTTTCGGCAACTGTTGTTGATTCCCCCAAAGTTGTTGGTTCTAAAGTTGTAGTTATAGCCTCGCTTGTTGGTACAACTGTTGTACTTTCATACATGGTTGTTGTTTCTATAGGAGATGTTGTCATTGGCACAGATGTTGTGGGAGCTACAGTTGATGTCACTGGCACACTTGAAGTTTCAGGAATAGTAGTGGTCAAACTCAATGTTTTAGTTTCTGCCATGGTTGTTGTTTCCATCATGGTTGTAGTATCTGCAACTGTGGTTTCTACAGCCGAAGATGTAATATATTCAGTTGTTGAGGGCATTACAGTTGTACTTTCCACTTTAGTTGTCATGGCCTCTGCTGTTGTTGCTGGTTCTGTTGTTGTTTCGGCAACTGATGTTGATTCCCCCATAGTTGTTGGTTCTACAGTTGTAGTTATAGCCTTGCTTGTTGGTACATCTGTTGTATTTTCATACATGGTTGTTGTTTCTATAGGAGATGTTGTCATTGGCACAGATGTTGTGGGAGCTACAGTTGATGTCACTGGCACACTTGAAGTTTCAGGAATAGTAGTGGTCACACTCAATGTTGTAGTTTCTGCCACGGTTGCTGTTTCCTTCAAGGTTGTAGTATCTGCAACTGTGGTTTCTGCAGCTGAAGTTGTATTATATTCAATTTTTGTAGGCATTACAGTTGTACCTTCAGCTCTAGTTGTCATGGCCTCTGTTGTTGTTTCGGCAACTGTTGTTGATTCCCCCATAGTTGTTGGTTCTAAAGTTGTAGTTATAGCCTCACTTGTTGGTACAACTGTTGTACTTTCATACATGGTTGTTGTTTCTATAGGAGATGTTGTCATTGGCACAGATGTTGTGGGAGCTACAGTTGATGTCACTGGCACACTTGAAGTTTCAGGAATAGTAGTGGTCACACTCAATGTTGTAGTTTCTGCCACGGTTGTTGTTTCCATCATGGTTGTAGTATCTGCAACTGTGGTTTCTACAGCTGAAGTTGTAATATATTCAGTTGTTGTGGGCACTACAGTTGTACTTTCCACTCTAGTTGTCATGGCCTCTGTTGTTGTTTCGGCAACTGTTGTTGATTCCCCCATAGTTGTTGGTTCTAAAGTTGTAGTTATAGCCTCGCTTGTTGGTACAACTGTTGTACTTTCATACATGGTTGTTGTTTCTATAGGAGATGTTGTCATTGGCACAGATGTTGTGGGAGCTACAGTTGATGTCACTGGCACACTTGAAGTTTCAGGAATAGTAGTGGTCACACTCAATGTTGTAGTTTCTGCCACGGTTGTTGTTTCCATCATGGTTGTAGTACCTGCAACTGTGGTTTCTACAGCTGAAGTTGTATTATAATCAGTTGTTGTGGGCACTACAGTTGTACTTTCCACTCTAGTTGTCATGGCCTCTGTTGTTGTTGCTGGTTCTGTTGTTGTTTCGGCAACTGTTGTTGATTCCCCCATGGTTGTTGGTTCTAAAGTTGTAGTTATAGCCTCGCTTGTTGGTACAACTGTTGTACTTTCATACATGGTTGTTGTTTCTATAGGAGATGTTGTCATTGGCACAGATGTTGTGGGAGCTACAGTTGATGTCACTGGCACACTTGAAGTTTCAGGAATAGTAGTGGTCACACTCAATGTTGTAGTTTCTGCCACGGTTGTTGTTTCCATCATGGTTGTAGTACCTGCAACTGTGGTTTCTACAGCTGAAGTTGTATTATAATCAGTTGTTGTGGGCACTACAGTTGTACTTTCCACTCTAGTTGTCATGGCCTCTGTTGTTGTTGCTGGTTCTGTTGTTGTTTCGGCAACTGTTGTTGATTCCCCCATGGTTGTTGGTTCTAAAGTTGTAGTTATAGCCTCGCTTGTTGGTACAACTGTTGTACTTTCATACATGGTTGTTGTTTCTATAGGAGATGTTGTCATTGGCACAGACGTTGTGGGAGCTACAGTTGATGTCACTGGCACACTTGAAGTTTCAGGAATAGTAGTGGTCACACTCAATGTTGTAGTTTCTGCCACGGTTGTTGTTTCCATCATGGTTGTAGTATCTGCAACTGTGGTTTCTACAGCTGAAGTTGTAATATATTCAGTTGTTGTGGGCACTACAGTTGTACTTTCCACTCTAGTTGTCATGGCCTCTGTTGTTGTTGCTGGTTCTGTTGTTGTTTCGGCAACTGTTGTTGATTTCCCCATGGTTGTTGGTTCTAAAGTTGTAGTTATAGCCTCGCTTGTTGGTACAACTGTTGTACTTTCATACATGGTTGTTGTTTCTATAGGAGATGTTGTCATTGGCACAGATGTTGTGGGAGCTACAGTTGATGTCACTGGCACACTTGAAGTTTCAGGAATAGTAGTGGTCACACTCAATGTTGTAGTTTCTGCCACGGTTGTTGTTTCCATCATGGTTGTAGTATCTGCAACTGTGGTTTCTACAGCTGAAGTTGTAATATATTCAGTTGTTGTGGGCACTACAGTTGTACTTTCCACTCTAGTTGTCATGGCCTCTGTTGTTGTTGCTGGTTCTGTTGTTGTTTCGGCAACTGTTGTTGATTCCCCCATAGTTGTTGGTTCTAAAGTTGTAGTTATAGCCTCGCTTGTTTGAACAACTGTTGTACTTTCATACATGGTTGTTGTTTCTATAGGAGATGTTGTCATTGGCACAGATGTTGTGGGAGCTACAGTTGATGTCACTGGCACACTTGAAGTTTCAGGAATAGTAGTGGTCACACTCAATGTTGTAGTTTCTGCCACGGTTGTTGTTTCCATCATGGTTGTAGTATCTGCAACCATGGTTTCTACAGCTGAAGTTGTAATATATTCAGTTGTTGTGGGCACTACAGTTGTACTTTCCACTCTAGTTGTCATGGCCTCTGCTGTTGTTGCTGGTTCTGTTGTTGTTTCGGCAACTGTTGTTGATTCCCCCATGGTTGTTGGTTCTAAAGTTGTAGTTATAGCCTCGCTTGTTGGTACAATTGTTGTACTTTCATACATGGTTGTTGTTTCTATAGGAGATGTTGTCATTGGCAGAGATGTTGTGGGAGCTATAGTTGATGTCACTGGCACACTTGAAGTTTCAGGAATAGTAGTGGTCACACTCAATGTTGTAGTTTCTGCCAGGGTTGTTGTTTCCATCATGGTTGTAGTATCTGCAACTGTGGTTTCTACAGCTGAAGTTGTAATATATTCAGTTGTTGTGGGCACTACAGTTGTACTTTCCACTCTAGTTGTCATGGCCTCTGTTGTTGTTGCTGGTTCTGTTGTTGTTTCGGCAACTGTTGTTGATTCCCCCATGGTTGTTGGTTCTAAAGTTGTAGTTATAGCCTCGCTTGTTGGTACAACTGTTGTACTTTCATACATGGTTGTTGTTTCTATAGGAGATGTTGTCATTGGCACAGATGTTGTGGGAGCTACAGTTGATGTCACTGGCACACTTGAAGTTTCAGGAATAGTAGTGGTCACACTCAATGTTGTAGTTTCTGCCACGGTTGTTGTTTCCATCATGGTTGTAGTATCTGCAACTGTGGTTTCTACAGCTGAAGTTGTAATATATTCAGTTGTTGTGGGCACTACAGTTGTACTTTCCACTCTAGTTGTCATGGCCTCTGTTGTTGTTGCTGGTTCTGTTGTTGTTTCGGCAACTGTTGTTGATTCCCCCATAGTTGTTGGTTCTAAAGTTGTAGTTATAGCCTCGCTTGTTGGTACAACTGTTGTACTTTCATACATGGTTGTTGTTTCTATAGGAGATGTTGTCATTGGCACAGATGTTGTGGGAGCTACAGTTGATGTCACTGGCACACTTGAAGTTTCAGGAATAGTAGTGGTCACACTCAATGTTGTAGTTTCTGCCACGGTTGTTGTTTCCATCATGGTTGTAGTATCTGCAACTGTGGTTTCTACAGCTGAAGTTGTAATATATTCAGTTGTTGTGGGCACTACAGTTGTACTTTCCACTCTAGTTGTCATGGCCTCTGTTGTTGTTGCTGGTTCTGTTGTTGTTTCGGCAACTGTTGTTGATTCCCCCATAGTTGTTGGTTCTAAAGTTGTAGTTATAGCCTCGCTTGTTGGTACAACTGTTGTACTTTCATACATGGTTGTTGTTTCTATAGGAGATGTTGTCATTGGCACAGATGTTGTGGGAGCTACAGTTGATGTCACTGGCACACTTGAAGTTTCAGGAATAGTAGTGGTCACACTCAATGTTGTAGTTTCTGCCACGGTTGTTGTTTCCATCATGGTTGTAGTATCTGCAACTGTGGTTTCTACAGCTGAAGTTGTAATATATTCAGTTGTTGTGGGCACTACAGTTGTACTTTCCACTCTAGTTGTCATGGCCTCTGTTGTTGTTGCTGGTTCTGTTGTTGTTTCGGCAACTGTTGTTGATTCCCCCATAGTTGTTGGTTCTAAAGTTGTAGTTATAGCCTCGCTTGTTGGTACAACTGTTGTACTTTCATACATGGTTGTTGTTTCTATAGGAGATGTTGTCATTTGCACAGATGTTGTGGGAGCTACAGTTGATGTCACTGGCACACTTGAAGTTTCAGGAATAGTAGTGGTCACACTCAATGTTGTAGTTTCTGCCACGGTTGTTGTTTCCATCATGGTTGTAGTATCTGCAACTGTGGTTTCTACAGCTGAAGTTGTAATATATTCAGTTGTTGTGGGCACTACAGTTGTACTTTCCACTCTAGTTGTCATGGCCTCTGTTGTTGTTTCGGCAACTGTTGTTGATTCCCCCATAGTTGTTGGTTCTAAAGTTGTAGTTATAGCCTCGCTTGTTGGTACAACTGTTGTACTTTCATACATGGTTGTTGTTTCTATAGGAGATGTTGTCATTGGCACAGATGTTGTGGGAGCTACAGTTGATGTCACTGGCACACTTGAAGTTTCAGGAATAGTAGTGGTCACACTCAATGTTGTAGTTTCTGCCACGGTTGTTGTTTCCATCATGGTTGTAGTATCTGCAACTGTGGTTTCTACAGCTGAAGTTGTAATATATTCAGTTGTTGTGGGCACTACAGTTGTACTTTCCACTCTAGTTGTCATGGCCTCTGTTGTTGTTGCTGGTTCTGTTGTTGTTTCGGCAACTGTTGTTGATTCCCCCATAGTTGTTGGTTCTAAAGTTGTAGTTATAGCCTCGCTTGTTGGTACAACTGTTGTACTTTCATACATGGTTGTTGTTTCTATAGGAGATGTTGTCATTGGCACAGATGTTGTGGGAGCTACAGTTGATGTCACTGGCACACTTGAAGTTTCAGGAATAGTAGTGGTCACACTCAATGTTGTAGTTTCTGCCACGGTTGTTGTTTCCATCATGGTTGTAGTATCTGCAACTGTGGTTTCTACAGCTGAAGTTGTAATATATTCAGTTGTTGTGGGCACTACAGTTGTACTTTCCACTCTAGTTGTCATGGCCTCTGTTGTTGTTGCTGGTTCTGTTGTTGTTTCGGCAACTGTTGTTGATTCCCCCATAGTTGTTGGTTCTAAAGTTGTAGTTATAGCCTCGCTTGTTGGTACAACTGTTGTACTTTCATACATGGTTGTTGTTTCTATAGGAGATGTTGTCATTGGCACAGATGTTGTGGGAGCTACAGTTGATGTCACTGGCACACTTGAAGTTTCAGGAATAGTAGTGGTCACACTCAATGTTGTAGTTTCTGCCACGGTTGTTGTTTCCATCATGGTTGTAGTATCTGCAACTGTGGTTTCTACAGCTGAAGTTGTAATATATTCAGTTGTTGTGGGCACTACAGTTGTACTTTCCACTCTAGTTGTCATGGCCTCTGTTGTTGTTGCTGGTTCTGTTGTTGTTTCGGCAACTGTTGTTGATTCCCCCATAGTTGTTGGTTCTAAAGTTGTAGTTATAGCCTCGCTTGTTGGTACAACTGTTGTACTTTCATACATGGTTGTTGTTTCTATAGGAGATGTTGTCATTGGCACAGATGTTGTGGGAGCTACAGTTGATGTCACTGGCACACTTGAAGTTTCAGGAATAGTAGTGGTCACACTCAATGTTGTAGTTTCTGCCACGGTTGTTGTTTCCATCATGGTTGTAGTATCTGCAACTGTGGTTTCTACAGCTGAAGTTGTAATATATTCAGTTGTTGTGGGCACTACAGTTGTACTTTCCACTCTAGTTGTCATGGCCTCTGTTGTTGTTGCTGGTTCTGTTGTTGTTTCGGCAACTGTTGTTGATTCCCCCATAGTCGTTGGTTCTAAAGTTGTAGTTATAGCCTCGCTTGTTGGTACAACTGTTGTACTTTCATACATGGTTGTTGTTTCTATAGGAGATGTTGTCATTGGCACAGATGTTGTGGGAGCTACAGTTGATGTCACTGGCACACTTGAAGTTTCAGGAATAGTAGTGGTCACACTCAATGTTGTAGTTTCTGCCACGGTTGTTGTTTCCATCATGGTTGTAGTATCTGCAACTGTGGTTTCTACAGCTGAAGTTGTAATATATTCAGTTGTTGTGGGCACTACAGTTGTACTTTCCACTCTAGTTGTCATGGCCTCTGTTGTTGTTGCTGGTTCTGTTGTTGTTTCGGCAACTGTTGTTGATTCCCCCATAGTTGTTGGTTCTAAAGTTGTAGTTATAGCCTCGCTTGTTGGTACAACTGTTGTACTTTCATACATGGTTGTTGTTTCTATAGGAGATGTTGTCATTGGCACAGATGTTGTGGGAGCTACAGTTGATGTCACTGGCACACTTGAAGTTTCAGGAATAGTAGTGGTCACACTCAATGTTGTAGTTTCTGCCACGGTTGTTGTTTCCATCATGGTTGTAGTATCTGCAACTGTGGTTTCTACAGCTGAAGTTGTAATATATTCAGTTGTTGTGGGCACTACAGTTGTACTTTCCACTCTAGTTGTCATGGCCTCTGTTGTTGTTGCTGGTTCTGTTGTTGTTTCGGCAACTGTTGTTGATTCCCCCATAGTTGTTGGTTCTAAAGTTGTAGTTATAGCCTCGCTTGTTGGTACAACTGTTGTACTTTCATACATGGTTGTTGTTTCTATAGGAGATGTTGTCATTGGTACAGATGTTGTGGGAGCTACAGTTGATGTCACTGGCACACTTGAAGTTTCAGGAATAGTAGTGGTCACACTCAATGTTGTAGTTTCTGCCACGGTTGTTGTTTCCATCATGGTTGTAGTATCTGCAACTGTGGTTTCTACAGCTGAAGTTGTAATATATTCAGTTGTTGTGGGCACTACAGTTGTACTTTCCACTCTAGTTGTCATGGCCTCTGTTGTTGTTGCTGGTTCTGTTGTTGTTTCGGCAACTGTTGTTGATTCCCCCATAGTTGTTGGTTCTAAAGTTGTAGTTATAGCCTCGCTTGTTGGTACAACTGTTGTACTTTCATACATGGTTGTTGTTTCTATAGGAGATGTTGTCATTGGCACAGATGTTGTGGGAGCTACAGTTGATGTCACTGGCACACTTGAAGTTTCAGGAATAGTAGTGGTCACACTCAATGTTGTAGTTTCTGCCACGGTTGTTGTTTCCATCATGGTTGTAGTATCTGCAACTGTGGTTTCTACAGCTGAAGTTGTAATATATTCAGTTGTTGTGGGCACTACAGTTGTACTTTCCACTCTAGTTGTCATGGCCTCTGTTGTTGTTGCTGGTTCTGTTGTTGTTTCGGCAACTGTTGTTGATTCCCCCATGGTTGTTGGTTCTAAAGTTGTAGTTATAGCCTCGCTTGTTGGTACAACTGTTGTACTTTCATACATGGTTGTTGTTTCTATAGGAGATGTTGTCATTGGCACAGATGTTGTGGGAGCTACAGTTGATGTCACTGGCACACTAGAAGTTTCAGGAATAGTAGTGGTCACACTCAATGTTGTAGTTTCTGCCACGGTTGTTGTTTCCATCATGGTTGTAGTATCTGCAACTGTGGTTTCTACAGCTGAAGTTGTAATATATTCAGTTGTTGTGGGCACTACAGTTGTACTTTCCACTCTAGTTGTCATGGCCTCTGTTGTTGTTGCTGGTTCTGTTGTTGTTTCAGCAACTGTTGTTGATTCCCCCATAGTTGTTGGTTCTAAAGTTGTAGTTATAGCCTCGCTTGTTGGTACAACTGTTGTACTTTCATACATGGTTGTTGTTTCTATAGGAGATGTTGTCATTGGCACAGATGTTGTGGGAGCTACAGTTGATGTCACTGGCACACTTGAAGTTTCAGGAATAGTAGTGGTCACACTCAATGTTGTAGTTTCTGCCACGGTTGTTGTTTCCATCATGGTTGTAGTATCTGCAACTGTGGTTTCTACAGCTGAAGTTGTAATATATTCAGTTGTTGTGGGCACTACAGTTGTACTTTCCACTCTAGTTGTCATGGCCTCTGTTGTTGTTGCTGGTTCTGTTGTTGTTTCGGCAACTGTTGTTGATTCCCCCATAGTTGTTGGTTCTAAAGTTGTAGTTATAGCCTCGCTTGTTGGTACAACTGTTGTACTTTCATACATGGTTGTTGTTTCTATAGGAGATGTTGTCATTGGCACAGATGTTGTGGGAGCTACAGTTGATGTCACTGGCACACTTGAAGTTTCAGGAATAGTAGTGGTCACACTCAATGTTGTAGTTTCTGCCACGGTTGTTGTTTCCATCATGGTTGTAGTATCTGCAACTGTGGTTTCTACAGCTGAAGTTGTAATATATACAGTTGTTGTGGGCACTACAGTTGTACTTTCCACTCTAGTTGTCATGGCCTCTGTTGTTGTTGCTGGTTCTGTTGTTGTTTCGGCAACTGTTGTTGATTCCCCCATAGTTGTTGGTTCTAAAGTTGTAGTTATAGCCTCGCTTGTTGGTACAACTGTTGTACTTTCATACATGGTTGTTGTTTCTATAGGAGATGTTGTCATTGGCACAGATGTTGTGGGAGCTACAGTTGATGTCACTGGCACACTTGAAGTTTCAGGAATAGTAGTGGTCACACTCAATGTTGTAGTTTCTGCCACGGTTGTTGTTTCCATCATGGTTGTAGTATCTGCAACTGTGGTTTCTACAGCTGAAGTTGTAATATATACAGTTGTTGTGGGCACTACAGTTGTACTTTCCACTCTAGTTGTCATGGCCTCTGTTGTTGTTGCTGGTTCTGTTGTTGTTTCGGCAACTGTTGTTGATTCCCCCATAGTTGTTGGTTCTAAAGTTGTAGTTATAGCCTCGCTTGTTGGTACAACTGTTGTACTTTCATACATGGTTGTTGTTTCTATAGGAGATGTTGTCATTGGCACAGATGTTGTGGGAGCTACAGTTGATGTCACTGGCACACTTGAAGTTTCAGGAATAGTAGTGGTCACACTCAATGTTGTAGTTTCTGCCACGGTTGTTGTTTCCATCATGGTTGTAGTATCTGCAACTGTGGTTTCTACAGCTGAAGTTGTAATATATTCAGTTGTTGTGGGCACTACAGTTGTACTTTCCACTCTAGTTGTCATGGCCTCTGTTGTTGTTGCTGGTTCTGTTGTTGTTTCGGCAACTGTTGTTGATTCCCCCATGGTTGTTGGTTCTAAAGTTGTAGTTATAGCCTCGCTTGTTGGTACAACTGTTGTACTTTCATACATGGTTGTTGTTTCTATAGGAGATGTTGTCATTGGCACAGATGTTGTGGGAGCTACAGTTGATGTCACTGGCACACTTGAAGTTTCAGGAATAGTAGTGGTCACACTCAATGTTGTAGTTTCTGCCACGGTTGTTGTTTCCATCATGGTTGTAGTGTCTGCAACTGTGGTTTCTACAGCTGAAGTTGTAATATATTCAGTTGTTGTGGGCACTACAGTTGTACTTTCCACTCTAGTTGTCATGGCCTCTGTTGTTGTTGCTGGTTCTGTTGTTGTTTCGGCAACTGTTGTTGATTCCCCCATAGTTGTTGGTTCTAAAGTTGTAGTTATAGCCTCGCTTGTTGGTACAACTGTTGTACTTTCATACATGGTTGTTGTTTCTATAGGAGATGTTGTCATTGGCACAGATGTTGTGGGAGCTACAGTTGATGTCACTGGCACACTTGAAGTTTCAGGAATAGTAGTGGTCACACTCAATGTTGTAGTTTCTGCCACGGTTGTTGTTTCCATCATGGTTGTAGTATCTGCAACTGTGGTTTCTACAGCTGAAGTTGTAATATATTCAGTTGTTGTGGGCACTACAGTTGTACTTTCCACTCTAGTTGTCATGGCCTCTGTTGTTGTTGCTGGTTCTGTTGTTGTTTCGGCAACTGTTGTTGATTCCCCCATAGTTGTTGGTTCTAAAGTTGTAGTTATAGCCTCGCTTGTTGGTACAACTGTTGTACTTTCATACATGGTTGTTGTTTCTATAGGAGATGTTGTCATTGGCACAGATGTTGTGGGAGCTACAGTTGATGTCACTGGCACACTTGAAGTTTCAGGAATAGTAGTGGTCACACTCAATGTTGTAGTTTCTGCCACGGTTGTTGTTTCCATCATGGTTGTAGTATCTGCAACTGTGGTTTCTACAGCTGAAGTTGTAATATATTCAGTTGTTGTGGGCACTACAGTTGTACTTTCCACTCTAGTTGTCATGGCCTCTGTTGTTGTTGCTGGTTCTGTTGTTGTTTCGGCAACTGTTGTTGATTCCCCCATAGTTGTTGGTTCTAAAGTTGTAGTTATAGCCTCGCTTGTTGGTACAACTGTTGTACTTTCATACATGGTTGTTGTTTCTATAGGAGATGTTGTCATTGGCACAGATGTTGTGGGAGCTACAGTTGATGTCACTGGCACACTTGAAGTTTCAGGAATAGTAGTGGTCACACTCAATGTTGTAGTTTCTGCCACGGTTGTTGTTTCCATCATGGTTGTAGTATCTGCAACTGTGGTTTCTACAGCTGAAGTTGTAATATATTCAGTTGTTGTGGGCACTACAGTTGTACTTTCCACTCTAGTTGTCATGGCCTCTGTTGTTGTTGCTGGTTCTGTTGTTGTTTCGGCAACTGTTGTTGATTCCCCCATAGTTGTTGGTTCTAAAGTTGTAGTTATAGCCTCGCTTGTTGGTACAACTGTTGTACTTTCATACATGGTTGTTGTTTCTATAGGAGATGTTGTCATTGGTACAGATGTTGTGGGAGCTACAGTTGATGTCACTGGCACACTTGAAGTTTCAGGAATAGTAGTGGTCACACTCAATGTTGTAGTTTCTGCCACGGTTGTTGTTTCCATCATGGTTGTAGTATCTGCAACTGTGGTTTCTACAGCTGAAGTTGTAATATATTCAGTTGTTGTGGGCACTACAGTTGTACTTTCCACTCTAGTTGTCATGGCCTCTGTTGTTGTTGCTGGTTCTGTTGTTGTTTCGGCAACTGTTGTTGATTCCCCCATAGTTGTTGGTTCTAAAGTTGTAGTTATAGCCTCGCTTGTTGGTACAACTGTTGTACTTTCATACATGGTTGTTGTTTCTATAGGAGATGTTGTCATTGGCACAGATGTTGTGGGAGCTACAGTTGATGTCACTGGCACACTTGAAGTTTCAGGAATAGTAGTGGTCACACTCAATGTTGTAGTTTCTGCCACGGTTGTTGTTTCCATCATGGTTGTAGTATCTGCAACTGTGGTTTCTACAGCTGAAGTTGTAATATATTCAGTTGTTGTGGGCACTACAGTTGTACTTTCCACTCTAGTTGTCATGGCCTCTGTTGTTGTTGCTGGTTCTGTTGTTGTTTCGGCAACTGTTGTTGATTCCCCCATGGTTGTTGGTTCTAAAGTTGTAGTTATAGCCTCGCTTGTTGGTACAACTGTTGTACTTTCATACATGGTTGTTGTTTCTATAGGAGATGTTGTCATTGGCACAGATGTTGTGGGAGCTACAGTTGATGTCACTGGCACACTAGAAGTTTCAGGAATAGTAGTGGTCACACTCAATGTTGTAGTTTCTGCCACGGTTGTTGTTTCCATCATGGTTGTAGTATCTGCAACTGTGGTTTCTACAGCTGAAGTTGTAATATATTCAGTTGTTGTGGGCACTACAGTTGTACTTTCCACTCTAGTTGTCATGGCCTCTGTTGTTGTTGCTGGTTCTGTTGTTGTTTCGGCAACTGTTGTTGATTCCCCCATAGTTGTTGGTTCTAAAGTTGTAGTTATAGCCTCGCTTGTTGGTACAACTGTTGTACTTTCATACATGGTTGTTGTTTCTATAGGAGATGTTGTCATTGGCACAGATGTTGTGGGAACTACAGTTGATGTCACTGGCACACTCGAAGTTTCAGGAATAGTAGTGGTCACACTCAATGTTGTAGTTTCTGCCACGGTTGTTGTTTCCATCATGGTTGTAGTATCTGCAACTGTGGTTTCTACAGCTGAAGTTGTAATATATTCAGTTGTTGTGGGCACTACAGTTGTACTTTCCACTCTAGTTGTCATGGCCTCTGTTGTTGTTGCTGGTTCTGTTGTTGTTTCGGCAACTGTTGTTGATTCCCCCATAGTTGTTGGTTCTAAAGTTGTAGTTATAGCCTCGCTTGTTGGTACAACTGTTGTACTTTCATACATGGTTGTTGTTTCTATAGGAGATGTTGTCATTGGCACAGATGTTGTGGGAGCTACAGTTGATGTCACTGGCACACTTGAAGTTTCAGGAATAGTAGTGGTCACACTCAATGTTGTAGTTTCTGCCACGGTTGTTGTTTCCATCATGGTTGTAGTATCTGCAACTGTGGTTTCTACAGCTGAAGTTGTAATATATTCAGTTGTTGTGGGCACTACAGTTGTACTTTCCACTCTAGTTGTCATGGCCTCTGTTGTTGTTGCTGGTTCTGTTGTTGTTTCGGCAACTGTTGTTGATTCCCCCATAGTTGTTGGTTCTAAAGTTGTAGTTATAGCCTCGCTTGTTGGTACAACTGTTGTACTTTCATACATGGTTGTTGTTTCTATAGGAGATGTTGTCATTGGCACAGATGTTGTGGGAGCTACAGTTGATGTCACTGGCACACTTGAAGTTTCAGGAATAGTAGTGGTCACACTCAATGTTGTAGTTTCTGCCACGGTTGTTGTTTCCATCATGGTTGTAGTATCTGCAACTGTGGTTTCTACAGCTGAAGTTGTAATATATTCAGTTGTTGTGGGCACTACAGTTGTACTTTCCACTCTAGTTGTCATGGCCTCTGTTGTTGTTGCTGGTTCTGTTGTTGTTTCGGCAACTGTTGTTGGTTCCCCCATAGTTGTTGGTTCTAAAGTTGTAGTTATAGCCTCGCTTGTTGGTACAACTGTTGTACTTTCATACATGGTTGTTGTTTCTATAGGAGATGTTGTCATTGGCACAGATGTTGTGGGAGCTACAGTTGATGTCACTGGCACACTTGAAGTTTCAGGAATAGTAGTGGTCACACTCAATGTTGTAGTTTCTGCCACGGTTGTTGTTTCCATCATGGTTGTAGTATCTGCAACTGTGGTTTCTACAGCTGAAGTTGTAATATATTCAGTTGTTGTGGGCACTACAGTTGTACTTTCCACTCTAGTTGTCATGGCCTCTGTTGTTGTTGCTGGTTCTGTTGTTGTTTCGGCAACTGTTGTTGATTCCCCCATAGTTGTTGGTTCTAAAGTTGTAGTTATAGCCTCGCTTGTTGGTACAACTGTTGTACTTTCATACATGGTTGTTGTTTCTATAGGAGATGTTGTCATTGGCACAGATGTTGTGGGAGCTACAGTTGATGTCACTGGCACACTTGAAGTTTCAGGAATAGTAGTGGTCACACTCAATGTTGTAGTTTCTGCCACGGTTGTTGTTTCCATCATGGTTGTAGTATCTGCAACTGTGGTTTCTACAGCTGAAGTTGTAATATATTCAGTTGTTGTGGGCACTACAGTTGTACTTTCCACTCTAGTTGTCATGGCCTCTGTTGTTGTTGCTGGTTCTGTTGTTGTTTCGGCAACTGTTGTTGATTCCCCCATAGTTGTTGGTTCTAAAGTTGTAGTTATAGCCTCGCTTGTTGGTACAACTGTTGTACTTTCATACATGGTTGTTGTTTCTATAGGAGATGTTGTCATTGGCACAGATGTTGTGGGAGCTACAGTTGATGTCACTGGCACACTTGAAGTTTCAGGAATAGTAGTGGTCACACTCAATGTTGTAGTTTCTGCCATGGTTGTTGTTTCCATCATGGTTGTAGTATCTGCAACTGTGGTTTCTACAGCTGAAGTTGTAATATATTCAGTTGTTGTGGGCACTACAGTTGTACTTTCCACTCTAGTTGTCATGGCCTCTGTTGTTGTTGCTGGTTCTGTTGTTGTTTCGGCAACTGTTGTTGATTCCCCCATAGTTGTTGGTTCTAAAGTTGTAGTTATAGCCTCGCTTGTTGGTACAACTGTTGTACTTTCATACATGGTTGTTGTTTCTATAGGAGATGTTGTCATTGGCACAGATGTTGTGGGAGCTACAGTTGATGTCACTGGCACACTTGAAGTTTCAGGAATAGTAGTGGTCACACTCAATGTTGTAGTTTCTGCCACGGTTGTTGTTTCCATCATGGTTGTAGTGTCTGCAACTGTGGTTTCTACAGCTGAAGTTGTAATATATTCAGTTGTTGTGGGCACTACAGTTGTACTTTCCACTCTAGTTGTCATGGCCTCTGTTGTTGTTGCTGGTTCTGTTGTTGTTTCGGCAACTGTTGTTGATTCCCCCATAGTTGTTGGTTCTAAAGTTGTAGTTATAGCCTCGCTTGTTGGTACAACTGTTGTACTTTCATACATGGTTGTTGTTTCTATAGGAGATGTTGTCATTGGCACAGATGTTGTGGGAGCTACAGTTGATGTCACTGGCACACTTGAAGTTTCAGGAATAGTAGTGGTCACACTCAATGTTGTAGTTTCTGCCACGGTTGTTGTTTCCATCATGGTTGTAGTATCTGCAACTGTGGTTTCTACAGCTGAAGTTGTAATATATTCAGTTGTTGTGGGCACTACAGTTGTACTTTCCACTCTAGTTGTCATGGCCTCTGTTGTTGTTGCTGGTTCTGTTGTTGTTTCGGCAACTGTTGTTGATTCCCCCATAGTTGTTGGTTCTAAAGTTGTAGTTATAGCCTCGCTTGTTGGTACAACTGTTGTACTTTCATACATGGTTGTTGTTTCTATCGGAGATGTTGTCATTGGCACAGATGTTGTGGGAGCTACAGTTGATGTCACTGGCACACTTGAAGTTTCAGGAATAGTAGTGGTCACACTCAATGTTGTAGTTTCTGCCACGGTTGTTGTTTCCATCATGGTTGTAGTATCTGCAACTGTGGTTTCTACAGCTGAAGTTGTAATATATTCAGTTGTTGTGGGCACTACAGTTGTACTTTCCACTCTAGTTGTCATGGCCTCTGTTGTTGTTGCTGGTTCTGTTGTTGTTTCGGCAACTGTTGTTGATTCCCTCATAGTTGTTGGTTCTAAAGTTGTAGTTATAGCTTCGCTTGTTGGTACAACTGTTGTACTTTCATACATGGTTGTTGTTTCTATCGGAGATGTTGTCATTGGCACAGATGTTGTGGGAGCTACAGTTGATGTCACTGGCACACTTGAAGTTTCAGGAATAGTAGTGGTCACACTCAATGTTGTAGTTTCTGCCACGGTTGTTGTTTCCATCATGGTTGTAGTATCTGCAACTGTGGTTTCTACAGCTGAAGTTGTAATATATTCAGTTGTTGTGGGCACTACAGTTGTACTTTCCTCTCTAGTTGTCATGGCCTCTGTTGTTGTTGCTGGTTCTGTTGTTGTTTCGGCAACTGTTGTTGATTCCCCCATAGTTGTTGGTTCTAAAGTTGTAGTTATAGCCTCGCTTGTTGGTACAACTGTTGTACTTTCATACATGGTTGTTGTTTCTATAGGAGATGTTGTCATTGGCACAGATGTTGTGGGAGCTACAGTTGATGTCACTGGCACACTTGAAGTTTCAGGGACAGACGTTGGTAAAGTTGATGTTGTTTCTGCCACAGACGTCAATGGCATGGATGACGTTTCAAATACAGTAGAGGTTGAAGTAGGTAATGATTCTGTTGTTGTTTCAGTTAATGTAGTCGTTTCTGCTACTGTCGTTGATTCAGTAATAGATGTGCTTTCTTTAATTGTAGTTATTGCTTGACTAGTTGCTTGAGTAGAAACTGTATCATTATATACAGCGTTGGTGGTATTTGAATTAGAAACACTATTTTCTGTGGTAGTTATACTTGACGTAGTTGTGTCAGTCATTTCTGTAGTAGATTCTAATCCTGACGTTGTTTGTTGTGAATTTACTGTCGTAGTATACCCTGTTGTTGTATCTAAATTGAATAAAAACATAGAACATTAGCTATGCACTTCTTTCTAGCATTAGATTTTACTAAGGTGGTCCCTGAAAAGAAGGGAAATGATGGAACAAAGTTTCTGCTAATCGTATAAATGCTGTCTACCTGATGTCTAAAACATTGTTATCCTTTCCTTTTGCAGAAGATATAATATGATGATAAGTAGGACCCAACATACCTTGTCTTTCCAGATGAGACGGCCTTGTGAGAAATGTGTTAGTCGGGATAATGTTTTATTGATAAATGTGTCAGGATTACATTCATTTAGTCATAATTTGTAATCAATTATTACATATGCCAAACACTATTCCAACACTACGTTAATTCCTAAGTCCATGCTTTGTATCATTAGTATTTGCATCTTATTTGATGACATAACATGCAATTTTTAATTCTTAGTTCTGTATCATTTCTTAATCCACTAACCTATTTCATGAACAAAGAGAACTACTTCAATAAGCATCAATACAATAAATTTACACTAACAAATTTATTACATCATCAAGATGTGAAGAATCACATTTAATCATGTGAAATGTAATTTGTGATACCATCAATCAACATCTTTGTAATCCTTGGTTCCCTTGATAACATTTCTTTAAAAACTATCCTGTGTCTGGTGTTTTTTTCCAATTCAATTCATTTTAACTAGTTCTTCTGTAAATAACTTAATAGATTTGAAAACATAATATCATATAATTCAAATGATGTTTCAAGATACATAGCATACGATGCCGAAAAAACATGTAACACACAGAAAATAATCATTTTACCGGTAATATAGATAAGTGAATGGACACGAGAACAGGGTTAGAAGATGGCTCATCTTCAAACCTTTAGTTCATTCGTCTATAACTGTAAGATCTTTTACCTCCCACTGAAGGTTGCAGGGAATTGATAATAACGATGATCCACACAGCATTGACGAGGATACTTCTGTGACTTAGCCAAGTCATTGTGGATGTATATTGCAACTGTAATACACAAAAAAGGAACATATATATGTAAGGAGTACAGCTCATTACAATATAATGATAAAGAAGGTTCTTCTTGGGCTCCTTTATTAATGATGGAGACCCAGTGTGTCTTGTCCCCCCATTCGACACTCTTGTCTCAGTTCATGTCTAGTTTCATAGGAGGCTATTTATGGAATCTCTCTGCACACTCACAAGGAACACTCGGATCCCTACTCTACTCACAGTGAACACTCAGATCTCTGCTCTACTCATAGTGAACACTCAGATCTCTGCTCTACTCACAATGAGCACTCAGATCCCTGCTCTATTCAAAATGAGCACTCAGATCTCTCCTCTACTTTCAATGAGCACTTATACCTATGTAAGCACTCAGAGGCACTAAGATGATGGGTAGGAGATGAGGAGGTGGCTTCACCACAACATTGTGTTCTTTTGTTAAACGTCACGGGGGAAGTTGGACATATATTAACATAGGGACTATCTCAAGTTGTCCACCTAAACAACTACTCATATATATATACAAGGCAACAGTCAGATCCTCCGCCATGGGTACCTGCTGTGTATCACATTCGGAGAAACAAGAAACCGAAGGAATTGTGACAGGCTATTTGTATCTAGCCATAGGAAATGTATTACATATAAATGGGTAAATGCAGACATGCAGTGAGGCAGCCAGTACCAGATAGGTATACTAGATGAATTCATGGCATAAGATCCTCAATCACCTATGGAACTCAATCATGTTAACCAATAGGTGTAGCTCATTTCGTCTGTGTGAGAGTAGTATTTTATAGCTTTTATGAAAAGATGATGTTGATTTTTATTTTGTATTATTTGCAGTTTGCTCAGTTGAACTCCAGATATCACGTTTCAATAGTCAAAGAATGGTACGTCTTCACAGACTTCTAATCACATAGGGTATTGTATTGGATAAGGAACCCAAACGGTGGCAGTAGTTTGGCAACCTACCCCTGTCTGTGCTGAGCTCCGATAAAGGGGTTGGTCGGGTTAAATGCCACACGGGGTCACTCGGGGTGCGCCTCGATCCAGGTAGATTTCTTTTATCTAGGCTCTAATAGCAGAAATACTTCGTGAGAAATATTCATAGCTAAACAAATTGATGATAAAACCTAGCTTTATGTTCATTACATTTAAGAAATATACACAAAATGAAATAAGAAAAGTGAAAATTGGCTTTGAGACTATGATATAACAGACTCTCGAAGCAGTACCAAAGATCTGGTAGGAGAGCAACAAACAGGTCCGCTACTGGGTCACAGCTAAACTGGCTCCAGTCCCTGCATCCTATGGCTACCCTCCTCGTTGGGATACAGGAACTGGTACAATCGGTAATGGTGTTGTATTTCTGACACTGTTTAACTCCAGCATTCCTAACACTCTCCATACAGATATCCGGGCTACTGGTCGGGATATCTGCTGAGAGATTGATACCCTCTCACTTTGATTCACCGTATTCTGGTCATTTATACGCGACCGTTACAGTATTTACAAATAGAATTATTCTATCTAAGAGATATAGGGCGATCGCTATTAGTGACAAGGCTATACATGTCACTATTCGGCTCAGACATGCTACATACCGTACAAAGACAATGGCGTTAATGAATATGTGTAATTCGTAATATAAACCTAATTCTACTGAAAAAAAACATACAAAAATGACACAGAGAAATGCTTGATAAACGTGGACCGGTGGATGTCCCGCCAAAAAAAATATCGAGTGTCAAAACGGATCGCTAAATACTCAAAAATTACCTATGTTAAGTCACATAGACCAACTGATACTTTACATAGATATACTTTCTTACCATACTTGATAATTATTTCCAACTGTTTTACATTTAAATTAACATCTAATGTTAGCTTTAACGTCCAGTCAACCATCACAGGTTCTTTCCAGACTTCCTCAAGGTCTTTTTTATATCGCCCTATCGGTCATAGCCTTTTTTACACTCTATATGAGGCGAAACATATTGTCCTAATGGTACATGTAGTTCTCATCATACATACCAAAGCATAGATCTGTTTACAGAGTTCAAAAGACATAACACACTTTAACCGAATGGGCCAAGCCAGAGCAACAATCAATCAGTGTCCAGAGCGATGAATAAAGGAGACACTATCGGTATACCGCATACTTCAGTGACTCTTATTCAGACCAGTATTTCAGTGCTGTGACTCGTGAAGTTGTTATCCTGGTTGCACGTGAAGAGGGACTAAAGAAGAAACCAACAAGTTTAGGTCAAAGTCGTCGTTCTCCACGAGTTTGATGCGGAGTGATATGAACGAGGCGATAGCCTCGTGAAAATCATGTAGCAATCAAACGAGTTGCAGAATGACTTATTTGACCAAAACGAGTTGCTTTCTATCTCACCTTTTACACATTAAAAGAATGGATGACACACAATAAACCATGGAGAACGGACCGCAATACTTGTAGGGGCATGGATAACGAGTTCCCAATGTTAAGCCCATGGGCATTTATTCCAGGGGTGAGATAAAGTAGTGGACCATAATTCATGATACTCGGTCTTCGATTTGAGTAACAGAGATACGGCACACGCCGGGAACAAGTAGTATTTAACACACAGGTAACCCCCCCCCCCCCCCATCCCCAGTGAGCAACTCACCAAATTAGGGCAGAAGAGACAGCAGTCTGGGGGTGGGGGGGGGGGGGGATGTTGCTCAATCCGACGACCTAGCAACATTGTAGACTTTAGGTCAAATATCACGTTTTACCAAGGTAAGTCTCATTTAACGTGTGAAGTATATTTCTTGTTACCAGTCGGTCAAATATCAACAGGGACCTTAACACTTTACCTGGGCTACTCCAGAGAAAGATTTGCAGGCAGTTGGTAGTCTAGGTATCTTTCTCTGTCTGTAGAATAGTGGCCTGGAATGTAGTATCATCTGATATGATAGCTCCGTTGTAGAAGTATGGTGAACATGTTAGCATTTGTCCACCTCGCTTTCCTCAGAATAGTCGGCAAGCCTCTCACGGCAGCCTTGGAAGAAGCTGTTAGCATAGAAGAATATGCCTTGAACACCTGTGATTGTTTGGGTAGTATAACGTCCAATATGTTCAATTAGACTTACACCTGTGTGTTGATGCTCATCTTGCTATGATATCTTTTGTAGCTTGGTGAATATCGCTCCCCCCCCCCCCCCCTAGCATTATCCATAAAGTTGTGTATGGGTATTTCCCTGTGTTGCTTGATGACATTACAATTACTTTGTAATGCCCTGTAACGACAGAGTCTCTTTATCTTTCAAATTTAGCAACACTGAAATGTACTAAGGCTTGTTATTCCCTAGAATTATTACTCAAAGTTTGTAACTGTAAAATGACATCCTTATCATTCTAAATGATAGCCCCTGAGCCAAGGGCTTGTAAAGTTATAGTTCCTTGAGCTTGTTGTCCACTCCAACAACATAAATGTCTTACACATTACTCAGATCCAACTACTGTAAAGAAAATCACCTTTACAGGAAATTCAAAACCATGTCAACATATCAAGTCTGCTGATATTTAGCCTTAGGAGGCCTGGCATCATAAACGACTGTTAAGAGTCTGTTAACCATGTTTTGGATTCCTAGTGACATGCCATCAATCTCACTTGCATAAACTAAGAACATACTCCTAGCTGTGTTCAAAGTGTAGTAATGAAAGCCTTTCTTATGTACCAAAGTGCAAAATTTCATCACGTCAAACACCAAAGTGTGTTCAGCTTTATCTTATTTGCTCCACAAAAACTCTTTTTCAATACCCGGAGGCTCACTGCGAAACGAGTGAATGGATGGAAGCCATCAGTTCACTTGATTGAGAAAGTATCAAATAAATTTGGTTCCTGTTTCAGGATACCAATTACAGTACCTAGACAGTCTGCCTGCTATTCTGAACACAAATATACTTAACCCTTTAAGGGCGGGGACCTGTGGCAATAGTATCTGGTTATGGGTGGGTATTAGTGCCAGTTTATACCGCTAGGGGGCGGTAAGATTCAGGCCAATTATAATAATTCTATAACTTAAGGGCATTGTTGAATATGCTATCACTAGTCTCGATGGTGGTTTTGTGAAAACTTTCATGAATATGTATCCAATATTTCCTATCTTATTACATAAAAACGAAATTTTGCGAATTTCAGAAAATTATGCCTTTTGGCATTACCCGCCCAAGTCACAAAAAAATGTAACTCCTGTTTATCTAAACACCAATTGCCTTTGATCTTCCACAATTATTGCAGAAATATTGCCTGGAAATACAGGACCGATATTGCGTGACTGCAAATGGTTTTTTCGGCTTGTCACAATTCCTTCGGTGGCACTGTTTGTTTGTTCCCGGCACATGCCGTATCTCTGTTGATATCCGACCGACGGGTAACAAGAAGTCTTAGAGTTTCTGACATTGAAAGATTAATATTCACCTGGCAACCAGTTGCATTTTATCCACAACAAACCTTTGAGTGAGTCATACGAGGCAGATGCTCTATTCAACATGGCTGCTGTAATAGGCCGAGGTTTGGAAGATCTACAAAGAAACGCAGGCTAAAAGTGCCACTCTATCAGTCCAAGAATAATTGATTATCCACTTCAAAATGGATTATTGGGCCACTTAGCGTTTTGCCAGGATTTATGCCATGGTAGCGGCTAGACTCGGAGAGGTGAGTAAGAGGTTTTCAGCGACAGACCCTGATATTTTCAGACGGGTATCAGCCTAGATGTAACTGAAAGATTTGCTCCAATAAAATAACTTTTGTTTGATAGAACCCCTCTTGTACCTAACTGTCATGACTATTACAGAGAGTCTGTTAACCATGTTTTGGAATAAAGGGAGCGTTCATTATTCATGATGGGGGAGTGTGGGTTTTGCTTGGCAAATCCTCCAAAATAAACCCCCCCCCCCCCGAAAATACCTCTAAATGAAATCCCACTGGGGAATACCTTCAAATAAAATGCCCTCCCCTCGGAAATACCCTAAAATAAACCGCCCCCGCCCCCCCTCAGAAATACCTCAAAATACCCCCCCCCCCCATACAAATACCCTGATATATGCCCCCCCCCGCCCCCCTAGGCAATAGCCTTAAATCAATTCTTTCTCATATATATACATGTATTTGTACACATATAATGTAATGTTGAGTAAATAAAGCCAGGTGAATTCTGGCATGCAAATTTTAAACATCTATTATCAAATCCTCTAATATGCAGCTATCCAGTTAACTATTAATGATGGTTTAAGAGAAATGACTGCAAACTGGCGTATCATAGTTATAGGATTAGATATCCACCATCTAGGAAGTGAACCCTTAGCCTGTCAGGACAAGCTGGCATGGGAGCTTATGTACCTGCTGATCTGAGACCTATCTTGTGGGGTGTTCTATTGAGACAGTGGAGGCACCAAAATAACAACTTGTATGTGCTAAGCTACATTGCACGGCGATTACCTGACATTGACCATTGAATTCAGTATAGATACTAATACAGTGGAGCTGCACCGCAAAGAGTCATGGAGCCATCTCCTAATAGCGGTATTGCCTTTGATAGTCTTAGCATATTCATGCACAACCTACAAACTCTACAATCATTGCAGTTTTCTTATGCAGAAAATAGCCTTGGCTTGTTTTTCATATATTTGAAGTTTTTAAAAGATTGTGAAGAATAGGGGGAAACTATGTTCCGGTGGGAATAAGTCGAGGTAAGGGTTGAAAAATTACTGCCCAAGGTGTAGCTGCAGTAATCATAGGAATAGACCATCTTGCATGGCGGATTACAAGAAGTCTTAGTATGATGAGCTCCCACTCCACAGACATGGCACTGCCAGGTGTTACAGTACCTCACTTATTATCTTCTCTGCCACAATCACCATGCTTATAAATATATATGTAAAATTCTTAATTCTGTTAGAAGAGATCAGACACTATTAGCATCTAAATTGTATAGGTTATTCAAAATACACAGTCCTAGAACCTCTTATGTGGGTGAATCACAAAAACGTAAATCATTGAAATTGAAACACCCCACCCAGGCAAATACCACGAAATGAAAAGCCCCCCCCCCCCCCCCCCCCGCAATACCCTCATATAATTTGCCCCCCAATGGCTCATCCCCCCCTGCCGTAAATAATGAACGGTCCCTTAATTCTAGATATTCTTCATTGAAATAAAAATTATTATTTCCATTTATATCATTTTGACAGATTTTTGATTACCGGGTACCAAATGATATATGAATATATGATGATGATATGAATGATGCGTCTCCCATATTTCAGCAGAGGCATGGTGTTCTTACACATGCATTCCCCTAATTTATACAATAGAAATACAAATAGAATCTCCCCTGCTCTACATGCCATCTAGATCTAGATCTAGTGAATCTGAAAGTACCGTCATTGGGGGTTACTTGAGACATGTGGGGTAACTTGAGACAAAATGTATTATTCATCACTTTAAACCTTTTTTGAGGTGGCACCTTAATGACAATACAAAAATTATAACCCTTTTAATAAATATATGTGACCTAAAACATAATTAAAATTTGGAAGATGAGATGAGCTCATTATTTTTGCATGTGACATGAGCTCTAAATCAGGTTGTTTCCCCCAACAATTTCAAGGATAACAGAGAGTGTTCTTCTTGACTATTCTGCCATGAAGGCAGATACAGACTTATATATCCAGGAATGTTTAAAAACTCTTTGGGAATATAAATCAAGTAATTTTGTTTTATCTGAATCTACTGGTGCTTATTGATTCATTGATTAACGAAGAATAGAGGTGCAATGGGGTAAGTTTACAAGTTGTGTCGTTTTTTAAATGTAACATCAATTTTTATACGATTTTACATAAATAAATATAAAAGTGGCTGAGAGACTGGTTAGTTGAACTATAGCTTTATAATCAGACTATGCAAGGGCTGTATTTGCCTTATATCTAAGAGAAATCTGCTTTGTGTCAAAATGGGACAAAAAATCTACTTCAAGCAGCCATAGTGAAAATATCATGGTGCAAACTCCTATTATCATTGCCCTCTGATCATTGAGTACAGAATGAGCTTTTATTTAGTTCTTCATTTGTGTTGATACTCCCATCAGAGACCAAAATATGTTTAAAAATGTGAAAATTAAGCTGTGTAACAAAATTATGAAAAATAGGTTATAAATATCAAAGTAACTGTCTATTGTCTATTTTTAATATTTAAACAGAAAGGAAAATAAAATTTGTAACAACTGTGATTGGGAGCTACTATTGTACCAGTCTTGTAAAAAAAATTTGAATATCCAAGTAAAATAAAGAATTCATGATAAAAATTGTATAAAAAAAGTATTGGATATCGTGTTTTATCAGTTTATGGTAATGATAGCAGTTTTGCAAGCTATTTCAGCTATGTCTCAAGTTACCCCAAGTATGGGGTAACTTGAGACAATTTATTATCAAATATATATTTTTTGTTGAATAATCTGCATCTTAAAACCAGGTTAAAAATTGTGTTGGACCATTGGCAAAAAACAATGCTTTTTACAGTTTGCATCAATCTAAAAAATCTGCAAAGTTATTTTAGAAAAATTAAAAAAAGTGTCTCAAGTTACCCCCAATGACGGTACTTGATCGATTAGACTTACTTTGGCTTGATGGTGATACACTACACATTAACCGAGTTGATGTATTTCAGTTCGCACACGATTTTTTTTATTATGCTATCAATGTCCTTATAAATTAACAATATAAGGACATTGGCAAAATTGGGGGGAGGCGCCCCCCCCCCCCCCCCCCCCCCCCCCCCCCCACACACACACACACACACATACACACACACTTCCTCCATTCCTAAATAAGCACTTCCCTGAATCGTGGAAACTTGTGACAGAAGAATCCTAGCATCGTTCAGCTTCTTCACACACTGCTGCTCGGTCCAAGAATGAGACCTATGTCTATAAAGGCATTCATGGTGTTAAGCGTTCATCATTTTTTATTTCTTCATAATGTGTTTCTTTTTACCTTGGCTGCCTACGGAACCATTTTTACATGGTCCTGTCACTGACTCAGTGACTGAGAGTGAGACACCAACTGGATTTCGTACTTGAACAGTGGTATACCGATCCATTTCTTTGTGATGCATTTGTAGATGGCATTGGTAGTCTTGAAAAACATACTTTGCTTTAGTTTTGGTCATTGTCTCGTTGATAAACAGGTTCTTTTCCTGCATTCTTCTTGCTACTTTCCTTTCGGAAGGCGTGAAGATTTTGCCTGTAAATGGCGTTCCGCTGCTTCCTCACACTGCCAACCGTGGCGCTGTGGTCGTCGTAGTGTCCGCTTTCTCCACTAGGGCAATGTTCCGGCCACCAGAGCAGACGTTTGCTGCTTCGGTCTTTGTATCAACACTTACGTTAGTTATGTTGCACCTAATTTTACTATCTCAATAAAGGTTCCCTGTTTTGATTGAGAAACAATAAATTTCCGACAAAACAAACGCAGAAGTTATCTGAGGATGACCGCATTCTGCGAGTGCGTTTCGAGTGTGTTCATCAGTTCTACAGATTCTCACTAGATGGCGGCAAACCAAAATTGCAAAATATCAGTACCGGTACATTTAGCTTCCAGGCTATGTACTTGGGACAATGGCTTTCATGCTAGAAAGACCGGGTCACTATAACAGCGGCATTATGGACAGATTCCAAATTGTATTCTCCTGATATATTTGTGTGTGTGAAAAATAGACCTAATCGCAAGCTTTTAAAAGTCCCAGAAAATGGGTAGGCCTTAATGTAAAGATCTGTCATAAAAGATAGGCCTAGAGGTGTGACGCGCACTAAGGGAATTTTGCCAAGGATGTCATGTTCTGCCTGAACATTGTGTAGGCTATGTCTTTTATTAAATATCATAACCCCCTTTACACACATGACGTCATAACCAGAGCACTTATGGCCGATATTCAGAGTTTGACAGCAATTCACACCAAGATGGTAACAGTAAAATTTCTCAGATCATTTTAGGAGTGGTCCCATGTAATCTAAACAGTCCTAGGGTATCATTCCTAAAGTGGCTAAATGATAATCTGAACCAGTATTTGGTTCAGTGTGCCATATTAAGAGGCCTATTCCACCAAGGAGGCACAAGCCCAGGCCGGGCCCCTTGTGGTCGCCTATTTTTAATGCACCCCCCCCCCCCCCCCCAGCAACGGTATGCAACTCTAGTTAGTTCAATAATGGGTATATAGGAATAGTGTTGTTTTTTCTATTTCTGCTTTCATACGTATGTACACACAGGAACATAAATTGGAAACTCTTCCTTAGACTTTTGAGGAAAGAAGACCATTTGAACAACATTTCCTGTCTAATACAATGAAATCATGGATACACTTATGGAAGATATTTTTTCCCGGATTTGGACATTTTTCCATCAAATTAATGCTGGAAATCTTTTGAAGTGCCTCAAAACAATTTTAAAAATATTATGTACATGCTAAAGAACATGTCCCCGACAACTTTGGTTAATTTCAAGGTTGGTTGTTGGTTGCTTGGGTAGTTTAACGTCCACTAATATTCCATCAGACTTACTTTGGGTTTGAAGGTGATGGAATTTATGACATGAAATTAGATAATAACCTCACCCAGGCTACACATTTACCGAGGTTGGAGTTCTTTTAGTTCCCACACCACATAGACATGGTATCAGAACGATTGGCCTTAAATATAGAAAATATTATCTTTGATCAGATACAATTCCTGTGTGCTGTGCTATGATTTCTCAAGTCACAGTTCTATTCCACAGTCCCATTTTTGTCATAAAAATGATAGAAACCCATGTACACAGAGGTAGAAACATGTACACGGAGGCAGAGTCTGCTATAACTCCATAGTGCTTGGGCAAATTTTGATGACATTCCACACAGGGACAGCTATGTGTGGTCCTACCATGTACGTATATTGTATCCTATTAAATTCTATTATGAGATGTTATGAAGATCTTTTAAAAATATTGATTAAGATTATGTGTACAAGGAGGTATAGAAACACATTTTGACTATTTCCATGCCACCAACACCAACACCCATCAACATCAACACCATGATTTACCAGTATTTGACTCCTTGGTGTGTGCGAGGATTTTAAAATAATTAATGTGATTTCACACATTAGAGGGCGCGGAAAGTCAGTCCCTGCTGCATAGTGATTCAGGTGAGCCCGAGCACGGAGGTTTTACGGGTTCTCCTGGATTACATAACTCGGCTTATACATAGGATGGGTTTGTGGTAGGTCGACTGGCATTCTTGTGCATTCTCTCTGAGAGGAGTGAACCTTGGAGCCTCATTTGCTGGATTTTCCTCAACTCTTTCGGTGGTAAGGTGAATCCATGGGACACTCACTGATCATAATTACCCATGGATATATTCATTTATATCAGAGATACAGCACTGAACATAATTAGAATTTAATTGGCTGTCAAATTCTGAATATCGACCATTTACTTCGGTGAGCAGCTTACAACAACTAGTAACAGCCGTTGCCCCTCCGCCGACTGCAGTGGCGCTATCTTTCATTGCCCTGGCGGGTGATGGCAGAACTATTAATCACTCTGTGCCCCATAGACTGCATTAGTGTGACGTCATTTTACCTGCCGAGAGTAGGGTTTCCCTATGTTCTGGTGCCAAACATTGGGATATCCCCAAGGTTGGCACCATTGTTATGAAATCAAATATGGGTCTGACTTTAATCTTACCAGCAAATATACCAATATTCCAGTCACAGCTCAGTTCAAAAATATGTTTCCAGTTAAATACATTCTCCACTTTCTTCATCTTTGCTGGTTTACCACTGAAAACATTCGTTTACTGACAGCATTAGGGCCTACACTCACGCCAATACCATGTGTATGCGGTGCTTAGCGGAGTTTGGACTTGTTTGGCACCAAAATGGCGTCGGGACTAATGTGGTCTATAGGCCTACACCCCTGTTACAATGTCAATCTGCAAATAAACTATGGTGGGAAAAAGATGCGAAGACCATATGATTTATGAGGTTGCTGGAGGTTGATCCCCCGGACACTTCTCCCGTCCAGAGTCCGTGGACTCGGTCAAGTCTCTGATTATGGAAATTTATTATAGATGATTTCGAATCATCATAACGTTAATTCTACAAATGATTGTCTTGGAGTGAAAATTAACTTTTATTTTCGTGCTTGTCATGGTAACAATTAATGTTAATTGAATATGCCTAGGCTAAGCCTAAAATCAATGATTTTATATCTGACAAGATACAATGTGATCGTTGTATCCATCTTTCGATAGTAAAATTTTATCCTTTGGTTTGGGTGTGTGGGCAACTCAAGTAGCAGGATTAGCGAGCTGGTTGTTGGTCGGATTTGACGTGATGCTTGTACAATTATAATAATAATGGACAATTTTTAGATGCCACAATACAAACAGCTGTATTGGAGTGAAAATTGCATGCCCAGTAGTTGGGAATTACCGAATAAATTTCGATCTTCTCCAATTTTCTAACCCCCCCCCCCCAAAAAAAAAGAAAAACACCAACAAAATCAAACAAATAAAAACACACAACAAACAACTATAAACAAACAACAGCATAACATTCCGGCCTCCTTTTCCGAAGTAATATGCATATGTTTCGCAACACTTTGAGTATATCATATTCTATTTATAGGGAAATGATACGGGTTTAGAATTTTAATGTGGATTTTAGTCTATGCCTTTAAATTTTTGTAAACGTACATAAAGCACACGCGCATGTACATTGTACATCATTGTAGGAATCGTTATTTCGACATAGCCCAAAAATGTAGATCCTGACAATTATTACCAATCCATGGACCCGGTTTACTGGCGTTTTTCCGAAACGTGATTTTATTTTCTGGACAGTGTTTTCTTTTGTAAAAGAATGGCGATCGAATCAAATCAATCAAAATCGGTCGCTACTGCTATCTAAAATTTGTTTAGAGTTATATGTGTGCTGCTGCAGCGACTATTGCATAAAATTTGGGATTTTATGAGTTCGCCAGTGTTTAATGTAGGCATTATTTTGTTACAGTATTGTTCTTGGCTTTACTTGGTGTTTTCTTCTTCAAAGTACTTATTTGACCTCTGTTTATTGAACAGATCATCCAGTTAATACAATTTGAATGGGAATGCATAACCCCGTCTACAATAGGTGGGATATGCATTGAAAAGATAAGTTAGACGATTCTGCCTCTTATGGATCTATTTTTGGTCCAGATTTGCGGCCCTAATCTGATAAGACATATTTGGCAATCTAGATCCATTATATGAAATCCCGGGGTGATTAATTTAACCTACCTATTTATTTATCAATGGAAGGGGGTTTTCTTAATTCTCAAGGCATGGCACGGAAATAATTTAAGTACAAGATATCGGTTGGATTGACCTTAGGCTCAACCTACGGCTATGACTCTTCATCAACACACGTGTAATATTTGTTAACCAGCTTAGACATTGTCGAAAAACCAGCCATAAGAACCCGTGACATCATACATTGAGCCCAGGGCCACAAGAACCAGTGACGTAATACACTGAGTCACATCGCAGGTTCAGGGCGGGTACCCGTCGTGAGGTGTCGACTTGACGGCTACCACCGACCAGACGGCGTCTGTTGACTTTGGCACTACACGCATGCTTCAAGGTAGCGTTCTCATTATTACAGCCCGGTGCGAAAAGAAGGGCAAATAGAGGAGTTAGCGAAGAATAGATCACATAAATTACAAAAGGTTAAACTCATACACGATGGGTTGTGACCCGTTTTAGGATGTCCAGATGAATTTTACATTTCAGAAATGATTTTCTACTTTATGATTAAATATCTATTCACCGTTTGATTGGTGTTATGTTCACCAACACATTTGTACAAGGAACATAAAAGATGGAACATAGACAACACACAAAGGTGTCACACAAAATACATAAAGGCAGCAAATCGTGTAAAACGATGTAGTGTTTGACTGACCTCGCTTTTCCTATTCATCCTAAATAATATTATTTAAAAAAGGGAATATTTGGGCATATTTCTATACCCTCAGGGGTTAGCTAAATTGTCGAGAATTGAAAATAGAATTTCTGTAGGTCCGCTTGTTTCGTGATACTCAAAACCAGACAATCACATCTCAGTAAGGATATACAGATGATAAGATGTAGCAAAACACATATTCTATCTTGTTAATGACAACTTCCTTTCCGTTCAGACCAGGGTTGTCATAGTCTCCATGTAACCATTATTCTGGATCAGACAACAGCAATCCGAGATCCTGTCTTAATTCTCAAAATACCGTAACAGGATGCGAGAATGAGCCCAAGCATATTCTTTGACTGAATCCTGTTATGAAACATACATGGGTTGGTTGGGAAGACAATGTTTCGTCTGATTCGGACTCATCAGGTCTCCTTATAATTTGGCTATGTCAAGGCGTGTACAACGTCGTCACATTTTAGTCCCTTTTCTTTAGTGGCAGTGGCCACAACGAGGGATCAGACCTTGGTCTTCGCAGGGCCCTTATCAGCCTCTTGGAGACAAATAAGGGAGGACTTCCTCCGTTAATGATGTGAGCGGCTTTATGTAGTGCCTTATCTAGAAAGTCAGTCTCCCTGGTGCATATTTTACGAATTTATGAAAACTACCCAAAGCACTGCAGGAGCTAATAGGTTGACTATCACTTTCATCATATCAATAGTGCACGCACGCATTAGTTGTGTTTGTGTACCTTTTCGTGCCAGTCTGTGCATGTATGTCTCCGACGTATATTTAGTACCAACGTGCTCATTGACACCAGGGCCCTGTTTTTCAGTCACGACATAATCTTAGTCTTCGAAGCTGAGATATCTCAGCGATTGTAAGACATTTTGCAAGACAAAAGATGGCCGGTGTGCTATAGACAGTATCGTAGTGCGCCACCTGAGATCGCCGCTAAAAGTGTCTCAAGTATAGAATTGTCTTAGGTTCTATAAATCCTCATTATGCGTATATAGAGGATTTCCGTGCTTCCTGTAGGAATTAAACAATGAAATTTTAACACGAGCAAGGTGTCTATATAAACTACAATCGTGACATTCACTGCCACCTCCCGGTGGCAGTGAATGTCGAGGTCAGTGCATAAATTAGGGTCACGTGATGGTAGGGCTACACTGGCCACCAGAGCAGACAACTGCTATGACGAAATTCAAACGCCGATATCTTCGGAGATATGCAGCCGGTTTTCTTCATATTTGGTACGATTACAGGTTATATGGATACCTTACTCATGCTAAAATTTCATCGCTTAATTCTTACGGGAAGTGAAGTTGCGCATTCTGTACGACATGTCCATAGATGTCTTAGGTCTAAGACAGTTTGCAAGACATTTTCAATCACATGACCCTAAGATTATCGTGACTATCGCACACCTCACACCACCCTAGGTGTCTTAGACCTAAGATCTTGGCCAGATCGGCTAAGATATCACGTCTATAGGACACTTACAGCTCTAAGATGTCTTACATATCGATTGTCGTGACTGAAAAACAGGGCCCATTTGACGCGGGCATAATGGCTGTAATGGTCACCGGACATAAGGACATATGATATACACCTCCACATACATCACATATGCCACATACCTTGACATACATATTTATATATCAATAAGAAAAAAATTACCCGCAGCCCCTGTACACACAACCTCTGTCACACGGCCGGGCGGCTGTACAGAGCGCTGTGAGGGCAGCGGTGTGAGGGCAGTTGCGGTGGCTACGTTGGTCAAAGGAGTGATATCTGATGATGTCCAGCTTGTGTCATACATTGTATATATAAAAGAAAAAAATGTATATATATATATATATATATATATATATATATATATATATATATATGCAGGACTAGAATGATACCCACGGAACAATGGTGTTTTGAAAGTAGAATCTATTAGAAAAGTGGTAAGAAAACAAAATACTGACGCAAAAAGGATGGCCTTGTTGACTCCAGATGAGAAGTATTTCCATGCGCATGTGAGTTACTGAAACATACGCAAACTCCATCCCTGGCCCTGTGAAGGAGATGGCCTTTCAGCAGTGAGCTAAATGAAACGAACCGAAATGAAGATGACGGCTATAGCATGTACTTTTTTCTGTGCTTAATAAAAAAAGAAAAAAAAAAGGTAGTTGTTGCTATATCTAGGTTTGTTAAGCATGGGCCACACGCTCATATATCCTGTCTAAGGTCAGAGTGGTCACTGCAAAAAACTACCTCTTCGCTATATCTGCATGCCAACTCATTGACAATGAGAAAGGTGCAGAGGGCCAGTGTTTTAGAGCCATGCCCAGCTGACCATGATCGATCTCGAGAGACCGAAATACCAAATAGATTGAATAAAAACGAATCTTTTTTATTCTTCTTTTTAAAACCAACTCCACGCTCATTCATAAATCATGGACATACAATTGGCTCCTTCTTACAGAGGGTGGTGACAAGTTTGTCTCCCTGTATCAGTGACCCGTGTGTCCAGTAATGAGATCAACTTATCAGCAATCTCACTGGTGGAATTGATGCTATGATCAATGTGTATTGTGTAGGTGGGTGATAAACTCATTGAGTTCCGCTGAGTGCGTAAACCCCAACCGTTCCTCGAAATCAGCCTATAAAAAAATCAGTAAAGATCACAGTACGAAACTCATCACTTCATTCATACATACGCCATGGCGGAAGTGCATCTATCGGCTGTATATTGACTAGTTTCCATTTGTATACGCCCATATTTCACGCCAGCGTATGAGGCTATACAAGACTGTTTCCTATTGTATATTGACGAGTCTTGATTGTATTTCACACCAGGCGTATACAAGAGGAAATATCCTCTGCGCAACATGTATAGGCCAGGCGTATATGTGTACCGATAGAAAATAAAAAAGGTATGCTCATCAGTTTGTGTTGGTAGAGATATAGGTGGACTCAGTGGGAAACCCTAACCCCCGCCTAACCCTTGCCTAACCACCTCTGATGTATCACAAGGCTTATAGCTGGAGAAGTCCTAGCCGCCGATGCCACCACCACCACCGCCGCAAATGAAATAAAAAAACAGTGGTGTCCCCAAGTTGCAGAGATTGGAGTCAGGCGTATATATGACGTACAGTGAAACCCCGCTTAAGGGGACAGCCTCCGGTCCGAGCAAAGTGTCCCCTTAAGTGGGGTGTCCCCTTAAGTGGGGTGTCCCCTTAAGTGGGGTGTCCCCTTAAGTGGGGTGTCCCCTTAAGCGGGGTAAAAATAAACTAAAGATTTCTGTTCCGAGAAAACTGTGCCCTTAAGCGGGGTGTTCCCTTAAATGAGGTGTCCCAGAAGCGGGGTTTTAATGTATATATGACCACAACATGGACACTCATATACGCCAATAGATGAGGCGTATACAGAACGGAAGAAAAGTCAACCTTGTATACGCAAAAGCATACCTATTTACGCCGGGTGTATACAAATGTAAAGTGGTTAGTTTCGCGCAGTGGATAAGACAGAATAGCAGATTCGAGTTTGTCTCCACGAGAATCTCAATCTCACGGCATTTTAGTATTCAAGGCTGCGTTTAGTTATAACTATTGGGGGGGGGGGGGGAGGGCGAAGCTCCCAAGAGAACCTGTCGGAAACGTGCCATCTTATATAAGGTAGGTAGAACAACGCTTAAAGATGAACCAAGGCAATTAGGCTCATTTATCAAATCCAAAGAAGTAAGCCCCACCTTTGCTATCTTTGTATATATACTGCATGTAATAATTGAACTCAGTGGGATTCATGTTGTATAAGATTTACCTACCATAGCCCACCTGTAGCTTGTAGGGTCCCACCTTGTGGACTGGCCACCGTTCCCCTAGTCTGGGTCGTATATATATACCCCACAGGGCGCCAGAGTGGGACAGGGAGACAGCGTGAGCGGTGTGGTGTAAGTGCACTGACCACTGCAGGCCGCCCTCTCACTGTGTGAGGGGAGGCGTTATATATCTAAAAAAATTACCATTAGGAGTAGTTCCCGTAATTCAGCTTTAAGGGAACAACCTCCATTCCGAGCAAATTGTCCGCTTACGGACTGACGCCTACAGGGGCCTACACACCACAGACCAGTGATTTCTAAAGATAATCCAGAGTGTTGTCCCAACACTATCCTTGCAAATAATATAAAGTGTCCCTCTAGAGTGTCCCTTTAACCAGGGTTAAAAAGCATTCCGTACTAAAAAAAATCTCCTTTTTCACGGTGTGTCCGCTTATGCGGGGTGCCCCCCATTACCCTGGGTTAAAATTAACACTTTGTTGTCTTCAAGACCCAGTTCATACTGTGTGGGCGGGGGTTGCGAGCTGGTACCTCGAGTCTGAGACCGGAGGTACCACTCTTAAAACTTGAGGTACGCCCAGTCGCGAGGTACACATAAATAGGTGTGAACCATCCCCTTACGACTGTAGCTTGCGACTGGAGGTAGGCAGGTAGACCTAAGTGAGCATTTAAATATAGCGTTAATTGCCTATAACTACAAATTAAGCGGGTAGACGCGCTGAATTTATTGGAATTGAAAAGTTCACAAAAAGACACAAGAGTAAATATTACGTAGATTAGCAGTTTTACGGTTGCGGAGGCTTCACAACACAACACAATGCTACCATATTTAGTTTCTTCTGCCATACTTGTCTCTCCTTCTCCCCCTTCTCCTTTCTCTCCCTGCTTGCGGGTATACACACATACATTGGTTTATGGTGTATGGTTTTTATTTAGCTAGGATGCAGTTTGTCTAAACTGTAGTAAATGCAAAAAGTTCTCTAGTTTCAGCGTAAATCATTTAGTTAGTAGATGCCCTTCTATCATCCATCTAATTGAAAATGTCCATAGTTAACCTATAGGAGCTATATATGGACATACCGGCGCATGCATATAGGCTGCAAAAAGGGGCGAGTTGTGAGTACTAAGAAATAGTGCATAACTAAAGTGAACTTAAATTGGCAAACCAACGGTTCAATAAAGGTGAATAACACATATACATTATTGACTGGTTTCAGATAAAGGCGGTTGTATGCTCCTGCGAGTTGATCATACGCAATGTCCTCGCATCCACTCGGATGTTACTACGCGCCAACATCTTGGAGAATACGGCCGCTTGTATTTGAAACCAGTCAATATTGTGTATTTACGTTCTATGTTCTGAAAATTTGTATTTTTATTCCCTTTGATAAACATTAGTCTTAGTCTTTATGAAAAATTAGGCTATCCGCTTTATTAATTATCTTATTTTTGATTCTGAAGAAGGCAGATGTGAAATTTTAGAAACGAGGCATAAGCCTTCTGGCTTCAATGGATGCTACCTTGAAAATAACACTTTCTTTCAACAATACTATCATGGCAGAGTATTTGAGTGAAATTCCCTAAATTTGGTAAAGTTCTGGTCTCAACATCCCTACCATGAATAACTCAATTAGTTTCTATACGAAGAGATTAATCAAATCATCAAAATTGTCTGTATTAGTTACAGACCCGTTCCTAATCGATTGAAATGATCACTGATGGCCTCAGACCTATTTTAGATATAGCTGTGCCATACAAGAACAGGTGTGAGGATACCGGTCTTGATTTTTACAATACGGCAGCCATGTAGTGAATAGCACACCTTAATTACCACTTGGTGTTGTTCATGGGAGCAGGGCACCCTAACAATGACACCCTAACAATGACACCCTAACAATGACACACTCTGCCATGTGTGACAGACCGGAATGAGACTGGTTATCTCTCATTGGCTGTTGTTAAACAGCTAATAACAGCTTGGAAGCTCAACCTGAAGAAAGATGCCTCCTAAGGCTTGTATATAAGATCCTCCTGATATAATTAAAATAAGCCTACCTTTGATTTATAGTTGTGCCTAGTACCTCTGTGTTTGAGTTCTGACTTCCCTACTTAGAAGGTCTACAACTAGCTTAGGCTGGGCTCTAGACTTTACCATTAATCATCGGTTTTGATTTCTAGTTTTTGTTGTGGATTAGGTGGGGGTTCAAGGTTTCATCCACCCCGGGCTCTTTATGCAACTTATAATTAGCTATAATCAAGGAATGCGATTTGGATGAATGAAGGAGGTTTCAGATCTTTCTTGTGCTCGAAAAAAATTTGGATTAAAGTTGTACCTTATATCAACAACGATGCTTTTTGTATATGGGTCATTAAGGGCACTTTGTGCCATGATGATTGTATTTTGACGTAAAGCTCCCTCAGGAGATGTTAGAATAACAAGTGGTAAAACGTGTCTTGTATGCTCAGTAGGTAACACTGACAATACCAGCCACATGCGCGATTTAAGATCTTTCATTGAAGGGTAGGGTCCGACTTCCCCTACCTCCTGATTGAGTGGTAACCAATCTGGTAAAATCCGTGTTTTCTGTGTATTCTCTCTAATATCAGAATCATTCCAAAAAGCTATTGTTCCTTGTAGTTCGTTATTTCCTCTACATATCATGAGAAATATTTCTATTTAAAAAAAACAGTGTCACCATATTTTATTTCATTAAGTCATGGGCTTCTAACTACAGCTGCTTACGAGCGCTTTCGTATTTTTAAGAATATCGATTATTTCCAGATAATTCATATTAGTTTGAAAACCAAGCATACTAAATCACTGCCGTTAAGTATTAAAATGCAATATAAGATAGTAAACAAGCAGATCAAATTGATCATATTTTATTATCCACCGACTACTTGGTCTCCATACTGAACCTATATAGGGACTGTGAATTCCAAAGGGCGGAGATTAGGGGTGCTCGTAATCTCCGGGAGATTACATGGAAGAGTCACTTGTGTATAAAGTAGTGCGTGAGAAGATTGGTGGTTATTTTGTGTTTTCTTTGATAATTTGAATTTGCAATCCTGAATAATAAATACAATATCGACTGGTTTTATCTGAAACCGGTCGTAATTTCCTCAGACTAGACTTAACATGGGGTTTTCAATCTGTTGATAGATTTGTTATAAATGTGTATACAGGTCGCTATATGATGTATAGACACTGATATAACCACACAGACAGCCGACAGACCCCTTCAGGGGCCTGAAAACTAGGCTCTACATAAAATGCCGATTCCACCGAGCACCCGAAACTTGCCGAAATGAAAATCGGGAAATTTCGTATAGGCATAGCTGGCGGTGGAAGCGCACATTTATTTCTGGTAATTTCGGGCGCTAATACGATTTATCGTGCGAGAAAATTCACCATACAAGATATTCTTTGATACATCCCAAGGACTTCAGAAACTTTCCGATAAAGTTTCTAGTCTGGTGGAATCACCCCTTTATATCTTTGCATTCGCTCAGATATTACTAGGAGTTTAAACCTCGGAGATTACGGCCGCCTGTATCTGAAAGGCGTTTATCTTGTCTTTATAATTACATTCTAGATGATAGCTCACGCAACTCTATAGCTCCTGGTGGCAATTTGCAATAAACTATAATGTAAATAAGTTGCACTACTCTTCTCGTCCCAACTTCTTGTCTGTTGGCTTTGAACTACTAAGACGCAGCATCTAGATATTTTTAGAATCAGACATACCCCCAGGCGCTAAGAGAGTATGTGTGGCCTACCCTAACTGTCTTCAACGACTTTTCGCACAGTTGTGATCTTAGATAGGATCATAAATAATCGACTTGCTGCCGCCATTATTCACACCCCAATAAAGGAATAATTCTGTCGAAAACCATTAATCATGTGAATCCGATAAGAAGAGAACGAAGACAGGGTGTGGGAAGGAGGTCTGGTGAGGTCTGGTGGCCTCTGACTCTCAGCCTGCATCCTAAATCCAGTCTCAGGAGGTTGGTACCGCATACCATGATCACCTCGGTCACCCCGTCTACAGTGACCCCCAGCAACAACAGTATACCTTCACCACTACAAATTCAATACATATCTAACAAAGATCAAAATTCCAATCAGGCGGTTGGTGCTGCGAGATGGACAAGCAACTAGTTCAGTTGGAAAAGAGTATCTGGATCGTGGTCATATAAATAACTGCCTCTAAATATATGGGTATATGTATTTGGTTACCAACAAGGCGAACTCAATTATGCCAGAAATAACTGCTGACCTGAGGTTTTCAGAGTGTGTCGAGGATTGTAACTGCGACAGACAAAGAATTCTCAACAGGTAAGCAATTTTGGTAAATATGATAAAAACATATATAGAGCGATGAATTGTTTCAATAGATTCATCACTCATTACATAATATTCAATATTTCTGAATTTACATCATGCCTGAACAGAACTAGTACAAATCCACCATAAAGTCATATCTAAATGGCTGTGTCAAAACCAGGCTTGAGAGGACATATGTGCTGATTACTCATAGCACAACGGAAAATATGTAAATCCATTTGATAACGTTTGTCCCTCCATGGTGACTTTGTTTGGGGCACAGGACGCCAGTGTCGGGGTATTAGATAAGTTAAGGTTGGGAGGAGTGAGGTCGGGCTGGGGGTACTGTATGTTAAGCCGATCAGGAGGGTAGCACCCCGTACACGGTGAAGAAGTGTCTCAACTTGCCAGGCCTAATCCATATGTCTATAGACACCACGAAATCAAACACATGATTGTTGATTTGAAACCAGTTCATGCAGGGACAGGTTAATCAAGCAGGTTAGGGTAATTAGTGAGAAGCTTGGGATAAACCACATGAAGCCTGAAGTGAAATTATTCCATGATACTTGACCGACAGAATAATTCTGTTACTACTTTGTAACTAAATAGCATCCGACTATATATATATATATATATAAGATGCTGAGCTAGTTAAGGATGATACATGTTGTTTATAATACAAGCCATATAGCTGCTGAAATTCGATCTGTATTTCTGATTCCAGCGTGGCAAGGGTCGATCAAAATATGATACTGAATGTGAATTCATTTACTGAACTTTCCTTTTACTGATTCCCAGATAATAATATAAAGAAATAAATGTATACATATATGGCAAGAGACAAATGCCCGTGAAAGTATCCAGACAATAGTACATGTATACGTCCTTTCATAATAACCAGGATCTCAAGGGTAGAATATTATAAAATAGCACATGGACACTGATCTTTTCTGCATGCGAAGCTATACAAAGTAATAACAATACAAAAAAATTGTCAGTGTGATTAATTTTCTAACTGATCTGAGGGTATGATGAAAAAGGTGGAAGAAATAGGAGAGAACCTCTTACCTTCGCAATGTCAAATCAAATAACAATTAATCCCTCAAGGCGTCGCCGGCTTCGGCAATAATACTCCAAATCGTGCGTTTTTCCCCTGGTCACCAATGCATGGAGGAGAAATGGACCAAACTGATTTTTAACACATGTATGTTGGGTAAATCCTGTCCTGTGATGAGAATTGATCTTCACGTTGTTTAATAATACCTCGTCGCGGCCTGGCGACCCGCGCCTGTTCAGTGCGGCGTGTCCCTGCCAGTCAGTCACGGGGGGTATCCTCACACCTCACACCCGCCCAAAAACTGCCCACTCAGCGAAATTAATAAAAAAACCGTCCAAAACCAGGTGCTATCTGGTGGTCAGGAGGAGTGTGGGACGACGTGTAGGAGAGTACTCAGAGTGGGCAGGGTTTGCCGGCATGTTCCTCCTGTCCAGCTGTGGCCGGCGACCGCGGGCTCCACCTCACTCTCTGGTGGCGTCGTCGGCGGCGGCGGTGGGGCGCGGGCAGCGGAGACGACACGCCACGTCCACTTATAGAACGAGAAGGACGGAGAGTTGTGCTGAACCTGCACGGTCGGTCCGGTCAGCGGCCGCGGCACCCATAAGGACCTGTTGGGAAGTCGGTGGGGCGCGGCGGGCGGCTCAAAATAAACTCAACCCCCTCCTCTTCAACAACCACAGGTTTCCTCCCAGTCCCCCCACTCTGATCACCGTCCGCTACTGGTGGTCACTTGGCCTCGGTGTAATAAGACATACTCACTCTGTAACCCCCAACCTCCCCCTTTTTTACCTCTTACCTGGCCAGTTGAGTATTACTACTCAACCCCCCACACTCACTCACTCACTCACACTTGATCCCTTGCCCATCTCTGAAGCACCATGGATTATCCCTAGCAGCACCCCTCGGCCCACGCCCCTCCTCATGCTTCATGGGGTAATTATCAGATTGTTCCATGGATCAAAAGGCTCGGATCATGGCATGGGGGAGTCCCGGGGAGGGGTGGGGTACAAGTCGCTCGATCATGGGAGGTTCAGGTAAGGGTCGGGCAGAGTGCCTGGTATGAAAGCCGCCCTTGTACTGCATGCGGCAAGCGGCGTATGGGTGAAGTTAGTGGTGGCTTTACTTTAATCAGCGATACGGTCAAATCAGGAGCATGAAATTATGAAAAATGAGCGAGAATTTTTTTTTGTAAATAAAAATGATTTGGGTTATATATACAGTCTATGGGTCATTTTCTGTAACCCACTTGGATCCAGTCAACTTGCCATTTTTAAAACTGCCTTACTATGTCCCAAATATATCGAGCACCAATAGGTCATTGAGGTACATGTATTTCAGTCTCTATTGATTGGTCATGGTCAGCTGGCTAGCCTTTAATACAGTGAGATACTGGCCTTCTGCACCTTTCCTATAGTCTAATAGTTGGCACGCAGATAGCAAAGGGGTAGTTTTTTGCAGCAAGCTCAAAGTCTGTGTGACCACTCTAACCTTCAGGCAGAGGACATGAGCATGTGGCCCACGGTCATAACACAGCGTTTAGTATACATTGATACATTGTTTTTATCGGCAGATACGGTTATCAAGGTACTTTATGGGTTTATTTATCAATAATGCATACTCCACCATAATAATTATAACGAATATATATATTGCACATTGGTTCTTTTATTAGACGAAATAAGATATTATCATTATTCGTGGTATACAGAGTATCCATTAACAATAAAAGGGGACTCAGTAAACCACCAGCGATTATTTAAAAACTGTGAGGTACCATAACTATGGTAAAAGGATTCAAATCCGTGGTCCACAGCCTAAGAACTATTGTATACGGGAAAATAGGCCCTTTGTAATATAAAGTAAAAACGTTCTTTCTACCATATCCTTTATATGGCAATTCCTATGTTTAATATATTGAAGAAGATGGACAATACCTCACAGAATGTAACAATTGAATAACCCCTCATGTCATGACATTATTGTACAAAATCACCATGACGCCGTATGGACTATGGCGACGTGTTATTTCATCCCACGTAGCTTGAGTATCCTACTAGACAAATTTCAAGTACTGTAGAACACATATTTATGCATGGTTTTGAATATGTACAGAAGATCACAAGTAGAGATAATTGATGACATAACCAACATGCCTCATCTGTCTGTAGAAATTCTCACGTTCTTGATTAATCTTATCGTAGGTCATTATCTAAAAGGTTAAAAAAAACTATAAAAAAAACTACCTCGGACAAGACAATACACTGACAGAACATTGAAGCTACATCGACCAAATATCCAAGTGTACAAAAGAAATATGATAATAAGGAACGTATTTACCGTGTGGGAATTGATACTATTATCTATGAGCGGACATCAGTTCGCCCACAGTAAGTACGTTTCCTCATATAACCATAGTCACTGTCGAACTACCCAACAAGTCGGTGAGCGGTGAGGCCCGGGGATTAAGGGGTAACATTCTTTCGGGGACATTCCGTACATCCCTCTGCGTATGTATTACTAATGGACCATCAGGATGGACTCTTACCAAAGAGATCTACTTCTAACGCGATTAAAATTTAACTTGATATTCTGTTCACAGGACACAGCGATGGTGATTCTGCGCCTATTTCATTTCTTAGATTTACCAAAAGCTCAATACCAAGAATCATAATGGACTGCGACAATCTTCTGTAAACTAAATAGCATTCCATCTAAAAGTCTTAAAGTCTGTAGAAAGATTATTTTTTTAGGAGGGGGGGGGGCATGTATGTCAGTTGTTTTAGCACTATGTGCACATGTATATGCTTTACGAATAGCCCCTGTCGATCCCTTTGGATTGATTTGCCGAGCTTGCTGACATTGCCAAAGATTGAGACGAGCATGCTGATTGGCATTCTCTGTGTTTGCCATACGTGATTTATAACATATTGACGTATCTGGTATTTCAATTGATCACTGCTTGGTCATCCAGCGTGAAAGTGCTTAGTGGGCGCTTCACCTGCTGTTCCGTCCTCCTCAGTGCCCACCCATTGGCGACCGGTCACGACTTGGGCCCTCTTTATAGCGCACTCTATTGTGGGGGCGTTCCACAACAGTGTCACCCCGGTACAGTCACACTGGGTGCGGGGAAGTACTTTGATGAATGAAGTCATGGAAGGAGCACTTCGTTTCCTGCACAATCCGTACCAGCTCAGCGAAGTCGTGATTCGCACTTAATACTTCCGTATTTTCTTTATTGTGTTTGTAAATTAAGTATTTGGGGTACCTTTGTTGGATTATACATGTACAAGGCAAGACCTCATATTGATTATTGTGACTTTATAATGTATATCAGAGTGTAACTCGTTTCTACAGAGTTACACGTTTCTACTGCACCTATGTAGTATATCAAATAAATGGCCAGATGTCACGGATCGTCGTCAAATGACCATTATTGCTTCTCCAATCAATAACAAGCTAAATTTAATAGATACCTAGGATTTTCTTGGGTATTCTGGTCGGGCCTGCTAAGATCTTGAAGGGGAACCATAGTTTTGCATATGTGGGATCATAAATAACGGAGTTAGAAGGCCCAAACTACCCAAAAAGAGGTTTTTTCATAATATAATACTAATACCATTCCTGCAATTGTCAGCATTAGTGGGAAAAGATAATAATATTGACAATTATCGTTCTTAACTGAGACCCCATAGTCTAAGGAATATTTTGGGACCATTTAAGCATTTATGGGCAAGCTAGTATACTCTTTGCATAGCAAAATGTTCATGTGTAGTTTTAGTGTGGAAACGATTGACTCCCTAAAGAAGGAACCCTCCCAATATCTACATATAGCACAGACAGGAGTAAAATGTATCCTGGTAAGCCTTAACATGTACCTATGTATATATGAAAAAAAATTATATCTAACTATGCTATGATAGCACTGGGAGCCTATTCCCTTAGTTTGTGTAGTTTTTGTGTGGAAACGATTGACTCCCACCCTACAGTGATAGCTAACATGTATGTTATATTTAACTATTGCCCATTTCATATAAATACCCCCTAATATCAATGTAACTTCACATGGTACAAGCTTTCTTGTACTCCTTCTCTGTGCATAATCATGACCCCATACCTTAGAATGTGGAAACGATTGACTCCCTGTGGAAACGATTGACCCCCTCGCTGATATTACCCTTAGCAAGGTTTAAAAAAAAAAAAAAAAACCTACTCAAACTAGTCATGGAGTTTAAAGATATATTGCACAATTAGGCTTCAAAATTGTATCTATCAGTATTATCTCAGCAGTGTTCAGAAAGAGGGAGTCAATCGTTTCCACATAGTAAATGTACTACCAAACTTTGGCTCTGTGGTGTATGTTTATTATATGTATTTAACCTACCCTCATACATTCAACATATTCCCCAACCAATGTACTATTCACACACAAAAGGTTTTAACCATACTCCTAAATTTATTTTTTACCCCTGTCCCTACCCATTTGACGACGATCCGTGACATCTGGTCAACAAATTTACTTTATCATGACATTCTCATCTGATAACAATGCTTTACTGAAATACTGAAATGATACTGAAATACCCGGTCAAATATCAGAACCATGAAGTATAGAGTACACAATAGAAATGACTTATTTTTATGTCAAAACTACAACGATGGTTCATAGATGGGTAACGGTATGGTTCCCTTTTAAGGACTCAAAGAACCTCATCGCACTTGAATAATATGTCGGACCCATCTTATAATTGAGATGACGTTTAGGTCCGTAAGTGAAATTTTACTATTAACAAAGACTCATGAGAAACAAAATATGCATTCTATTTTATTGAAATGGTTATCTCCTCTCTCGATGTGTCTATCTCCTCTCTCGATGTGTCCCTGACTCTCGTTGTCTGTTTCGTTTTCTTGCCCCACTCCCTGTCTGTCTGCCTCACAGATGTATACGATAACGTATTGTTATTTCTGCCCCTCTTTTTCTCCACACTGGCCATCCTATGTATTTTACCTTGGTTGCTGCTGTGGCTTTAAACTTTCTTACAATATATTTTCTAGTTTACCAGTGTGGGTTACACTAAAACGCATTATCGGTGCTCCAGTGATTTCTCTCTCTCCCACCATCAGTTCCCTTCTCTCCAATTATCCTCAGGTCTGCCGCATGTTTCTTCTCAAGCCCGGGATCCAAACCGGTCCTTAGTTGACGTAATATGACGTCACCGACGTTAGGGCCACGTGACAGGAGCGTGAAAGGTGTGGTCAGTGTAGAGGGCAGGTCAGGGGGAATTGGCCTCTGTGACACTATGCTATCTTCCAGTAGATTCTTTTATTCTGCTCATATACGTGCATATGGAACCTTTTGCTTATAGTATTTTTGAAGACAAATGATTCTCTATATCAATCCTGCCATAAGATAATAAAAACTTTGCTATAGATACTGTAATCTGCTACTAGGATAGGAAACTGATTGATGATATTATTAAATACCTGTGTGCGAATGTCTATCAAATACTGCCCACTGCTAAGGGTGCAGTAATAGTAATGTTCATGCCCACTGTGACTCACACTTCATAAGTCACTAAAATGGAATTTTGTCATCGATTTTAGATATATGATAATAAGCAAACGTCCTGACGGTGGACAAGACAGATCTCGCTCGTGGCCACTCGTCAATTTCTTACTGCCTTCCGCCTATGGCATCAGGCATTATGAAATCAATGACTGACCTCGAACGAGAACCGTTTTATCCACAGCAAGGACGTTTCCTAATAATAATGACTAAATGCGGTACATGTATTTGCATATTCAAAGCTGATGAGACAAAAATAAATACACTGTATTCAGACTGTCATATCTTATAGGACAGACTTGACAACTGGTATTCAGACACACTTATCACACACCTGACCAACCAGATATATAAACTGCCAGGGACAGATCCAGATTGAGAGTTTGCTTATTCAAATTGTTATATCTGGCGGGACAAATTTATCCATATAGCATTCAAACCATATCTATTCCAGAGACATGGAAAGGGACCAATACATAATTAGCTTATTCAAATTTTATTGGTCAGACATATAAACAAATAGATAAACAAGGAATGTGTACCTCAACCCAGTCACTCAATATTAGCACTCCCCCCTCTACAAACACACACTTCTTATCTTCCCTTATTGACATGATTATTGAATCCCATAAATATCTTGATTATGAGACATTTTAATGCATTAAGATTAACACTGTTTTTAATACCAGAAATTAGTTTCAATAGGTAATCAGCTGCCATCTGTTCGCACATGTAAATTTCTATATCTTTATTAATTAATATTGCTGTTGATGATACTTCAGAATAACTATTAAAGTCATTCTCTATGTATTTCAAAACATTCTTGGTACTTTGAAATACGAATAGCTTACTGATTGTCGTCGCCGATATAGCACATCAGGAGGTTAATTGAAGCACGTCGTAGTCGGTGGGCACCAGTACACGACACCGCAACACTATCTGTCAGAGGGCACGGTTTCAGAGTTTTATGTCACCATTGTATCTTTGTCCCATAGGCTTAATATTGGAAACTCATTCTCCATGCCCCTACGCGTGTTGCAGTCCGTTCTCCATGGTCTATATCCTGCATGTGGTCCATTCTTTAATGTGTACAGGGGTGAGATAAATACAGAAAGCAACTCATTTTGGTCGAAGTCGTTATTCTGTACTTGTATTCCTTTGAATGCTACATGATATTCACTCGGATGTGGCATCATTCATATCACTCCGCATCAAATTCGTGGAGAATGACGATTTTGACCAAAACTTGTTGGTTTCTTCTTGCGTCCTACATAACACCACAATGCTACATGTCAGAGGGCAGAATTTCAGGTGGGTCTTACATAGCACCACAATGCTACATGTAAGAGGGCAGACTTTCAGTTGGATATTACATAGCACCTCAATGCTACATGTCAGAGGGCAGAATTTCAGGGGGGTCCTACAGAACACCACAATGCCACATGTAAGAGGGCAGACTTTCAGTTGGATATTACATAGCACCTCAATGCTACATGTCAGAGGGCAGAATTTCAGGGGGGTCCTACAGAACACCACAATGCCACATGTAAGAGGGCAGACTTTCAAGTGGATCTTACATAGCACCACAATGCTACATGTCAGAAGGCAGACTTTCAGGGGGTCCTACATAACACCTCAATGATACATGTCAGAGGGCAGACTTTCAAGTGGATCTTACATAGCACCACAATGCTACATGTCAGAAGGCAGACTTTCAGGGGGTCCTACATAACACCACAATGCTACATGTCAGAGGGCAGACTTTCAGGTGGATCTTACATAACACCACAACACCACATGTCAGAGGGCAGACTTTCAGGTGGATCTTACATAACACCACAACACCACATGTCAGAGGGCAGACTTTCAGGTGGATCTTACATAACACCACAACACCACATGTCAGAGGGCAGACTTTCAGGGGGCCCTACATAACACAACAAGGCTATGCGTCAGAGGGGAAACTTTCAGGAAGTCCTACATGTCACAACAACACTACACATCAAAGGACAGGTCTTAGAGGGGTCGCACATAACACAACTAGGAGAAATTAGTATGTTCATCATTGATGAATGAGCATGCAATTATAAATGAACAACAATAAAAGGTTTGGGTTACATTCAGTCTATGGATAATTTTCTGTAACCCAATTACACTCATTCAACTTGCCATTTCTGCAGCCGCCTGAGTCTAGGAAGCAAACATATCAAGCACCAGTGGGTCAATAAGTTATTGCGGTCTCTAGTGATTGGTCATGGTCAGCTGGGCATGCCTCTGAGTCCCTGACACACTATCACTCTACTCCTTTCCCACTAATACAGTGAATAGCATGATGATAGTGAAGGGATAGTTTCCCGGAAGCACGCTGGAAGTCTCTATGTAACCACTCTAACCTATAGGCAATGTATGTAGAACGTGCAATACGGTCTAACAATGCTACCGTTCAGGAGGCAAGCTTTCGGGGGTGGGGGGAGGTACATGACACAACAACGCTACCTGTTATTGGGCAGACGCCTGACAACACATGCGAGAATATACATGATTGCTTACTTACAGGGCGATTCCTCCCTGTACCTTTGTCATTGTTAGCTTTGTTACGGCACTATTTACCTAGAACCTTGCCCTGGAGTAGTGCTGTTCGATTTGATATCCCCAAGCCTTACTTTAAATTCCAGGGTCAATGGGTACAGGATTGGATTGGATTGGGCAACTGTAAAATTAGCTTTAGCGATATCAAAAAAGAATATCCTTCGCAATGATCGATCCAATAGAAGGAATGTGAAGGTGTACAACTTCTTAAATTGAGTAATGTACAAACAGAGTATATTGCACAGATGATATCTTCATAACTATCAATGCATCATAGAACTAGACTACCAACTAAGAATAGTTCTAGGAACCTACTTGTAAATTAGAAAACAAACCAGAATTTTTCAAAGTGGTCAGGCTTCATGTAATATCTGAATAGAACTGTATCGAGAATTGTATAAATGAACAATTCTCCACTCGTTTGGATGCGCTGTAATCGTCATCGAGGTGAAGCCAAGTGATGATAACAGCGCATCCAAACAAGTGGAGAATTGATTATTTTATGATTCAAGTATGGTTCTGGGTTTATCTCACCCCTTTAACGAACATTAGAATATCATCACAATATCAGAATAATTCAAATTACTTAGTTACTAGTTAGGAACGTTTAAAAATCTCTATGTTGATTTCTTGTCTGCTCAGAACACTCGGCTATTAGTTGGACATCATATCACATTACTCTGCCATGTTAATAGCATAGTCTGTCAATTTACGTGGGTGGTCATTGCATATAATATTTTAGTGTAATTCCTATGGCTTAACTTGTACCAGGAGTCACATAAATATTCATGACTTGTCAGTCAGCAATCAACTACATTTTATACAATCTAATGACACAAATGTATTGCTCAATTATAGTATGAGAGGGATATAGAGGCTGTCCTTTATAAAGCTTACATAGGCCTAGATTTCCGAGGTGAATTAGTATTGATGTCAAAAGACAGATCTGATTTACCGTACTCAACTTTAAACTCATTCACTCTACTTATTAAGTGACTAAAATTGGGATACGAATATTAAACCCAATTGGTGAACACTTCAATCAATACTCAAAATAGAATAAAATGTGCACCCGTTTCTATGATGTCTTGTCCTGTTAAGTTCGTTCTTGTCTTACGTGATGTCACTTGTGGTGATAATTGTCAGCGTCACTCCTGTATCGCTTAGCATGGATATAAACAAGAAGAAAAAATGTTCCCTTATTCTAGTTGTGTCTGTTATGACGTATCGTGTAGGGTTCTTCACGCATAGCCAGAGTGCGCATGATAACCACTTCCGCTTGCTATTTCCAAATTAATCATTTAGCTTGAGTGAGAGACTATCTCCTTGATTGTATGCAGGAGGGCACCGTCTAATAATATAAACACCACCTTTAGAATTCCTCAGGGGTCAAGGCTGGGACCCCATATATGTTCATGTATTTATAAATGACCTGTTTAATGCATTATTGGTCCTCAGATTATTTGATATACTGATGATCTGGCTGGCTACACTAGTGATACTGATCCACATACTACTGGGTGGAAGCTTGAAATAAATGCCTTGGTGACATACAACTGGTTCGAGGTCAATAGGTTGCAACTCAACAAAAAGAAGACTACCTTTACTGTCTGGTACACTGCTACAACTAGGAAAAACACCTAACGGACCTACATATCGAATATGGCAGTGTTAAATTGATGTCTAAGTCAGAGCACGACTACCAAAGAGTCACTGTCAATGCTTCCTTAAATTTTTCTAAACATGCTAAAACCTCTATCAACAAGCAACAGACTGTTTTAAGTTAGGAAATTCAGAAGGACAATGACCTTGGACATAATCTATTCTGAAGCAGCCCAACCTCAATACAAATAGAGTATTTCAGTTCCTTATGGACAATGAGGATACTTCTGATATCATTTTTTTTTTAAAGAAGTGGGCCTTACGGTCAATCCTGTGGGGCTTATACCTATACTTAGACTACTCAAGATCTATGATGTGGAAAAGGTACGAGTAAAGTGGGCGAGGCAGATGCTACCATTGGTGTAATCGAATAATGTCGATAACTTAGACATAACTTTTTACCACTCAAGGAGTAATAAACTGGTGATGTGTATTCAGCATTATTACAGCAGACTGACAGCTTTCAAGCATGCTCTTCAAAAGGTGGTTTTCAGATGATAGTCTTACAGAAAACAGCAAATACCGTGGATACAACTATCTGTCGACCTTACTCCGGTTATTTGATATTGAACTTCAATTAAGAGTCTTTTTTTCATCACTACTCTAGAGACCACTGTTCTTTGTTTTGGTCAAATGATATTTGCTCTGTCATTGTAATTCGCCCGCTGTAACAGGTATTGGTTTGTATTAGGTGTTGTCGAATTAAATTAAAAAAAGAAATATTTCAAGTTAAAGCCGTAGTACCTCTTTTGGTCAAGCATATCCTTTATTGTATTCTTGGTATAAAGTCCAGCAACTACAGCAACAGACCAGCAGCAGAATGAAGTGGACAGGGACAACGGGTCGAGCCTCTGTACTAGAAATTAACAACCAGGGACTGTTGACTAAAGTTCGTTCGTTTTTGGTGCTGGTAGTGGACGATACGATAAATCTAAAGATAACAAGCATCCTGTGCAATGTTTTCCGTTCAGATTTTTTTTTCTAAATTAACGTATTTGTATACAATACCTTGTATGACCTTTAGGTTACTCTTATCATCAATCTTTTTTATGCTAATGACACATTATTTTATACAGCAGTATGACCCCAAAGACAATTCTAAGATTTTTTTTGTCGTTAGCGGTTTAGTCAACAGCCCCCAGGTCGAAAGACCATTATATATACCCTTTATTAAGTTTGAGTTTCCAGGATACTTGTCTTTTGTTGAATTCCTGTATGTAATAATTCCTGGTATTGTAAAAGATACTCAATGGGCGATGATTTAACAAATGTAGCTAGACGAATCCTGGTGCAATTCCTTCCTAGTACTTACTCGTCACTAATTTGAGTTTCCAGGATTCTCGTCTATAATTCATATATTTAATAAGGTGATACAAGGCCCTTAGAATCATTAAAAGATTCATCTTGATAATCTACTACTTAATATTATGCTATTTACTTACTGTTATGCTATCTATGTACAACACTTTGTTTCCGGAAATCTAGATGTTACGGATACCTTAACTCCAGAGGAATATCTGTCCTTTGGGCAGAACTGGTTGAAATAAGCAAAAAGAAAAAACCCCTAACAGATGTAAATATGATGTCTAGTTGCAGATATAAGTGTTACGCAGACCTTCCGGTATATGTCTCATCAGAAAGGTATTTCATCACAATTAAGAAATGAACAGATACCAGAACCACGTTCATTGTGGCCTTATACTGCATGATCGGAGCGAAACCTCCATCTAAGTGGGTATTTCTTCACTGTTTTAAGGCTGGCCATGAAAAACCTTGTTAAAGCAAAATTCTGTGACAACAAAGTATTTCCTCCAGTCCCCGGAATCTTGTTACAAAGTGCTTATTATATTTTTAGCTCTTTTGCCTCTATGCCATGGATCTGGAAACAAAGGAGAAAGAAATTCAACAGCTGGTGGTATATTCATTTCTTTATTTCTGGAATGCTAACATTGACGTTTATGGAAAATCGTGTAAAAAATAGCGCGCTCATACCTGCCATTCCCTCACATACGATACCCTGGGTTCTGTTCATACTGGGGGCATTAATCAGAGATTGTTCCCAGCACGACTAAAGTGTGTACCACTATAGGTCAGCGTTATCAACATGGTTTGTACTATTTCAATCAATCCAGTCTGCATTTTGTATCTATACTCGACAGAAAGGTATATCATAATCATATATGAATCTGGAAATGAAAAAGCAATACCATCCTTCAATCTTACATGAATCACTTAATTAACCTTTTAAAGCCTATATGACACCAATCACTGACCTCACCAATCTGATGGTCAGAATGAATCGTGGCAAATCACAATACACTCATAAAGCCATTTTCCACTGGCCAACTATTCGCCACCGATCTGCAGTCTGGAACCACTGATCGATTTTGGGGTATACCGATGCCAGATTAGTGAATGGAAAAAGGCATGCAGAGATGTATTCACCGATTAATTGTGCATAGATTATGCAATGAGACCACCACCGACTGACTAGGTCAGTGACTGGCGGAAGGGGTTTGAAATCATTGTTGATAGACATATTGTTTGTACGACAGTTCTTTTGGTATGAACCTGTCAAATGCAGTAGAAACAAAGCATACACAATATCATTACTGATTTCTAGATACTGACGTGCAGTCGTTAGCCACCACCGACCAACTTCTAAAGCCTGTTTCCATTGGAAGACAAAAAATGGTGGAGACTTTTTGGGTTCCCTTAAAGTCTGTTTAAATTGACTGATTTTGTGTTAGCCGTGCTAAACGTCCATTGGTGATTCCCGACTTAGATCGGTGATACCTAATGGAAACAGGCTTTTATGGGAACTCAAGTAGTTTCTGCTGATTTTGTTGGGCAATGGAAATGGGCTTTAAGGAGAACTCAATTAATCGGTGTTGTTTTCGTCGGCCAGTGGAAAATGGCTTATACAGTGAACCAACTGATCAAAGGGTGCTGCTACAGGTTGTTGACTGCGGATAGAGTCAGTCATATCCCACATATGAGTAATGGCCGATGGCCATCGGAGCAGCAATAAAATCAGGTTGGTGAAGTGTATACCTCTAAAAGTATTTCGGAAATTGTAATAAATCTGTCAAATTTCGTGGCCAGTGCTTGCTTGCAGAATATCGGCAGGTCATCGTCTACTATAATAGAAATTGAAGATCTACCGATACACTATAATGTAAATTGGCCATGTCATATATAGTGCAGCCTATGATGTATCTTTTTATCAGGAGGTCAGCGTAGTGCATTGGGATGTATTGTAGACCATGTTGTGAAAAACCGATCCATTCCAGCATGATATACATTTTTCATTGGGAACCTCTACGATATGCTCCCAATGCCAACATCGTAGTAGATTGACACTCACTTATAGTGTTTAAGGGTGTTTGAGGAATACCTTGTGATTTGAAGAATACATGTCATTTTTACTGTTCGTACCATAGCTAATCCGTTTTCTATCTCTGTTTTCTATCAGGATGCTGTTTAACCAAAAGGTCTGTGCTTACACCACCAGACTGTTAGGATCCACCTGCAATTGGTATAATTCAAAGGCGTATTTCATTGCGCAACACATTTGTCCTTCAGAGATGTCACTTAGATGAATGTACCGAACGTACCCTCCTTGAACCGTTTGTCGGTACATGGACTGTGGTACATCAAACGTCTTCTTTGTTCCGTACGAAAACCTAACATACAAATAGAACCCATATATTATAACAAAAATACAAGTTTCTTCTGTGGAATTATGCTCTATGGACAGAAACAACTTTTTCGGGATGCACTGTACGGACTCGACAATAAAATAAATCATGCTGGGCTGGGTATATTCTGACTAACCACAAACATAGAGGTTACCCCAAAAAAATCATGTTCACACCACCTTAGAGGGAGAACGGCATGTTCTATTATGAGGGCACCAATCTGCACTCACTTAATAGAGTCATACCACAAAACAATCACTAAACTCAATAAGCATTAGGAATGCTAGAGGGATTGAAACAAAGCCATAGATGTTGTACAAAGGTCGAGGTTATCACGCGTATAGTTTGATAACACACTGCAGTCTCCTATACACACAATATGTTCATCTGACGTCCAAATCATACTCAGGACCTGTACTCAAACAGGATAGAACACAACAACATTCAGCTGCAACACAAATAGAGAGATCGCACAAAAATAGTTTCCATGGATATATTCACAAACCAAATAAGCATTGTTTCATGTACAATTCGTCTGGACAAGCCACTCATACTCTTTACATTATGAGGACTACAGAACCCCTAGGTAACCATTGCTTTATTGTCGTATTTCTCTCCATATCTACATGTGTGTGGATTGCTAATTGCTCTTCAACCTACCAGATGGAGTTCTATCATTTGTTCCATGCATTCACTCAGACTTACCTTGCAAAAAATCTGCACCAATCACTCGCAGTCCTAGTATTAACCTTGTATACTTCTCTCACGCACCCATTTGAATGCACTGACTTATCTAATGATACATCTGCAGACTAGCGTATCTTACATTGTTTATAGCTTATGCTCTGTTGGGTTGTTTGGTAACCGTAGCTATGATACAGGGACATGTTTGTCTGTCTTTACGTCGGTGAACACCGTACAGAACTACCGATCTGTTGTGCCAAACTGATAGGCTAGTCTATGAGAGAGCGGTAGAGTTATTCATTTTATACATGGTAAACATAAATATAGCCATTTTGTCAGATAGTGCAAACTGCCTTTGTTACCAATGGTCCATATTTGCAAACCAGCCACAAAGGCTAGTTTCCTATATATAGCACGGTATATAACATGAGGTGTGCCTGTCTGTAGTCGATGCAGCACTGCACATTTGTACCCCTTCCCTCCCAAATAAAGCGAGTTAGATCGTATATATATATTATATTGTATGCTCATAATCTATATGTACACGTCCGTTTGGCCAAATTCATATTGTCAAACTGTTGTCACACTTCTTCTTCACAGCTCAGGTGGCGCCACCATGTGAGGACCTAGAGCTTCCTGTTTATGGTCACGTGGTCAACGGACGCGGCTGCGATTGGCCGCACGCGCAGGTGACGTCACACGGCTGCCGTTGGCCTGCTCCGCGGAGTTTGGCGTCGTTTGAAAGACGGAAGAACATCATTTAAAGGTGAGTTGTGTCTCTCCTTTCCCAGTCCTTCAGGAAAGTCTCGGAGGGAAGGAGAGATGATAAACAGTATAAAACCCATTGTTTGCTTGCCTTAGAATAATACCCAGTGCAGGGGGATTGAAAGAGGGACTTCCTCGCCCCTTCTCCGCCTCTACTACTGTGAAAAGTAAGTAGCACTGCCGATATGTTGTCAGCGGTGGCCTGCCTCACCCATCAGCCACGGGGCCTCCAATACTCAAAATGTCGTCTGCTATATCACAGACGCTGGTGTCGGCAAGGAGTCTCTGTCTCCAAGCAGGTTTCCCGGCAACCGGCCCCTTCCGGTGCTGCCGAAAACCGTGACGTACATCACAGCAGAGTTTTAGTTCGGGCGCGTTCCCCTAGGGGGCGGGGATGGCGACATGCGCCTCTCCCCGTCTGTGTCTTTCGGTGGTGACGTATTCTATGACGTCATCAGCGGCATTATCAGGAGGAGTCTATGATTGTCGTGGTGACTTTTTGTTGGGAGTTATGTAAACTGTTGGCCATCGGGCCCCCGTTGGTGGAGGAGCAGAGCGTGGCCGAACCCCGCCGTACGGTGCCTGCCTGGTTCCTCAGGGCCTCTTGAGACCGTTTCCGTGAATGTCGGCTGCCAAGAAAAAATATACCCACTTAGAACAATAAACACAATCATTAACAAGGAGCGTATACATCATCAAAACGGTTTCCTGCAATTTGAATGATATGTGCTTCAAGAAGTAGTAAAGGTTATAAAACATTTTAGTGAGGTTTCGCCAAATCAATGTAACATCTTGTGATTCTGGTGCTGTTAATTCGGTATATTTATTTTTGATTGACGCAAACTAATTTGTTTTTTGGGGTGTTACAGAACCTTATATTTGTGTGATCCTTTGGTATTCTACACATAACCTTCGATATGATCATGACCTTCAACTTGAGAATGTTGTTCTGAGTAACAGTAATACAGAAAAGTAGAAAGAAAACACACCATAAACCGACCAGACTAAAGGAACGAGAAATGTGAAAATGCACTTAATGCTTTTCAAGCATTAAAAAATTCAGTTTTTAGGTTTCACTTTAACGACATCAAAATTCAAAATTGACGTTTCAAAAATATGAAGTTGATATATAATGATACAGCTATGATTAACGTGCTAACTTCTCATTAGCAACGGGAAGAGAAGAGCCTGTCAACCTAAAAATGTAAAATGCAATAATTTCAATAAAGAACACATGCAAGAATACAATATGATCATTAGATTTTTACAAACAGGATTATAAAGAAACATGATGCAGTGAGTGGAATACAGTTGAATAGAATGAAGATAAAGATTGAAAAGAGAAACGAGTATAAAATTATCTTTTAAAAAGTGTACCATGTCACTTATATGTGAAAATCAATTATTGTTATAATAGACGCTGCTTAGAGTGCAAGAAAGAGAATACCTATTTCGAGTCATATATGCAACCAATATACTTTACCAAAATTGCTTTAAGTATATTGAAAAGTGTATCAGAGGTTTGATCTACAAGTCTCTCTTGGGTAACTTCAGACATTAGATTGGGCAAACAAACCAGTCATCTGCATCCATGTTATTGGATGTATTTCGATATCAATGATTTAAAACTGGAAGATATCCATGGAAAACCTACCTACAACAGCATAAATATTTATAAATTCTGGTCTAGCAAAATGATATGTCCATATAGGATCGTCTGTTATGTACTTAGTCTGGTAGAAGGTGTTTAGACTAAAAGGGTTTTAGCCTGAACTGGTCTAGTCTAAGTTTAAGTGCAGTATATTTATTAGAAAAGCTAAGCATCTTATTCTTTAATCTACACACTTATGAACCTAACAAAATTCTATGGTAACAGGCTTAAACCCATATTCTAGAGTTAAATAGAAACTAGGCAAAGGTGTGTGAGAGCCTAAAACACAAGATACTTAAATCAATCGATGACCTTGCCCAGAATATCTTTTATACTTATATTTTGGATCTCACGTCATTCATAGAAACACCCCACTTTATTTACACTAAACCTAAGGATATAAACTAGGAACTGAAGGAGCTAATCAAACTGCAATACAATCTTAGCTCTAGGGATTAGATGACATACCTAAGATGATATATGTACATAACGGTGTCGTTGTTACATAAGTAGCTAGGCTGACACATAAAAGCCTTATTCTAATTAAGACTGGGTCTAGTACAAGGAGATATAGTGAGCTCCTAGGACGAGAGTTTGGTTCCGGGATGAAGGAGGAACTAGAAAAGTTGCATCTAGGAGAAGTTGAACAGCATAGAAGGAGCAGCAGTTGTCAAAGTCAAAGGGAGTCACTACTGAGATGTTTCTGGGACTGACAGAGCAGACGAAGCCATATCGTAGAATGTAGAAAGATTGAAGCCATCGGCATTTTATCTCAAAAGAAGCAGTAGCTGCCAATCACAAGTCATGGCCACGCCCCTTTTATGCCAGCAAGGTCAGCCAAAGGTCAGAAATGAAGACGCTGCCTGGGCTAAGATTGCAGACAGCCAATACTAAAAGGGAGAGCAAAATCCGGCATCAACACCCGTACTCCCAGCAGCGAGTGGGCATATCACGATTGGCCATGGAACAGGAAAGGTCACTCAAGGTCAAATCAAGGTCACGTCGTTGTTTTCTGTTATCAGGCAGAGGTAGGACAATGTATATGTATGTATATATAGATATATACAGGACTAAGGACTATATAGTCTGTACAACATGCAGAAGGGCACTTTGTGGTATTCATTGCCGGATGTCAGTACCTTCGTACTCTGAACGCTGGTCATACTGGGCGCACGTACAGTTCGCATCGCGACACCTTTCAAGGCCATCCTGGGTGTAAAGCTCAAGGTCATAATCAGAGTCGACTACGCGGGTGTAGGGCTCAGGCCCGTAGTCTGTGTCAGTTAGCTGGTCATAAGGATCAGGGACATACTCGTCCACCTCCGTGCTCTTAGTATATGGGTCAAGGTTAAAGTCCGGATCCTCCACCTTCGTGTAGGGGTCACTCAGCGATGAACTCTCCTTGACCTTGAGGCCAGGGTCACGGCCTTGACATAGGAGAGCTGAGTTGGCTTCAGACGACTTGGCTGTTGCAGTTAACCTTCTCTTCAGTGTATCGTCTCGCATGCCTTTACTAAAGTTCGAGATGTGCAAAAAGAAAATGGCCTCAAGCTTAACAACTGGAACTGTTGTCACCACAGCTGATCTTTATTTATTGATAATGGTAGTAATGATATATAATATATAGGTGAAAAGAAGTGCATAGCAGGCTGAAGTAATTGTCGTGAAAAAAGGTGTCGTGAAAAGATTGACCATGAAAGAGATTAATCAGGTTTATGGAAAAATTTTCTTCAAAGGTTACAAAGTGTTATTTATGAAATTGAAATAAAAATAAATTGAATAATATAAATTCTAAAGACTTTTTTATATATTTTTTTAATTTGAAATACTATTACTGCACTCCAATGATCATGAGACTTTGTGTTTATACAAATCCACCCACCCTTCACTCCGAACCCACCATTGTTAAACGTGTCAAGTGTGATTTGAATTTAGGATTAACTCTAGCATATTCAGGAGGTTACCAATTTCTCCAATATAAGCCTGAAGATGTCTACAAATTATAGACTCATATCTGTATGGGACGTCATTTAAAAGTAAACAACTAGACGTGTTATAGCAACTTATTTAAGATAACAAGTGAATTCAAAACATAAATATGGCAGTTGCAGTAACAGGGGTGGGGATAGCAGACATTTTGCTTGTATTAGTAACGTTTTCTGTGAGTGGTTAGATAGCTATCATAAAGGGGGTACAAGCTAGGACGTAAAGTGAAGAAGGAGTACTCACCATACAGTGTATAAGGCTACTACTACAAAGATGACGAAGGCAGACCCAGCAGCTATAACAGCGTACATCCAGAAGTTGGTGGGGCCATCTTCTGAAAGAGAGAATCCTCTTAACTCGGTCCAGACGGGTCTGCCTAGTACTAGTGATAGGCGACATACACATCAGATACTGTGTCATGGTAAATATCAGGATACGTACCAGCATAGCCCTAGCTACACCAACATTAATTCTCCGTTTATGCATTCATCTCACCTCTGGTACAAGTCAAGCCATAGGAATAACATTAGAAAAAATATCCAACCATCATCCCTGTAAAGTGACAATACTACGCCTCGGCCGTGGCGCAGTGAATGTGAGATAACGTCATATGGATTTGCTGAGTAATTTCAATTATTCTGATAATGTGATGCTATTTAATGTCATTGAAAGGGGTGAGATAAATCCAGAACTGCACCCGAATCGTAACATACACAATACTCCACTCGTCTGGTTGTGCCGTAATCGTCACTCGGCTTTGCCTCAATGATGGTTGCAGTGCATCCAAACTCATGGAGTATTGAGTATGTATACAATTCTCGATCCAGTTCTATATAAATACATTTAGTTAGGTTTCATGAAGCGTAAGTGAAGTTTAACTCAACTTTAATTTTCTGCAACATTTTTGGGTGAAGATGGCAATAGGTCACAATGAGTTGAAATACATAAAGCATTAAGTGATTTAAATATGGACACCCCTCTAAAGCACTAAATATTTGCCTTCAGGGATGTTGAACTAGCTTAAGTAATTTTGCTTTTATTGCGACTTATTTTAACCTACTGAGATCTTATTTGTGCACAAAAAATGCCCCAAAAAATCTTTTAAATTGTCAAAACTTCATTTAATGCAAATGTATTTAAGTCGGATTTGATAGAAATGTGACTGGGGCTTTTTAATGGCCATGTACTTAAGTTTCTATAAAAATGGAATACAAACATTCTAAACCTAATTAGAAATAAAGGAATGCTCTAATTTGTTATTTATGCACATTCACTTATAGCATAGCAGCATTGCATTATGTTTCTACCTTTCCTTTACATAATGACGTTATGTTACCTTTGGTGTTTGGTTTAGAAATTGTGAGTTCTTTCTCGTAGAGGACCATACACAAGTCTCTTAACATAACCATTATGTTATGACCGCGAAAGATCAATAATGATACCTATTATTTACTGAGCATCTAAAATAAACGTTGATATAGCTGTGTATACAAGGCAGAGATTTGTCATGGGATGCCTTTGATAAGTTGTATAGGTCTCTACCATTGAGAACCCGTTCTATCTTTGCCACAAGGCTTAAGCCAACCGAACAAGAACTGCTGCTTCTTTTAGCCTCCTTCTACGGGGGGCAGTGGTGTCTACAATAGCCATATAATAGCGTCGCGATGCGGCAGTGATGCTCCAGTCATGTCTAAAGACTCTATATAGGGAACTAAAGTAAATAAGTACCTGCTTCCTCTAGGGAGGAACACCAAGCCTTGCCTACAGTCACGTTAAGTATGTCTCCAGACTGAACACTAGGGCATTAGAAAACCGGGTCAGTTTATGACAATCCATGATGGATGCTGAGACTGGTAATATATATCTAGTATCTTAAAAAGGAAATAGGTGACGTTTGAATAACTGAATCCAAAGTCCGACTTAGAGTACATGGAAGGGAGATTATGAATTTGGAAAGCTGGGAAACATTTTATACGGAGTCTCCAACCTCAGTAGAATTTCCTTTGGTTAATTTACTGAGTCAATGGTAAAACAGTACAAAGCATAGTCTGTGTTGAAAAGAGGTTTTGGAACGAATCTCATATGCCTGTTAATCCTTTTGGGGGACATTGAATCAAGTTTGAATAAATGTATATAAATCTTATGTAAGTCGACTTTTAGTTTATATCGGTCGGCAGGGTGCAGAACGAACTGAAAGTGTGATTACTGGGAGTGGTCAAGGGGTCAGGGAGAGTGAGCTCTAATGAAACGACCAAATCTATTACACCCTGGTAAACAACGTCTGTATAACACGGACTCCTCCATGTGTGAACTCCTTAAGGCAACATGTACCGTTAACATGCCCTCCAGGAACTCTTAACAGTGCTTCATGTGACCATGTCTTCAAATATTAGTGCTAGCCGACGCGTGCCTAGAGGTATCCTTTGGTTTTACTTTGGGCGTTTACTTTCTATCGGTGATTCAATGGGAAAATGGTACCTCGATGGTTTAAGGGTTCCTTTAATCTATTCCTTTAGAAATTATCCACTTTAGAACGGATGATACAGTAGAGAGATCTAGGTTTTCTTCGTGTCAATAAGGAATTCGAAGGAATGGTAATGGGAGCTATGATTGATAGTATTTTTAAACCTAATAGTCAGCTTAGCACATAGCAGATACACCATGGAATTCCACATGTATTGCCACTAACAAACGTATGAATAAGCCCTAATTTTAATGGTTAGATTCATCTCCAAGTATATTTATTGCTAGCCCCTGCAGTGCTTGCCTAAGGTCATCACCATAGCCCCATACCTGACATGAATTGAGTGTATTCTTTTGCACATAACCGAAATGAGAGCAAAGAAAATGTCATTCACGAAAACCCCTTCTGCTAAATTGTGAACTATGTTTTCATGCGCATTAGTCTTTGCTTCCAATAAACTGCGTCTAAATTTGTTCTCAAATCTAAATGAATTCCACTTTCATTTCCTTTTGTAAACATTGTATGGAGGCGACTCAATAGTCTTTCTGTGGACCTTATACACATGTCAATGAAAGAAGACTCTCAGCTCCAAGTTAAGTCATATTCTCATTGGCCGATAACAACTTCAACGGTTTCTGTGTCCCGCATATAAGGAGTCCGTAGTGGTGTGTCGGTACAATGTATATGTGACACTGAAAGTCAGGAGACCATTTGGTTTTCTTTAAACGGTTAATTAACTTCCCAATAGGGCGATTCTGCGTAGCAAGGTAATTACAAGATAAATAAATGACAAACATTTGCAAATGTGTCATAGAATTGGTCTGTAGTTAGCGATATATTCATTGGTACATTTTATACTCATATATAACACCCGGACTATGTTGTAAAGCTATGATACGAGATGAAATTAGAGTCTGTTTTGGAACGAAGCGGTTAGCCAAGTTCTATGCGAACCATAAATTCCCATTGAATTACTGACCATAAATGCCCAGGTTTTAGTCAACCCGTATGGAACAGGGTTCCATATTTTGCAGTACGAAATACTATTCCGTACAGTATTATCATGTTATATGGTGAAATAGTACATACATAGTTTATCTCAGTCCTGGCATTTTTCCCTAATAGACTTAACCTTGGGAACTCATATTCAACACCCATGGAGTATTGTATAGATATGCTCAATGGGGATGATATCACAAATATTAGTCGATCAGGGATGAGATAAAATCTGAACCGCACTCGATCCTTAACCACTAAAATATGTCATTCATTTTGGTTTGCTTTGCTCTTCACAACCAAAATTCATGGCATATTGGCTGTGGATCTCGGTGCAGTTCCTTCTTAAAATGTCAGGGGTATGGATTGCCCAATAATCCCAAAGTACTCGAATAATCGAGGAAATATACTTACCGACCTAAACATTTCCTAAATAATAACGCCCGAGCAATATGACTATATGTTTTACCCCTCATACTTATATTAGTGTGTTGATCGATCATGGATTAGGATATTTCAAGTTTAATATAATGACATGATTAACTGGGTTATAGGAATTATTTTGCAATGAGAGAAAACGGAATTAGCGAGCCCGTAGCAATTGCTGTTCTAGATCCTTTGTCCCATAAAATATGTCCCTCCGCCTCTGCCTCTTAGCTTTAGCTCAGAACAGGGAAGTATTGAGTGTTCACAGTGACTGTGAATGGCTCAGTGAAGTACTGAGTGGTTCACTGGCACTGGGAATTGGCTCAGAGCAGAACTCTATAGTTGACAGCGGCTCACGACGGTACTGAGTCACTTAGAGCGGCTCAGAGCAGCAGCACTGAGCAGTTCCAAGTGGTTCAGAGCAGTTCCCAGTGGCTCAGGGCAGCACTGAGGAATTCCCAGTGATTCAAAGCAACCCTGAGCAGTTTCCAATAACTCAGAGCAGCACTGAACGGTTCACAGCGGCTCAGTGCAGCACTGAGCGGTTCACAACGGATCAGGGTAGCACTGAATCGTTTCAGAACAGCAGTGGACAGTTCCCAGTGGCTCAAAAGCAGCAATGAGTGGCCAAGGGCAGCGGCAATGAGCAGTGTCGAGTTCCTAGGGACAACTCTGAGCAGTTCGCAATGGCTCAGGGCAGGAGTGAGCAGGTCACAGTAGCTCAGGCAGCACTGAGTGGCTCAAGACGGCTCAGAGCAACACTGGATGGCTCAACACGGCTCAGAGCAGCATTTAACGGCTCAAGACAGCTCAATGCAGCACTGAGTAGCTCGACACGGCTCAGAGCAGCATTGAACGGCTGAACACGGCTCAGAGCGGCACTGGGTGACTCGTCACGGCTCAGAGCAGCATTAGGTGGCGGAACACGGCTAAGCGCTGCACTGAGTGACTGAACACAGCTCAGAGGGGCATTGAGTGACAGAACACAGCTCAGAGGGGCATTGAGTGGCGGAACAGGGCTCAGAGCGGCTTCACACGGCTCAGAGCGGCTCGGAGCGGCGCGTCTCCGTCGGCTCGTACCTGGAAAGTAGAGGGCCATGTTCTCGGCGGTCATGTCGCCGTTCTTGCCGGTGCCGTTCTTGCCGGCCATTTTACGACTACACTCTGTGAGCACGTTGTCCTTGCTGAAGATGGGGTGGTACCCCGTGACGCAGTCACAGGTGTTGACGTCACGGCAGTAGGAGTGTGTGACGTCACATCCGGGTTGGCAGATCTTAATGGTGGACGGTCTATCCCGCTCCCGGCAACCACCTGCAAGACACACAAGGGGAAAACAGGGTGAGTGAAAAGGTCTTTGTTGTTCTTCATGCATTTCCACACTTATTGGTTGAGGGGAATTACCCTCCTAGTCGTTTATCATCCATGGATATTTCTGAATTAACTATGATAAAAATGATTTGCGTTGATTCGGGCGTCTCCGCGATTACACGTCTTTTTTCACCATATTTCTGAATTAACTACACTTCAGTTTGGAGTAATGTATACAATTATTTTCATAATCAATATATCATTGAGATAAATACTTTCGTTTAGAGATATCTTAAAGATAATCTCTTTGATAATTTCTCTCTACTCTATCATTACATCCGGCAGCCCAACCCCTGCCACACATATCTGAGAGGCGCACCCACCTCACACGACAGGCGCTACAGCAGCTCCTACAACACCTTCCCACTCTGTGTCTAGGGCGTGAGGTCGTACCCCAACACACCTATGATGAACACTGATATACTACAGTCACTCATCAAACAACCCTCAAGTCAACCCTTACGTTTGCAAAGCTTGTTGAACGAATTTGTATTTACACAGTTGCTTATTTGCATATAAAAATAATTCTAACCAGGTCAACTATAAAGGTTCAGGTTTTAGTGTCATTCTAGTGTACAATAACGCTGATATCAATATCTAACATGTAGCACTGGCTAAAGTTTGAAATCTTGTCCTATCAAATTTGTATACATTTGTTTTCCAGTTATGGTATCTTCAGTTCCACAGCTTCCATGGTACTGGGCAATTCCCTTCATAACATCACTAGAACCATCAGGATATTAGGGAAAATGTTCTGGAACCGGTTGAGCACTGACATATACAAATATTACATAAAGAAGGAACGGCTGAAATAAGCGTCACTCCCGATATGAATAGAGATTACTATACAGCCATCCAACGGCCATTCCCCTCTTCCTTCATCCTTGTCATATTTTATTCACCAACTCTGTAACACAGATTTGTGCACACTCATTCTGTATATATATAGTCGCTCCTTGTTAGGCCTACCACAACTACATGTATTTCCATTTGGTAATTTGTCGGAATGACTAGATCAAATGGAAGCCTGATATATCTAAACGGTTAGTGGAAAAACCTGCATCTGGGGGGAAATGAATTTCTACTAGAGAAAAAGAGAAAAAGAAGTATGCTACTGGGTTTCATTGTTCTTAATCCAGAAGGAACTTCTGCTTCATCAAGAATTACGGCTCTCACGTAACCGCCATGGGACCAGGACCTTTTTAGGCGGGGAAATTGCAGTCGTTATCCCCTCTATAGTGAGGCCCTAATCCTCAAACCCCCTCTGCTTATGTAAAATTTAGGTTCTATTCTTACCAGGATTTAACTTTGTAAAGAGCCGTACTTCGGGATTACTATTGTGGATTTGCATCTAAGACTGAACGGTGGCAGCCTGAACACTGGATTATATGACCTTTGGGGAGAAATGTTCTTTGCATATTTATATCCATTCATTGTATGTCTTATATAAATTATATAAAGTATACATTCTGTGATAACGATTTACAGTTGATCTCTTTCCTCACTTAGTTATCTATCTTAAGAGGGTAGACGTGCTGAAGTGGTGTCATTCTATCATCCGATGACCTTCAATGAATCTTGGTTCTGCTTGGTTGCCTCTCTCCAATATTCCTATTCTTACTTTCTAACAATAGTGTCTTTGCAATTTTCCTTTCGTGGTTCTTCTCAGCATTACTTAAGATCAAACACAAATCAGTGGCAAGCATCGAAGTTCAGCAAATGGATTCAGTTGTTGTTAACTGCGGCATTGGTGCTAGATGCTAGACTACAAATTCTGAATGATATACCAATTATATTCATTGTGTTTACAAACACATAATCAGAGACAAACGACAAAAGAAATCCGACAAAGGTAACACAAGATAACTAACATTGCTAGCGGGAATAGTTATGTTCTAAAGGCAATTTCCAAACATGGATAACGATTTATATCATGGTCGCTATGAAAGTATTGATGTTATATAAGATTAGGCGTCGTATCGTATGACGTCACCGTCATGTTATGTCCGATTTGTTTACTCCTAAATGTGTGACATCATTGGGCATATTTTGTAATAAAAAATACTAAAATATTGGAAATATAATGAATGATATAACGTGAACGACGATGTATGGTATTGTTTTGTATCGGGGGTCGTAGTTTATGGAATTGGCAAAATAATGTATATTAGGATTTATTTCACAGCGCAATATATTCACCCGGTTCCTGGCACAGTACCTGGGATTGCGTTCTAATCTATATAGCAGAGCAGTGATTAGTGTACAACAGTACTCAACACAGCGTGGCTGTACTAAATGAAGTTTTTATACTTCAGGTGGCGATGGTTGACGCAGACCACAGGTTTCTGTATAGATACGGCAGGGTGCCTCAGGAGGTGAGTGTTTTCCCTCACAGAGAGTGCGGGGAGTGTGGGTGAAGTGGGAGTAAGGGGCCGAGTGACCGGGCCAGCGGACGACGCCGCTTTAAATAGCCGAGTATAAATACACCGCGCTCTGATTGGTCAGTTCGCGTCAGGTGGTCTCTTAATGATGTCTTATAGGTCTGCGAATAGACTGTTGGGGGTTACCTCACGGCAAAGGGAGGATCACTGGACTGGTTGGGACTGGTACATTTTGATTCACCATGCAAGTCTGCCTTCCTTCTGCCTGTTTGTCTGACTAACTGACTATTACAAGACATACCATGCCCTGCCCTCCCCCTGCCTGACTGGTTAAACCACTACCACAACCTCATCTCCCCCTGCCTGCCTGAATGACTGGTACTGCCCTACGACAACCTGCCTCCCCCCCCCCCGCACACACACCTGACTGATACCTACCCTACCACACCCTGCCCTCCACTTCCTGCCTGGTTCAGCCATACTACACCCTGCATTCCCCTTGCCTTTCTCTGTCTGTCTGACTGGTCCAATCCTACCACACCCTGCCCTCCACTGCCTGCCTGATTCAAGTCTACCACATCCTGCATTCCCCCTGCCTTACCTGTCTGCCTGACTGGTCCAACCCCACCATAACCTGCCCTCCCCCTACCTACCAGACTGACTGATTCCACCCATACCAGACCCCACCTTTTACTTGCCTGCCTGTCTAGTTCAAATTCTTACATTCATGGACGACCTATTCGATCAGGTTTGATTTATCAGAGAAGCTTAAACAAGATGCAATCATACATGATTTAAAAGAAAATCTTTATACTATCATCATGGTATATTTTTGCTACTAAAAACTACAACCAATTCGAATAAATACAGTCTCGAGGTATGCTGTTAATCATCTTGACATTCTTTGTGAATTCCGCACCATGTTAAACCCCAAACCGCTGAGCGTGCTATATCATTTACCTGTGAACTAACCCGACCTTACACAACATGCTCTACTGCCCCCACCCCCTGGGACCACACATAATTCATCCATGCATAACGCGCTGCCACTGTGGTCCCAGCAGAACTTAATTACAGGGACTCGTGGAACTACAGTAGAACCACAAATTCACCAGTGGGCCTTACCACTGGACTAGTTGGTCATTGAGCTCTGCAGTGCGTTTTCACCTACCCCTCACTGACCCACTCAACTTTAATCATACTTATACAGCGATTATCATTAAGATATATCTTATAAGGTTTATAGTTTATGACCAGCTTGTGGCCCTACTCTCCCCATCACTACCCGCGTAGTATGGCCCTCACTCAAGGCGACCTGTATGTCTGCTGACCTTGTCTAGCCAGCTTATGATTGTAGTTTACCCCCCACTCTCCCCACCCCCTCCTGTCCATCTCCCTACCAGCGTAATACGGCCCTCACACACATGTCATCCAAGGAGTCTATCTGTTGACCATGTTGCCCCCACTCTCCCCCTCAAGGGTGTGAACTCACACCTTTCCTGTCCCTCTCACTTCCCCTGAACTCCATCCCTCACACACGGTCACCAGTCTGTTTCCAGACCTTGTCGCCCAAACTCTCCTCCTCAAAGGTGTGAACTCAAATCTCTCCTGTCCCTCTCACTGCCCACCTACTATGGCCCTCACACACATGGCGACCATTCTGTCTGCTGGCCGTGTTGCCCCCGCTCTCCTCGTCAAGGGTGTGAGCTCAAACCTCTCCCGTCGCTCTCACTCCCCTCGTACTATGGCTCTCACACACGGTGGCCAGTCTGTCTGCTGACCTTGTGCCCCTACTCCCCCCGTCAAGGGTTTAAACTCAAACTATAACGGGGCTCTTGGGGTAAGGAGCCTGTCGTGAGGAGCACAGCCCTGAGGATCCTTGTCCAGAGAGGGAGAGTAGTTGGTGAAGGGGCGACCTCACAAAGCCCCTGTCATGGCCGTACGACATGCGCCTTTATCCTTTGATTGCATTTTTGCCATCGATGTTATGATAACGTTTATCCAAGCAGCATATTTTTTATGATACATGTATATTGCATGAGGAAAATAATGGCAAATCAATAAAGCTAAGACCCAAATAACTTTCACAGGTCTTCCATAATGTATATCCCTTTTTACTGATTTGTGATTGCAAATGACCAGCAGAGGATATTAACCTCTGGTTGGGGATTGTAAAAAAATAAGACACCTCTCAATAACTGTATTATATTGACTGTATTCACTGGTTTATCAACATGCCATGTGCAATAAGTTTCTTTTAATGATAACAGATAAGTCTGAAATCATAGATAAGAAAGTGTATATTCTTATATTCAAAACAAAACAATAAAACTATATGGCAATATAACGCCGATTGCAAGACATATGTTATTCCATAAAACACCATAATGCCACAGCAATGTCAAGCATGGTGGTAATTCGGTATAGACTAGCGTCTTCAATACAGTGCGCTAATATTTCGTGTTTCAAACATGCAAAGCTGTGATTGATGATGGTCAATAAAATTACTATAACTGATTGTGAATAACAAATATAGAATTAACATTCAAGAAACTTATTTCGAAGTACATGATGGTTTTACCACATTTTGGTTGGGACTAGTTTTCCAGAATCTCCTGCGGGAGTTTCTGCATGGGTGGTCAGAATTTGCTGTTGGTGGATTATAGGCACCCTATACATCACCTATGTGGACTTCGTAGATGGATAAGAAATAACTGGAGGCTGCATTAAACAGACTGGGCAGTCTGTTGACCGTATTGACTGACCAGGGGTCTGTTTAATAATCTACGATCGTACATGTAGACCCTTTTAAGTATGCTATTGCGACCCAGGGACGATGTGGATCAACTTTATTCAACATTTATGGACGACCTTATGGACGGCTAAGACTGTCTTAGCGAACAGATTTAGATATCATTAAACGATAACAAGTGTACGAGCTACAGAAAAGGGTCTTCATCTAAGATCCTAGATTATTAAACAAACCCCAGGTTATGTCTGTGCCCACTGACATGCCTGAGCGCCCTCCGACTTTTGCTGGCCTTCTGCGAGTATTACATACACAATAATGACTGGTTTTGTGTACGTGTGGCCGTAATCTCCAAGGAGTTGATGCGTAGTAATATCCGAGCGATTACCGAGGATATTACGCCGCCAACTACGAGGATATTGCGACCACTCATACACAAAACCAGTCGTTATTGTATTTATTATCCACCTAAAGGATTAATAAGTTTTTATTGCAATAAAAAGTTTATTGGTCTTCCAGATCACGCCCTATTAAATGCAACAGGACTGCTAAGTATGGTGGTAATTTGGTGTATACCTACACCAATATATAGTTCGCTATATTTCCTTGCTTGGGTATGCAAAACCTTTTATGACAGATGGTGAATGAGATTATCATAACTGATTCTAAATAATTAAAATTGAACGAATATTAAATGAACTTATTTTGAAGTACATGATGGTTTGATTTAATTCTGGATGGGACTTTTTTTCCGGAATCTCCTGCAGGAGATTCTGACATGCCAGAATCTCCGAGTAGCTAATTCCATGTGTTCTGTACATTTCCGTCGTAATAGGTAGATAATAAAATAGTGTGAAACTCGCGAGAACCCAGTCCGCAGTATCAACCTCGTTTTCACCTCGGTGCTAAGACATGGTAAACTTTATCCCATGGCCTGAAAGCCTGGCCTATAGACTGAACACATATTACGCCAGGGAGTGGCTACTTTATTGTCTCAGAGCTGGTGCCCCGTCTCAAACTAGCGGATCTCCGTTGAACTAGCCTAGCTTTTGGCAAGTGCAATGTGTATGAGGAAGTCCTTTTAGTACAACATGGTAAAAAGTTATCAGTTAACTTTTGAAAGGTCGACATTCATTTATTAAATGTTTATTCTTTTATTACGATTTACTGTGCACCAACGTTAATTAGACTTGTTGGGGATTTCGTTTGAGGAGAAATGTGTGACTGGCAAAGTTCAAGGTCCTGGAAGTAACCTGTTACTCGTGTTAATATTGATCTATTTGAACCGCAGTCCAATTTAATGTTCCCCTCACCAAGTTGCTGTTAGATTGCACACACACTTCCACTGTTTATATTGAAGCCAGATATTGCAGTGAACAGAGAAATAACTAACAATATTGGTTTATCAAATGGTAAAGATAGAATTAAGTTACAAACTATTGTCATAAGTATTGTAGAAAAATACGTTTCCTTCAAACACTGAACTGAGTGTTTGGTCAGCGTAAGTTCTGTCACAAATACAAATGGATAAGGACATTTGGCATACATACTGGTAGTGTTCTTCACATTGTTTTTAATAATCTATCAAATAATTTTTATACTCATAATCAAAATCTCAATTGAATATTTCCTCTTTAGCTGAAACACTTATTAATTTATCTAATACTTTCCAGGTGTGTGTGGTTAGCGTTCTTTCGTTGTTTCATGACACAGCACAGTTATAATGGATAGTCCCAAGTGCACACCACTTGTGTGGGAGTGTTTGCTCACACCTACGAGTGTAGATTTAATCTCAATGCTTACACCCTACCGAACTCATATGATTTAAACAATACATATTCTACAAGAATGTCTATGGCAATCTACACATCACTTTTTGACCGGGATAAAGGGGTGCATTAAAAGAAACATTCCTCCCTGCATGATAAGTACTTGGCAGGGGTCCAGTAATCTCACATACCACGGCCATATTTGGTGGGTAATGTTTGTTCGCTCAAAGGCGCGGCTTAAAAAAATATGGCCCTTTTCCGTGCTGAGTCGTCTGGGTCAAAGGTCAATATGTGCCAAAAGGGTCAAGGTCAATATCTGATGTGATGTAAGCTGCTTGGCTTGTTCTTGGTGTGTCGTATTGAATTCTGTAGGCAGACCTTCTGGGATCCAGCGAACTCAATGGTAGACGAACTGTAAGAAGTATTTCCTCGTGGAACTTCACTTAATGTCCATTTGAAAAGAACCCTGGAATTTATCTAAATACTTTGAACGGTGTCTCTTATTTCCTGGCAACCAACCTCTTGTATGATTTTGTATCCATATTTTTTGGTCTACATGTCTGCAGTTATAGGGGAAGAGGGGCGGCGATATTTTAGAAGGTGTGACATCATAATTTAGGGGGATGATTCGAAACGTGTGACAAGTACCCTTAAATGTGTGACATCATTTATGGACAGTCCAGGCTAACAATACACATTAAATGAAGACTGAATTTTAGGTAAATGTGCGGCAACGGTGGATCGCTTTTCTCTACTACAGACGTAGTCCCTACCATCTATAAATAGACTAGCACAAACATAAGCACCCAATGTTTTTATTGTAAATACCACACCTTCCTTAGTGGCAACGTTAACCTGAAGTGGAAATCTGTGGGACAGAAACTATCCGCTTACTATAGCGAGTTGTCAGGTATTTCTCGTTTCACGAACCTATATCCAAATCCGTGCTCGTTTCAACTATACAGGGTTTCAAGTATATGTAAATTGGAATTTAAATACATGTACGTCTACTACCAGAAGTGTCGTTATGTATAGTTATTACACAAGCTACATGGGGCAGCCACGGCACTTGGTCAATTTGCCCTTGAGGTCAAGCGGAATTAGGGGACAGAGCAATTGTTAGTTCCTGAAAAGGCACCAGATGGGCGATAGTATGGCGCCCCTATTCGGAACTTGTATTCTGACCTTTTGTTCTTATGAAATTAAAATGGTTTTCAAAGATTTACCATGGTTACCATGTCTCTTATTAGAGGGAATATATGTTGCGAGATAGTCAAAGTTACGAGGTAAGGCTTCGAAAAATTACTGCCCAAGGCCTTGGCCGCGGGCAGTAATTTTTCTTACCGGTACTTGGTTTCCCTGTTCCTATATACCTTCAAATATCGAGAAAAATGATTATTTCTTTACCAACGACAGCCCCAGAAAAATGGCCAACCTTGTCGAATAACTGCAATAGCTATGTTTTTCGTCCCGACGCTCTTTATATCACATGGTCAGCCTGGGACGAAAACGTCAGCCTCGCTACATAACTCATAAATACTGCACCCCAGCATCGGTATGTGACTATCGAGGTTTCGGAAATAGGTACATGTATATAGGAATACCCATTCCAGACTATGATGATTTGAGCTCTTTGTAGTTACTCTTCTATTATGATGCACTTTGACATGATATGTACATTTTGTGTGTACCGATTATAAACCATCTATACCCTACAGTACTAGTACAATGTAGTTGCACTATACGGCACATGGCGATACAGCTCTGGGCATTGCAGGTGCGCTTATCAATGGCACATGATAGAGGTCGGCCAAGGACCAATGGCACAATATTCACGGGAGGCACGAGAAATCGCCCTATCGGATGTCTGTGGAAAGAGGGTAGGTTATGCACAGTCACGCTGATTTCCTCGCTATCTGCCTGCGTTTAGCCAAGGTACAGTTCTTTGGAGGCGCCGGCCATAGGTTCCCCAGTCATCCGCTGGTGGACTCGGCTTGTGATCAGTATCCCATCTCCCTGGCGATTCTGGACGTACTAGTCTAACACCCTAACGCTACACCGCCCCTGGAAGTCCCTCGTAACCCCCAGAGTATTGTACCAGTGCTAATCCTAGTCACGTAGATAGCATGGGGAAGCAGTGTGACACTAGTTTATCACCCTTTGAGGTATTGAGATCCTTGGCGACACTGGGATGTACTAGTCTAACACTCTGGCATAAAAACGCCTCTCAAAGTCACTCAAAACTCTCAGAGAACTGTGCCTGCACCAATCTAGACTCGAGTACAGTTTGTTGTAACCAGGGCCAGGCCTCACAGGCTCAAACTAAGACTGTTATGCGCTGCCATTTTGAGTCAGGAATTCCTGCCTCCGCTGGTACTAAGCTGGCCTGTTGATTTGCCAGTAACCAGAGTATTACTCTTAGAACAGCCAATCACGATATTCCTTTCTCCCTTCAAGAAGAGGGAACAGGCAAATGTGAGCCATGCTCTGTTAGACCCTTAGGCCCGGCGTCCATCTACTAAGATATGGCTCCGATATGCACCTCCCGATGCAAAATCTAAATCGCGTTGGAAGGTCACTTAATATCGGGGCAGTTGACCACGTTTCTGCGATTAGACACCGATAAAGACCCCATACAATGCGTGGTGGATTGGCATGTCTAGACACATGTCTACGATTTTGCACCCTCCCGATATGTCTCCGATATTGACCATATCGGTAGGTCTAAATTTCTATCGTAGTAGGTGGACGCCAGGCCTTACGGACCGTAAGCCTCGAGCGGCGCGGTCTGTAAACGGACTAGCACCAATCGGACAAGAAGGGAGAGACAAAGTGTGCCGGGGTGATGGGCATTTTACCACTCTCCCTGCAGATCCTTCGCAGCACTAGCACTTACTAAGCTCTGCCTCAACCTAATGCTGGTTCCCTGGGTATCCACTAAAGACAAGGGAAACCAACCAACATTTGTAATACAAAAACAGGGTAACTGTCAAAAGTCAGAAAACTCCAATAACTCATATATCATGAGATGGGATATACTTTAATCGTTGAATGAGATTCACAGTCCATCCAGCTGTTTAATTTCCTTTTCAGCTCTAAACCACGTTCTAATGTGAATCTATTGTTGATTAGACTGCCCCATCGAATGAGCACACGTGTTATGTTGAAAAAAATACCCTGCAACACATGAGGTCCTTTCTACTGAAGAAAGTGATCCCAAAGACTGTGTCTCGTTTGCCATGTAACAAATAACAGAAATGGTTGTATATTTTCTTCCATATAAAAAATGTGCATCTCTATCTACAAGTAAAACACAAAATGCTCCAGAGTTTTCAGCGAACATTTCAGATTCAAAACAAGGCAACTGTCAAAAGTTATACAATTCAGACAGCTCACATATCATGAGTATGGAAATATGGGAATTGTTAAAGGAGATTCACAGACAATCTGGCTGTTTCTTTTTCACACTGTGTCTGGTTTGAAATGAATAATAACTGAAATGAGACTATTTCATTTACCATTGTTAAATATATCCATCTCTATTTAAAAGTACAACACAAAATACCCCCGAAAGCCCTCAGAATTTAGGAAGTTTCAGAAACTGGCGTATTGGCTAGATGTGGGCCCAAACAAGCGACCGCAGGAAGTAGAGCGCAGGATCTCTGCTGGGAGAGTGCAACGCACCGTGGCGTCTCTACAAGGGGGCGCCTCTGATTTAGACAGGTACGTTTAGAAACCTTAGCCTGGAAGCCTGGCCTAGTTAGACTATAGGCCAGGTAACGGGTTCCAGTTTCGTGGTGCATTATTGGTAACGCCCCCTGGTTCCCTGGTCATCCGCTAGAGGGCTGGGCGGAATTAGGTGTATGACAAGCGGATACCAGCCAAACCACTAGGCTGGTTCCCGGGGTATCCGCTAGTCACAGCCGGGCACCAGCCAAAGTTGAAGGCCATGCCTGTGGAACCCGTTACCTGCCCCTTATTCATATGGGCAGGGAACCAGTCTATTAGAAACCTATCCACCATTGAACAGTCTAGGCTCGTGTATGAAGACTCTTTTCTACACGCTAAGGAGACCAAGGGATGATGGGGATAAACTTAATTCAACACTTAGAGGGTGATTTTAGGGATGGCTAAGACTGTCTCCGTGAAATTTATCTGTATCACTGTCCGCCATTTCAAAAGTTCCCGGCCAGACGTGGGCTTCCACCTCTCAGCCAATCAGATTGCGTTATTTGTTCAAAGCGTTCAGTTTGTCAACCAAAGCGTGCAGTCTGTCGATATCCAAAGGCAGCAGTACCAATGTACACAGCGTACAGTGCAACCTGTGTACAATAACTGTACCCCTAGGAGCAGTACGTATTTATACGTTCGTACATAGGTATATAATAATGTGTATTTTACAATGCGAGTACAGTTCTGGAATTATCCCATCCATTCTACCGATATTAGAATAGCATAACAATATCAAAATAATTCAAATTAATTCACAAATCCAGTTAGAAATATATAAATCTCCATGTTGATCTCTTTCCTGCTTTCTTACATCCTTGCCATTGATTGGTCAGTTCCTTAAGACGTCGCCTCCCATCACTCCACCACAACCATGGCATAGTATTAATTAGCACTTTACGTGGCTCATCGTTGCGTATATTTCTTAAAGTTATTTCTATGACTAAACGTGTACCAGGGGTGAGATAAAGTGAAGTATGTCAGGTTAAACAGTTTTAATCTAGGGGTAAACAATGATCATGGAAGGTCACGATAAAAAGTCTGCCTCTTACGGAAGGGACATGGGAACTGCTGTGTCTGGTACACAACTGAGCAGCTCATGTCAGAGTAGAAGAACCTGGTAAAGCAAACTGACAGCGATCGTCCTTACAGAGGGCAAAGGCTAATGTGCGCTGTGAGTATAGTCAAGTTCAACTCTCAACACAGCAAAGATAAAAAGTCACCCCTACATCATAAAGGCGTATCAGATAATTTATATCATATTCTTCGAAAAACAATATGATGATTTTCAATTGTTGTAGAATATTTTTCATTTTCAAAATGGGGGTCGACTTGCTAGTTTTTATTTCTGAAATTAATGATGTAATACTATGATAAAAGAACATGTAAATTCTAAAAGGTTCGATTTTACATTGTAAAAAGCATGTCATTTTCATCAAAGCTTCAGAGAATATAGGAATTGTACAACACTACACATTCAAGTTCTAGAAATGATAGGTCCACGATCTTGCCACGAGTAAATTGAAGAAAACCTTAATTTAAAGTACATCTCCAATATATATCAAGCAAATGTTTGTAGGCCAATTTTACATATTGTGGCCAAACAAGACAAACGTTATATTTCACTCAGTTGATATCAAATAAATGACAAGGAATCAGATTGACTTGATAAGTGCCAGTATTTCAGACACCCACTAGGTGGCACTTTTCTGTACCTCGTACAAGGGTTATCGTTTGATAATATTTGAGTCTGTTCGGTAAGACAGTATTTGTCGTCCATAAGGTCGTCCTTAAGTATTGAATAAAGTTGTGCCACATCGTCCCTGGGCATCTATGACACACAGAAAAGAGTCTGCTGGTACAGTCCCAGATTATCAAACGGGCCCCAGGTTCCTAAGACAGTCAGGGGTGATCCCTAAGATAGAACACTGATCCCTAAGGGAACAAATTTCTGATTCTAGATCAATACTTGCCGAACAAATATTAATATCCTTTACCAACCCTGGGTGGTACACCAGAAGGCTGGTGTCAGTGATGGAGTGGGAGTCGTGTTAGTTGTGCCCAGAGAGCCAGGAAATAAGGCCAGGAAATACAGACAGGAAATAAGCCCTCCAGACATTAGTACCAGGAAGTGTCGGCTACTTAGATAAGTGCACTCAAACTGTGTGTGTGTCGAACAGGGTCAGGAATTGGTGGAATAAAATCTCTAACACAATTCCTTACATTGGTTATTTTGATTCTAAAACATACAGGATGATAATTAAATGAAACCTTTAAGCGACAAACGACGTAATTGGAACAGAACAGAAATATATTGCATGACTTCTTATTCATTTCTTTTTATTTTCGAGGCATAAAGAATTTGCACACAAGGCGTTCTTGTAAAATGATAAATCTTATCATAATTGAATGGTGATGATGCGTATCCATCTGAATGGAAGGTTTCAAGATGAGAAATATTTCCATGATACTTTTATATCAAGAAGGAACGATAGACAAAAAAACGAAAGACATAAACTCTATTCTTAAATTACTTGTTACTTCAGTCCGTTTCTTTCCATTTTTACAAATTGATGTAAGTAGTAATAAACTAAAACCTAATTCACCTCAATATATTTCAGCTTTTCCTTGACGGTAAAATCGATAGCTTACTTCCATGAAATGGCCTCTCATGACCTAAAAAATAGTGGGGAATACGAGCACTTCACTCTGAACGAGGATTAAGGCCAGCGTCCGATCCCGTGACCCTGGAGCTGCTCTGTCATTGTCACGTGATGAAGTGGAGCAAACACTAACGCCTCCAACATGTTCCTGGCCATTCTACTGGAGACCGTACTATACACTGACACCTCCAATATGCTCCCGATGATTCTACAGAAGACCAGACTCTGCGTTGACACCTCCAGCATGCTGCTGAGAAATCTACGCGAGACCAGACTATACACTGTGGGTCGTTAGAGAGAATTGAATTGGCCATATTGCCTTGGTGCTGTGTGAAGTTTGGTTACTCATGGCCTTTGGTCAGGGGTGGTCATTCCCCCCCCCCCCCCCTCTGGTGTCCCCCTCTTACGTGTGCCCCGCGCACCCATCCTGCCCACTAGCGGCTCTCACAACAGCCAGGCACTGACCTGCGCCCCCTCGGCCCTGGCCTCCACCTCACTTCTGCTCAACCCTCCATATACGAAGTTTATGTATATGTTTATGCTGTATGAAGAAAAACATGTTTTCCCTTCAAAATTGATGGGTGACCCCTCTTCCCCTCGGCGTGTGACGATCTCCCTCCAACAATTTTTACTTCATATATTAAAATCTATTTCATACTGCTTATCCCACCCCTAATAGAAACGCCATAGACTTACCTTTATATTTGATTTTGTTTATGTTACTACTTTCTAATACTGAAGACACATGGAAACAGGGTAGGATAAAATCTAGACGCCACTCGTTTGAGTTTGAGTTTATAAATGTCACTCATGAGATTACTTAGCCAACAAAATGCGTGACATAAATAAACTCATACTCAAACTCGTGGCATATCGAGGAATATTCCCATATGAAAAAAGAAGATCACAAAACCTCTTCATATGATTACTTAAAATATGTAGTATTGACTTTGCGCATACTCGTGAGGCCAGAATGACGTCATAAGGTCCCTGAGCGACGCGCGGGTCACGTGGCTTATCAGTGCCGCGTCTGCAGGTCACGTGGGCCAGACGTTCGTGACGTACATGGCGCTTTATCTTATCTGTGACGATCCGTGTGTGTCCTTCCGTTAGCCTCATTTCCAGCGCGATGCTCTCTAAGCAACTTATCGGGCTTTACCTATCTAGAGAATGTGTCCCTTATGGCCAAAAAACTTGTTTTACATATAGAAAATAGCAAATGGTTTAAGCCCTGCTACTCATCATACTTCTCATTTAATGACCAGTAATAACACTTACTCTAAATATTTACCAATAGTTTGAGGAGATTATGGGAGAAATGCTGAGCCAAGAAAGGAAACTGGGGCATCAACGACAAAGATTATTTGTAATTAATAATGACCAATCCCCTACACAGGATTCCCACTGACGCATACCCCGGTCTCCGGATATCATGTTTTGTACCTGATGTTAAAGCCATGGTTAATTATTCCAATTGGTATCAGGTCCTGTCTGGCCACGCATAACTACGTTCTCCAAATTCAAATATTTAAGGAACCGAACTTATGTTGTAAGTGAAGTGCACCTAGAGGAATACCTGCCTCACAACCTTAGAAAAGGGTAGCAAAAATACCCAAGTCGATCGCTAGGACTAATATAGATAATAGAAAACCGGACCCAAGATTTATACTAAAATAACCTTATTTTGGCATGTTACATCATCCCAAACAAAAGCAGCTTCAGAGGCTGTTATCAAAAGGTGAGCACCTTAATCTACAAAAGAAGCACAAATAAAAAGATACACTATGCAAAACACATCACAGTACAACAGCAAGAAAGGAAATAGAAGAAAATAGCAAGTGGGTTAAAAGGAAGTAGTTCAGCTAAAAAACATAGCAACATTGCAGGCAAGTATCTAAAACACAAGAGGCTTCCCAGGCAACCGCCCTACTCAAACCCTTCAACAAGGGCCAGGGGCACATCAATAATGGACAACCACATGGGACCAGCTTAATGTTATTCAGAGTCCCTGACCCACGTCCCATGGCCCAATATAGCTCAAACAATCATAAAATAAGAAAAAACACCTACCCACTCCATCTGTTCCCAAACAGACAGGGGATTACTAACATCCATAAAATAAAATCTAAAATAAATCTGGCCATATACTCCAATCAATGAGCCAAAGAAACATACCTCCTCTCACTACAAAATCCCAGCTCAGAAGGAGGAAATACCTCCAGTATCTTACCCCAAGACCTCATGGCCCAGGGGTTCCCCTTTCCCTCACAAGAGTTGGAGGGGTTGGTAGGGTTCAATAGCCAGTTAATACATTGAAATAACTGTACTAAACGATAGCAATAAAGGTCCATGGTAAGCATGCAAACTTTATGAGCACATAAACATGAGATTCGTAAAGTTTTGGATTTTAACCAGAAACTCCAAGCAGGCACTGCCCCTTTTTGGACGTTTTTATTCATACTGCAGCTATTTGATTAGGAAACTTATGTTCCTGTCTTCCAGCATCTCCAGCTCCGTGATAGGCTAACACCTTCCAAGACAGTCCTAGCCTATGGAAGGTCGTCCATATGTATCGAATAAAGATGACCCACATCATCCGTGGGTCTCGTTGGTGTACAAAAATGGGTCTTCATGTGTCATGCGATTATTCAACAGGTCCCAAGGTGCCCTACGTTTCCAGCCGCTACAGGGATTCTGCTGTGTATAATAAGCACTGCCTTCTGTTCACACATGCACGGTAACCCCAGCAGTGCACTCAACTATGACCACATGTAACGAGACCAATCGCTTTCACTGTCTACAAATATGCGCTGGGAGAATCTCTTCCCAGCAGCATCTTGTTACAAACGCTCTGATTGGCTAATGCATTTATTAACTCCTAGGCTTGGGAAGAATGGCAGAAGTTCTTGTCTGCGATGTAATCAAATCTTAGTGTCTGTGCTTGGTCATTAAGGGAGGGGATTTGTTCAGATCGTATCGGTGTCCCTCTGTTGACTGTCCGGGGCACGGCGCCACTATAAACGCGTCTCCCGTTGTCTGGGGTCTGCCTCTGGTGGCCGCTACTCTTCCTACTATAAATCAGTGCACGGGACTCTACAGAATAATAGTTAAGGTTTCCTTGAAAATAATATTCTTTATATTACCCAATGGAAAATCCCAATTTCAGTAGAATCACAAATTACCATTAATCTGTTATTAGTCATATTTTAATACTTTGGGTATCAAAGGCTATCACTTAAAATGGACAGCTGACCGTTTTGATCGTCACAGATACCGCACAACCGTTTTTTTACCATCTCAGGAAAACGGCAGAACGGTTTGTATGAACTCTCATTAATGTTTCCCATTCTGCCAGACGCCCATGTCAATAACAACGCCATCTACAGGCTGACATTCTCGGATTACTAGGATTACTGAGGCGAGCCTAGTGACGTCAGAGCGAGCAGACGACAATCGCTGCTGCTGGTTCGCGCTGGTTGCCGTTTGCGCCACGCTTTTGAGTAGCCGCGTTATGATTAGAGGTCATAGCAACAGTTAGAAAGAACCACAAGACACGAAGCGCAGTATATAAATGCCTGTAATATATGTTCTGTGACCGCGAGAAACCATTGAAGTGCGAGGCAGGTGCCTGAGGCTTTAACAGGCATGGCCATGGTAATGCTGGAGGATGGGTATACAATACCACCGAACTTCATCAAGCACTGAACCACAACGCGGGCGACAGAGTGGAGACATTTTCAGGGATTCGTTTTGTAATGTACTTTGGTATTCGGTTTATATGGATGAAATCAAGCAATATTGCAAGCGAAGCGGTTCCGACTTCTACCAAGGTTTCTAAGGCAAAAGTGCAGTTAAAATAACACCCAATCGAAGGAAAAAATTCCGTGACGCGTAAATTGCCCGTCAACGCGAGTTTCCCCCTTCGCGGGTTGTCCCTTAAGAGGTTGTTTTTTTTACTGTATATGGCATATGTATGAGTGTAAACCCTTATATTAATACTAAGAGAGCGCTTCATAAAATCCTCAATGTATTCTTCCAAGCTTCAAAATAGCCTTTGCCTAATGTGATATATGCAAGCTCGATCATGGCATTAGGAATGGGAGCGTTTTGAAATGCAGAACGTTTCAACTGTTTGCTGCTGTCTCGTATATCCAATATTCCTCCTGAACCGTTTGTATCAACAGACATAATTTCATCCATGCGACATTAGTAGCATCATTCTACAATAAGCATAACCCATGACTGCCTCCACAATCGATTCTGTGTAACCCTATCCCCCCTATTCATTGGACCAAAGGAATGGAGCGCGGGTCTAGGCATCAGATGTCAACATGATATGATTTGACAGCTACAACAATGACGCCCTTACCCGTACGTATTGTTTTCTTGAGTTTCCCCCAACCCATATGAATCAGATTGTGTGTGCACGGCGATGGGATATCCCATCTAATTCGTCGTCTTCCTCCTGGCATTTTTTGGCTTTCTCCTGACACAAATCTTCAGAAGAATCCATGTTTAATTGGCTTGCGTAAGGGAAGTTGTTGGGTGAATAGAATGCCTACAGCGAAAATCATGATGCTCTGCCTAAAATAAGAAATTCACTGCCCATACAAATTGAATGAACCCTCTACAACTATTTCCATGATGATATCAAATCACAATATGCTGAGACAGGCCACGACATGCGGAGACAGCCTATAGATATCGGGCTATGAACATGCTGAGACAGCCTTTAGATACCAGGCCACAGCATGCTGAGACTGCCTATAGATACCAGGCCACAGCATGCTGAGACAGCCTAGAGATATCTGGCCACAACATGGTAAGATGGTCTATAGATATTAATGTGTTATGAAAGCCTATAGAAATCAGGCCATAGCATGCTGAGACAGCCCATAAATATCGGGCCAGGACTTGCTGGGACAGTCTAGAGATATTAAGCTATAACATGCTGAGGCAATCTAGAAATATTAGGCCACAACATGCTGAGAGAGCCTATAGAGATTAGGCCACAACATGCTGAGCTCTAAAGCCTCTAGATATCAGTTTTCTATTTTATGTTGTAAAAAAAAGCGACCATGTCCCTGCCAACTACATTGGGGAAAAGAACGTGATCCCACTGCTATGTTTGTGGTATAAGTATTGCTATTTCATATGTCGTGCTAAGCCTATAGATATAAGGCCACAACAAGTAGAGACAGCATAGAGATATTAGTTCTCAATGTGTTGTGACAGCCTATAGATATAAGGCCACAACATGCTAAGACAGCCTATCTAGTCACGTACCGGCACTACCTATCTGCGAACGAAGGATACCTGGAGGCATTCCCGGGCAGGGGATGAAGAATCGTTTGGCATCACTGCTACAAACTATATCTATATGAATTAATTCATGGGTTTTCACAATTTCTGTACAATGATTCAGCAATACTATACATCATTATAGAGTGCGAGAATTATACATGTAACTAATATGAGTATTAGTTACTGACCTGATGAAGAACGTCCTTCACAATTGCCATAGCAGTATCGTCCTCTAGTGGTATATTACTACACTACATGTCGAATTCGGTACGTGGGGCTTCCACTAGGAGGTCGGACAGGACGGCTTAGATGTGGCAAATCATATTAATGTTGATATAGAGACATTCAATCAGACCAAGTCACAGCTAGTATGTCACTAGATCAGTTCAGTTCGTCTGAGGAGACTGAATAATTCATTCCAACTGGCTTTCTAGTGAACCTGGCACCCACTGGCTGTATGTTATCACACACTCTTAGATTTTTTCCGGAATGAAAACACATGATTTATACACCCGTACTGAGAACGCGTCCACAAAGACCATTCCACAAAAACAGAGGGAGTTTTAAATATTCATATTGATATCTATGGAAAGATCCTCTCTTCTCTAGGTTTTCACCCTTTTGGGATCCGTCCAGTTTCGGATAAAAAATTAGACCTTAGAGATTGCCTCGTGCACTCATATTGATATTTAGTTGTAATTCAAGCTTCAAGGTGGCAGCCTCACGAGACTTGGCCTTGAGGTTGTCGTCACTTTAAAGTGGTTATTGGAAAGAGGGGAGGCTCACAGCTTTAAAGTCACTCCTCCTGTTACCTTTAATCCGTGAACACAGATCACCACCTCATGACTAAAATCTCCCGGGGGATAAGCCCTCGCATGCCAGCTCCCCGACCACTCGCGACGATCCTCAGTCAAATGTCAGACCTTAGCCGTTTCCATGGTAACTCTTAATAATGTTAGGACCAAGCCCCGCCAGAGGAAAGGCCTTTCAGAGAGCACGAACCGAGAAGCATGTTGGGTGCGGCGATGTCTCGTGAGACCTCGTGCTAGTCACGTGGTGTGAGTCTATTCACTGCTGATTTGGACAGCGTGGCCTAAGATAGTCTAAGAAGTCACGTCACCAGGGAATCATGGCTACGGTTTGATACCAGTGTCACCACCTACAGTCGGCTTCCCATCAAGGTGGTGGCTACACTGGTCACCAAAGCAAACGCTTGTTACACTACGTTAGCTCTGGTTGGGTTAAATCCGTGGCCTCCTTGACCCACGAGCTGTAAGTGTTTGACACTCTCCCTGCAGATCTATGGTAACGCCTGGACCTATGCTGGTAGAGTATGTCATTATATACCCTTGAATATTTCCATGTTTTCATTTCCATTTGTGTGTAATCTGAATAAAATGACCATAAAGCTAAACTTTATCATTAATTTTGTGAACTATGAATATATCTTGGTAAGTACTTCGGCTCTCAGAACCTACATAGAACAAAAGGGTTAAGCAAAAAGGGAGTTAGCACCTCAAAATAAACAATTCCTGAGATGAAATGGTATGAGATTAAAGTGAGAAATTTCACACTCATGAATCTAATCTATCCAGCAAATAAATCACGGCAATTGATATACCAATACTATCGCTCGGATATTTCTGGCCTCGGTATTTGACATTCACAAAAATTAAAAGGCAAGATAAAATGGTTCATTGGTGTTCAAAATATAATCTCACCCCTAAGACCTTCTGTCTCTCCCGTGATGAAAGCTGCTGCGAACTGCAGCCTACAATTCAGAATGACTATATTTGTTTCGGTTGAAGATAACGAAAAGACATCTCGAACTACAGTTTTTCTGTCGTTTATAACTTTCTAGATGAGCCATGGGTCTCTTTTAAATAAGATGTTGCACTTTTCCTGGCCTCCTGTCAGTCAATGAGCAGGACCTTCGTCTGCTGATTATGGCTGCCTGGGATCCTTGATTTGGAAATGACGGGCTCAAATTCCATCTAAAATGGCAGGTTACTTGGTTATGAAAGATGGAGACTTGAATTAAGGTGACATTGCAATCTGCCTTGTTTATCACAATCATCCTGTTAATTCTGAAATGAAGTAGGCTCATCTGCCTTGTAATTACATAAATAGAACGTCATCTGAGACTATGTTGAGTTGCTCATTCACAGCAAGAGCTGCTCAGATGTCATTATATCTTCCTAATTAATATATTCACTGGGGTTTGGTTTACCGAGAACAAAGGGAAAGAAAAATGATGGTGATGAGGGTATTTTATGTTTTCAAGAAGCCCCAAGCAGTACCAAGATACTGCCGGTTGAATTCAACCCTAACTTTGATAGTGTATGTGATCTGTATGTGTTAAAAGACCATCCTATTAGTGCTATCAGGTGAGTACATCGCTATCGTAACTTAGGCGTGACCACCTTGTTATACCCTTGTCCCGTGACAAAGTTGGTAGGAAAGAACAACAATGTATAATAGCGCTGAGCCTCCAATATGGATGATTTCCAATAAAGGAAGTATCACATTAAGGGTTTATATAGTAGCAGTGTGTATATTAGAACTTCGAGGAATATGAATGCAACATTCTAAGAAGGAAATTGATGATTGTGTGGTCTGTGTCCCCGTTCTGTCTCCTCGGGTTTGGAGCACACAGAAATATGAACAAGGCGATAGCGGAGTGAATATCATGAAGCCCTCCAAAGGAGGTGGCAAATTGGGACTCAGACTAAACACAAACATGTTTCTGATTTTAGCTTTTCCTGGAAATATTTATCTGTTTATTGCCCATTGAGTATGAATCTCCATACATAGAAGCCTCTTGAGTACGAATTCGTAATGTTAGGACGTTTATACCACGCTAAGATAAAGAGTCGAGAAGATAGAGATGTGCAAATCAAAACTTCTAGGAATATCAAGCTCTCATCCATAGCAGATAAGGTAGTGTTGTGCATAGAGGAACTTTTAGGGATATGTATGCTACATTCAAAGTCGATGCTATATTTTTGTTTGTAGGTGAAATTCTAGGAATGTGTATATCAGATCCTGAGTTGCTGATATAGTGTTATGTATAGGATGACTTCAAAGAATGTGAGTGTCACATCCAGAGTAGAAACGGTAACACGTGGGAGGGTTTCTATGTGTGGGTATAGAAACCCTCAAAGCATCACCATTCGGAGAAAAAGAGGAAGCCCATCCAGCATTGCTCAGAAGGCTAACTGTTAAAGGCTCGCATCCCCACAGCACCTAGTGGGCCTGTATGTGAGCTCATTAATACTCACACCGCCAGCAGAAGACAGATGGCTTTGCCGTTCAGCTCTGCAGCGAACCCGTAGAACGAAGGATTTTCCGATCGGTCACTGACTTAAGGGACACGCCTCTGTTCCAGATGTTGCAAATCTCCTAAGCTTATTGTATTTAGAGGGACGGATTTTATGAATGAATGCTTACAGTGGAATGTTAATTGATAGCCACTTGTTAATTGATAGCCCCTTTTCTTTTAACAAGTAGCTTTTCATTGATAGCCACTTGAAGTGCATGTAACTTTCATTTGAGGTTCATATAGAGGGTGAAATCACAAAGAGGCTGATCAGATAAATATGAAGCAAGTGGATGTTGATGGGGAAATGCAATTAGTCATCGGAAGCATATGGCAACACGGATGTAATAAATATAACTGATATCTTAGATACCTCAATGGTCTCATGGACAACAATGCACCAAACCTCCGACGCTTATTGTATTATTGGAATGGCTTGCAGCTCTGTCATCTAACACAGCATCGACGATTCTTTGTTTTTTATTTCTTTTTTATTACAGAAAGTTCGCATATGTCGCAGTCTACCACTTGCCCATATCACAACATTCCTATGGTCATATAGTTTGGAACAAGTATATAAGATATTGCTGTGTTACTTTTGATAAGAACCAAGGTGCAAAGTAACCTTTAAACACAGTAGAAGAGCAAGATTACAAATCGATGCAGAGGGCTGGGCATGCCGACTGTATGAAGCGTCAATGCTTTTGAAACTATGTTGAGAGATAGAAATATGATAACCAGGTCACTCGCTTCCAGTCAAAATAAACGTGACTATTCACGTCAACAGTCAAAATGAAAGAGCCAACTCTCGAAAAGGGGAAGATCTTATCTACACAATAAAAAGCTAACGTAGCTTTCTCAATATAGCCTAATATAACAACAAGACTTCCATGTAAATTGCTATATATATATTACTATAAAGCCACTACCATTCCGTATATTAGGATACAGCAGACATGTTAATAGTTGTAAGCATTGGAATACCGATCACAATATAGATTATTTCTATGTGTCAATAATGGAAATAAAGGCTGCTTAAACAAAAGAAAAAAAACCCACTCTAGTCCCAAGTCAAAATGAAATAGCCCACCCACTCTAGTCTCCAGTCGAAATAAAAATCGCAAATATAAGCAAGTAATCCTGGTATGCGGTAAGAACAAAAGCTTATAATGGAATATTTGTGTTCTATCAGAGAATCAATATAGGTATCTGGTTTTAACCGAATGTACAAAATCCACGCTCTAGAACACTTCGGCAATCTCTCGGTGCAGCTTTATATATTTTATAGAAGATGCTGACCTAGGACGTCTTATTTTCTGCTGTCTGATGGATTGAGGAGTCTCTTACAATGCGGAGGCCTCTTACATTACACAAGCGAGTGGTGGCTGGGGAACCGCGGAGGTAACAGTAATATACCACGGAGTATCATCAATCTGAGCCTCCTTCCCCGAACACTACATCATGCAGTGTCATACCTCTGCAGCTTCCACCTGCCTCAACTGAGCAAAAACCATTGCCGTAGTCTACTAAATCGGAATAAATCCCACGCAGCTTGCGTTTATGTTCCGCTTCTGGAATGTTATTACTAGTGTTTTCAATTAAGGGGCAATATTCTTGAGTGCGTTGAACGTTGTTTTATTATCGTTAGAGGCATTTAACTAATTAGATGTGAGTTATTTTATTCACGAAACATTATTGACATAAAATATAAACTTGAAACGGCACTGGTATACATGGGAGTATATTTTTTCTGATAAAACACCATGATTATACATAAACCGTGAGTGAATAAGTGAGCTATATAAACAGTTATATATACAATTATATGAAAACTACATTATTCATACTCTTACGCAACCCATACGACTTCATAGCAATACAACGGCTTTATCGTTCGTTCTATTTACTGCAATGACTTGAGATTGTGATATGCTTGTATACATGAACGCCATACATGAAATAGCTCTCCCAGCACGAGTGGACCTCCAGACAGAATATCGGGCTTGAGATTGTTCCTATCTTAGTTTTAGTCGGGGATTTTCTATCACACCGGTCTATGCATGGATTTTCTTTGGCCAGTGTCACATAGATTTTAAACAGGACATAACGAGCAGAGAGCAGTATGTCCTAACGCGACGTGCACAGGTGTATAATAAATGAAACTATGGACCATTAAAAGCATAACTATTTTATGACATTGCGAGTATCAGATATAGAACATATATAATGGGCATAAATAAACAGAAGCCTATAACGATACTTACTGCCTCAGTGTGAATTGTGCGTTCTTCTGTGACGTGCCACTGGGTACTCCCCCATCGTTCAACAAGACCAACTTTCAGAGCAGAAACTTCCTCAAATTCAACATCCCTACTCCAGAGAGACTCAAATGATCTCTTAATTAAACCTCCCCATCGTTCAAAGAAAACAAAATAATATAGTGTTAAGATCTCCGAGGAGCTGCCTAAGAGTCTCTGGGGATGTCATCCCGAGGGTGGGTCATCTTCCAAAAGGCGGTTAGGTGTTGGTCATACATATATAATCCACTCGTTGGGAGGCTCCGCTTGCGCCGACCCCCGGCTAGGCGCTGGCCGGACCGGGGCCCATCAGGCGTGTACAATTAGATCTCGTGCTTGGATCCCTGTCTACCTCCTGGGGTTACATCTGCTTTCCCTTCGCAGACACAGTGGTTCTCAGGTTGGAATAATAAGCTGCAAATATTGAGCTATGAATTCTGTAGCCTTGCGGACATAGCTTTGCGATTTTTAGATGCACTTATTTATTCGTCCTTAATGAAATTACGTAATTTGAATATGTGAGGGTTTACTGATGAATATGAGCAAATCTGATAATTTCAATTATCTCTAAACAGAAATGCATGTGCTTTCAGAAATTCTAAGCTTTCTCAGTTGTGTGATTTTGCTCATAGGCTTTAACCGCTCAGTATATAAGATAGAGCAAAATATAAATATGTTGTTATCGGAGAATAGAACTGAATCACCGGAGAAATCTAAAATAACAAAGTTGTATAAATGCTATCAGTTAAGCCAATAAATTCCAGATTACAACTATGAAATAATTTCCTTCCTTATGTACAAACTAGCGCCTCTGAGATTCCATTTATAAGGTTCTCTCCAGTTTGAACGTCTCCGCCTGATTCAGAGTACTGAATATGGTCCACGTCGGCGTATTTCCAGGCCCTTAGTGACGACTAGGACGAATGAGCTGCTCTCTGCCCGGCCCCGCGCTCACGTGTGGTGCAGCTCTGATGATGGAGACAGTGGCCAGGACTAGCTGCAACTGGCTCCGCCTCACCAGCGACGCAATGAGCAACAGACACTCTAGTGGGAGATGCTTTAGAGCTAACTCAGCAGCTCTGAGCAGATCGTGAAGTTTCCTTCCTGTAGTGAGCGTTTCCCTTTAGATCTAACTGAGCAGCTCCGAGAAGTTTAAGTAGCTCTGACCAGCTCTGACCAGCGCTGAGTAGGTCTGTACAACCTGAGTAGCTCTGAACACCTCCGAACACCTCTGGGTAGCTCTGAACAGCTCTGAATAGCTCTGAGTAGCATTGAGGAGCTCTGAAGAGCTCGTGAAATCTCCCTCCTTTAGTAAACGCTAATAGGTGGTCGGTCACTGAGACCGCACTGAGCGGTGCTGGCTCGGCCGACGACCCGGCCAGGGACCCGGCGTGGTTCCTCCGAGCGATCGGGATCCGTGTGTCGGCGGCAACTCGTGCAGCGCGACTAGAGAAGCGGCGGCCGCGGCGAGCTGCGAGCAGAGCTGCTCCTCAGTGAGCGGTGGAGTCCGTGTGGAGCGCCCACAGCTGGTGGTGGTGGAGGAGGAGACGGAGAGATGCAAACCGGGTCACAGGGGAACGAGAGGATTTCCCTCTGTAGCCCCTCTAAGTAAGTATTACACGGCAAAATAAAACCAATTAGATCAAGAAAATAGGAGGGGATAGTTATCTAATGTGGAGACAGTCTAGGAATGTCAAGTACCTTGGATAGCTGTAGATCTGAGAGAAAATAGGAAATCAAAAGGAACATATGGCTGAGCTCACATATAAATAAAGAATATTGACTGATTTCAGATACAAGCGGCCATATGTTGCGAGTAGTTGATGCGTAGTATTATCCGAGCGTATGCAAAGATATGGCATAGGATCAACTCCGTTATTATCTGAAACCAGTCTATACTGTATCTATTATCCACCTTTTTCCCGACTGATGGTATGCCGATTTTAGTTCATTTAAGTTATCTCTTTTTATACGCACCATCGATTGTTGCAGCCCAGAGCATACAAAATATCCGTATGCCCGGGCATGTCCATACATTAGTCCTATAGGTTTACTATAGACACTTTGTATTAGGCGGTTAATACATAAAGAGGCAGAAGCAATGACTAAAATCAAATAGTGATGGCCAGAGGTAAATAACAGCTATTTTCTAGTGAATATATGCTTATTCTTTAAACGGCCATGTTATTGATTATGATATGAATATCTAAAATTACAATTAATTGTGCCATAAGTAAAAGATGTTGCTTTATGCAACCATAATGAGATTTCATCAAGCAAAAAGGTATTTGAAATATGTTAATCTACAAAGATTATCTTTAGACATTTGAATTTATATGCCAAATATTGCATTGAGCTGAGAATATTCTGTCGGATATTCCTACTACGTCGTAGGGGTGTAATTATGGGGGGAAAATTATTTAACGAAAGGTAATGTACGCCTACTACATCTGGCAATTGTTATTGTGCATCCAAGAACCTCCACGCAACACACAATGATTCCCATAGAAGATATCGTATTGTGTGGATAGAAATGTGAAGTAATGTGAAGAGCGCATTTTTAGTCAAGATTTATATTTCTAGAACCTAATAAGAATATGACATTATTTTTATGGTAGGCGTTTCCATGGAAAGTGTTTGCATCCTTGTCTCACATATCCAAATTGTCCTACGCGTCACGCCTTCATACCAGACTGAACACTGGAGCAGGCAATGTTACGTATTTATACAGAACGACCTGAGATTTCATGCTGTGTAAGCGACAAACCGAGATGATAATGCACCGTCTGTACGAACCATAATATTCCAATTGAGTTCTTTATCTCACCCCAGATATTTTTTCTCCATAGACTTAACATTGGAAACTCGTATCTAACAACCATTAGATATTTAGGAAAAATATCTAATGAGGGATAATGTTACAAATGTTAGCCCATTAGTCAATATTAAGGGTGAGATAAATTCAGAAACCCATTTAAGTTTAGGGTCAGAGCTCGATCCCATCTCATTTGAATCACATAATTACTACGTGATTCAAACTCGATGGGATACGAGCTCAGACCCTAACCTTTCATGGGTTTCCTCTCTAGTAACTCATAAACACATGGTACCTAGGCTGTTCTATATTTATCATATACCCGATTTCAATAATATTACACCTAAATTGGCCTAGAAACCATGTTGAAGTGAAAGGCTCCACTCCGCCGATCTTTTAACATGGTCTGTATAATAGCATACATAACAGGATGCAGTACAAAATTTATACTGTATAGGGAGCGACGGGTACCTAGATATCAAAAGTACTACAATGACGTAGGGCACATAGCTATTGTGTTATGTGGTCGTCCATCTTGCCCCCCGACGCTTAACAAAACACTAGGTGGCGGTTCCATTTATCAATGGCTTTTTTTTTCTCAGAAATACTGATTTTAGTTTGCGATAAATGGGTTTTAGCCTCGTCTCACGATTATCTATTGATTATGACAGCAGAAAATAGTGGTTGTCCTTCAGCTAAAGTGGTGCTATATTACAATTTTCTGGCGGATGATGGCAGAACTAGCAATCACTCTGTGCCCTATATAGTTAAGAATGGTCCGTCTGATACTTCGCTTGATATCTCATACACACACAGATATGTATGATTTATATAGACGTACCAGGAAAAAAACGTCCTGTTGTCATCGCTGTCAAGTAAACAACACACGAATGATTCTTCCTCTTGATTCACCAGCTCAGTCGCTGATTCAAAAACAAAATATGTGGCATCTTCCTCATTAGTTGATTGAGAGACTACCTCATTTAGAATTGTGGACACTAGGAACGCTGCAGATAAAGCTTCGTGAATAGACTCACTCAGTGCACCACTTACTAATGGATATGATTGCACTTTTACATCAACTTTCAAGAAGGCAGTCTTTACATTAGTAGAGCTAGAACCTTCAATATCTTTGATATGCAAGTGACAGTATATTACCGACACAGAGTTCTTAATTACAAAATAGAATAACGTTACTTTCTGACACACAGGATAATTCCGTTAAGAATGTAGGTACCAAATGAATACAAATAAAAAAAGAAACGTTGTAGCTGCTACTACTATGGTCGGGATTTGACTTCAATACAAGGGTAAACATTTACATTATCCCATGTTAGACATTCAAGTTTTCTATTGGGCTACAACAACTTGTTTACGTCTTCTTCCTGAATGAAACTGGACAATGATGAGTCTCCTAAAGGGTCTCGTCGGCACAAAGAGCCGCCGTTTAAACGGAATTCATGCGATGCCTACTGATTGATTTTTAAAGTCGTTGCCCATTTCTTCAAAGACAAGTCAGTCCGGTTTTATATTCCCGGTGGTAGCAAGATTCCGCATCCATTGGTACTGAATTCAGTCGGTGTGATTATACATGTCTGGGTTGTTTTAGTAAGATTTCTTTATTGAGCATATCAGTATTACAATAAATATCAAACAATGTAATGACATTTTCGCTCAAATAAAGTGGGAACTGCCTCAATTTGCAATCGCACTGACCGACATGTTGTTAAATGTCCCATGGAATTGGTCGGGATTTGCCAATAATATCATCAGCGAAAATCCTGGCCAATCTCTGCCTGGCTTTAGAATAACCTAAAATCAGGATCTGCTGATATTAAAGTCCTTTGCATAGGGGAAAATTCATCTTTGCCCATTCCCTGGGATATTGGTAGTGGCTCCTGGGCCTATAGAAGATGGTGTACATGCCTTAAGGCGAAACGCATCACTCAGGATCTATTATAATAGCAGTGGAGCAGACATTTTCACAATTCCATTACCGAAAAAATGTCTCACTGCCTTTGGGTAGTAGAGGCTTTGGGCTATCACGCTTGGCTTCTAGTCAAGTCAAATTGTTGTAGCAGTAATAACATTGCCACAAGTATCTGCCCCCACTTACTCACCAGCACAGAAGGCTTTGGGACAGCCCACACATACCCTTGCCCTCGGCGCCCGATCGCGCCTCGTTATTTCCGTGTCCCTAATTGGATGTCTCTCCTCACGTGTCGAGCCTCACGCAATTGGCACCAGGGCACCAAGTTGACCGTAACCATAGCAATACGGTGCCCTCAGGGACGGGAAGCAGTCCCGGTAAAGAACCGAGAAAGATGGGTATGCGTGTCGGGGGCTCAGCTGATGAGGCACAGGGACCAGTGTCCGCCAACAGTACTCGACTGGTCTGGGGAGTTGGGCGTTCAGTAATGATGACACCTTCTCTTCCTAATAGAACTATCAGATTGTAATTGCAACTAACAGTTCTCCTGCTACACCATCGTGACTGGTTTTGTTTACAAAGGAGCTTAACTATCTAGTCCAATAAAATACATTAATCCCGTTGGATTTTATTCTTGTTTACAAAGAATAATCTTTTCCTTGAATCTGATTATTAACATGATAAATCTTTGTCAGTTTCAATAATTGATGCAGTATATCATATGAAATCTCGAAAGTTCTCCATTCAATCAGAACGGTCACAAGTGATTATAATGGTGTGTTCTATGGACACCATTGACACCCCATCATGAGCTACCGCTAAATGACAACTTTTATCATACCGCCAAATCCGTCAGCAGAAAACCACAGATTTTGCCTATTCCATCTCCATGCCCCCCCCCCCCCCCGCTCCCAACTCTGTTCTTCCATCAAACTATCGATCTAATCAATCGCGACTAAATACAGTAAAATCCCGCTTCTGGGACGCTCAACTAAAGGGGTCACCCAGCGTAATTTTCTCAAAATGGAGGGTGTTCCTTTAAGCGGAGTTACACTGTATCCAGATAAGAAACATTTCCAACGCTGTATATTAGAGAACCTTATCTGGTGGAGCAATGGCACTTGTTCTGCCTGCAATCGGGCCCTTGTTTCTCGGCCTCGTACTGGCGGTAAATTATTGCGATGTGGCGATTGGGTAAATCACAACCAAATCCCATGAAGCACTGAATTACTTCTAATCACTAACAGATAACAGAGTGAAATGATACTTTTAAAAATGAAGCTGAAATGAATCAGTAGCTGGTGTAATTGTAAGATGTATTTGGCAGAGAAGTCAATCAAGCCAATGAGTCTCAATTCCCCGCAGGCCCTCCTGTGGACACTGCCTGATAGCAGCCCGCCAGTGATGAGACTAGAGGAATACAGTGAAACCCCGCTCAAGGGTAATCCCGCGTAAGGGCCTACCCCGCATTAACAGACAATATGCTCAGTACGAAAATCTTCTTCTGTATTTAAGGTTTCTCTTAACCCTTTAAGGACGGGTGCCTGTGGCCAAGCTACCGCCTGGAGGACGGGTGCTGGTGGCACTTTATACCGCTAGGGGACGGGCATACAGTCGTTAAAACCAACAATTCAATAGTCTAATCATGTGATATATTATATAATCTTAAATAAAAATTTTTAATAGAAATAATAATGATGGTTTTATACATGTGTAGATTCTCTGAAAATTTCATTAATATTCCTTCATTATTTCTTTTCTTTAAAACTATTTTGTAGATTTTTGAGAAATTCGCCCTGGGCTGGATGATGCATCAAGGCATCATTCGCCCTTTAAGTGTTAACCCCGTGTAAAGGAGACCTTGTGTATTTAGGCACCCCGCGTAAACAGACTCGATACAGATTCGTGTATTGCGGACACTCTGGAGCGACACCTCATCAGATATGAGAGGGCGGTATGGAAACATTACTACAGGGTATCGAAATTTGTTGTCTATGGTATGTTTCTGCACTAGGTAAACCCATGTCCAAACAGTTAGACACTGGGCAGCGGTATGCATAAGCCTCTGCAGGGGTCAGGTAGGCGTCCGTGGGCTGTCTGCGTGGTTAAAATAGTATCTACACAAGGTACAATGTACTTTATAGCTTAGTCATCGACAGACTGAAAACTCCATGTAATGGAACACGCCGAGTAAGTTGACAATTTGCTCGGAACTGAGGGTTACCCCTTAAGCGGGGTCCAACTGTATCTACTCTGACTGCAGGCAATCCACGTCAGCCGCTCACGGTGCGGCGGGAAATCAAAAGGCTGCGAGCAGACGACAAAGAGCTCTAATCTCCTCACGCACATGCGCACTTGGGACGGCGAGCTGGGTTTAGGCGGGAAGGCTGGCACTGAGGAGGGAGGCATTGTAAGAGGACATCTCCTAAAACTAACCATTGTCAGGAATTGTCAGCAATCACGCTGCAATTATCATCTATTTCTTAAGAGCAATTTCTGGGCAGTAATATCAGTAACTTTAAGTACTGATAGGGCTAGATGCCAATTATTAATATTGGCTTTCATTATGAGTAGTAAGATATATCCAGGATTCTCGAAGGAATATCTACCGGTTGATTCTGGTACTGAGCACTGATGTCTGCGGACATAATCTCTATACTCACTCTCCCTGACATGCTTGACTTATCAGCCACTTCTGTATGCACGGGGTAATTACCCCAATGTCACGCATGAGTGATTACGTATATTACAGCTACAGTGTCTGATTACGGGCAGGCCCGGTGACGAGGAAGGCTCGAGAAGCAATCAAGACTATGTGTGTCCTCTCTCAAATGCCATCTTGTCATTTGCCGACAAAAAAAGTCATTCATTATTTGAGTTGTTTAAAAGTTTTTTTTGGTGGGGGCCATTGACTTCTAGTTTGTACTAATTCATCAGTGTCGGCGATGAATGTTTGTTCCCAGCGCATATTATGAGTGCATACCAACAGAATCTTCCTATTTTAACTATAACGATCAAAACATTTGATTTTTGTCCCTTGACGAAGAACTCCAACCTTGGTTGTATTCACTCGAAATTATGATTATTCTGATTGTAAGGCCTGGCGTCCACCTACTACGATATGGCTCCGATATGCTCTACGATGCACCTCCCGATAGACAATCAAGATCGCATCGGAAGGTCACCTAATATCGGGGCAGTTGACCACGTTCCTACGATTAGGCACAGAAAAATAAACCCTTACGATGCGTGGTGGATTGGCATGTCTAGACATTTGTCTACGATTTTGCGCCTTCTCGATATGTCTACGATATTTGCTTTTTGTATCGGTGCCATATCGATAGGTCTAAATATCTATCGTAGTAGGTGGACGCCAGGCCTAATTATAAAACAACCACCGATTATATCGTAATCCAGAATAATCAGTGGGATATACAAACACAACAATGACTGGTTTTGTATACGAGTGGCCGTTATCTCTAAGATGTTGATGCGCAGTAATATCCGAGCGATGAGTGAGGATATTGCTTCACCAATTACGTGGAGATAGCAGGCATTTGTAAACAAAACCAGTTGTTATTGCACTGCAGGAGCAGCATTGTCGAACATGGCGGCAATTCGGTGTGAACCTCAGCGTTTCATATTCTTCCATTTTCCTCATTTACTACATGAACAAAATGGCAATTTTTTTAAATCAATATCAATATTTGGATTAACCATTTATCATTTTAAACAATAGATATCAAAATGACTTAATCAGGAATGTATTACTGTGCGTGCAAGTATGCAATCGACTGCCTGTTGGTAGGGGGCCTGGCAGACAGGCAATTCTTTCCAGAATCTCCGGGTAGCTGATTCCAGGTGTTCTATACATGTATCATCGGGACTTCGTTATAGATGGAAACCTCGAAACTTAACAGGAACATTTTCAACGGAATCCCAGTTCTTCTATCAGTGTTCTCGTTCGTACCTCAACTAGAATGCTCACAATAACAGATACTATTTAAACAACACCACTAGTTTTGTGTTGTCCATATCTAATCATTTCATTTAATATTAAATTCTTTTTAATATTTCTTACTGGCAAAACTCTAATTAATTCAGCTAATTTGTTGGATGAAGCTTATTTGGCGAATCTTCCAGTCTTGTGAAGTTGTCTTTTTCTAGTAGTTCAAACAAACGGCTACTTTTATAGCCTGACGGTTTCTGAAAGCAGCCTTCATTTGGCTGTACCTAACTCGGTGTTGTTTTAGCTCTAGATCTAGCAATGTGATTTCTACCTACAAAAACAGCTACATCCAATATACGAGCATTCTGCTACAAACTCTATGCATTTGGTATCTGGTATTCTAATCTTCATTTGTCCTTTTTGAAAAATGACGCGGATAGGGCGGCAGGAAATTGAAAAAATAAGAACGCAATATTGTCTCTAAGAACCGTCGACCCAATAGGCGCATTAACCGTTAACGCTAGACGATATTTCATTGCTCAAATCAGGAACGTATTAACTTCCCACTGTTCACCTAAAGCCCAATGCCCATCTACCGATTTCGGAACATTCATGTAACTTTGTCGGCGACAAACGGACGGTAATTTGTCTCACCGAAGGCATCCTAACGGAGTCGCCGTAGTCGGTAGATGTAGGACAGCCAGGCAAGGGTCAGCCAACGATTAGTAGACCGATTTGCTTAGGACTAATATCCACCACCTCATCTCCTCAATGTCCGCCGGTCGAGAGAAGGGTTACATAATTTGCCTGCGACAAGTTCACCGACTCCTATACGATTTGGGAACTAATTGCTCAACCCTGAATCGGTAGATGGGCATCAGGCTTTAGCCGGCGCTTACACTAGACGACCACAGGCAACTATTCTTGGCACCTTTCTCATAAGATCTCACACTCTCTGAGTGGTATTCTCACTAGACTCTATGGAAGAAGAATTCTTAACGAACTAGGCTTAGAGCCTTGAGAATCCCAGTTGGCACCTAGCGGGAATACTTGGCGCCCTAGTGGCTTTATTTGCACTGGAATACAGAATAGCTCTTAGAGAGTGTGAGATCTTATGAGAGGGGTGGTTCTTAAAGGGTTAAACTATAGCTGAATGTATTATTTCCCACTAGAAAATTAGTAGTAAAAAGAGTTAAATTAAAATTCATAATCGTCGACACAGAACACCCGTTCCTAGGCAAATCGCTAGGTGGTTGATGACTGAGTTTGAATAGAATCGTCCGGTGTTTAGACGATTAATTCAAGCTGCTTTCAAATAGTTGTCGGCATCAAACCTGTCTGCATACTCGTCAGGTGAGGCCAAATTGCGTAATCTGACGATCTATGGTCGTCCCTTCTTTGGCGTTTGCGCTAAACTATTTCTAGCCGTTTACGGCTGAAAGTCGTCAGGTGGTGTTAAGTTCAAGAATCGTCGCTTATAATTGTCCAGTGTAAACGCCGGTTCTCGGAATTCTAAGGTATTTTCCCGAATCTACTCTCCTCAACCTGTAGTACCTGAAAAACTCGACATTTTCGAGAGGTACTGGCAATGGGAAAAAAACCTGCATAGCGCAAAAGTCTGCGTTCTTCGTAAAAATCGATTATGCTTATATCATTTCACCTCAATAAAGGTCACCTAATGTTCACTTGACATCGCGCCTACCGTAGCTGTGGCAAAAGAAAAACAAAACAAACGCCACGTCAAGACTATTTCTATTGAACGGTGCCTTTTCGCTGGGTGGCATCCTACCTGGAGCTTACACTAGATGAATAAAAATGTGGCGACTGAAGGTCGTCTGGCCAATAGTCGTCAGGTGGTGCTCAACATTGGCCGCAATAGTCGTCGGGCCCAAAAAAATTCCCAAGAGTTTACATTAGACGACTTTTTATAGAAATGTATGATGACTGAGTTTTTTTTTACAGAATTATCATGTGTCTAGACGACTAATTCAAACAGGATTGAAATAGTAGCCGGCGAGAGAAAGCGCCTGCTATAGTCGTCAGATAAATAATCTGATGTAATCATACGAGCTGTAGTTGTCACTCGCTTGGCGTTTACAGAAGACGATTTCTAACCCTGTACTGCTGAAAGTCGTCACCAAAATCTTCACCTATAATCACCTAGTGTAAACGCCGGGTTAGGTGAATGTGGTAATACTCTTACAGGCCATTAAACGCTCTAGTGAGACCAGAGAGAGCCTCCAGCTGGGGATCGACTGCCAATCGACGAGGCGTTGAAAAAGCTCGTCGTCAGCGGTTTTCTGAGCAGCTCGCGCTAGTGACGTCCACGATAAGAGCTGCTCGCCCAGGGACATCAAGAGCCATCCACCATCGCTATTCAAGCTATGTTTAAGTCAACCAGTCCTTATGTTGGAATCCTGTTGGATTACTTTTCACCGATTTACCACTGGCAACTCATTCAGAAATATTCACCATTGATCGTCTATTCTCCGCATTTTAAATCATAGCCAAGGACTACACGAGGGGTATTCTTCTCTCGGATTCTACCATTTATTATTCCTTCATTGTAAATATAACATTAGTTTTCTTTCTGTTCTTCACATCTCAACAGGGGGATGTACTAAATCTTCAGTGGAAGTCGCAGTTGGAACTCAAAACGATAGATAAGTGATGAACATTCCTCTTCATGTGAATCTCCGGTAAATACTATTATTGTGCTACAGTACCTTCATTGTTTCATGGGTGTCATACACACTGATCGATGGTTTCGTGGACAGGCGGCCGTAAACCACACGAGTTTGACGCATAGTAATACACGACCGTTAGCCTCAACCTTAGCCGTCTTTTGTTGTATTTATTTTCCAGCTTCTCCTATACATTAAACCCAGGGATTGCCATATCAATAGGGACTATTTCTTTGCTCTATAGCACAAACGGACTATTTCCGTATATACAACGGATTTGAAGCCGTTATATATAATGGATTTTAATACGTATACCATAGTTGTCTGAGAGTTTTTAAACAACCCATAGTGGTTTACCGAGACCCCATACATTTTTGAGTGGGGGCTTTGTTTAGAATGGATGATAAAGGTACACCCTCATAGCTTCCGATCCGTCTGATAGCTCATACTACTTCACGGAAGAATTATATATGTTATTCAATACTTCAATTTACTATTTAGTCTTCGTAAGTATTCAAAACAATACTAGACAGATGCTGCTTGCTGAGTTTGGGTTCAAACAGATAGAATCCAGAGATTTTAGATCCAGTAGAAATTGACGATCTGTCAGAACAATATTTTCGATTGGCTGACGAAAATGGCACCGATTAAATTACTCATCTATAAGAGGTGGCAAATCGTCTAGTGTTAACTTTATTCAACACTTATAAACGACCTTATGGATAGCTGATACTGTCTTAGCGAGCAAACTTAGATATCATTAAATGATAACCCTTGTACAAGGCACAGAATAGGATCTTAATGTAAAATCCTAGATTATTAAACGGGCCCCCACGACTACTGCTTAGACGATCTACAGTCGCCACGTAATTACTCATCTAGTGAAAACGCCAGGTCAGGGTGCTACACTAAATTAGCAGATCGTCGCTGTGTAACATTTATTTTTCCTGGAAGCTAGAGTATGCTTATGGATATGTCTATTCCCATCTGGCTTCACCTGGCAATATAGTTTAAAAGACGTAGATGCCTGAGACAGACTTTAACTCCAATATATATTAACCCGCTGCTGCCCCGCTCCAAGGCGTGACAGAAGGCCACATCAAAGCAGGCCCTTCTACCTATAACATCCCCTTAGTTGCCAATAACCACATTTTATTGAACAGTAAACACTATTTACTGCACAGCCATGGCCTCTTCAGTATGCAAGAAGCACCAAGCCTTCTCCTCAAACCCGCGCAGTAAGCGAGTAAGACTCCTTTGGCCTCAAATGTGTTTGTCGCATACAAGAAAATTCACTTACATTAACTAATTCCGTAAATTCTTTGAATTCATATACATTTATATACTCTCCCAAACCCTTCTATTTTATCTTCAGAACATGTTCGATAATGCAGTCTCCAGGCTTGAAGATCAGTTGTTCGTGACGTCATATTTGCAGCCCCAACCCTAGCGCTGAGGTTTTTTAATTTGAAACCTTCTAAGGTTTGTGGAGAGATCACAGAAGCAAACCTAACACGAAGCGGTTAGAAATAGGACCCCCCTCTAGAATCTATGCCAAGGGTATTGGTCGATGTCTGTGAAGTTTTGATGGCGTGAGACAATATTAGTTTTGTTTCACATTAGATCATGGTTGATAAATTGAAACTTAGTAAGGTTCCGTTAGGGAGTAAAAAGAAGACTATTTGGTTTATTATAGATATGCTAGAAGTTTTTGTATCGAAGGTTAATCGTGGGCCACAATGACATTGTGGCTTCATGCGCCTAGAAACCATCGTGAGCGTTTCCAGTAGAAAGAGAGAATGCTTTTCTGTAAAAAGCCCAAGGTTTTCCATTACTAACGCACCCCAGTGCTATCAAAGGGGGATTGAACTACGAATTGAGACCTCAAAGATATACAACAGCACCACCGGAGCTATATTCAAAGGCCGCCATAGGGTGTCTTCATCCTATTTGGTTGCTGTTTTCACTGTGCCTATCGCATGCCTGTGCAGGCACTTATTGCATTTTCTCTTGGTAGGTCCAAGGGTATAAGTGCTATGTATAAGTACATGCCTGATCATCATTTTGCCATTAATGTTGAACCACCAATGATGAGAATTGAAATGTCTTTCCTTTACAACATCAGACTAGAAGTCAAACTATTGCAATGGTGAAGTCACTGGGATCTAAGTGATGTAACGTTCAGCAATATGAGTTGCAATTCCATGATATACTGTGTCAACAATATTACCACATTCGGTGTACACATCAAAACTAGAATGTATGATTCTACTTTTAGGCGAAATAAAAACTGCTTGAAAAGAAAGAAAATGAAAAAAAGGAGAAAACATGAAAAAAAAAAAAAAAAAAAAAAAAAATGAAAAACAGGAGGAAAGTTTCCTGCCTCCAGGTAAATGTCGGTTCCAGGGTAATTTCCTGCGACCGGACTGTTATCTGATAAAGAGCCGACCCCTCCTTCCGTCCTCTCCCAGCTTATCACTCTGCTGATTGCATCATGAATTCCAGGTTTTACAGGTGGCCGCCATTAACCTTACAATGTTTATTACAACGTCTGTAAAAAGGGATTAATTACTACGTGGATTTAAATTAGGTTACTGTCTCATTAGGCGTGTTTAATCATATTTAATACGTTCGTTGCGTATTGTTCGCCAGTCCCATTGAACGTAAACGTTAACCTAAAGTCTTAGGATGAATATAGCAAACGAAAAAGGAAAAGGAAATGATGCTCACCGATACATGTGGATTTTTACCACCCTATATGAAATCAAAATCGCAGCGGAATCCTAGCTGATACAGTAGTAGTTAGTCAGGTTTCTGCGATGACCCTACAGAGGCTATTGACTGGGTGCAAGTGGTTACAGAAAAATGTACCATAGACTAAATATAACCCAAACCTTTAATCGTTATTTATCTATGATTCCATGCTCATTCATCAATGGTGAACATACCATTTTTTCCTGGTATATTTAGAAGGAAACTCACGAGATGAACACTCCGTAGTCAAACGAGGTGGAGTGCAGACCAAGTTTTTTTCATCGCGTGGGTTTCTGATTTTATCTCATCCCGTAAAACATTATTCATTAATGCAATAGCTCACCCAATTAGCCATTGAGTATAGGGTACAGTACCTTCATTGCCATGGAGTATAAGTTCCTAACGTTAAGCCTATGGAGACGAATACCGGGGTGATATAAGTATTGCCATGATATTTTCTGCCTCTGCGAATATCGAGACCCCTGCCTACGTGTACCCGCTAAAAACAGCGGGGGCCGCCGTGTCAGCCCCAACCCATCCCGGCATCTGACAGACAAACAGACAGACACTAAACCCACGTCACACGGCCTCTCAGGTGACGTCATACGCGTGTCAACCCCGCCGGAAATGACGTTGGCGGGGACAGGAAGTATTCAGCGTCGTGGCAGCTGTCGGAGATGTGACCTGTGTATACGCCATCGTCTGGCGGCGTGTGATCGCCACCTTCAGTCACCCTTCCCCTCTTCCTCCTCCTCCTCATTTCCTGTTGTGAGTCGGATGAAGCATCACACGGCAGAGACTAGATACTGGTCCTAATAATGATATAGAACTGGATCGAAAATCGTATGGATAAATGATACTCTAAGAGTTTGGATGCAGTGTATAATTGTCATCGAGGCAAAGCTGAGGGAAGATCACAGCGCATCCAACCGAATGGAATATCAAGAGACGTCACGAGTTTGAGTCTGAGTTTATTTATGCCACTCATTTTGTTGGCTCCGTAACGTCACTCGTCTTCGACTCGTGAAATTATGGAGCCAACAAAATGCGTGGCATAATTAAGCTCAAACTCAAACGAGTGGCTTCTAAATTTTATCCTACCCCGTTTCCATATTTTTTTCAGTATCAGAAAGTAGTGGCATAAACAACACTCTATGTCACACCCGTGACATAAACAAATCCCATGTTAAGCCTATGGCGTTTTTTTTATTAGGGGTAGGATAATATTGTTTATCTTACGATGCGAGTACAGTTCTGGATTTATCTTATCCCTTTCATTATATGATAACAATATTAGAATGATTCAAATTACTTCTGCAAATCTAGTAAGGAACATTTAGGTCTCCATCTTGATGTCTTGTCTACTTTCTCAAAACCTGGCCGCTGATTAGTCGCTTATGATGTCGTCTAATATCATTCTGTCATGACCATGGCATAGTATTGAAACTTTACACGGGTTATCGTTGCGTATAATCTTTTTAATGTTATTCCCATGCCTAAATTTGTACCAGGAGTGAAATAGATACACAATATTAACATGATTTTGATCTACATTATCATATAGTCCACGTAGTTGAGATGTAGCAATAATCCGGGCGATAGCGATAATGAGGATTATTACAAGGAAAATACTACTATGCAGATCAAAATAATGGTAATTTTTTATTCATTATTCAGCATTCCAAGTATAAGTCATCAAAGGAAAGAAACAATAGCCACACGACTTTGCACGCAGGTTTTCTTTTCGTATCCTACTGAGTAGGATATGGCTTCCAAAGCCTATTCAGTAGGACCGGTAACAGGTACCACCCATGACCTTGAACTTACCCCTTTCCTGCTAACAAGACCCCCAAAATACCATTCTAACATCAGTTTGAATTGAATAGGAATGATTTCTTAAAAGTGTATCAGATTCCCACATACGCACACCGTGGAAATATCGAAATCCCACCAATACTCGTGACTTATTCTCATTCAAAACTTTAAGTAACAAAATGGCATTTTAATGATGGTCGTGTCTAAAATGGTAAGGCGACAGAGTGGAATAAACTCCTCATTATTTAGGAAGGTTTAGTTATTCCTCATTGTTTACGAAAAGAAAAATAGTTTCGCATATTCACCACAACTGAAATTATTCCCATATTCACCATTGGTAAAATAGAAAACAATACAGAGGAATCTATCTCATCCTACGTTGCCATCGTGATAGGGCTGACGTATTCATGACCATGTATATAAATGATAAGGTGACCTAGATGACCTTGCCACCTCGTTGATCGTACATAAGCTACTGACGACCTCACCCCCTTATTTTACGTATGCAAGATGACCACATATATATACGACCTTGTCACCATGCAGAGAAGCATACTTCTGACCTTGACTGTATTAGATGTAGATATTGTGACCTTACTTCTGACCACACACCCTTATTACCTACCTATTATAAAACGTGTAAATTCAGATAACATCCGCTTGGAGATGCTCCCGCACAAAGAGACAAAGTGAACCAAACTTAGGCTTGGAGACTGAAGAGCCACGAGAGTGAGATAGGTGATAGCCAAGTACGAATCGACGAAGTCGCTAGTCAAACCTAAAGACGTTGACCTGTGAAGCTGACCCCGTAGACAGATAGATAAGATGACCTTACCCAGCATGGCCTTGACCCCGTATTAAACCTCGAGAAGGTAACCTTACCTAGGATGTTGACCAATACAGAACATAGATAAGATGACCTTATCTATGACCTTGACCCCGTATCAAACTCGTAAAAAGTCGACCACATCTATGATGTTGACCCCGTTTAAAGTTAGATAAGATGACCTCACCTGTGACCTTGACCCCGTTGGAGGCCTCGCACCAGACGGTCCTACGGTCGCCGAACCAGGGCGTAGCCTGCCAGCTGTAGGAGACGCAGGGGCCGCTGTCACAGGGCCGCGTCTGCCAGAGGTCGGCAGCACACGGCGTCCCCCCAGAACGAGGCAGCGACAGCACGGCGCGACTCCGCATCTGCTCGCCCACTACGGAACAAGGCACAACGACGGGTCGTTAGTGTGAACGAGATACAAATCGGCCTCTTTTTTCAATACTATATTTGATACTCTGGTGAAGTGGCTCTTAGAATGAAGTTGAATATATTGCAGTGTTGTTGCGAGAACATTTTCCATCCAGTTTTTCTTTTTTTCTTTAGAGAATAGATAGATAGAGATATATCATTGTGCTAAATGTGATTGTTACATCGATGGGATCTTACTCCGAAAACCAATCTCGGGGCCCCCACTTGTTTGGAAAATAGGGGATTCGGCCCGGTGTCCACTGAACTCCCGAAACCTTACGAAAGACCTTACGATGCGTGAATCATAAAGACTATCATAGTGTATCGGAACTCAGTGGACACCGGGCCTTACACGACAATCTAAAAAATGAAAACAACAATTTTTTTGATATTTGATAACCCTCCGAATTGATCAATTTTCCCTAGAGATTCAGATTGATCATATGGTGCTATATTGATACTAAGTGGATGTACTGGGCATATTATGATCGGGTGAACAACTTACCTTCATTGCCCTCTGGCGTGCAGGGCCGATGGCAAGGTCCCCACTCCGACCACACAGAGAGGTGACAGTCACCCGGACACGGTGCGAAACACTCCCGCGACAACTGTCAACATAAAGAAAAAACAAATATTAATCAATCAATGAACTCATAACAACAAAAATATGAGGTTCAGGCACTCCAGAGACCGAACTTCCAAATATGAGAAGTCAAAAATGTATTGTGGATAGCCTATTTGGGATGCATTATTAGGTCAAGAAGTTGAAATGCTTCCTACTGTGAAAAGCTAAGAAGGCAATCAGACATAAGTGAATTTCTTTGCTCCTGCACCGTCCTTTACCTTCATCCTTGTACATTGTTTTCTTTTATTAGCATGTTTAGGAGCGATTATAACCTAACTATCAGAGGCTAAGTCATGTATAGAGTGAAATTGCTCCGTCCCTGTTCAAATGTAAGATGCATATCCTATTTTTTTAGAGCATGAACCGAACTCAAATTCGATCCATGCCCCAGAAAAATTGGAAATATGCATATCCTACATAATTTGAATAAACTCAATATTTTAAAAAAGAGAGAGAAAAAGTGATGCAAAGTCGGTGAACTGGGCAATAGAGTAGCGTGCTAGTACCAAAAAAATGTCATTACTATTCTCATCTACTGAAGGCCTCTGATAATAAAGATTCTTACTGCTTGGAGACGGGTATGAACTTTTAAAGAACAAAGATTTGGAACTGTGAGAAGTTATGAGAGGGACAAAAAGCGAGAGTGACACCTGACGGTCACGCGAAGCTTACTCTGAACTGGACTTGTTTTTGAGCTTGGACTTGTTTTTGAGCTGCAGAAAACTACCTCTTCACTATCTGAATGTCAACTATTTGACAATGGGAAAAGTGCAGAGGGCCAGTTTTTCTGTGTCTTAGAGGCATACCCCAGTTGACCATGACTAATCTCTAGAGGCTGAAATACCTCATTGACCCACTGGTGCTTGATATATTTGGATCCTAGACAGGCAGTTGTAGGAACTGAAAGTGACTGGGTGCAAGTGGGTTACAGAAGATGACCCATAGACTGGATATAACCCAAACCCTTTAATTTCTTTCTAAAATTCCACGCACATTCATCATTGACGAACATACAATTTGCTCCTAGTTCCGAAGGGAGGCTCACTACTTGTGTGTGTGTACCCAGGGCTAATGACACCTCATAGCCAATCGGAATGTCTCTAAGAGCAACTTCCCTGTCCACCGCTGCGATGTCAGGCCAGCCTTAAGTGGTCTTGTTCTTCTGTTTGCTCTGACAGTCCGCGTGCACATATGAAAGCATCGCTGCCTTTCTACTGGCTTAGGTTGTTGCAATTTTTCTCTTTCCCTTGCAAAGGCGGGAACGATGGTAGGTATGGGTGTACGGTAGGAAGGTGTGTGGAATTGTATTTTTCAGTGACTGACGGGATTTGAAAATATATTCCATTATAAATCATTGCATGTTTTATATTAACTCTATGAGGGATCAAGGTTAGTTCCTATACTCCACATTCATTCCATAATATATAAACATTACCGAGGGTGTAATTGTTCACACATAGATGCATCCTTCCCGAGACTAGCTCAGCTGAAGCCAATGCCTGCACATGTCCAAATATATGACCAAGAATTACTCAGAGCAGAACATGATTTGAGGAGACATCCAACAATTCCCCAGAGTAATATATTGTTGGGGGAGATACCTAATGCCTGCTGAGAACAGGTATAGTAGGAGAAGACGCTCACAACTGAGAGCAGAACATGGTGATGGGAGACACTTTGCAATTGTCAGAGCAGTACATGGTTGGCGCCAGATCAAAATTCCAACGGTGAATACTATTCTATATCAAGGTAAAGTATCTCTCGGACAGGGCCGAGTATTTCATCAACCAGGCTATGTTATGTATGTCGCTATTCTTGTCTTATTGTGGCAAGTTTTGTACTTGTATCAGGTGTTACCCATTAAGTGGTTATGTTATTCCTAAAATGAGACCATTATAATGGCCTGATGTGACAGAACGTGATGTAGAAGGCTCAACTATGTGTGGATGAAGTCTCGGTAACCAGTGGAGGACCATTATCTAATCGCGGTGAAATGAGAGAAACTAACTTAGAGGTATATAAACCAGAAACATAAATTCAGATTTGAGAAAGAAATCTAGGTAAATAATTGTAACCCGGTGGATGTTTTCCTAACATGTATTGGCTTGAGCTTCTGACCTAGTCCTAATATTATCTAGCTTGTGTTAGTCAATCAGTTATATGTTACTGTGTAGACCCTATGTATATCTACTCATTTTTTAAATACCGTTCTTGTTTTTATGTGCGCATAATGTCTGTCTGTTCGTTCTAACTATTTATTTCAGCATCCGTACATGTGATCTCTGATAACATTTCTCAAAAAGAAAGTAAGAACGCAGGAAGAAAGAGAGAGAAAAAAACTGACAATAAGTAGGTAAGTTAGATCCTTTGAGAAGTTTTTTTGGTCAAAATTCTTGATTGGTTCATTCATCTTGTACAAATAATATGTGGTATTATCTCACCCCTGGAATAAATGTCTATAGGCTTAACATTGGGAACTCGTTCTCCATGCCCCTAGAAGTATTGCAGTCCATTCTCCATGGTCTATATCCTGTGTGTTGTCCATTCTTTTAGTGTGTACAGGGGTGAGACAGATACAGAAAGCAACTCGTTTTGGCCAAAGAAGTCATTCTGCAACTCGTTTGAACGCTGTGTGATATTCACTCGGCTGTCGCCTCGTTCATATCACTCCGCATCAAACTTGTGGAGAACGACGACTTTGACCAAACTTGTTGGTTTTTTCTTTAATATTAATAGAAAATAGTATCCAGTAAAGCGACTAGCCATCAGTTTTACGGCTGATTTTGATCGGTCGTATTGAAAACCACAAAGAGGTAAACTGATTGTACATTTAAGTGGACACTACATAAGAGAGAAATTATATCAGTTTTCTGAAGAAAAAAACAGAAGGAGGAGAGATGAAGGTTACCTGAAGGTGTGGCGTGTCCAGCTCTACGCAGTAACTGGTGGGCATGAACTTGCCGCTCGGAGACTGACATCGTAACGTCCGGATTTGTGAACCGTACCCGCATGACATACTCTGTGGAAAACACACCAAGCAGAGACTGCTATAAAAAAATTCATAAAATAATTTCTCTTACTGAATGGTGAATATTGGTAGACAAGAATATTGACCAGTCAGTCGATCAGTCAATCGGGCAGTCAGTCGTTAAGTAAAAATAATATCGGTGACCACACTGAATGTCCTGTCTTGTTGTCCCGTTATGATTTACTTGTTGGTTAATCTTTGTACATATTGTTATGCAACTGCATGGAAGAACGCCCTAACGGGTTACTGAATTAAAAAAAAGCATCCTCCATTAGCAGAACTTAACTCTGAATTCAGTGTTCACCGAGCATGTCAGTCCGTGAAAGTTTTACGAATTCATTTTCCCGTTACCGCCGCTAGCAGCTTACATGGAAGTTAGAGATTATCTTATTCAACGCTCGCAAGATGTTAGTTTCCAATTTTAACACCGTGGAGGATGCGACATCATCATATAAGAATGGAAAAGAACTTCTAATCCAGTTATAGCAGATGAAAACTGTTCCCTCGAATGGATTAAGCACCAATGCTAGTTAGGTGAAATGGCAGGATTTATTGTGTGACGAAGATATGTACCCCACGGTTATCACTACCACAATGAAATGAAATGGCAGGATTCTCTACTTTCCACTCATATTTTACCCGTTTCTTTTGCTCGAATCCCAGACTTGTATAATATTTGCAGTAGGATGCAGTGTCCAACATGAATAATGAATTTCAGTCTCTGACAACGTAATTCAATTTTTGATATAAATACGAATCTAATAGTAGGACTACAATGTAATAATCGAAGTGAAGTCTTGCGGATATACCTGTATTTATCATAGCTTAAATATAATTGTCTGAATAATAAAAGCAACTGCGGTAGTAAAAAAATGAGCGATTAGCGAAAATTCTGTGGGTCCATATGTTCGGGGAGATGAAACAACAAGTAGAAAATATTTCCTCCAATAGATACACAAACAAAATTAAATGGAAAAAAGAAATAACCCAAACGAAAAAAGCACTGCAAAATACATATTGCACCATCATACATACATACAACGCTAAAGGGTATCAATATGTAAATTCAAACACTAAAAGAAAGTTTCTATGTCAACTCAATACAAGAATATAAACTGATTTGACAAAGTGACTGGGAGAGAGAGGCAAAGACAGAAGGCCAGTCAGAGACATTCAGACAGAGACAGACATAGACATGTGGACAGAGAGACATACCCAGAAAGCGAGATACAGAGCGAAATACAGAGAGAGGGAGAGAGAGAGAGGGAGAGAGAGAGAGAGAGAGAGAGAGAGAGAGAGAGAGAGAGGGAGAGATAAAACATACAGAAAAACATAAATACAGACAGAGGTAGACAGCTAGGGACATGCAGACAGAGAGACAGGGGCAGAGAGAGACAGACCTGCAGATACAGAGAGACACACACATGAACAGTGATAGACAGAGAGAAAGAGAAAGAGGCACACAGAGAGACAAGCAGACAACGAGAGACAGAGACAGTGACAGAAAGAAAGACAGAAACCTGCATACACAGGGAGAGGGACACACACACATATAGACACAGATCTATATACAGACAGAGACAGACAGATAGAGACACGCGGACAGAGAGACAGATAGAGACAGACATATGGAGACATGCAGACGGAGATGACAGAGAAAGACAGAGACAGACCTACAGACAGGGAGAGTGGTGAGGAAACACATAAAGACATGCATACAAAGAGAGGAACAGAGACACACACACACACACACAGACATAGACATGCGGACAGAGAGACTCACACTGGGACAGACAGACGCATACATAGACATACACCTACCGGCACCGTACAGTCGGACCACTCGAGCGGCGACCACGTGAAGCACTCCCGGTAAGGGCACGGCTGTTGCTGGGTCAGCGGCACCGGACACAAGCGCCCCCCATCGGCCGGCGAGACGAGCACACGGCGCGTGCGCGTCCGGAAACCTGCGGGCACAACACTTCCTGATTGAGGCGGGCACCACGAAGAGGCAAATCGATATGACTGACGAGTCATGACTCAATGAGCCACTCAATATTTCCCCAAATGACTCACTGAATTACTCAATGGTGCACTGAGCAGCTCAATGACTCGACAAATGACTCATTGAGTGACTATATGACCCAACCAACAACTCACTCATGGCCTCAATGACTTACCGTGTGGCTCACCTGGAGACTCACCGATGACGCACTGACTCCCCAAATGACTCAATAGCCTTATGTACAATAGTTTGTTTCATTAAAAGAAATCAATTAAGATGCCTGATGATTCCAAACCGCATGATGATTCTGAACCGGATAAAACCTTGTCTTTTCACCCCCCCCCCCCCCCCGAGGTATTTTTTGACAGGGAAACCGAAATAATCCTCACTTTCCCCAATCCATAACTAGGATTTGAGAGCGACTCGGTTCAAACTGATAGGAAGTTGTCATTAACAAGGTAACTTCGGCTTCACTCGGAAATTTCCATTGTAATATCAAAGAATCAGGCAAATTGAGATTTAAGAAAAAGGCTTAAAATCCAAGGCTTTTGATACATAGAAAATTTGTTTTTATTATTATTATCACCTGTTATTGCTCATTTATGTAGGCCACATATACATATCACTTACAGTTGCTTAAATTACGACAAAAAGTATAGTTCTTGGAGCATTTAATAAAATACACGCCCTTTCACGTTCCTAATTCATTTCCTAAGTCAATGCGATCTTCAAGGTGCTCCATGACCCCCTAGTGCCACAGAGGAGAATGAGAGCACCGAGAGCTCAGTGGCGTCCCCTACCGTCACGATCCATAACTAACAATGCTGCTGTACTCCAGCGTTCAATGCGAGCATCGTACACATCCATACTGCCCTGCAACCTGAAGGGTTGTGGTCGCCACCCCCCTTCCCTAACTCTTTTCATTACCTTGTATTGTCCTTATTTTCTTTTATTCTTATCTTAGTATGGTATAAACGTTCACAGGCTTAATATCAGGAATGGGTACTCAACAGGGTTGCGAGTACGGCAATTATACTCAATGGACGATAAACTGATACAATTTCTTAGGCTAAGATTAAATCAGAGACTTATAAATTTGGTCTGAGTGCCCGACTTCAACATCTCGCTTGGAGCGCTTCAACATTCTCACTCAGTTATCACCTTGTTCATATTACTGCATTATCAAAACTCGATGGTGAATTGGGACACAGACCAAAAGCTCATCAATCTATTCTTTGATACCTGTGCGGTACTTCTCATACTGCTGCTCTCTATAATATAGTATAAATTCTGTACAGCAGCTTGTGCAATACAAAATTATCTAGAACATGTTGAAACATTGGCAGAGTGTAGACTTTCACGTCAACATGGTTTCTATGCCTACCAATCTATAGTATGATATAATCAAATTCGTCTACCTGATGAATATAAAACAACCGTTCAATTTTACAAAACTCGATGAGAAAAAGTCTCGTTCCGTAAAATACAACAACTCCTCATCTCGTTTTCTAGCATATGCATCATGATCAGGTCGTTCTATATAATCATAACATGTAGTAATATCCTATAGTATACCCTAAATGTCCCGCGCATCTATAGATGTCACCTCAATAAACTACGCATGAAGGCTAAGATGTAACAATGACTACATTTAAAAACGCTAAAATCGGGCGATTTGTACGGGTTTTTTTTTTCAGTGAATAAGAAAACAGAAAAAAAGGTTTAAACAGGTAGCAGGGCTTACCTAATCCGCACGTGAGGCTGCACTCGGTCCACGTGGACCACTGCGACACGACACAGTCGACGGGACAGTTCACCGTGCACTGCTCCTCCCCGTCCCCTTCCGGTGGCCCGAGGTACTACAACAACAAAACACCAGGCGGCGCCACTGTCAGAGCAGCTCACCGCACGCTGGCCCGCAGCGCCGCGCCAGGCCAGCAAGCCAGAGAGACACGGCGATACCACAGGAGGTCGTGGCGTCAACGTGTTTCTGTGACTTGGGGAGCAGTGGCTGGATGCAAAGTCTGATGCAGGTCATCGGTTCATTGACTGTAATTGACTATTATGTATAATGGGTATATTGCTGACATTTACATTGACTGTAATTGACTATTATGTATAATGGGTATATTGCTGACATTTACATTGACTGTAATTGACTATCATGTATAATGGGCATATGACCGACCTTTACATTGACTGTAAGTGACTATCATGTATAATGGGTATATGGCTGACCTTTACATTGACTGTAATTGACTATCATGTATAATGGGCATATGACCGACCTTTACATTGACTGTAAGTGACTATCATGTATAATGGGTATATGGCTGACCTTTACATTGACTGTAATTGACTATCATGTATAATGGGCATATGACCGACCTTTACATTGTCTGTAAGTGACTATCATGTATAATGGGTATATTGCTGACATTTACATTGACTGTAATTGACTATCATGTATAATGGGCATATGACCGACCTTTACATTGACTGTAAGTGACTATCATGTATAATGGGTATATGGCTGACCTTTACATTGACTGTAATTGACTATCATGTATAATGGGCATATGACCGACCTTTACATTGACTGTAAGTGACTATCATGTATAATGGGTATATGGCTGACCTTTACATTGACTGTAATTGACTATCATGTATAATGGGCATATGACCGACCTTTACATTGACTGTAAGTGACTATCATGTATAATGGGTATATGGCTGACCTTTACATTGACTGTAATTGACTATCATGTATAATGGGCATATGACCGACCTTTACATTGACTGTAAGTGACTATCATGTATAATGGGTATATGGCTGACCTTTACATTGACTGTAATTGACTATCATGTATAATGGGCATATGACCGACCTTTACATTGACTGTAAGTGACTATCATGTATAATGGGTATATGGCTGACCTTTACATTGACTGTAATTGACTATCATGTATAATGGGCATATGACCGACCTTTACATTGACTGTAAGTGACTGCTGTGTATAAAGAGTACAATGTATATGATTCACCCTTACATTGACAGCATAAGGGAATGATGTCTATGACCGACCTACCGGAAGTGACACTCACCTTATAGCAGTTTTCAGTTGAAACGGGTCGGCCTTGACGTAAACATTGTTTATAGCGACGTCTCCGACCATGGCCACAAGGGGCGCCACTGTCTAGTACGCATGCGCCCCAAACTGACCACTGCCACTCGAATCTAAAATGGAAGACCATCATCAACTTTGTATTACAATTATCATGGGGAAAACGGTGCCTACATATCTATTTATCTGTCCATGTATTGTCTGATTTGTTTTGTGAGGGTGTTCATGTAATGGGTACAGATATTTATTAATGGATAAGGAACAAACAAATAAGGAAACTGGGTCGAACTAGCAGAGACAATAATTCATTCTATTCTATTGAACTCATAGAAATATTGTAAACAGAAAAGGTTGTGCGACCACTGTTTCATTGTCATACAGAAAAGGGGTGGTGGGATAACGTTATTTTAGTGAAATGAAATGGAGAGAAAGTGCATGATGGAACTCGATCATGAGGATGATAGAGGTATAAAACTATAAGGTTATTGACTAAAGTATTGAATAAAAGAAATCTGAACACTGTATTTAGTCATTCGACCATAAACTTATAAAATATCCAAAATGGATGAAGATTTACAGTCCCTAAATAAATTGGTTATCGCATTGTGGACAATTGTTTTATATTGCTAAACGGATAAACGGTTAAACACCTAGATACGATGCTGCTCAGATTCACAATAATTTATTCGCGTCATAATCGTTTTCTCCAGACACTTCTTCGGAAGGAAAATCAAAAGGAAAATAATAAAAACAAAAGGAAATTCAACACATTAAAAATACTCAAAAACAACACACACTCATTTAAGCTGAAGGTAGAGGTGACGTCGTCAATTTGCCCGCGTGGACTTTGCAACATTTAAAAATGGGTAAGAAACAGAGCTGAAATAATCGGTTGAGCTGATTGGCCACCCGTGGGCAGCACTCACCTCCAGCAGTTCTTGCCCTCCTCGCACGTCTCTTGTTCGGTAAGGTGAGAGCACTTTGTGTTTTCATTCCCCGACGCTGGGTGGCGCACAATACCGCGCGTCCTCTGTCGGCGACTTGCGGAATCACAGTCCTGAAAAGGTGGACACACAGACAGACATGGTCAGTGGAATGCTTGGAGAGTTTGACAATGGGCGCCCCTCATCATTTGGTTTTAGAACCTTCTCCACAGAAATAGAAAACAAATTGATCCCCTTGGGAACACTGAACAAAGCTCGCCCCCTTAAGAATATTGAAAAAAGAGCCCCCCACCACACACAGAATAGCAATGGTAAATGATGGTGCCCAGCTAACTTAATGTATGATACCCCTTGGTAATAAGCTGCAGGGGTCAGTTCGTATATCTCCCCAGCAACTGGAGAAGAGAACACGCCAGATTTTGACGGCTCAATTTCAGTTGGATTAGTCTCTCGGACAGCAGCAGTCTTCGTCATTCGCAGTTTGAATGCACAAGACTAAACTCTCTGTTATCATAGAACAGACACGCAGACTCTGAGACAAATGTTAAAGGAGGGGTAACTTGTTTTGAGATGAGTGTGAACGGAGGGGTAACTTACTCTGAGATAAATGTTAAAGGAGGGGTAATTTATTTTGAGATGAGTGTGAACGGAGGGGTAACCTACTCTTAGATGAGTGTTAAAGGAGGGGTAACCTACTCTGAGATGAGTGTTAAAGGAGGGGTAACTTACTCTTAGATGAATGTTAAATGAGGGGTAACTTACTCTGGGACGAGTTTAAAGGTGGGGTAACTTTCTCTGAGACAAGGGTTAAAGGAGGGGTAACCTATTTTAAAATGAGTGTGAAAGGAGGGGTAACTTACTCTGAGATGAGTGTTAAAGTGGGGGTCAACTATTCTGAGATAAGTGTTAAAGGAGGGGTAACTTACTCAGAGACGAGTGTTGAAGGAGGGTTAACTTACTCTGGGACAGTGCGACCAGTCGGACCATTCAGTGACAACACAGTGCCCAGCACAAGGTACGTGGCAGTAGTTGATGTCTGTAGGTTTCGTTAACTTGTCGCAAAGTGACTCGTCCACTTCTGCCATGTCGTCCTCCTCCCCAATCCGACGCATGCACCTGTCAACGATGAACACACACAGGTATCAGTATTCAGACAGATGTACCAGCAAGAACGGATCAACAGGGACGGCTATTGGTAGCGTGCTGCCTGTGGATGGCGGGGTCTGGGGTTCGAGGCTCAGCCATTCCATGCTTGTCTGCCATCCTCAGTTCATCAATCCGTTCTCATTATGGCCCTGGGACCTGTTTCACTAGTTTCGTGACATGTCTGTGACACCATACAGATATTGGGGTTGTCTAGTTTCGTGACAACACAAGTAGCTGCCCTTAGGGAAACACAGACCCCAAACATAAGAATTAGACAAATCTAGACACATCATGGACCTGTTTCACTAGTTTTGTGACAAAAGTGTTAGACAGAAATGAAAAGCGGCACCAACAGTGCAAGAAAGAACAGACAAAACGAAGCCTAATGTCTAGTTCTTATGAAACCAGACACACCATCTAGACGCCATCTAGACATGTCACGAAACTAGTGAAACAGGTCCCTGGTAGTTGTCAAAACATCACCCAACCAAGAATCAACCTACCATATGTCCAGGGGCTAGGAAACCTCCTTAGCCCTTTCCCTGCAGCACCCAGTTCCTCTGATCACCATTGTAAAGCAGGCATTGCCTGCATAAACGACCCTGCTACAGCAGGCACCCTTTTTGGAAAATAGCAATGTCACATGATATGTCATGTGATTTGAGTAATTTACCTTGGTAGCTGATGATATTGTGTCATACCAAATCAAAGGTCAATATGCTGTTTTTACTGTGACAAAATTTCTTTCAATTCAAAAAATGATTTTTTTATTTATTGAATTTTGAATAGAAAGTATCAATGATGCCTCTATGATGCCTGGAGGCATCATGCTGCGGTAGCCAGGGGAATGCCTGGAGGCATCATGCTGCTGTAGCCAGGGGAATGCCTGGAGGCATCATGCTGCTGTAGCCAGGGGAATGCCTGGAGGCATCATGCTGCTGTTAAAGGGTTAAGGGCACTCGTAACATTTGACGACATGAATCTAGATGTCTAGACTGAGGCCCCCGTTCTGAAGTACATGCAGTCTATTAATCGTATGTCCCCTTTATTATACACCTATTTAGAATTGTTCTTATGCTTACTAACCTCTGCTCCCTATATCGTAAAAATAATGTACTACTATGACCTACTGGGCCGTTTGCTGTTACACAGACCAACTCTGTATGCCCAAATGATACTTCGAATGGTGTTTTCAAAATTATTCAAGGTGTATGATTAAGGCAAAGCAGACCAAAGATTAAATCTGTAATTTGTTACCTCCTCACAGACTCAAAAATACGTCCTCCCCCAACCCACCTAACGGCGTCGGGACAAGAATTTGCCGGTAGGTGAGTTCGTAATAATTCAAAGATTAAATGCTCTGTCTGTTTTCCCACTTTCCCTTTCAGAGTCATTGATTTGCTCATTACCAGGTCATTAACAAAAAATGCCACTTTGTCATTGAAGAAATGGGTCACATCTCCAAGTATCGGTCAATTATAGAAAGGAAACAGAAGTCGTTGAGGTCTTTTGTTGGCCAACGGAAACCCACATGTGCAGTGGGGAAACGTTTGCATATGTTAGAATCTTCATTTATAAATCTCGTTTGAATGATACATTCCATACAATATTAATACATGCTCACATCACATTTCTCACAGCCTTGTATTGCTTGCCAATTTAACCTATTTTCTAATGGCAATGTCCACAGTTATTTTGATTGGTTCATTCCATTAAAGTTGTGAAAAATCAAAATAATTACCGACATTTAATAATGATGAGTCTTTTTTTTTAATTCAGGGGACCCTGGAGTAAGGGGAGAGGAAGTTCGCGTGACAATAAACGATACTTCCAGTTATTCAATATGCCATTTTGAAAGAGATCAATGAACCAACTCCAACCCGGATTCCGGTTTTCAGGATGTTATCGAACTTATCTTCCCGGATTACTTCTGCATGAAAAAGTTTGGTTTGATCTAAACTTTTCGACATGATATGTGAATTTTGGAAAATCTAATTTAAATAATGAACTTTAAAACAGGTGACAATCATCTATCATTGAGTAGTTAAAGTAATGGATTAAATGATGGATCCGATTGAATCAACTATGTATAAGGTGGCTAGGTTAGCAATTAGAACATATATGTTTCTGGAAAACCAGCTCAAATAAAGAAAGGAAATAATACATTCTGTCATTACAGCTAGGTGGAGGTATTCTTGTCCCCTATCTTCCACTGGCTCAAGCTCAAACTAATGCCGGATGTCCATCTACCGATTTCGGGTTGAACGATTAGTCCCCAAATCGTATACGAGTCGGTCACCTTGTCGCAGGCAAATTATGTAATACCTCGCTCGACCCGCGACCCTCGAGGAGAGGGGGTAGAGGGTATTAGTCCTAAGCAAATCAGTCTACACCTACCTACAGAGATACGATTATGCACCCCGCCGACTGAGTTAGGATTTGGGAACAGTGCCTTCAAGCGTTGGTCTTTGAGTGTTGAGTCGCCGACAACATTTATCAACATGTTGATAAACTGATCCACACCGATTTTGGAACTTTTAAACCACAACTTGTCGGCGACAAAATGACGTCTGAAGGCGGTGGTTCACTAATCGGTGGGAAGCATTGCCTAGCTATGCTACATCTACCGACTCCGTTAGGATGGGTTGCCTGAGACAAATTACCGCCCGTTTGTTGCCGACAAACGTACATAAATGTTCTAAAATCGGTAGATGGGCATTGGCTTTAACCGTTGAACTAATCCTTCCCATAATGAAAGTCAAGGCTGAGCTGAATGCGAGAAAGGCAGGAATCATAACACTGCAGAGAATGTACTGGAAAAAAAGTTTTGACCCTTTCAGTCATGAAAATGCCTGGAGGTGAAATAATCGTGATTTCATGATTTTTTTTCCAGAATATATATACGAAACAACATTTCCATTGTAATTGGCTGTGGGCTAAGGTTGTTGGGGTGCCAGTCCCACTGCTGTCACCTTTCCTTTTTATTCCCGGCAATGGAAGACATACCGCTATATCAACGATCAGTTCTTCCCATGTCATGTCTATGTGGTGTGGAAGTAAAAGAAATCTTGCCGGTGAGATATCTGCCTAAATTCTTCTGGTAGATTTGGTCACTGCCCTTATGGCATAAACCCGGTGAGAAAAGCAAAACTTTAAAGTCGACCCTCTATAACCTCAGTGTGATAAAACCACTTTCCCTGAGAAAGAAACCAAAAGAAACCAGCACAATCGCACCAACTAAATCTGGCTAAAGAAGTTGTAAACATTACAAACAACATAACAGAACGATACCCGCTTGTACCTGGCAATACGATGCCTGACATTTGTCCCAGCGTATGGATAACCAGCAGGTGGTAATGAAAAAAGAAAACAACCGAGGAAAGGACCGTAAATTAATTTGTTTTTGCAGCAGTTTAAGCACTTTAAGAGAAATATTTTTACCCAGAGCCAGCTGACGAAGAATTGCGAAGTGATGATGTAGGGAAAAAAAGATCCTGAGAGGATGGAACACAAATTACACTTTTTTGTCGGTTATTTCAGAATTCTAAAAACAGATCCCAAAAATGGAGTGAGATAGGTCTCCACTTGTGCCGTCTGCAGGTAGTAAGTTGTGGCTGGAGTAACATGTCTCTTATAGCTGTGAGATTTTCAATGAACGACTACATCTTCTCAAGGATATTGTATACGCCCTCCAGACATGACTAAACTCCCTGATATCGCACCGGGTATTTCAGGATGCACTCACGACTGGCTGGCTGCACAACGGCAGCCTGCCCCCGCTCCCAATGAACCACCGTTTTCTGATTTCTTATTGGAGAAAGTGAATATAATTTGGCATGTGAATATAGAAATACCTGAAATTTTAATTTCTGGCATCGAATTTCCAATTTGAAGGGATATAAAAACTGTTTAACTTGGCAGTGTGCAGCAGGGCGGCCGTCCGTGTATCAAAACAAACCCATCCAGAGCGTGCTACCGAACAACGACAAAGGCGCGAACCAGCTAACACCAGACCTTGTACCCACCAAGAATTATGGGGTACTACAATATGGTCTAAACAATTATATTTTCCTTTTGAAGGTGAGGATATCTATATATCTTGAAATATAGAAAATTTTAGATATATGAGCACCATCTCAGATACAAAGATTTCGACTTTCCAGGATTCTACAAAAGAATCTCAAAAACAATCCGAGCGGAGATTTGGACCAATCATGGACATAAACCCCCTTCTATTAAGGGCACTTATCCGCTATATCATACCTGAAAGGAACACTCGCTGGTCTACAATAACCTTCAATGGTATATGTATATGTTTCCTTGTATAAGTCGTGGGTGGACCACTGTCAAAGAGATGTCAAGGAGATGTCCACCTACTACGAAGACTTCCGATGCACTACGATGCAGATTACCCATATCGTAGTGCATTGGTGTGCGCTGTAGATACATGTGGAAAAAATCCACATTTCTTTACTCCATGACAAGCTAGTGATACCATAATCGTAGCAGGTGGACACCCCACTTAAAGACACTCATACTGAGTGGCAGCCAATTTCTTTATTACCTACCATATCTAAAAAACTATGATTCCTGTAGGATCCGCTTGGAGTTTCTCCCGCACATAGGGACAGAGTGAACCAGACCTAGGCTTGGAGACTGAAGGCCCACGAGGGTGAGAATCTCGTGGAGAAATAACTTGAAGCTGCTGTTCTTTTTTGTAGTTCTTGACTTGGCTCTCCTTCTCATCTCGTGTCTACCCATGCCGAAAACAGAATATAATGCTGTGGTCTTCAGATCTCACTACCTTGATAGATGCCTCGGAGATTTGACCTGTGTCATGGCAAATAATAGTCCATTCAGAATTATGCTGGTTCCTCAGGTATCCGCTAGGGGGCTCGGCAGATGCCTGCAAATCCCACCTGTTCATAGGCCCTACCGACAATGTCGCTAGTAATATAGATATAAAAACAATCTGACCAATCAGAGAAGACCTTACCTGACAGTGCGGGACTGCAGCCCGGGCCCGCAGCGCCCACTTCCGGCGAGGGAGGAGAGCGGGTCACAGTCGGACCACGTGTCTGTCACCCACGTGTACTGGTCGCAGGACACGTGACACGGCCGGCTCTGGTACTCCTGTACATGAGAAAACAGGCATATGATCAATACACTCATATCGCAAAGTCAACAATCTATTAAAGTCGTGGTTTTGAATGCGTGAGACGCTCAGATACGCTGCTTCTGTTAGGGAAAGGTTAAATAGACTTCAGCGTCCTGTACACTTAAACACTGCACCATCCACGGGCCAGGTCTGTAGGATTGGTAATGGTGCAGAGGGCCTGTGTGTCTGTAGGAAAGATACAACACTGCATTGAAAATCGTATCGATACTAAGTATTCCACTAGTTTTGATGCACCGTAACTGTTATGATAATGGGGCATACAAACTTGTAAAGTTTTTCTAAATTTGTCGGACCTGATTATGATTCTGGATTTATCTCACCCCTTTAACGGACATTGAAATATCATCGCAATATCAAGATGATTCTAATAACCCATGCAAAACCAATTAGACCATATAAACCTCCGAGTGATCGTTGCCTTTGATTTTTAATGTTATTCCTATGGCTAAACTAAAACCAGGGATGAGATAATTAGTCTCTTTCACAGACACTTGGAGGCGTGCAAGGCAGCCTGACAAGGGTCTGTTGGAGTCTAGCGGCTGAGGTAGGGAATTCCATACCCGGAAGCAGTATGGTGGATGTAAATGACGTCACAACCTTTGCCATCAAATTCAAAACAAACAACATGGCGTGTGTGGATAGGAATGACAACTGATCGCAATTACATAATGTCACTAAATATATTGTAACAAATTTAATGTGGTCATGAAGTGTTAGAGCCCTTTCTTTGTCTTTGAATGTGTAAGACATACTGACAGTTGATCCCTGAGCAATATGCACTGTCATAATTGATAGTCAAGTGCCTGCGGCCCCTATTATCACTCAAGGGGGGCGGGACAACTGACCAAAATCTCAACTGACACAGGACAAGTGACATACGCGAAAACAGTGTGTCAGTTGTCTCGCTGGTCAGTTGTCTCACCCTTGTGTCAGTCATTTTATATGGCAAAATCCAAAGCAAACAAGCGTAATAAGACTATGAAACTTGGTGGATATGCATATCATACACATAGAAATGATATCCTCAAATATTTTTTCATTTCATCATGTTTTTCTATCTGAAAAATCCAATTTTGTCATCAAAGTTATCTAAGTTTGAATGATACCCAGGCGGCCAGGGGGCTGTGTATACATCGGGTACATCTCAGATCATAACTCTGTGAATATTTAGCATAGAAACACCATATATCGACTAATAGATAGCTGGATACATGTGTGAAACAGTCATTAAGTTTACATTTTGATTTACGAAAGGTAAAATGCGAATTTCCCCTTTTTTAGTTACGGAGTTTCCCGCGAGCGCGACATTGTGTCAGTTGTCTCACTTGGTGTGTCAGTTGTCCGACATAGGAGTGTGTCAGTTGAGATTTCGGTCACTTGTCTGACATTCCACTCAAGCATCTGTCAAAGTCATCAAACTTCGTTTTAATTCTTTGTTCAAAAGTTTCATCTTTGCTGATCAATAGTATATTTAGATATGTAACAGTATAGCACAGATTGTGGATTCGGATTCAATATTAGAGAAGCTTATTATCTGACAGCTTGCACTTGGGGGCTTATTTGGTCATTCCCCGGGTTTGAATCGATACTATTTTTAGAATGGCCAACGAGAATACTCCCACTGCCATCCAATCAGCGCCCAGCCCTTGTAGACTCCTAGTGACCCTTTTCAGCGTGCCCCGTGCGCCTCAAGCGGTCCTGAAAGAGACTATGAGATAATACGATGTCTTAGGGGAAACCCAGCTGACCATAAGCAATCACTTCAGATCGATCGAAGTACATGTACCTCATTGACCCACAGGTGCCAATTCGGACTTTACAAGGATACCCAGGTAGCTGAAGAACTGGTTGGTTCGTTGGCTCGTTAATGATACCATAACCTTTTAATTATTAAATTTTGGAGTTCCATACTCATTCCTCATAGATAAGCACCACACATATTCCTAGTTAGTTAGCGTTATTGTTGGTTGTTAATGTTGGTTCCTGTTTTAAAAGTCTAAACCTGTGAACAAATCATACAAGTAGTTGTAATATTTATATTACGATTCTATTTCTTTATTCTAATTTTACTTTTGTAACAGAATCACAATACTCATGAATTATAAAGACCAAACGTATCGATTATATTAAATATTTGGTAAACTATTGCAATAAAAATAAGTGTGCTTCTGAGCTGTAGTCATGGTGGAGAAGGAAAGGGTAGATATCATTCTAGAAAATCTAAATCCTCTAAATATACAGCCTAGAGAACGTTAATTTCTCACTTATTGATTTTCACGCCAGACAAACTGGCACTCTACTAATCTGAGGCACCTCAAGTCTAATCAACTCAAGGCCTGCTTAAAACGTCATTAAGACGGTAAGCGCCAATTCATTTCCTCATGAAAAGAACAGCTCCTTTAAAAGCCTATTCAATCTAATGAGAGACTGCTCTTGCTCCTGCTATTCCAGGGGGAGGGTTTAACCACGAAGAGTGGGGTTTCTATGGGCCGACAAAAACCTCGCCGATTCCTGGTCCCTTCTTATAAGAAGTTAGCCATTTGGTGTTTTCACATACAGATTATGACTACCGAGTATTACATTTAGAACGGCCGAGCGATTTAGAACGGCCGAGTGATTATGTAGCAATACTCGACAAGTGGATACAGAAAGGGTCAACAAATTTGTAATCCAACTTTACATCATATCACAGACCGATTTTTTTGCACCAGCGACGAAATCAAACCAGGTCGAATTAATTGGTGGGGAATGGACTTGAAGGTAGTCCGTGACTACCTTAATTTTTATCAGATAACAGTTGTTCTTGCTGACCGCCACCGATTATCCGCGCCGAATATTTCCTAAATGGAGCCCCCGACTGACTTTAGTACATGTATGGTGCATATAATCGGTGAACTTTTCATCGACATGTGGAAATGTCACATAATTCAACTGTCTGTTCCTGCATGTAGCTGAATGAAATGTGTGGGCTAACCGCAAACGAGGTGAAGAAAGGCCACCTATATATGGTAAGTTTCGAGCAATAAAAAGTGTAAAAAATAAAGCTGGTCGATGGTGTGGCCCGAAGGAGTCTGTACAGTTAATTACAAACAGAACTATTGAAGAGAGGGCCATCATAAAGGGGTAAGGAATGGTGGAACAAGCTACCACTTGAAATAAAGTTAGCTCCAACGAAGAAAGAAGCATTATTCATTTCGATGTAATAAATCACTATACATTATATTTCTTTTCTTGAATAGATCAATTGCTATTGTGTATTGTCAACCCACAACAGCTTGATAACTATTATCTGTGAAACATATATGACTCAATACCTTGGTATGTGGAAGACTGTGATGCCTGCATGCGAACTTGCCAAATAAAAAAAATAAAAAAATCAGTGTTCAGTTTCCATTGACTGACCAATATATTTATTTGTTCTATCATCGTCCAGTCTGTGGGACCAAACTTGTACAGTTATTGATGTACTGGAACCAGTCTACATCCCTTGTCTCTAGTTTACATCGACCAATATTTTGCTGAAAGTAATGCAATATCTATAATAGTACGAAAGGTCAGCCAATTCAAACCCCCTGAGAAGACTGGCCTGTTCCTACTCATGGATTCTTTGGTTCTGATAGATTTGTCGGCCGCCACCAAACGAATTTGAAACCTTAATCTTGGAAATCCAAAAGCGGAAACGGGAAATATATCAGCAACTAATCCATGTTCCGATGTGTGGCGACTTTGACACCACTTCCCAACCAAGTCATCACCAAATATTTGTCAACAGTGAATTGAGTCCAAAAGAAGTGATATAGAAAATCGGTCGGCAAGTGGAAACAGACCACCGGTATTCAAAACCGCTGATCTTGTGTACAGAACACCTTCCCCCCTATTTGCTTATTTGAACGAGTGGCTTTTAAAAATCACCGATCATTTTGTCGGAAATAAATATTTATCGGGTCCACGGACAGACACAATCTGGCACACAGAAGAATGGACCGTTATATAGAGACAAGGGAGCGAAGAATATATATTGCGCCGTTTCCACCTGCCGACGAAAACCCCGCCGATGATATGGTGCTCCTTGTGAAAAGTAGGTGGCACATAATCGGTGACCTGCAGGCCACCACCGATCAAATCAAGCCAGTTTGATTTCATCGGTGGGCTCCAAAGTCAGTCAGTGGTGCCTTGTTGCGTGAGGACGGAGAGAAAAATCGTAGAACATTTCTGTTTACACGTGACGATTACTGCACGGAATGTGTCGCATGAACGGTTGGCGGTGTGAAATGCCATTATCGGCAGGTGGAAACGGCAGGTATGTCACTTAAGAGGTACTTAGTGCCTCAGAGTTAAAACACCAAGGTCGCAGAATGTGCGGATTATTAAGACTGGGGGTGTTTGCGAGATGGAATCAGCGCGAGCTACAATTAGATTACGTCGCACATAGTCAGCAGAGTGGCCTTAATCAGTTCTTATCTCCAGTTATAATCTCCAATTATGCACCGACTTTTCATTTCGTCATTTACATATAATTATGCCTGGCGAGGTTGGGCGGTGTGGAGAGGTAAACTGAAACCAGCTGACACGCCAGATACCCTTTAACAACACAGCACGCCAGGGCTCTGACCTCTGATTAAATGTGGTCAGAAGGTATAAGCTTCATTATCAATCCTTTGAAATCTATACTGCTCATAATGCCATTTGATTATTTCAGTCATCCTTAGATAATCAGGTTGAAAAACACTTCAGTATTGACGATTGGGGTAAAAAGTCAAATTACAGCTTCAAACTGCACAGCACCTTGATTTTAGTTGTGTTTGGAGGACAGCTTTCTTTTTTAGTGCCCAACCTATAACATCGAACATCGTCATGGAATTGGTTGTGTTTTGCTCTGTAAGTCCGGCTACAGCGCAATCTAAGGTTACCTCTCATAGGTTTTACGAAGTTATTGCTCTCATCATATTGCCAATAGCAGTATATTACTGCTCATAATAAACCGTACATATCAGGGATTTTGTTACGTATCAAATAGATCTACGTGTCCAATATATGTTTCTTGGTAACAGACATGTTTATACACAGATATACAGTATGTTGCAACTCTCAGAATTACCTACAGCGATACATGTATGATTTCCCATGACACTCGTGTGAATGGAGTTTCCTGTTTTCACCAAGGAACCTTCATACAGCTTTCGGTCAAGATCTCGGTTATATCTACGGCCTTGAGTGTAAGGCCTGGCGTCCACCTACTACAATAGAAATTTAGAGCTACCGATATGGCACCGATACAAATAGCAAATATCGGACACATATCGGGAAGGTGCAAAATCGTAGACTTATGTCTAGACATGCCAATCCACCACGCATTGTATGGGGTATTTATCGATGTCTAATCGCAGAGACGTGGTCAACTGCCCCGATATTAAGTGACCTTCCAACGCGATTTAGATTTTGCATCGGGAGGTGCATATCGGAGCCATATCGTAGTAGGTGGACGCCGGGCCTAAGAAGGAACTGTATCAAGATCTCTCTCTCTTTCTCTTTCTCTCTGTCTCTCTGTCTCTGTCTCTCTCTGTATATATATATATATATATATATATATATATATATATATATATATACATACATATATATATATATATATATATATATATATATATATGTATGTATGCATGTAGCCACTGAAAATACACTATGAGTTTTGGTTGCGGAGTAATACCGTAACAAACCAAAATGAATGGCATATTTTCAGTAGCTATGGATCGAGTGTGGTTCAGATTTTACCTAACCTCTATCACTGGCTATCATTTATGACATCATAGCCCATGGAGTTGTCTCTTTTACAACACTCCATGAACGTTGACTACGAGTTACCTGTGTTAGGTTTATGGGAAAAATATCAATAGTGAGATCAAGATCATAACATAACAGAGCATGGATAGGAAGGTGTTGTTGTTTAGATACACATACAACGTGATATATTTCACCTGTAGGTAAAGGCCCTTTGAATCAAGGCGTAGTTCACAGAAAACAGGCATTGAGAAAAGAGGTTACATTCAACAAATGTCTTAAACATTCATACACGTACTCCAGACCTACATTCGATCTACAATGACTACATCAGGCAATGGTGTCTGAAACCGGAAGCTCAATGTCTGGCAGTCATTTTGCATAAAGGCCATATGCTTTCTGCTTCACACCTTCCTCCATCTAATTCTTCTAATCCCTGCTTTGTAGATAATTGGAAACGGATTCTCGTATGATAGATAGGTGAGTCATCGAGTATGAAAGTCTCAGCTTGCCTTTTAGATGACGATTGAACTTTTTATGGTTACTGTGCAAAGCCTTGCTAGACCGGCCTGAAAGGTCAAGGTTTGACTTTTTCGGCTAAACAGGCCACTGATCCAATAGTCAGATATCTATGGGGCAGTACCGAGGACCGTCATTTTATGTATCGTTTCTCTATTGTAGTAGCATCATCAGTACTTGTCCGTCCAGAACCTGGTCTACGGTACGTTTGGGAGCCTAATCCGGCGTTTACATACACAATAATGACTGGTTTTGTGTACGAGTGGCCGTAATCTCCGAGTAGCTGACGCATAGTGATATCCGAGCGATTTGCGAGGATATTACGTCGTCAACTACGAGAAGATTATGGTCAATAGTATACAAAACCAGTCGATGTTGTATTTATTACCCACCTACAAGATTAATAACAAGTCTATTGCAATTAAAAAGTTTCTGCAATACATTTAGTTCCAGACAACACAGCATTGTTAAGCATGGCAGTAATTCGGTGTAGACCTACACCAATAATATAGTTCTCTATTAACCTGTACTTTTAGCATGCAAAGGGTGTCATTACAATGATTTCTGATGGTAAATGAGATTATCATGATTGATTCTAAATAATTAACATTGAATGAACAATCAAGAAACTTATTTCGAAGTACATTATGATTCCACCTCATTATGGACAGAACTATTTTTCCGGAATCTCTTGCAGGAGATTCTGACATGTCAGAATCTCCAGGTAGCTGTTTCCAGGTGCTCTATACATTTCCTATGGAGACTCCGTAATCGGTGGGTAATAAACTAGAGGGTTATAGGCAGCGATTCTTGAATTTTGCACCACCTTACGACTTTTCGCTGCCAATGGCTAGTACATCTAAAAAAATGTTAACGCTTGATGAAGTTCTTGGGTTGTTGACTATTGTGGCCGATATTGCGTAATCGAGCATTAGCTGACGACTGACGACTAGAAATTGTCCGATATGAATTTACGATCCCCTAACAGTAACGCTTCGCATGGCAAATGGGGAATTATTATTAGAAAATACGATCACGCCATGTCGCCATTGACATCGAGCATATCAGGTTTTTATTATCTGTCACAAAGGTCAGTGGTACGTTACACATGTGCGGGAACTGTTCAGTCTCACAAAGCTCTTGTTATCTGTACAGCACCCTATCTGTCCACCAATAAGGAGGCAGAATTGATACTTTGGGCTACAGTGCGGGTCTTATTAATCTACTATTAAGCCGGACGTCCACACACTGCGATAAAAATAGAGACCTTATGATGTAGATGTAGAAGACGCACCAGGAAGGTCTGTGCAGAATCAATGAAGCCAAATCCATTGAATATCGGTATCGCAGACGGCATAGAATATGCCACCGATTTCACAGATAGTCCGCGATATTCTAACATGTTATACTGGGGACACACCAAGCGAGTCAAGGCGGCGATCTCTGGAATCGCCAACACAAAATGGCATGCATGTGAGATATTATTTCATAGTAATATCTCCTAATGATAGTTTAATGCCTCGGGAGCAATAATCATGTGAAATATAAAATAATAGCTCACATATAGGCCATTTTGTGTGGGCGATTCCGGAAATCGCTGCGTTTCTCGCTTGGTGTACCTCCGGCTATATACCGGGGACACACCAAACGAGGGAAGGCAGCGATATCTGGGTACATCCAGAAATACAGCTACCGTACACCCTGTTAAAGGGGTCACCTCGTATAGCAGGACACTTATGTTCGGAATGAAATTATACTTTCAGATTTTAGAATTTCCCCCACTTATAAGAGGGTACCCCACCCTGAGGTGACAACCCCGCTTACAAAGGGACACCTCCCTTGGAGGGGATCCTTGTACCCGGAACTGGTCTGGTCCCTTAAGCAGGGATTCTACTATATTCCAGGAGGCTAGTTATAGTGGGAGGGGGGTGTAGTGATACCTGGAATCCAATCAGAGTGCGGGAAACCCGAGGCGGCCTTCGGGGGCGGCGTGTGGCCGTGTCGGGGCTGACTGGGCGGCCCGACCCCCGGCCCGACCCCCGGCCCGACCCCCGGCCCGACCCCCGGCCCGACCCCCGGCCCGACCCCCGGCCCGACCCCCGGCCCGACCCCCGGCCCGACCCCCGGCCCGACCCCCGGCCCGACCCCCGGCCCGACCCCCGGCCCGACCCCCGGCCCGACCCCCGGCCCGACCCCCGGCCCGACCCCCGGCCCGACCCCCTGCCCGACCCCCGGCCCGACCCCCGCCCTGCCCGTCCCGGTCTAGCACACCCCGGCCCTCCCAGCGGGTCTCCCGGTCTAACCGCCACCCGCCTAACGCGCGTTTTTCACCCAGCGCCGTCAGGTCTTAAATTCTACACGCACACCGCGCCCTTCTCAACCGTCGCCCGCTTTTGATGCGGCGAGATCGGCGGCTGAATTCTAGATAGGGCCGGGGCGGGCTGGAGGGGAGGCCGAGGGAGAGTTATCGTCCTCCCGTGCCCCATCTCTCCCCATCCCCGTCCCGATGTGGTGCTTTCACCCGCCGATGATTTACGACGGCCACCGAACGATTACGACAAAGCCCGAGTGGGCCCGATCAGTTCCGAGCGAGCACGACTGGTCATCGGGGGCACATTCTGGCTGACCGGAACCACTCCCCGCCCGCCCCAACTGCGCAGGCGAGGGGATGTGGAGTGCATCCGGTAAAAAGCGGAGCGTTAAGGACGTAGACGGAGTGGCGGCGAGACACGCAGATCCGCTCATTACAAACGGAACGGACCACTCATCTCCAGGACAGCGTCTCTGATCAGAGTGACCAGCGAAGCCTGACCGGTGAGGTACCGGCGGGGTACCAGCGGATAGCGCCAACCCCCTCTAGCGGCCAGCGTCTCATTTATCCTCGTCAGAGTGGGCGTCTGCAAGTTGGACAAAGTTTGCCCTCCGACGTCATAACGCTGATACCCGTGTGCCTCCCCCTGACGCCGTTCCCTGTCCGGGGTGATGTGACCTGGTAGCCCCACACCGAGGTGATCTAGTCTGGTAGCTCCACTCCAGGGTGATCTGGTCGTGTAGCCCCACTTCACAGCAGATACATTCCACTCCAGATACCAGCACAGAGGTCGACTAGACAGTCCTAATCCTACAAGGTCTCCAAAAACGGTATCTGGGGTCTATTTAACAACTCATGCCTTTGAATATACAGGGTACAAGGATACCTTGTACGAGGGTTATCGTTTACTGATATTCAAGCTTGTTCAATTAAGGCTGTCCTACCTGAACGAAAGTCGTCCATAAGTGTTCAATACAATTGACCCACATCGTCCATGGTCTCGTTGGCGTACAGGAATGGGTCTTCGTGCACGAGCCTAATTTATTAAACAGGCCCCAGCTGAACACTGCGCTACAATACATCACCAGCATGCTACTCTTCTCACCGAGTAAATGGTGGACACGATACTACATAAACCCTGAAATTACTTCTTTTTGTGGGTTCAAAGTGACAGTGTATACGTAATAAACTAATGTCAATCTTCCAGGTAGATCACAGTATGTTATAATATTCCCCAACGTGTCCTGATTAAAAACATGTCCCAGTGTGTCCCATGGTGTCATGTGCTACGAAATGGTGGAAATCCAGAACGTACACTGTCCGATTATCGTAGCGTAGTATTCGTATTACATAAAGACTTCTAGGAGTAGCATCTTTTATTATCTACATAATACAAAGCGTCCATAGTAAACGAATATGAACTCTGTATGGACAAAGTGTATAATAAATGATTTATTAGAACCGCATACCGAAGAACAGCCCTGTTATTTAGAGGAGGATGGGATACCCGTACCTGAACAAGACATACCAAATTATATGAATAAATTTTTTACGGAAATTGGAGATGTATTATTTAGAAACATAGATCAAACATATATAAACGACTATCTTAAAGAATTAAAAGCCATAGACGAAGGAGGTAGCATTGAGTATTATAATTTTGACTTTACAACAAGTGAAATCCTCGACAAGCTAAAAGATATACAACCTTCTAAATCTAGTGGAATTACGAACGTATCTTCAAGAATTATTATAGACAGTATTAATTTTCAGATAAGTAAATTTGCTCATCTCTGTAACACATCGGTAAAGAACATGATTTTCCCATCGATATGGAAAAGTGCAACAGTGGTTCCCATACCCAAGAGTGGAAACACGGCATGTATTGATAACTGGAGGCCAATATCGCTACTTAAATTACCCAGCAAACTTTTAGAAAAACTAATTCATGCCAGACTGTATGAACTTTTAAACGAAGCTGAAATTATAGAAAAGAGACAATATGGTTTTAGGCCGAAACACAGTACAGGAGATGCGATATTTTATTTATTGAAAAATTTGTATACAGCAAGAAGTAAAGGTGAATATACTACCCTATGTTTTGTTGACTACCGTAAGGCATTCGACTCGATAAGCCATGATTTGTTAATTTTGAAACTATGTAAAATTTTGAAGCTCCCGCAAAACCTGGTGAATTGGATTATTGATTATCTGCTCGATAGAAAACAAATAGTGAGAGTTAATAAATCTGTGTCTGATTGTAAATGTATCAACTATGGGGTTCCGCAGGGATCAGTTTTAGGCCCTTTATTGTTTATTTTATTTGTTAATGATTTAAGTTGTAGTATCAAAAAGGCAAAATTTATACAGTATGCCGATGATTTGGTTCTATTTATCTCTAATAGGGAATTTCAGATAGCGGAGTATGAATTACAAGAAGATATAAACACTTTATCGATATGGTGTCTGAAAAATGGACTTACTGTTAACCTGAAAAAAACAAAAGTACTCTGTATTGGAACCGATGCAAAATTGAGTATAGTTGGAGAACTGAATATATATATGAATACTACTAAACTATTATGTTGTAATAAATATAAATATCTGGGAGTAACAATAGATAAAACATTGTCATGGATACCTCATGTCACCGAAATTATAAAAAGTGTAAGTAGCAAGTTATTTAAGTTTTCAAAAATTCGTCATTGTTTGACATATGAAGCTGCTCGAAACGTTTATGTGGGCACTGTAGTACCTCATATGGAATACTGTTCCTTTTTGTATGATAGTTTTAGAAAGAGAGACATCCAAAGTATAAGTAAGCTGAATAATAGGGGATTACGAATTTTATTAGGACCTAAATTTAGATATTCTTCTGTAAAATCCATGTGTGAACACTGTAATATTGATACTCTGGAGATCCGTAGAAAATTACAATTGTTATGTTTTATGTATAAATACAAGAATGATGAAGATTGGATTGATACAAGATCAAGACGCACAAGAACACAACATAAAGTACTTTTTCAGTTAACTACGACGAAATGTGCAACAGTTTATAATAGCCCATACCACAGGGGTGCCCGAATGTGGAACACTTTAGATGAAGAAATCCAAAATGCACCTGACAAAGAACATTTTAAAAGACTATTAATTCGAGAACTAAGACAAACGTAGGCTTTTCATCAGCCAAAAGATTGAAGACTGGTTTCACTCATTACCATCATTTTCTGTATTTTCTCTAATTGTGAACACAAATCTTATATGTGCCTACCGAATATATATATGTATTGGTACTTGTATGGATATGCCTGAAAAACTCGACATTGTTGAGAGGCATTGATAAAAAAAAAAAAAAAAAAAAAGTCGGCGCTTACCGATGTGTTGTATGCGCCCGGTTGTGATAAAGCTCGCATACGGATGAAATAGCGCGTACGGAAAAATAGTGCGTTATTTAAAGCAAACTAATATCAGCACGCCACCGGTCGGATTAAGGTGCATTGCTAATAAGTACAATAAAGACTTGTTTCAGATAAAGACGGTCGTATGCTCCTTGGAATTGACCCTACGCTACATCCTCTCATTCGCTCTGATATTAGCACTCGCCAACTCCTCGGAGCATACGGCCTCTTGTATCTGAAACCAGTCGATATTGTGCATGTGTTCCCAAAAACAGTGTTAAAGTCCATTACCCGGAAACTCCCGCAGACTAGTTCCCAATCCACCAGAGTCAAAACACTTACCTCCCGCGAACCCGGCCACTATTTATGATTTAAGATCCTCCCTCGCAGAGTTGGATAAAAAAAAGTGTCCAATTTTTATGGTAATCCGAACGGCTGCAGCGGCCATTCACGTGGGGGTCGGGGGTGATTTTGACCTAAGACCCCAGCAGAGGTGTGGCATATTGTGGGAACCTTCATTACGACCATGCGCCACTAGGCGGCACGGGCTCGTTTCGCTGGGATAAATGATAGCGCGGGTAAATTGGCCGGAAAAGATGATAGCATCACTCGACGCCTAATCTGCCCAGGATTCCCGCCAAACGCCTCCCGCCGTAAACCGCTGCAACGACGGTGGCGTCATCTGCCGGAGAATCAGTGGCGCCATCTGGGGATTAGTGCGCTCGCTATGGCGCGGATTTTAATTAGAATCATAGCCTGTAAAAGGCCTAGGCTATAACAGCGCCAAGAAAAGGACTACCCTAAACAGATCACTATCACAGCAGAGGTCCTGCAGCACTGGACTTATGCCTGCAACAGGGTATCTCTTTGGGACAAGTATTGTCCCGTACATCATTTCTCAATTATTTTTAGAGCGTGGTTGCACGCGCTAAATACATCATCTAGAGGTTAGAGTCAGGGTTAGAATGGTCATATTGAACTTTCAGTGTGCTTCCAGAAAACTATCTTTTACTATCTGTGTGCTATTCATTGTGCTATTGAGAAGAGAGCAGGGTGCCACTATCTCAGGGTCTTAGAGGTGTGCCCAGCTGACCATGACCAATCACTCAAGACCGAAATACCTCATGACCCACTGTTGATTGATCTGGGACCTGTTTCACTAGTTTTGTGACATGTCTGTGACACCATACAGACATTGGGGTTGTCTAGTTTCATGACAACACAAGTAGCTGCCCTTAGGAAAAGACAGACCCCAAACATAAGAATTAGACAAATCTATACATCATGGACCTGTTTCACTAGTTTCATGACAAAAGTGTTAGACAGCCATGAAAAGTGGCACCAACAGTGCAAGCAAGAACGGACAAAACGAAGTCTAATGTCTAGTTCTTATGAAACCAGACACACCATCTAGACACCATCTAGACATGTCACGAAACTAGTGAAACAGGTCCCTGTTCTGATCCTAGATAGGCAGTTGAAGAAATGGCAAGTTGACTGGGTGCAAGTGTGTTATTGAGAAGGATCCGTAACCTGAATCTAATCCAAAGCTTTCAATTGTTAATCATTTATAATTGCACGCTCATTCATTAATGATGAATATACTATTAGCTCCTAGTGTTGTTGTAGGTTGTTGTACAAGATATGACACAGTGCATGAGGTATACGCAATCTCTTATGTGGGAAGTTTATCGTGTGGAAAAGAACTCATGTCTTTCAGCACTGTTTTGTTTAGAATGTGTCCCGGCCCAAATGGATATTAGGACCAGTAAACTCAAGTAGCTCGAAAGATCTGCTTCCATCTCAGCAGGCTAAACGGATACAGGTGTCCGTATACCTTTATCGTAGCCTGATCCTGACCAAATGGCACATACATTTACCAGAACGATAGGGGACTTTGGTCACAATTATTAAGGGGGCCTGGGAGGTGGTTTAATACTGAGAGCGACAATAACTGTAAGACTAAGATTAGGACATACCACAGCAATACAAACTAGGGTATTCATGCCAGTCCTTATTCAAAACACGGTCGTTAAAATCCCAAGATACTTGTCGAAGTGTCTATCTTTTTATTTCCCCTTTCGGATATGAAGATATCTTGTTATGGACGATCAATTTAACATAACAATGGGTCGAAAAAAGGAAAGGTTTTCCCCTTTTAAAAATCTCAAATTTACAGTTATCGCCTTGCAAGACCGTCGTCCATAAAGACTGATCACATTAGATAACGTGAATGCAACAAATACCATGATAAGATCAAATTTTCTATTGTTCTTAGTTTTAAAAGCAACTCCTTTGTCAGCTGGTGGGACAATGCGATCTTGTTGTGAAGAGTGGATACATTAAAAATAGTTTGGGGATATCAGTTGTTGCCCACCTCAGACCACATACAAAAGCAGGTAGAGACTGAATTTGTTTTCAAACTATTGCCTGTGCATTTCCTGATGGACTACAAAGTAACTCCTTCAAGTTGGCAAAATTGACCAAATCTCGCGAATGACCGGATGGGAAGCATATATGTGTGAGGAATATCAGAAGAATAGACCTCATCCCTTACCGAAAGACCGTTCGCAAGAGGACCTAAAGGACTGTATCTCTAGGGATACATAATTATCAATGCATGCACGGACACACATGGATCAATCTACATGAGCGAGACTAATTTAGCTGCTATCATAGATTGATGTTTTATCAATAATACTGCCAATTATTCCCTATGAGGTTTTTAACCAAACGATAGTCCTAGGTCACAGTTCGGGTGACGAGGGGACTTTCTATATAATAAGGAAAAATGTATCTCATTTACAGCTAAATATGCATTACAGACTCCAACAAATGTCCCTGCGAATAGCGATGACCGAGTCCTTTTGCGTTTACCACGTTCTATCATTGGGGTGATGTTAGGTAAGAAGGTCTCTTAAATGGTCAATTACACCCGTTCCTTTGATCTGAGGCAGACAAAAGCGTCACCCAATCGAAACTTACTAATCTAGCTGAAGACCTGATTTGACGGGCACTGATTGGACATACATATATCTCAGTATCCTGGATGTTGCGGGATCAATACATTGGAATTGTTCATCATTCAATCCTGACTTTATGAGTTGTTATATCTGAACATGGGCCAAGACGAAGTATCTATAGATCCTGGGGTGAATTTTTAAAAGAAAGATAGATTGAAACAATGATCTTATCATGGACTTTGTGGTGCTCTCGTTGTAGATGGCAGTCTTACTTGTCGATCATGGATAGATCACTCTGGATATATACTTATATTATTCAGTTTATATAATCAGCAAATATTTGGGAATGTACAGCTGTAACTATCTGCCTATACCCGTTTGGGATTGTCCTGCACAAAGAGTTGTCCTTCATTATAAGTGGACAGACTTCAACTATACGATAATTCTTAAATAATGCAACTACAAGGATATCCTTTCCAGTATCGCCGATATAAATAGTAGCAAAGGGATAGCGGAAATGCAAAAGTGAATAATAATTTAAGATAATCGAAGACCTTCGGTTCCGCTATGACAGCAGTGCCGGTTTTCAAGATATACACAATAAACCATTTTCGACAGACGGATTTCACGCAAGGCGATCGACCAAACAGAGACCTGGCAACATATTCGTTAGCGCTGGGAGACTAATTGTATGCGTGTAATACGTTTGAAATATCTGTTTAGATTATCTCTAGAGGAAAGGCATTCTTGGTTAGTATTTTTACTGATATTTAACCCAATTTCAATCACTCATTTCATTCACCATTGTTATATTCAACAAAATCTTTTTTTCCATATAACATATATTTGATATCTTCTTAATCGGAATTAAAATGTATAAACTTTCGAAAATATCAATGTGAGACGTCTGATTGAAAAGTTTCCACTCAAGACCCATAGGGACAAGGAGAAAATATACCGAAGGAAGAGAGATTTCTAATCAACCATTAAAAGTTGAATCAGTGTTTATCAAATACATCTTTATTCACCAAATTCCCAATTCTGTGTTGTAGATTGAAAAGGGGTGTCCACCTACTATGATAGAAATTTAAGACCCCCCATATGCATTAGGCCCGGCGTCCACCTACTACGATATGGCTCCGATATGGTCTACGATGCAGCTCCCGAATTTTTTTTTAAATCGCGTCGGAAGGTTACCTATTATTGGGGCAGTTGACCACGTTTCTGCGATTAGACATCGATGAAAACCCCATACAATGCGTGGTGAATTGGCATGTCTAGACATATGTTTACGATTTTGCACCTTCCCGATATGGCACCGATTTTGACATTTTGTATTGGTGCCATATCGGGAGGTCTACGATTCTATCGTAGTAGGTGGACGCCGGGCCTTACAGTGCAGATTGCCCGAATCGTAGTGACGCCTACGATGCATTTTTTTTGTTATCAGGAGGTCATCATAGTGTATGGGTGTGTAATGTAGACTGCGTCGGAAGTCAACATTTTCATCGGGAACCTTTACGGTAGCTCCTGATGCAAAAGTCGTAGTCGGTGGACGACCCCTCTCCCAACTGTGATTTCTATTCTAAAATAATTAAGATAGGCTTACCTCGCCCTTGGTGAGAGGCGGGCATTTCCTGCCACCGTCTAGTTCCGATTCAATCATGTAGCGAGAACGGTTCTGATAGCCGTTACCACACTTGATCACGTGGCACTGTGTCCACTCACTCCATTGGCTCATGATGCAGTCACGTGGGCAGGGAATGAAGCACATCTCTTCCATGAACGCTAAAAGAGAAGAAGGAATCTGTAATGCGAGAATTATAGACGGTATTTACCATGGACAGCGCCTAAAATGCACTGTTTAGATGGAAAACTGCAATATTGCCACCAACATTGCCGCCTTGATGCTATTACCAAACTATCACTTTGATTAATTTGAGTTTAGTACGGCTCTATTTCGGTAAAATAGGCTTCTAATGATACAGATCATTAACCACATCACACACATTTTCCACCAGTCAACTCACCCTACTTAATACTGTAATTACATCAATCACGAAATTATCTAAAGTCAGTAGACAGACGTGAGCCATACCAATAATCTTGTTTTTTTTTGTTAATGAAATAAAAACAACAATTTAAGGTGATAAAAGTCTGTCTAAAGCATCCACGTCTTTTAAAATCAGTGAATAAATGCACCAAACACAACCAGGCTTCTAGGGGCAGAAAGAATAATGACGTCCTCCCACCTACACCCCTTCCTCCTAAAGGAGGTGCATTACATGTATAGAGACAATAATTGATGATTTATTTGACGGGCGGCTGTAAACCATGAGAAGTGGATTACGTCGTCAACCTCTAGCGGTTTACAGAGTTAACCGTCTCAAAATCATCAATCATTGTACATGGGTATGGTTAAGGCCACTGATAAACAATAGATAGAAATTTTTTCAATTCGTCATTGATGCGAAGGAAATTTGTAATAAACAATGGAGATTTACTAGGGCCACGTATATTTCAATGAGGACTTCGTAACATATGGATACGAAATATCTGGAAACTCAAAGTGTCATCCTGTGCTACCGACCCTCCTTACTAAGCTTGCAACCCACTACAGAGTGTCTGGTTGTGTCGGCCACAGGAAACCCCACAATAAATTGCCAATGTGAGTTCAGAACAAGGTGATTGAAACCTTGCCTGTCTAGATCTGCCCTATCCTCATGTCTGACTGATTTCTACGATAACCCTTGACTTAAATATTAACTCTGTTTTGTGTAGCACCAACAGCAGGTTCTTCTGAGCTGACAAAATGAACTGTTTTATTACCATTTATCAAACAGAGAGTCAAATATATTTTTCATTTTGTTTTGTTTCGTTTTACATGAATAAATATCTTTTCAGGTCTAATCGATAGGTGCTTTTCCATTTGCCGACACTTTTAGAGACCACTTGTTCAAATAATGGGAGGATGTGTGGCAGTTCAACTCCGCTTAAAAGAATTTGAATATCGACTGAAAACGCAGAAATCGGAACATAGATCCACCACCAACTTCTTAAAACTTTTTTACCCTCTGCGGATTCATAAGTAGAAAGTTTTTAAAAATCGGTTGGTAGTGGCCGACAAATTTATCGGGAGCCCAAATTCGGCAGGTGTGTACATGTGATGTCTCTCTCGTCCTCATCAGGATGTTTTACCAGGCGTTTACACTAGACGACTGAAAACGTGACGATTTTAGATCGTCTAGTCGGCGTTTTGCAATAGACGATTACGGGTGAGAATTCCTGAATGGTGAACCTGCCATAACTACAATTGAATGTATAATTTCCCACTAAAAAAGGGGTTAAATGTATCGTGATCGTCGTCGCTAAACATGCGTTTTTGGCTAAAATGAAAGATGGTTGACGACTGAGTTGTTAGATTATCGTCAGGTGTCTAGACGATTAATTCAAGTCGCTGTTAAAAAGTCGTCGGCGTCAAATTGTCTGCAGAATCTTCAGGTGGTGTCAAAGTGCGTTATCTGTGGTCGTCAGTCATTTGACGTTGAGACTGGACGATTTCTAGCTATCGATGGCTGAAGGTTGACAGGTGATACTATATTGCAAGAATCATCGCCTATAATCGTCTAGTGTAAAAAGCGGGTCGGTTACCACAGACATATCGCAGCGCTTCAGGCCTTGCTTTGTAGCTGGCTGTGGGTGTGGCAGGGTAAGGATTTATTCATACCACAGGAGCAAAAAAAGCAATCCCAGCTTATCTCTAAACAGAGTATTGCGATGTGTTCTCCAGACACAATGAAAGTAACCACATGGATTACTAGTGAGCGTATTTTTATTATATGCCTAGAAGGTAAACGCCCAACGACCCAGACAGATGATCTTGGCTTTTTAACTGGAAAGGGCAAGTGCTGGTAATGACATTTACCAAACTAATACAACTCCGATCATTGCCATCCAATTATACCGGGCGTGGTTGAAAGCCGCTGTAACATAGATAACAGATTTTTCCGGAAATTATGAGGCGCGAAGGAAAGATATTTGTCTATTTCGAAATATTTGGTCTACTTGAAGGGCAATACAAGCTCAGAGATTCAGATACTCCAGTCATTGATGATCTGATCTGTCCCACACACTCTTACGAAGGAACTGCCTCAAGATCCATAAGGGCTGAAAATACTCGATGAGTAATCTCAAGAGGCAAAGCCGGGTGAGATTATATCGCAAACCGAAACGTATGGTGTATTTTCAGCAGGTTTAGATCAAGCGTGTTTCAGATTTCATCTCACCCCTATCCCTGACTTATTGGTCAATGTTTGTGACCTCAACACCCACTGAGTATTTATTTACATCCTTACCCATGGATTACACATTTCCCCATTGAAAACGTATGGAGCCACGTTAAACCGCTACCCATTGTTTATTAGCGGCCGTAAACCACACCCATTGTTTACAGCTTTTTCTGAAGCAGGGATAATTAAAAGAAACGTACCATTTTCACTGTATTGGTGACAATTAAAAGGGAACTTAACGTTTTTTCTGTAGTAGCGGGCGTAATTGAAGGCGAATATTACATTTTCACTTCAGTAGTTGGGATACTCAAGGTGAACATTACGTTTTCACTGTAGTAGCGGGCATACTTAAAGCGTAACATTACATTTTCACTGTAGTAGCGGGCATACTTAAAGCGTAACATTACGTTTTCACTGTAGTAGCGGGCAAACTTAAAGCGTAACATTACATTTTCACTGTAGTAGCGGGCATACTTAAAGCGTAACATTACATTTTCACTGTAGTAGCGGGCATACTTAAAGCGTAACATTACGTTTTTCGCCGCAGACTCCGGCCGACGCGTTGTAGTTGTTGTCATCGCGGCAGACGAGCGCTTGTACCCGCCGTCCGATGCCGCAGTAGCCGTCCTTCCGGGAGACGGTGATGGCGTACCCCTGAGGCTTTGTGCCGCGTCTGCCGATCAAAATTAACAGTAACCATTTTAAACCATACAATCGTGATAAAAAGCAGAATTTCATAAAAGTGTGTCAGAGGCAATGTGTAAGAGAGAAATTAGCAGAATAACAGTTGGGCGAACACATTTAACCAGGGAGCCACCAAGCGCTGTATCAGTAAAGCACATAAGACAGCGACATCTACCACCGATTCTCCCCGATCTGATCGAAGATATCAATTGGAACATAATTGTCGCTGTCTTATGCCCTCAAATATTCTTCCCGATAACATGTCCTCCCTTTATAACCTCGTAAAGCTGCCATTACCCCCGCCTTAGTAATGCCCGACCCGTTTATAATCAGGTCTGTGAAGTGCGTACAGCGACACGATTCTGACCAACCCGACGGATCCGTCGGGCAAAGGTATGGTCGGGAACAATCTGCGTTTCGCTGTCCTATAAGCTTAAACCGGTAACTGGAGCGGAAAAACATGTGACGAAATATCTAAATAGATACATCACGCACAGGCCCATGGAAGGTGTCTATATTTTGTGCAAACTACTTGTGTCTTTAGTTTGTACGCCGTTTAGTCCTTTTCCACTCCCATTAACAGGTCGGCCATTCACCTTCTTCCAAAGCACAGCGAGATAAACGACCGGCACGGACCATTATACTTCTTTATAATACACAATTACGTCATGCAATGGCCTACGAGCATGCTATAGGTCTACCTCTGACAGGACGGGCCGTTAAGGGATGAACACTGCACCTTTACCGCCTCAAAGCGCGCCATAAATGATCGCACCATTAATTATTAACAATAGCAGACTCGTAATCGGGATGTGGCGAGAAAGGAGCAGAGATCATTTTCGCGGTTACTTGCTTCTTCACAGCTTTATTCTCTCATTGTTTTACACCAAGCAGCTGTTATCAAGAGGAATCCTTGCTAACATGATTCATATCATCTTCTCTCTTGTAAGAATTCTCTGTTTCTTTTAATCCATGGAACGATAAAACAAAGATGGCTTCAGAGTGTCAATTGGTTATATGGATTCGTTTCTTTTTAAGCCCAAAACTTTTTATGGGAAACGATTAAAATCGCCTGAAACGAAAGGCATTTTCGTTGCACACAATGATGAGGAGTCATAGACTGATCCCGATCAATAACAAGCTCCTATTCATCGCTCTATATTCTAGCAATGAGAAATTTGTGAAAGCATTTGGGGATATCCATAGCAGCATAGTCTTTAGTGATTTCAGTATACAATCTAATAAATTCAAAATTGCAAATTGACTTGTACAAGCATTTGATTTTGTACTAAATTATCATGAACTAAGATAGACTTTCTGAAATACGAGAGCCTACAACCAACGACGGCAAGGTGAATGCGCTGAGTAAGTCAAAAGAAGATCTCAGTCTAAGTTCCAAGAAGAAAGGCAATGTGGATATGATGTTATGTCATAGAAAAGACACACAAAGAAGTCTTGTATAACGTCGCAAACAGCAAATGCCTAAAAGAGATCGTCAGAGGTAGCTGAGCTGGGGTATGTTGAATAATTACATCAAGGCCATTTTCTAAACGCCAAGGAGACTCAAGAACTACGTGTGTCAACTTTATAAAACACTTAGGGATAACCTTTCATCGGATAGGAATGTCTTAGTGAACGAGTAATAAATCTTCAAACAACAACCCTTGTACGAAGTCCCTACGTACCCTGCAATTTCATAGGTATAAGTTATTCAACAGACCCCTGCAGATTCGCATAGGTCATTAGTAGTAGGGAACTGAGACATATCTACATAAGCAGGCCATACCTGAAGGTGTGACTGGAGGGTTGTTCGGGCTCTGCGGCATACTGGTTCACATCCAGTACACAGTGCGACCACTGGTCGATGGGGGCCACGGTGTAATGTGTGCAGGGACAGGGCAGACGCTCCTCCAGTGGATACCGCTCCTTCTCGTAGCACTCCGCGATCTTCGACGTGAACCCTAGTACAACGATAGACACTGTTATTAGTCACTACACTGTGGTTAAAATCTGTCTTTTTTAAAGACACTTATTTACCTAATAAACGCTTGTCATAGTGTGTTTGGAGCTCAGTGGGTTCCTGGACTTATCTTATTTTTCATAAGAAGTATCGTAAGGCCTATCTGAAATATTTGTTTTTCTTTTTTCTTTTTTAGCTCAGTGGACGCCTGGTTCTAAGGAAATAATAACAATATAATGGAAGGCGGGGGTTAATACCAAGGGGTGGTGGGTAAAAATTCAACAAGCGCTGAGGCTGGGGGAGGGTGCTCTTATGCCAGCAGACCCCAAAGACGTTCCTTACCTTCCATGGTGCGCGTGCGTACTTTGTAGGAGCCACACTTGCGTGAACACACGGTAAACTCAGACCACTCGGAGAACTTGCAGACCTGCACGTCACACGTGACTGAACACGGCTGCGTCACTTCCGGCATCTGCCCCAGCTGGTGGATGCAGAACTCTTCAGGGACGGCTTGACTACGGTGGTCCACGCACTTCACCACTGCCACAAGGAAAGCAAAGAGAACACTCCTAAATCATCTATTGCTGAACTGAACTATGAATCTTCAAGGTAGCGGTATTCTTTGTCAGAGCGCAATCAGTGAAATTGGTATGATGTCATACCTCAGTGTTATCCAAATGAATCATTTAAGTGGGATTCATACGATGGGATCCATGTACCTCACAGGGCTCAAAATATCATACAATTTTTTTCCTTTTTAGGAGGAAATGTCTTTAACAATTCCAGGGAGGAAAACATGTCTCAGGAAAATGAATCCCTATAATTTATACAAAGAAATTGTGTTCGAGTACAGAATCTCAGTAGGAATTGTCTCAGAAAAACACCCTGTGAGGTACATGAATCCTATCGTGTGAATCCCACTTTACAATAGAATTATTTGGAACAAACTCCCTTAGAAAAACCATCTCCATGAATATAAGATGTATATGGTGAGAGGTATCTCACTGTTTTTCCTCATTTAAGTGTCAAGGTTTCATCATAGCTGGATTTGTTATTATTGATTTTGTACTGAGTACTTATATTGATAGGCAGTCATATAAGCATTCTCGAAAGATGAACCTGAATTGAGTACTTGTTCCAAATTCATGTGGCTATCGCAGGATAATCAAGTTTTGTTGTTTTCTCATCTGAGGCTCCTGCTTTCTTTTTTCTGATACATTTGCAATCATGCTTGGTACATCAGAAAAACACTGCCATGCTGCTGATTTGATGCACAGTTTTTTAAAAGGATATAGATAACATACTAAATCAATCTCCAAGCAACTACTAGATCCGCCGTGTGTTTCTGAGAATTGTAGAAGCTATTTTAGGATGAACATGGCCACATCCCGACCTAAAGTATAGAACAAAAGTAAAAGGTATCCAACATCCTATCCCTCAAAATTCAAATTGTAATCTATGTAATCAACAAACCTGATACGAGAAATACGCCTCAGCAATCTTGTGTGGCTTTAAGTTAGTTCTTTAATCCAATCTAAGCTTTTGTCTCCATGCAATAACTGTGACTCACCACATACATCGATCATCACCCGAGAAGACATGAAGTCTTAGTATAAGATTCGTGATTGTGATTTTTATTTCACGAAAGTTCAGGGAATTACATGCGAGGTTATGTCCAAAGTTACAGCTGTTGTCGACATTGTTCAGGAAGGCTTCATTTTCAATTTGAACACGCCATGCAATACAGGTGTGTCCATGCATTTCTGACTATGCTTTAGGAGGTAAAGTTATGTGTACATCTTGTTCCTGCTTTCTCTTATACTCTACACAGAAATCTGTGGTTTATAATCTCATGATCTCTACGGAAAGAGGAACGCTTATATCTTGCTAGTAATATGCACGTATGAACGATATGATATTTAGAATCGTATAGGGAAAATCCAAATATATCAATTGAATAAAAATTTATACACTATTGCGTAAAGCTTTTCGAAGAATAGAATTCATGCAGAACCAAAGTTGCCTTCATTGGAAATGGTCTCACTACGAAAGCCACTTGTTGATCAGTAGCCAAACTAAATTACACATCTCCGGCTCAGAAACCCTTACATTATAATGACCGCTCTCTGGCACTGTAGCTCTACAGATAGCGATGAAAGAGGAAGGGAGGAGGCACCCTGATCTATAAATCATCCACCTGTAGTTCGGTAGACTTTTTCACACTTCTCCTAGTAATACGTCAAATAACACCCTAATTTATAAATGACCTACCTCTGGCTCGGTAGCTTTCTCCAAACTGTTCAAAGCAATATATCAAGAGACACCCTAAACTGTAAATAACCGACCTTTGGCTCAATAGCCTTCTCCAAATCATTTCTCGTAGTGAATTGGAAAGAGACACCCTTACCTATAAATGACCCACCTCTGGCTTGATAGCCTTCTCCACACTTTTCATAGTGATGCGGAAAGAGACACCATTACCTATAAATGACCCACCTCTGGCTGGATAGCCTTCTCCACACTTCTCATAGTGATGTGGAAAGAGAAACCATTACCTATAAATGAGCCACCTCTGGCTCGATAGCCTTCTCCACACTTCTCATAGTGATGTGGAAAGAGACACCCTTACCTATAAATGACCCACCTCTGGCTCGATAGCTTTCTCCACACTTCTCATAGTGATGTGGAAAGAGACACCCTTACCTATAAATGACCCACCTCTGGCTGGATAGCCTTCTCCACACTTCTCATAGTGATGCTGAAAGAGACACTCTTACCTATAAATGACCCACCTCTGGCTCGATAGCCTTCTCCACACTTCTCATAGTGATGCGGAAAGAGACACCATTACCTATAAATGACCCACCTCTGGCTCGATAGCCTTCTCCACACTTCTCATAGTGATGCGGAAAGAGACACCCTTACCTATAAATGACCCACCTCTGGCTGGATAGCCTTCTCCACACTTCTCATAGTGATGCGGAAAGAGACACTCTTACCTATAAATGACACACCTCTGGCTCGATAGCCTTCTCCACACTTCTCATAGTGATGCGGAAAGAGACATCATTACCTATAAATGACCCAGCTCTGGCTTGATAGCCTTCTACACACTTCTCATAGTGAGGCGGAAAGAGACACTCTAACCTATTAATGACTCACCTCTGGCTCGGTACCCTTCTCCACACTTTTCGTAGTGATGCGGAAAGAGGCACTCTGACCAGGCCATGATGAGCCAGCGGTACTTCTGACAACGGGGCAGGGACTGGCACGGCCTGTGCTCGCGGAGCTCCGGGCACTGCTGGCCATGAGGGTCCGGGGGGTCCAGCACGAAGCGGTGACGCTCCTGGTAGGCTTGTTCGATGGTCAATTCTGCAGAGTGAACAATTTGTGAAAATTAGTGTGAAGATCAAGTAAAAACATTTTGACGAACACATGCTGATATAGCATTCAGGCAATGTGAAGTAATTTCGAATAAAGGCCAATCTCGTTCAAATTTGGGTGTAGGCCTACTAATGGCTAAGCTATATTTCTGGATGTATAATATTTATTATGAATTATCAATATATCCTGCCACGCTTTATCCTTTGCCAATCTGTCAACAGTGCTTCCTGAAATTCAATTGAGAGTAAAAAATGAGAAACCTCTCTGAATAGGAACCATCCCCCCTATATATTTTTTGGCCTATTTATGAAATTGTGTCTATCCAAATCACTGTCTAAAGCAAGTATCTCACCCTGAATTTCACATATCTGTGTATACACCCCCTACTAATTCATCTATTTGTCTGTCACAATTTCAATAGTTGCCGGGATATTTTTTCAATCTTTATTTAACTTCAGAAATGATAAAAGAAATAATGCTGGTTTCAATACAATACCAGATTTTTCTCATACGATTATTATCATATTTCATATAATGCTTGATCATAACAGTTATACAGTCATCATTCCAGCAATGGTTACACATTATAGTTCAGGTTATTCATCGAGTTAGTTGAACTGTTTTACACGCACCGAGGCGGTGAGGAATGCCCTCCGTGGCAGAGGTCGTCAGAGAGGTTATGATGGACGGTTATTATTCTGTCATATTGTGAAGCTGTTCCCTGACCCGTTCTCCAAACCGCCATCTACGACCACCATGGGGCCGCACAATCCCCCAGCCCTCCAATCACCTCGGATTTTCATTTTGAAACATGATTCTCCGTTTTCTATCGGAAGCAAAGTCTCCATTGAAAATGAATCGGGAATCAGGAAACCACTATCCATTGTTTAAAAACTATACCGTCAGATACCATAGCCATTGTATACGGATTTAAAATACGTTGTTCACGGAATTTAGAACCATGGTATACTGAAAATTGACTTTTCAATCCGATATTTAGTACATTTGTCTGTATACATATCACACTATGACTATGACTTTAGTCCTATGCATGGAAAATACAGAATGGTCCCAAATGGTATACCTATTGCAGGGTTAGATTTATTGAAAAAGATGGATATACATGTGTATAATGTACATACAACAAGACATGATTTTGTGGACAGACGGCTCTGTAAACCACTCAAGTTTGACGTAACAAACTCTCTTGGTTTACGGCCGCCTGTCCACAAAAATCATCGATTATTGTCGATTTCTTCAGCATGGTTATAAATGGTGTAATTCTGTACCACGACGGCCGCGACGCAAGGCTTACAATAATAATCAAGTCGGTCAACAAAATGTATTCTTTCTCAGACATAATGACTCAGAAGATATTATTTTCTAAAATTAGGCTGGTATTAGAATTATATCGCTGACAGTTTTACTGCCTGCATTCAGCCTGCCTTGTAAAGCATGCTACATTCATTCATTACCACGGTGCATGTGGAATTGATTTGACAAGAACTGAATGGAGGTCTGCTTCTCCCTTTCATGCAATTGCATGCTATTTGCAGGGTTCATTGCCCGTCACTACAAAGCCACCTGAAAGGGCATTGTGCAAGGGGAAAATCAGAGGTTAATGTCGAACTAACTAGGATCAATAAAAACACATTCTACACAATACACACACAGGCGGCCTGAATGATGTAGATACATAACAACCCTCCACTCCTGGTATGTGGCTTACAGCGGGGCCTTGTCGCACAAAACAAACCCCAGCGAATGACCTCAGTCGTGGGTCGCCTATCTCTGATCGGCTAATTGCATGTCGGTGAATGCCTTTGTCGCGCTGCACTTTGATGCCTGGCGGTGTGGGTTACTGCGGGCTGCGCCACTCAATGAGCAGATATTGAGTACGGCGAGCGGAGGCAGAGGTCACCAGGTCACGCACGTGATCACCCTCCCCCCACATATTGATGGCTGGTATCAAAGATCAAGAATAAAAGAAGAACAAAAACAAATAAAAACCCGGGGTCAAAGAGGTCCTATATGAGTGTGCAGGTAAGTTTATACTGCCGTTCTGTCTCCTATGGAGGCTGAATTAGTTATGTGTAAAGTCATTTTCAAAATGCTGCTCTGGAAGCTAAAAGAAAGGTAATAGAGGAATAAGTCCTTCCATCAAGTGGATGTACAGCTATAGAGTTAACTCCCCTCTAGGTTTCTCAAATTCGTAGAATTCAGTATTTTTCTTTATGAACATGGCATGCTGGCACTGATATTCATTTAGTATCCATGATAACATGCATTATGAGGAACGAAGGGCAACCTCGCTGTGGTCCTGTCTGGTGTCATTTGTATTATACAGTAGAACCCCGCCCGATGGGCACCCCGTGGAAGCGAACACCTTACGTGATGTATATGTACATCATATATCAGAATAAAGTAGTACTAAGCTACACCCCATTGTGACATATCGTGATATCAATAATATTATACAGGGACAGACACGATCCAACACATCAGGTTGTCAAAGTAATAAGCTAAAGCTTACTGTGATGTATCGTGATATTATCAATATTATACAGAGACATATACATCCTTAGCCCTTTAACGGCCGCACACCTCACACAGGCGGGAAAGCAGAGGCAGCGCCACCATCAATGCTCGCCTATACTAGAGGCAGGAAGATGTTACATAGTGAATGTGTGAACGGCAGGCGTGTTTTGCTGTGATTTTCGCCATTTTCTCCACAAATTGATGATTTATTCAATTTATTTCTCCATATTTTTTTAAATAATATTGATCCTTAAACCATAAAAAGATGCCTTAAGACATCTTCCTGCCGTACAGTGGTAATGCATTAAGGCATCTTCCTCCCGTACAGTGGTAATGCCTTAAGGCATCCTCCTGCCGTATAGCGGTAATGCCTTAAGGCATCCTCCTGCTGTGAAAGGGTTAACCTTAAACACCAGGTTGTGGTAGAACTGGGCTTCACCTCGTCGTGACATATCTTGGTGCTATTTGTTCCGGCTGACCTTACCTGAGTAGCATGTGACCGGGCAGGCTGTCCAATCAGTGAAGGCGCTGACCCTACACGACTTGGGGCATGGGATGGTGCAGTTCCGCCTCGTTACTGGGCGCTCCTCTGGGGGACACCTGGTGGGCAAACAGTCAACTAGAATCAACAGATTTTAGTATTGTATTTTCAGAAACCCAACACCCCTAATGTTGTTATATATTCATATCTGAACGGGTCTCTTTTCAATGTATGCATCCCTATATTCTCTGGAATAGAAACCAATTCATATTTGAGAATATAGTCTGCTGCGAACTGTAGGAGCTACGAATTAGAATTACTTTTATTTTAAGACAGAGATAAGCTAATCCAATAGGGTCTTGATTATACGGATACATTTGTCAATTTTGTGTGCCGAATTTTTTATATCTAAAGTGTGAATGTCTCAAACTTATAAAGTATGATTTGATAATTTTAGATCAGTTTCAAATTGCAAAAAAAATCATAGCTTTATGTACTTTTGTATGAGATCTCATGAATGATGAATGATCCTGAAACATGCTATATGCGTTTATGTTAACAGATAAGATATTTTATGTCATCATACTTCACATATAAGTACCTTGGAATATCACCACAAGGTCACTAGGTCAGATCTAAAAAAGATGGGAGCCAACCACTGACCCTTCCCCATGGGGATACTGTACCTTTTCGGCGACACCTTCTCACGACCGTCTTTATAGCAGTGGGCGTCACGTGACTGGTAGCCCGAGCCGCAGCTGCGCCCCACCAGGTGGCAGTGCGTCCAGGTGGCTGGGGACCAGTGGTAGGTAGTACACTGCTGCTCGTTACATCTCTCCTTCTCCACCAGCATGCGGGATGGGGGGCAGGGCGAGCCGCCTGGTGGACAGTAGAGGAACCAGTTAATGGGCAACACGGTATGGCGATGTCTCTATTCAATGACATGGCATTCTGTAGATCCATGGAGTTGGCTAATTCGGTTAAAGTGTCTCTGGAGCAACCGTATCTTTTTAATTCTGTGAAGAAATCCTCATATATTGACCGGGCCACTGGAGTTAGTTGGAAATGGATACACCCGAGAGGCTATTATCTAACTCACAGGCAGAGCTTAAAAGAAACATGTAATGGTGTTTAATCGGAATAAAACCAAAATGTAATCTAGGTTTGAACGGGGCGCCATCATTGCGATTTGTGGAACCTCACATAGAGTTCCCCTTCATTGACGTGAATATGAGATGCATTCCAACTATTCTACAATTTCACTTGGCATAGGGGTTTCTACTCAATGGTGCTAACCTCATGTGTAAATATCCCCTAAGATGTATGTGTACCCTGACTGCAGCCCACAGATATCCTACAGCTGCAGGTAAATACATGCCCTCTATCATTAAAATATCTAATTTAATTGTTGCCCTGTCCACTTTATACACCGATATTCATTTGTTTTCAGCAAGTAAGAATGATTTCAATTGTCGGTTGCTCACACTAAGACTGCTATATGATACTCATAGGACTGTCATAGAAGGAACTGCGTTAAATAAACATGAATTGTCCTTTCAACTAACAGGGAGAAGGACTGAGACTTGAAATGTCCTTCCAGGCCGTTTAATGAAACTGTCATTCTCCTAACCTTGATACTGAAAATTCTCCTTTTGGAAGGAGATCTCAATAAGTGTCCTTTCTGAAGATGGTGGCCTAACTAACCAATATACAATCATTGTACACGCTTGAATAATATCCTTCAGAGATCTTAACAATTGTATGCAAATAATACATTTCTTCTTCAATGAATAAATTGAGAAAATCCAACAAAATTGGGCTCGTCCTGGGTTTGAACCCAGGACCTTCTGATTACCACTGCTTTTAACTGGGCAGCCCAACCAGCACCCATGACATACACATTAATTGCAGAACCCAGAGGAGGTGTGAAGCGCAGCGCCCCCTATCGTTTTGGCATGGTCTCAAATGACAGCTAATGCAGATTCCTATACAAAAAACTAGTAACAGCTACTACATACAAACTGTTAGAGCTGTATCAAAGATCTTTCAGATATTGATAGAGTGATATCTAATGTACTCCAAACCACAATAGAGCTCAATAGAGCTCCACGCTTTATGGCTGTTTGGGGTTGTTGAATACAGCCTTATTTCTCATAGGCTATGGCTTACAAGCCACACACAATCCATTGTCAAGAGCTCCTTCCCCTCTGCTGGCAGGTTTGAAAGTGGTGCCTTGAACCCTGCCGCGATCGCATATATGAGTTGGGTCCCTATAGGGGGCGCTGTGCTTCACACCTCCTTTGAGCAGAACCAGTGACGGGAAGGCTTGAAATGTCCTTCTAAATGATTGAGGTCAAGAGCAGGAGAATAAATTATAGGCAACACATATTTAACCCAATGGCTCTCCCCTCCTTATAATTAACCCCCCCCCCCCTCACGAACTCTCCAACCATTGTCCCCATCCTTCTTACTGTCCCCAGAAATTAAATGGACCCAATAACATTGACCGAATGGCTCTGCACGTTTTTTTGCAGTCACTGCTAACCTTTTGTTGTCTTTCCCATATTAATGAAATGTCAAGTGACACGAATCCAGTTTTGGTTTGGGAAGATGGACGGATTTTACATTGAAGTATCTAATTTGATTTTTAATCGTAAATGATATATTATTTATAGCATGTATGTTACAGAGTGTATTGCAATGACCCACACCAAGTGGACATTATATTTGTGACTCAGTATCTGGTAACCTGTCAAGTCTTCCTTAGTGTGTTCTTTCAAGCACTGATGTTGCTGTTTAGGGGTCAAACAAAGACAACGAAGCTAATTCTGGTGTTTCCTTCACAATCTCATTATGGGGTGTCTTAAATGTCCTTCATGTAGTCGTAAGACGATGAGACATTTAGTGGAACTCATACAAGTCTTTCATAGGTCTTCAGTTATTTGATTCGATTTCAACATTAATAAGCAAACGGATGTAATACGCCGGATGACGTACGACCTGAGAGGATTGAATTTCTTTACACTGATATAATCAGTCTGTTTGGTAGGTCATTGAAGATTGACAGAAATAGCCTTCTTCATGTACTCGGTAAAAATACGTGTACTACAATATTTTCATTCATGCTCACAAATAACGTAATTGCTTGGCTATCTGGTACTTGGCTATCTGCCCAATTCAAAGCTAGATACCTTTTTTTCCGCAGCTCATTATCATGGGAAAATAAACAAAGATTTTCAATACCTCACTCACCTCAAACCTAACATCACACACCTCACCTTTAATATATCGCATCCCACACCGCACACCTCACCCCAAATCCCAAGCTATATACACCACTCAATAGATAGAATGATGATTGACTTTCATAGATAGATTGACTTTCATAGATAGAATGATGACTGATTTTCAATACCTCACTCACCTCAAACCTAACATCACACACCTCACCTTTAATATATCGCATCCCACACCGCACACCTCACCCCAAATCCCAAGCTATATACACCACTCAACACATGATACCACACACCTCGAACTTAGCACCACACACGTCACACCTCACTCTCAACATCTCACATCCCACAGCTCACACCTCATCTCACAGTTTGTGTCACACCCATTAAGATGCATATTTAAAGCCCTTACAGGTGGCTTTGATAAATGAAATATAAACTACAAATACTTCGATTTCATATCATATGTCCATCAAGAGCCTTTCAGGCATTTATTATGTTTCTGTAATGAATTTTAAGTTCCTGCTATCCTAAAATATCTTTGCAGTAATTATTCATATCCTTTTGGTGACCATTATAGGGAAATTATAGGGACATTTAATCACATACTTAAACTGTATTACATAGATAGAATGATGATTGACTTTTTATAAAATGCTAAATAAAACAACTATAAGGTAATTTCACAAGAAGAGCCACCTACCGGGCCTGGCTTGAGAGAGAATTTCCTTCTGCCGGACCCGGAAACCAGCCTGTCTCCTGATGCCGCAGGGTCGCGAACAATCGGTCCAGGTGCTCCACTCACTGGTCACACAATCGTTCTCACAGGGCGCATAGCAGGCCTCTCTGTCTACTGGGCGCGGTTCTGAACACAGCCGGGCCGAGACGGGAGTCTGCAAACACCGTTATCATGGTTAATATCAATACACTAAAGGGCAACAGGGACTCTGTAAACACCGTTATCTTGTTTAAAATTAACACACTAAAGGGTAGCAGGGGGTCTGCAAATACCGTTATCTTGTTTAAAATTAACCCACTAAAGGGCAACAGGGAGAATGTAAACACCGTTATCTTGTTTAAAATTAACACACTAAAGGGCAACAGGGAGTCTGTAAACATCGTTATCTTGTTTAAAATTAACACACTGAAGGGCAACAGAGAGTCTGTAAACACCGTTATCTTGTTTAAAATTAACACACTAAAGGGCAATAGGGAGTCTGTGAACACCGTTATCTTGTTTAAAATTAACACAATAAGGGGCAACAGGGACTCTGTAAACACCGTTATCTTTGTTAATACTAACACGATACAGGGCAGCAGGGAGTCTGTGAACACCTCACTTTTCTTAATGTCAATACAATATGGGAAAGCCGGGCCCAGGCAAGAGTCCACAATCACCATTATCTTTGTTGAGATCAACACAATATAGGGCAGCAGAGCTGAGAGGGGAATCTGTAAACACCATTACCTTTGTTAATGAACACAATACAGGGCAGCAGGGAGTCTGTAAACACCATTATCTCTGTTACTGTTATCACTATGCAGTATGGCTGGGCTGAGAGAGGATCTTTAATCTTTGTTATCTTAATTTGTTAACTTTATTCAGTACAGGACAGTTCGTGGTCTGTAAACCCTGTTGTCATAGTCAAAACGCAGCTGTAGTGTCATTTACAACCTCTGAAGAATGCTGGTGCTTGTACAGATCCTTAGAAATTCAACGTAATTGGTATATCATATAGTTTTACATAGATTTGTAAAATATTGGCATCATTTCTTTAAAAAGAATCAATTATTGAGATAAATGATGCCTCAAGGCATCATAACGTACTACGCCCGTGAATACATGCATGCGACACAGCCTCGTTTTCCAGGAATGGTTAAAAAGGGTGATTGGAACAACCACTTGCTATGAGTCAGACAAAAAATCTCCCATGTATCGTCGAATATACCCGTAGAATAGTTTAAATGTCGATGTACAAAGGCCTGCTTCCAAAGAAGTACTTAACAAATGTGTGAAAGAAATACACTGAGTACACATACTAGTTTGACTGTGAGACACAGGTATTATTGTATCATAACTTCATTCATCTTTTGTTTCGTTATCTTCCCCATGGAGGAAATGTTTTATTTGTTAACAGAATGAGCAATAAACATCAACAAAGGACTGACCCCGTTCATGCCCACACACTGGGCCGTCCTGTTGGTCAGCCCCTGGCCACACTGCATGTCGGCGTACTTGTGCACGCACGTGCCGGGCGAGCTCACGTGCCACGTGTAGCAGGGTGGGTAGTGGCACGGCTGGATCTCCTTCAGGTGGGGGCACACCAGCCCCCCGTACAGCCCCTCCCGTAGCACCTGCCGCGTGCGTATGCGGTACCCTGTGGGATACGGCGAGAAATACCTCACGTGTGTATTTATTCAGTGTTACTTTTTTTCATTCATTAATGATTAATGACAAAATTACTCGGCTTAACGGCCCATTTCTTTACAAAATTCATGAAAAGACAAAGATAAACAAATGCAGGTCATTACAATTTATTTATAGAACATCTTCTAGAACAATATGTTCATAGATAAACAGTAACAGTTAAAGTATGGAGTCTGTAACTCCTTGTATTTATTCGAAAGAATGAGAGATGTTTTTTTTTTTTTTATAAATTTATTTATCGACTATTTCTTTCACCACATAGGTGTTTTACAAAGTGGCAGTCGCACGACTATGTTACGGATGGATCAGTGTACAAGTACTTCACTTTCATTGTGCTAGTATTCATAGCATAAGCTTTAAATTCATTACACACTGTATTGTCCACAATTTTGGAAACACATTTCCATACCTGATATTCACAGGCTCAAAAGTTACACGATTTGGTTCTAGGGATACATATAGGAACCGTTTCAGTAAAAAGAACCGTTAGCTTAAATGAAACCAATTAGAGGGCAAACCAACCAGTGCCAAAAGAATATCCCACCGATACATTTAAACACTATAACCATAGGTTAATCCCAATGAGGAGTGGCATTTTGTGGGTTAATGGTAAGATATGCTCACCTGTTTTGGTTTTGCCGCGGCCGACTTTACACCTGTGGGGTAGACATTCACCCCACTCGGACCAGGGGGTGACCACGCAGTTCTGTGGGCAGGGGATGGCACACGTTCTCACCTGGTCAGGCTCCGGGAGGTCACACATGTGGCTCAGTACAGGTGAGCTATCTGTAAACACAGCAAGGTGAGAATAGGACTTAAACCCACTGAGTGCTAAGTTCAAAATGTGAAAGAAGACATATGATAATATAAAGTGGGATGGCGGATTAGACAACTATAGGAACAAATGATATGCTTATCATTTATGAACAAGCAGGAAATTATCTATGATTGACAATTAATCAAGTCTATCTAGTCAGCAGGTAAACCACATGGCTATCAGCCAACAAGACGTTCACCTACATTTGTATGGTCAAAATATTATAAGGCACGCACCAGTGGGTCAATGTGATACTTTGGACCACATGGATCAGTCATGGTCAGCTGGGCAATTCTCGAGAACATTAAAACACTGGTACTATGCACGTTAGCAATGCCCCAGCATTTTTGCAGCAGCTTAAATCTCTTTAACACCCCGCCTTATACTCTGAGCCTCTCCCATGCTAAATATTTGTCCTTCCTTATGTCTTATGGAATTAACTTATCAATGTTGCATTTTTTTGTGAATTCTGTAATATTCTAATTCAAACATAGGTTTCGTAAATCTCTGAGGATCTTTTGTTTGTGAAATTTAACAAAAACTGATTTTCTAGTGTTTTTCATGATTTCACTTTTTTTTTAAATCCTGTGAAGTACAATGTTAAGTCAATTGTATGTATCAATATATTTAAGGCATATGTCATGAGAAGTGTAGAAAACATAGTTTTGAAAATTGATAAAATAATCAAAACTATCCAGGGCCTTCCATTTTCCAATAGACAACACCGATGAGCAAGAAAACGACACCCCAATTCCGAGAAGTTCATCTTAATGAAAACCCCAAAATGAGAGAAATTATATGATATACTATCGGTATATACTAAGCGTAGAAATATGAGATCATTGATACATGCTGTCTGACACCTTTAGTTTGAAAAGTTTTTATACAGAAACACTTAAAAATATCAGCATGAATTGTAACGTTTCTTAAAATTTCAAATATAGGTGTTGGACAAAACATGCAGTATTTTACTCAATTTTGTAGAGGTTCTAAAATCTAAACAAAATATGTGTGATTTTGTCCGAAGATATAAAATGAAGCATCATTCTAAAACTTTTTTCAGGAGCCTGATCCCAGTCGAAAGGGGAATCTAGCAGGTTTCGAAAACCCCAGCCAGCGAACTGTGTGTGAAGCCACTGAATAAAAGGCCTCTCAGCGTAAAGTCAACCTTTTTCTGTCCATATACGACAATACAAACATCGAAATTATGAGTCTAGATATTGAAATACAAATCACTAATGTAAAACTGGCATTTTACCATGTATACATAGATATTTTGACCCTCATGATAAATCTTTATCAAGACAATTTCACTTTAAGCGTGTAAGTAGTATATGGAAATAGGAATTTTGCCCGGGTAACAGTGTATAGGTTCGGACATAGCTCACTAACAGAGTAAATCATTTTTAGGATACACGTCGAGGCATGAACTACCTTGTGAGAATGCAGCTGTCAAAAGATAGCATGACTAGCTGCAAGAGGTGGAGTGTGCGAGGCTGGTCTGGAGAGAAGCTGACAGCGCTGTGAACTAGGACCGTGGTTTGGACTTAAGAACAGGACTTCGCGAGCTTGCCATACCACGTGTAAATCTCTCCATTCAGGTTTCAAGTACTGTATATATATACATGATGATGAATAAACCGGTGCAGAAACATACTGATTTAGAACCACCTGATCATATTGCCTAGGCTACAGAACGAGATGGGAATTTTGGTTTGTACGGAACGAGACGTTTAGCCAAGTTCCGTGCAAACCGTAAAGTTCCCATAAAGTTTTGTAGTTTGTACAGCATAGTTAGCTCGTTCTATGCTTATTGTATACCCGAATTTGCTAATGATCCTACCGTTATTTGGCCAAACAACTTATGGTATAGTCGATATGAGCAGAAAAGGGTTCCGTACGGCATTTTTTCGTTTTATTACGCAACGGCCCGGATTTACAGTATATATGTGTCATGGATATAACAACTACCGCTCCTCACCCATATACACAAAACACCATATATCTCCCGACGACGCTCCTACAGTTTTATGTGACTGCTATTTGGGTAACAGACCACCCTGGTACACCACTCCCTAACGCTGCCAATCACGGGGCCCTGAACACGCGAGGCACTGGAGTTTTTACCCTGTCGCTAACAGAGGGTGTATCCCCTGGAGGGACCGACTGAGCGAGTGGATGATACCCACACAGGACTCCTGTGCCACTTATCATGTCCGCCTGTAGCACCGTGCTACGGGGTCTACTGGTCGGCGGGAGCGCCGGATCGGCAGAGGCAGAGCAGTGTAAAGATAATGGTATAATCTCGTTACCGAGGCATCTCGGTTTTACAGGTAGGATTGAAGTAGTGCAGTGTAAATTAGACTAATGTATTCCTCTTGGAGGGCTGCAGCGATAACCTCCTCTTTATATTGATACTCCTACTGCGCATATCTAACTTTCACTGCCTTTACTGTTCGTCCTATTTGTAAACATCCTAAACTAAACCACAGTCTCGATAATTCTTTTCATTTTCTAAAATCCATACAGGAGACTGAAAATGAATGATTTTTTCTTGAATTCCTTTTCGCAGGCAGAAGTAGTCCAAAAGTACTGAATAATATAATTTGAATGTTTATACTTTTGGTGGCTGAATGAAGGGTCAGAAGTCGGTCAGCAATTACCCTAAGTTTCATTGAAAAACACCATGTATCCTATCGCCGCCGCTTATGTACACCGATAACATCTGAAGCAGAACCATTGACCGACTTTTGTACAGGTTTCGGGTGATCGGTGGCATTTTCGTCGGCAGCTGTACAGTCACTCTTTTGTTTTATTAACAATATTGGTCGTTGATGGTCATCTCCCACTTTATTATAGGTGGATTCAAAATACCTGGATGAACACATGTAAGATTGTACATACTAGTCAACAAATAAGATGGAGATTTGGACAGACTGATACTGAGGGAGGGTGAGGGCAGATTGATACAGAGGGAAGGTGTTGCCGGACGGACAGAGATGGAAGGTGTGGGCAGACTGACACTGTGGGAGGGTATGGGCAGACTGACACTGAGGGAAGTTGTACTAGAGAGACTGACACAGAGGGAGGTGTGGGCAGACGGACACTGAAAGAAGGTGTGGACGGATGGACACAGAGGGGAGGTGTGGGCAGACGGACACTGAAAGAATGTGTGGACGGATGGACACAGAGGGGAGGTGTGGGCAGACGGACACTGAAAGAAGGTGTGGATGGATGGACACAGAGGGGAGGTGTGGGCAGACTGACACTGAAAGAAGATGTGGACAGATAGACACAGAGGGGAGGTGTGGGCAGACCGACACTGAAAGAAGGTGTGGACAGACGGACACTGAACGAATGGACATCACACAGAATATAAACTGTGGGGAACGGACTGCATTACTTGTAGGGCATGGAGAACGAGTTCCCAATGTTAAGCCTATGGACATTTATTCCAGGGGTGAGATTAAAGGGGGTGTTCCACTGGACCGACGGTAGCCGATTCCGTAGCCAGACAATCGCCGATTATTATCGGATGCCCTAGAATTTCTCAAATCTTTGCAAAATGGTCATTTATTAAACTATTATTATCATAATTAAATGAATTACAATACGTGAGCTTCCTCTTAAGGGCCCAGGAACAATTGATCGGGTGAGAAATCGGCCTGGTGGATTCACCCCTTAAGACTGAAACTGAGGGAAGGTGTGGAGAGACAGATATAGTGTGTGGGCAGACGGACACCGAGGGACGGTGTAGGAAGCACTCACCTGTGGACCTGACACAGAGAATGACCCGTGTCTGCACCCCGGCCCCGCACTCCTCCTCCTCCAGCTGAGCCTCGCACCCGCTCCACCGTCCCGTCACCCACTTGTACCTGCGCCGGGAAACAATGTGACAATCAATTACCATCTTACAGGATAAGAGTAAATACAATGTCTAATACATTAATCATTTTATATGAGAAATCATTAGACAAGAAGTGATATCCTATGAAAATATATGGTCGTATTCTCTGCGTAGATTACAAGTAGTAATATGAGAAAACGTGGATACTGAGCCTGTATGGAGAACCGTTCGAGGTCATTAGATGGAAAAATACGGCCCGACGCCGCAGGCGGGAGGGCGTATTTTTTCATCAAATGACCGAGAACGGCTATCAGTACGGGCTCAATCACTACGTTTTCTCATTACTATACACCTCCTTATCGTTTAAAACGCCTTTTATTGGCTATACAAAGATTACTGCAATTCACTACGGCCCGCTGTCACAGCGGGCGAGAACATTATTTATACTACACCCCTAGAAACGGGCAGAAATTTCATACATGTTCGGCCATAGGTGTAATAGTATTATGCTGGGTTATTGTGTTGTGTCTACTACGAGTGGAATAAGACCATGTAAATAAGGATAATGACATTATTGAATACATTATTTCAGCATTCCAAGAATAAGCTATCAAAGAAAAGCCAGATAGCAGCAATATCACGCACTATTTTGCAAGCTAGGGACTTTTTTCCAAATTCTCCTAGGAGATTACGGCTTTCAGTATTCTACTCAGTAGCGGTCTGTGGACTCTATGGGTTTAGTATGGAGCCTCCGTATTAGGTGGATAATGAATAAACGAAAGAAGACTAAAAAGGTCCATTTCCATTGATGGATCATTCCCCACTGCAGTCAGGAACCCCTGATTGATTATTTGGGAATATCTGACAAGTAAATGGAAACAGCCCAGCATTTAGAATAAGTCCACCTTCGACCAACCTAGGCAACGACTGATAGAATCAAAACGCTTTGATTTCATCTGTGAAGTTCAAGGTTTTAGTCTGAAAATTCCATTGGTACGAAAATGTGAAATGCAGTGAAAACAAGACATTCACTGTACTCTCATGGATTATTTGTTACCGACGTGCAGGCGGTGGCCACCGTCGACAGACTTTTTGGGTGACGCAAACTATAGGCCCGTTTCAATTGGCAGACGAAACCGGTGTAGATTTTATGGGTTCTCCTAATAGCCTATTTCCATTGTGCCTCAGCAGTGATAAAGGTCCGTAAGTGCTTCCTGACTGTAGATCGGTGACGGCCAATGGAAATGGGCCTTTAGGAGAACTAAAAAGATCTACATCGTTTTCGTCAGGCAATGGAAACGAGCCTCATCGGCGCCATTTTTGTCGGTCTTCACATACAGGGTCAGTACATTTCACCCACCAGTCGCAATATTCATCGCCTAAAACCTGAACAACACCATTGTCAGACTACTCTGTCCACTCCAGTTAATCCAGGCCCATCTTCTTTCAAAAGCAATCCTAAAGAGGTATAAATATTAATGATCTTGTAATTTTTTTCAGATGATTACTCGCATTGGTTCATTTGATGCCCTGGCATGGATGCAGCCCTTGTGACTTGTATGGATAAAAATAAGTGACTTAACCGCTTCTCCTTTTTCCCTCGATGCGCCGTCGTAAAAAGAACCATGGGCCTCGCAAGGACAAAAACACTGGCAGAGACACAAAACTAGGAGATTCCTTAAATAAGGAACAAGGACGAAAAAGTAGGCGTTTGAAAAATAGTGTGTTTGATAAAAACCTACAGGGCAGTTGTTTAATACATGCCATTATTGAATTGACATCGGCGGGAATGACAACTAAAAACTGGTCCATACAACTTAATCCAATGGGTCTCAAAGATTATAGAGGAGACCTATGAAGGTTTACGGTCAGAGTTTGTATTCTATCAAGTTTGAATACCGTGGTAATTCACAAGTTGAAGCCGCTTGAATTACATAGTGAATCAAACGAGATGGGATCGACCTTTGCCCGTGAACTTGAATAGGTTTCGGAATTTATCTCACCTCGCACATTGACTAATTGGGTAACATTTGTGACATATTGAGTTTCTTTTTCTAATACTCCATGGGAATCGAGAACGAGTTCCTAATGTTAAGCCTATGGGGAAAATACCAGGGGTGAGATAATGTTTTTTATAATGCTTTGCTTTGTATCATTGATGTGCATGCAATCTGCAGGGTTTGCTCAAGAGAACAAATGTAGAACTGGTTAGGAAGAGGCAATTCTCACCAGAAATAATTCAGCGGGCGATTGGCAATGAATTCGTGTCTCAGAATCATGTTTCGCTTAAAAACACAATGTTACTGATAATTCACTGCATAATCTCGCATAATCTACAATCATAGTACTATTCTTGAATAAAACAAGCATATATCAATAGACACATTTTAAGTATCATGAATGATGACAAACTGGCCAAAACGTTATGTGCTGGCATTAGAATGACTTGCAAATATTCAAAAGTTACATAGGTGGCGACACTATAGCATGTAGGATACACCTTTAAGGTGAGCCGCTGAGTTCTGTGGGTGGTCGTGTGTTCGCCGTATAAAAGGGCGCCGCTGTGTTAAACACTTATTGCGGTTAATGAGTGCCTAAAGCAGCTCGCTGTGGTCTCTGGTAATTAGCGCCTACTCGTCTGGATCATGTCAACCTCACAGTGCTGACCTTAAAGTAGTTACAACCTGATCAGATCATCATATGCTGGCAGCTTTCCTAATTAACCTTCGCTGGATCTATGGTACATACCCTCCCCCGCCCCCTCCCACCAGCTTCTCCCTCCCAAATAATCACCGTTACTTGTAACTGCCGCAAACCGGCGTCATCACCCTTCTTTCAACCCCTATTATCGCTCGCCATCGTCAGTCGTCAATGTCGTAAAAGTGGCAAATCTCCGCCATATTTTTGCGACACGACCAGTAGCTCACCTTCGGCGCATGCGCCGCCAATCAACGCGTCATTGTCGACGCCCGCCGCACGGCGGCGCTGGCAAATCGCCAGCTACCACTTCCGGTTCCTGCCAGACGCCACCGGCCATAAATCCATTTATTCGGACGTGGTTGCCATGGCAAACTGTCACTATTCATTACGTGGTGGCGCCACTAAGAAGCCGCCCATATCTCCATGGAATGCCCGCCCTCTTACGGACGCCGGCGGAATCTTAATGCGCCACCAAGCGGGCATTCCGGCAACCTCTGAATTTTATTGTAACGGGTAGTAATCACAACATTTTCGGCCTTTCACACCGGAGGTGACCTCATTCGTCAAGGCGCATGCGCCGGCGTGTAGTTTGATTAACAGGCCCCAGCTCCTAACTTTCCACCATTTGTCTCTAATTCAAATTTACGCCACAGGCCTCGGACGCGGAAATGAGATTTGGGCGAATTTAACCCGAGTCGCATTCACATGAACAGCGAAAGACAACGGGCGGCAATAAAAGAACGGCTAAAACGGGACGACTTTCTTAGGCGCCGACGTTTCATTTAATGGTCGCTGCGCGGAAATAAATGATAAAAATTCAAAGTGTTTTCAGCAGCTGACGGGTTGGAGGGAGCTGCGGAACTGCCTGCCGGTGTGTTTACAAAATAAACGTCGTTCGGCTCCTATCACTCAAACTAATTTAAAATTAAAGTACAAATTTAGGAATGTGAGTTACACTACTTCATCCCTTCTCTGTGTCCTAGTACTCGCACTAATTCATGATTAAATCACAAAATTTGAAATGCAATTCACACTACTTCGGCCCTTAACTGTTTCCTACCTTCAAACTAATTCACAATTAAAGTACACCATTTGAAATGGGAGTTACACAAAGTCATCTCTTGTCCGTTTCCGATTGCTCAGAAATAATTGATGATTTAACTTAACAACATGCGAAATATGACTTGCACTGCCACTTGAAATAAATCACCATGAAGCACGACATGTAGTCTATACGGAATCATGAACATTCTGATAGGAAACAAGGTCAATGATTTATAGTTTGCAGGATTTCAAGCTTCAGACTTCTTATAGGGTTGTTAAGTGTTGTAGGTTTGTAAAGTGAGCAGTAGAGGGATGGAGTGCTCACCTGAAACACATGACCTTCACCTCATTACCCGGACTTGTAGAGGTGTAAAGTGAGCAGTAAGAGTGGGGCCGGGGGAGGGGGGTTACTCACCTGAAGCACATGCCCTTCACATAAACACACAGACTTGTCATAGAGTTTTTAAATGAGCAGTAACGGGGGGGGGGGGGGTACTCACCTGAAGCACATGCCCTTTGCATAACCAGAGAGACTTGTCATAGAGTTTTTAAATGAGCAGTAAGGGGGGGGGGGGGGGCTACTCACCTGAAGCGCATGCCCTTCGTATAAACACTTAGACTACTAGTCTTAGAGTTTTTGAATGAGCAGTAAAAGGGGTTACTCACCTCGCCCAGCGTTTACACTAGACGGTTCTGGCCGGCGATTCTGACATTTTGCAGCTCTTGACGACTTTCAGCAATAAAATGATAGGAATCGTCTAATGTAAACGCCAAGCGTGTGGCGACTGCAGATCGTCTGATTACGCAATATGGCACCACGTCACGACTATTGAACCCCCCTGACACCGGCGACTATTTCAAGCAACTTTGAAATAGTTGTCTGGATGGGCGGCGACTCTATGTCGTCAGTGTGAAGGCTCAAGGAAATTCTGAGCTCGAAGATTTTTGAGATGGACATTGCCACCGCCTGGCGACTATTGGCTGACGATCTACAGTTGCCACATATTTAGTTGTCTAGTGTAAACGCCGGGTCTAGCGCATGCTCTTCACATAACAGACTTGTCATAGAGTTTTTAAATGAGCAGTAAGGGGGGTTACTCAACAGAAGCACATGCCCTTTACATAACCACACAGACTTGTCTTAGACTTTATAAATGAACAGTAAGGGGGGTACTCACCTGAAACACATGCCCTTCATCTCGTCATAGGTGGCCAGTCTCGTCTCGAGCATGCGCGGACATGCCTTTCCGCTGCCGCGCGGGAGCTGCACGACTTTCCTCCTGCGTGCTAGCAGGTCACGTGACTCGTCGATCTGGAAGGACCTGTTCTGCACGGTCCAGTTGGTCCAGCCCGACACCAGGCAGTCACGGGTCATTAGGCACAACTCCGTCGGCTCTGGCTTCTCCAGCTGCTCGCAAAACCTGTGGGGGAGAGTGAAGAAGGTCTGAAGTCATAGGAAATCATACCATATCTAAAGCGATACATCATAAAGGAAATATTGGTGGAAATCTGGATTTTGTTGTAGTTTTATTCCGTCAGTTTTATCACGATGGATAGTTCTTCCACTGAGCCCGATTTATTGGTAAAAAATTTATGTTTGTGTAATGTTCTAAAGGACTATGAATCTCTATAGCTATGTTTGTTTACATAACTTTGGAATCATCATTTTCAATTGCTTGGCAAGATGAATGGGCTTTTAAAATATGAGATGAACTGCACGATATGCCTTGCATAAAGAATGGGAACGGAAAGTCATTGACCTGGCCTTTCTTATCTGTCATTTGTGTGAGTCAATAGCATGTATCACAGCCCCAGGAGACACAGAATAGAATTTCATCAGGATTGGTCAGCTGCCATTGTATCATCACCGCAGCGACTCATTCATCTACCTGACTTATTCTTAAGGCATAGGGCAGCTCATAATACATGAAATCAGAGCCGGACAAATGTCTTGACCAAATAAGCAAAGCAGATTTCCAATATTGAACCATCATGACATTTTAATCCAGACCTGCTGTAAGAGTTGTGCTTGGATATGTATACATACATACTTTTATTGTGTTAGAAGGTGTATGTTGTGTTAATGAGTTCTGCTCCCGTTCCTTTTAAGGAATCAAATGTCGTTGTGGTGGATGCTTGAAGTAGGCGTAGGACGTAAAGCACACCAACATTTCTGGATCATAACAACTAATTTGGGAACAAATTTAGATGTGCACATTTTAGGAAGATAGAGTCTGGAGTCGTGAGGCTTTCAGTTCTATTACGCCAGGTTATGGGAGGACGCGGGGGGGGGGGGGGGGGGGTACCTGTCACAGGGGGCGTTAGTGTGGCGGAGAATGTGGCGGAGATCGTAACCACCAGCTGTCGGGTAATACACGGCCGTATTTCCGCGTACGGGTCACTCTGCCCATACGTTCTCCAGTCGGCGGGCGGCGGGCGGCGGGCGGCGGGCGGCGGGTGGCGGGCCCGGGCAACTATAGCTTCTTGGTGGCGGGTAAAGTAGTCGCCCGGCAGCGCGGTCACTCGCCCGCGCGTCTCGGGCGACTCGCCGACCGAGACGCCAGATAATTGAAAGTATAAATCAGGCAGGTTCGTTGTCATGGTGACGCTTTTATTACACGGTTGGCTGACTGCCGTCTGCTACAGTAGTGTGCATAAAGAGGTATCTGTTTATACTCAGTTATTGGCCATACACCAGGCTCCAGCAAGAGGCCAACCCCTCCTCCCCTACACACACTCACACCGACAGCCGATGGTCACCAGAAATCCATCTATTTAGCAAATCTCGCCATCAATCATAGCCTCGCGAGAGAACAGATTTACGTCGGTCCAAACTCTCGCGAGGCCACATCCGAAGGACGAGACTTCCTCGGACTTGTGCCACAATCAAGTCGCCACTCGTTTCCAACAGATGCCGCCACAGGTCACTTGTGGGCGATAATCGGGAAGCCGCCTCTTGTTCCCGGTGGGTGTCACCACAGGTCGCTAGTGGACGATAATAGGGGAAGCGGTCTAATTTTGTCGGCGTATTGGAGTAATCGGTGCCGGCGCAGGAGGCTTTGACAAGCGCGGATGACGTATTATGGCACGGTCTTTATTGTAATTTCATTTTCAATAATGGCGGTACCCATGCGTGACACCTGGTGATGAGATCATTGGCCAGCAGCATGCCGATCGCGCCCAGGCCTACTCCGGGAAGGACAGGCGGTCTTTGGCCATGTGTTCTTCTTACCGTGTTTACACTAGATACACAATATGGCAGCTTTATACCCACGGAAGACATTAATTATCGACAAGTCGATTCTTTATTCCGGTTTCGGCGGCAGAAATAATGCACCCTGGGAGAAGGGTGTAAATTGTCTGTAAAATGAGATGGCATAAGAAACGAGCCTCGTTGTGATTACCGGAAGTTCACAGTGTCGACATGCGCAATGGCCCACAGAGCTGGGAAAAATAGAACATCGATTTTCTTGTATAATCTGGTTCGAAAACTGTTCTAGATACATTCTTTTAAATTGGCTTTCAATCAGAATTCGATATCAGGTTCAAAACAAATACTACGATACCAATCCTTACCAATTAGGTTTATCAAACCTGTACAAATTTATAGTTCAAGGTTTCGGGAAATTATTAGGTGTTCTAGGATTTGGTGTATTCTTACCCCAATATCTTCACCAATAAATTTAGTTCTTTTTAAGCAACGGCATGGTATCATAATTCTTAGAATTTTGATTCCTTCTAGAAGAAGTCTGCTGCCCATATGTTCCATTGATACCACTTGTTGTGTATCAACATCTTCGTAGTTATCATGATATTCTATGGGCCCTTGATGTCTGACTCCTCGAGACAGACACAATAGTGTCCCGTGCCACCTCCCCGATAACATACTTATTCAGGAACATGCATTTTTGTGGTCTTGTTTTTGCATTCAGATTTTATTTCTTTGTTTTACATGGTTAAATCCGACCTAGTGATATATTCTTGACATTATTTACTTTTCTGAGTGTTCTCTGATATTTCAGTCGCGAATTTTAATTCGCACCGAAGTCCTTTTTATTTTGTCTTTTTTGTTATATAGAAGGTGATGCTACGTCGATACCTATCAAGTTAGTTGCCACCCTTGTATTTTGTCGCACCGTTATAGACATAAAGACTTAAGTATGCAAGGGAGTTTTACTTCTCTTTTTTAAAATCACACCCACACCTATATTCCTTTATTCCCTCACTTCATTGAAACCATTCTAATCAATTTGTTCTAAATCATTTCATTCATCATTTTGAACAATTACAGAAAGATCATATGATATGATGAATTTTAATGACATGTGCTTTGTAGCGATGATCGAGGCCGTATTATATAACAATTTCTACTTTTAATTTATTCTCGAAGATAGATAATAGATTTATACAAAAACAATGGTTTAACGAACAGGCGGCTCTATATACCGGTCCCAATTGGCGTAGCATTACAATCTATAACCCTCGTATGTTACTATATGTCAAACACTCATGATTTACGGCTGACTGTCCACAGAATGATTGATTTTTGTCTATATGAACCACGGCTGATAAGACATTAAATCAGAGTCTTCACCCCACAACACCCCGCGCTTCCGCTGTGTCACTCAACCTCATCATCGTCCACATAGTTTGAGTCGCCATGGAAGGTCACCTGAAGGGCGCCATGGTTTATCACTGTGAGCTGCTCATAGAATCATTGAGGTACATGCCTGTTGATAGACTACACTTCACGGCGCTTTTATCTGCCCTGACACTTATAGCACAGTGTATCACTGCTGCCCCACCCACCCCGGGTTAAATGAGGCCCCGGGCAGTTACTGAAGGTGGCTGCGTGTTACACACTGAGCAACTCACCCTCGACAACGTCATAATGCCTTGTGAACAGCTCTGGTGTTATATGTAACGAGCGCCATGCTCGGTGCCGTTCTGATTGGTTCGTAGCGTGATGGATTGACCATGTTAAACTTTCCAAAGATTTTATTACCATGGTCTTACCTTCATGGATTATAGTATAGCGTTGTGTGTGGTATTGTATAATGATTTGCTGATCAGATCCGAACCAGACTTACTTTATAAAATATTGACACGATATTGACATGATGTGTATAGCTCCTAAAACCTGGGACGCGCTTCGAAGTATGCTAATTTACAACTGAAGGGCTTACTCTAACTCAAAGATGATAAAACTATGCTTGACAATTAACATTGTGAACTCTTGCAAAGATATATAATAATTTCATATTTTCCATTTCATCTCGTAATCGTTTTCCTATATTCTTTACTTCCCAGTTTGATAAGGATTATTATGTCTGCCAAAAAAGTGCAACTTCTTTGAATGAGTACTGCAGATGTACTCGCCTCTGAATCACAATGGACCCTTGATGTTATAAAGGTTTACAACTGTCAAAGCATATCATTTCATTTTATTAGGAACCTACTTCATCAGCATGGTACAAATACGTTGAAGTAATATTTACAGAAATAAAATTCTTTCTAAAAGGAAAGTCTCACAGTATACACTGAATATGGCTGCATCGATGACATATACCGCCCGCTAACTACAAATTGTCTCTGAGATATCCGTACATCGCCTAGTTGCGTAAAGGGTATGTCATCCTTGACTAGGCAGAGCCTCGCCATTTTCAGATATAAAATAGCAGGCTGAGTTTATTCGTCTGCCAAAAATACTTGGTTATGATGTCAATCTGGTATCTCTTTGCCGTCTATTATACACTATATTTCCCACCGCTTGCCGTAGTGTATACCAATCTAAGATATCAGTCTATATCGCTTTTCCCTGCTTTAATTACTACCTCATCATTTTCCCCAAGGCCAGTTTCCATTCCCCAAACACGTTCCCCACCTCATCGCACCCAGTTTCCAACCTCCAAGCACAATCATCCCTCATCCAGTTTCCAGTCACCAAACATACTCCTCCTGAGTCCAGTTTCCACTCTGCAAGCACACTCCTCCCTAACGAGAGACAGTTCTCTGGGTCTCCTCACTCAAACCTCCCCAGGTACGAAGCCCTTCTCGTTGTCCCCGTAGACCTTCTCCCCCTTAGACCAGTGCGCTCCGGTCTCCCTCCCTCAGTCGGCACCTCCTCCATCTACCTGCTGGCAGCAGACAGCCCCCGGAGGGGCCCTCGGTCGAGAAGCCACCGCCTGAAACCCGCAGAGAAATTAATTTCTGGCTGCTCGTACGGGGCGTAGCGGGTAAGCTCGGCCCCTCTTTATTTTCTAGCTCTGGTTTATGTTTTTTAACAGCAGCCCGGATAAAACATGGCCACCACGTTGGTGGCGCCCTCTGGTGACCGGAAGTGCCGCCGGCTGCGCCACCTGGTGGCAGAGGCGCGCGGGGTGCTTTGGTCACGCTGCTGGTTCCGGTGGGCGTCACGATGTGGGCATCTGTTGCCGGGTGGGTAATGGTGTTTGTGAGGAGGCTGACAAATGGGCGAGCCGGGAACTGTTAAAATTCACAAACAGAAAAAAAGCCGTACAGCAGCACCGCATTGAAGGGTAACCCCGTACAGGAGGACCCGTGTGCTGGGAAGGTTTCCCTCTATTAGATACTTGAGTTTACGCCGTGTAAATGACACTTAACTTAGATCGGAAGACGTCCTTGTATGAGAGGCTCTACTGTACACACCCGCTGACACTGTCTACTGTATTTACCGACTGACACTGGAAGACACATGGACTAGGGCGGTATCCGGATTTAAATAGTGTTTCTTTAAAAAATCCTATAGATTAACTTGTGTTGCATATGTAATAAGTTTAAGTAATCATGTGTCTGTGAATAATAACTAAAGGAAAAAACCTTCTCTGAAATCACAATATAAAAATATTGTATTATTTCCAACCAAGCTATTTTTCTCCATTTTCCGATTATCATGACAGTGCTCTGACATATGGCATATATCACAAAATGGGGCTTTTTGCTACTTTTCTATTTTGATAATAGTCCATTATGACTCCTACTATGACTACAGTTAAGGTATCAAAGTGACTATAAAAGAAATCTCTACTTCTCTAATTCTATGGAATCTTCACTCATATTCTAGAAGTCAAACATTTTGCCTAACTTTTAATATGATTTCTGAGAAAGTAATTATGTCAAAAATGAAAACAGATCAATCATTTCAATGAATCCAAATATATATGTGACAATAAAGCTCATAATCCCTGGTTTATTATGCTATCTTTTACAAATCTGAACCTTTTTTTACAGTCAAAGTTTGGAGAAGCTTTGTATGTCAAGTAAAAAAATTAACTAGTTTTCAGTCCCCAATATGGTTCCGTGTCATATATATATATATATATATATATATATATATATATATATATATATACAGTAAAACCCCTCTTCCGGGACACCCCGCTCCTACACTGGCCTCTGTAGCAACCCCATTAGCCTTTTCCGTCTTCGAGAAGTCAGATCAATGCACAAACCATACAGAGTGATTATTAGCTTCTATGGCTGTTTTATAAAGGCCATGGAGTGTCTAGGGGCGATGTTTTCAAAAGCACAGATCTCGAGGAAAATTACTATGTCAGTGACCTACAAATTATATGTATAGAAGAACAGAACGTGTAAATGAAAGGATTAAAAAAAGGAAATCCAAAGAATAAAAAAGGCACGACGATCCCCCGCGTAAAATTAGAATCAGTCTCGGGCTGACCGTGCCCCTTCCCGTGCACCTATTACTATATCCCACCACACCCAGCTGCCCTCTAAAATTAACCCATCTCACATTATATACAAACCGAGCCTGCCTGCTTAGGGAACCGCGACCGTTTCGAACACAGCCGGCGTGAGCGTATCGAACACAGCCGGCGGCGGAGCCTGTAAATGGTGAAGCAGTGTAAATCATCCCAACTTCAGCTGACAGTCGCCATTACTGGTGGAAGACTGGGACTACTCCGGGCATTGGGGGACACCCATCACTGCCCTGCCCCGCCCCCAGCCGGCCGTCCGACGCACTACGCATGCCCATACGTCAGCGCCACCACGCGGCTCAACACTGTATTACACTGGCTGCGCCGTCTGGGGGCAGTGTGTAAAACCAAACGCTTCTGGCGGTAAACATGTGCACTAAGAGGCTAGGGGCAGGTTTCTGTTATGGCTGGAGATGTGATTGAATTCTGGCTGTTTGGGTGGGTATAGACATCCTAACCCGTATGGCCCTAGGCCAATAACTCAGCAGTACGACCGCCCAGGTACACTAACCGTGGACCCAACGCAGTTTCAGTGATTACATGGCACATTACATCCTTTTACGTATATTTTTAATATATTTTTCGAAGTAAAATGAAATTTTGTAAAAGGAGAACATGTTAGAGGTTCATGAAAAAGATATATTCTAAATGAAACTTCTTGATATGCACTGCTCTCAAATGTTAAGAAATCACCTGGAATCTGAGATTTCATATAAGCCATTGAAAAAAGTTGCAATAAGTTTGGATTAAGGTATAAATATGCAATGACTATCGACAATAAACATTTAATGTACTGTATTGTCACTATGGACACTTTGCATTGATTAAATGATAGCAAGATTTATTATCCACCCAATAAAAGGTTCTCATAAAAATCCTGTATAGGAGTTTATTATAGACAGACACAACCCATACCGATACATGACGCAACAATAGTGCATTTGAAGAAATAACACATAATTAAAGTGTACTAAACTTTACACGCCACCAGTTGGATGAAGGTGGATAATACATACAATATAGACTGGTTTCACATAAAAGCGGTTATATGCTCCTCGGAGTTGACCATACGCAATATCCTTGCATGCGCTCAGATATTACTACCCGTCAACTCTTCGAAGCATACGGCCACTGGAATCTGAAGCCAGTCTATATTGTGTATGTATTTCAGATGGAATATCCACAATTCATATGGAAAACTCGTGATTGTCTGATAAGCGTGCATGTTTTATACATAAGTTCGGATACATATATCAAATACGAAGGTCACAAGGAGATGAGTGTTTGTCTGAGATACTGAGAAAAGAAGATAGATAAGCCAGGTTTTCAGTGTCCCACGTCTGTATATAATAAACTTGTTGGTAAACGCCGATCGACTTCACGATTAAATTTCGGCCAATAATAATTAGGTATACAAAGATATGCTAACCAATTTTAGTGCAAACAAATGCAAGATTTGACACCAGAGGTCAACACAAAACCTCACCAATAAAATCGAGTGTGGTCGACTTTGTCATTCAATAAATGGATCATGTTTCCATAAGTTGGTTAGTAGGCAAGAAGTCAGTGAGTAGGAACGGAACACTGGTTGTTACCGTCACAAATAAAGTGAACTCATTTTTCTGGGCTCTATCACCGACTGATTTCTCATTGGAATGAAAGAGAAATTGTTGAGATTCTTGTTGGCCACATTGAAACCAGGCTAGATTCAGCTGGGAGAACTAGTATAATCTCTCCAACTATAGTTGAGGTGAAAGTGTAAATGAATGTAAGTAATCAATATGAAACAACTGCTCTAAATTTACATATTAACATGCGTGTACATATAGTACAAAATCCGACGCAATATGGGAATTTCTCCTGTTTCTTCGATTCACTTTAGAAATAGACCTTTTCTTTTATTACGTATAATTCACCAGGGCTGGTTGTCTTCCTTTACAGTTTTAGTTCAGTCCGGGTTGATAGCTAATATAAAGATTCTTGATGTTAGGGCTATAGATATCATATAATAGTGATATATAAGAAGTGTATAATACTTAGAGAATGAAATAAACTATGTGTCATTCCAACAATGATCATGATTCATAATTCAGTCGCTGTATTGACATGTCTAAAGCAAGAAACTACTCGTTAGCACTTCTGAGTCGACATGCATAAATAGGAATACAAGAATACAACAAGTGTATGAACTAAATAAGATCAGTGAAATGAATACATCATGGGGACTAGATGTTGGCGTGTATGATAAGGCTTAGTTTTTGCAATGAGCAGCCAAAGCCCCAATTCCTCGCTTGAAGGATGCTTTTATATGGGAACATTTTAATTTCTTCGAGGAGGGCGCTCAAGAATTGTTTCCTTCGGTGAAGAGGAGATTCTTTTTACTATCTTGCTTCTGGATCAGTCTAGCTTGAAGATTAGCATCGTACAAAGAACCAACCAATCCACGCACACAAAGAGGATACATTATCGTAGATTAGATATGGAAATACATGTGCCACGATTATAAGGTCATTTTTACCAGGTAGAGTCAATTGAGCTACGCGATAGTGGGATACTCTGTCTAAACGGGCATGACAAGATTCTATATTGTTCATACTAACAACACTCTGTAATATCATTAATACCCCACCCTACCCCGCGCTACCCGTTGCGACACGCCCCAGTACGCACCCTTTTCTACCCCACCCCCTCCTCCCAGACGGATCAATAATGTCCCTCGGCAAGGCCAGCGACCTCAGGTCACGTGGTCTGGGTATATTGACCATATAAGGAGATTATGCCACCCTGCATGTAATGAAGCCCGGATGAGCGTGGGATAATCTGGGATAAGCTCGCAGGTTCACACCTTTTTTGTGGTCGATACAACGGATTCATGTCAATTGGTTGACAAAGAGTAGACTGGTCACACACCTGGGGCCCACACAAAGTTCACAGTTTTTACTAAGTTCTGGTGATATCAGCACAAATGCACCGAGACACCATTTACAATTCTATTTTTAGATGTAAACTAATAGCTGCAACATCTGCAGAGCTGGTATATATATATGTTGATTCTACGGTTTCGATAGAACACGGATACTATATATGGTGTCCTGCTAACTGCATCCGGAAAACTAGTGAGCGTTGCTAGGAGTGGCCAATACCTTATAAGTGTGATCGTGTAGCGATTCACAAGGCAAATGATGGTACCAAAACAGATTGACCGTCTTTTTAAAAATGACTTTATATAGTTGTCAATCTTATATATCCCTCTGCTTTCAGCATTGGGATATATCCGATCGAGAATGTATCATATTTGTTTGACGTACGAAAGGAGTCAGCCAGTTTTCATATATTACCTTAGCCTGGTATAATCTTCCAAAGGATTAACGTAATGAACCCATACTCAAAAGGCTTGCGAGTATGGTAACCCATACTCAATGGACAATAAACAGAAAAATATGTCCATGAATCAGAAACATATTCATGAAATGTAGACGTGATCGCTTCAGCGACTGCTGGTATGTGACTAGACTCTCTCCCCTGTTCGGTTCAGACTGAGGGAAATATGTTAATGTCTGTTGTCAACCCTTTCCTTATTGGTTGTGTATGGGCACATGAGTCCAATCCTGCTAAAAAAAAGCCAACACCTCCACACCTCCAAGAGGAAGCGAGACACAAAACTGAAGGACAGGGAATCATTTTTTCCACAGAAGCATATTCACGTTTGGTCTGAGTCTTCGTTTGCCATCTCGTTTGGAGGGCTTCAAAATATATACACATGGCTATTCCTGAACCTGCGCGGGACACGGGCAAAACACTCGTCAGTTTCTTTCTTCATGTTATGAAGTTGAGAAACAGGTATTTAGAGTCCTACACCTATGTACTGTGCACGTCCTCGCCCATTGGGCAGGTGCCTCTCTGTTCGGGTTCTGGTGGTGAACATATTACAGGGCATTAGTAAATTGACCCCGGCGGTAGGGGTAAGATATCACCTGTTCCATTTCGCTAAGTGATGCCTTCACGTGTGAACCTTTCTGCTGGATGAACCCTCTTTCTGAAGCCCACAATCCCACACAACAGACAAACACAAGGCTAAAAACCCGCAATTTAAAAAACTCAAAGAGACACTCCTTCGAAGTACATATTCTGGAATCCCATGAAACTTGGGATCTTCACTCTTTGTTGGGAATTTAAGGGTTAAGTCAAAGGATGTGGTGCTGAGATATCAGCGAAGGGTTAAAGGTTAAAATCTGGGCTTGTGTGCATTAATGTGGGGACCACAAACGGTGCTCTTGAGGGTACCACCTGGATCCTCCGTTCTCCGTCCTCCAATGAATGACGGGTCGTAAAAATGGTACGGCTCTAAAGGTAGTGCCACATCTATAAAACTGCCCGTGCATAACCGCCTGCTTCACGGTACTAAGTTGGGGTTCCCTTGGCCAAAACGATTTTAGTTGGTGGTGCGCCTCAATAAAAGATCGGTACAATGTATGAGTAACACTGATGATCGGCTGTCAGGGTCCACGACAAACGTCTTGCCTACTGACTGATGTTTGAAGCCTGACTTTTTTAATCAAGGACGATATGATTTTATGTGTGGCACACTGTATTGGTCACTACTACCAAATTCTATTGTTCCTGCTGAAATAAGTTGGCATATTCGAAAAAGGACCAGCTTATGAGACCTGCCTTGTTTGTTGTGTTACTTGTATAATCAGTTGACCATCGTTTCCTAGCGGACTCTTTATTTTTCATTGTTGATGTACGTTGCTGAATATCACCTACATTGTACGGTAGCTCTACATCATTAAATAATGATATTTCCACAAAAGAAATCTCTGTGTTCCTAGTTTCCATTGACTGCTATCTCACTGAAATGCCATAAAATTGGTTGGCGATTACAAAAAATTTTGGACAGGTGGCAAATGTCTGCCAATGGAATCCTGGCTTTAGCCATAGTATTGTATGCTCGGCAATAAGCCACCATCACAGCCATTCACCCACCACCCCATACATAACCCTGAGTGCCTGCCAACCAATTAAATCACATCTAGCTCTAGACCTCTACATTGCAAATACATCAGGAAAAGAGGGAAGGCTTCTATCCTCGTCTCAATACCCTCACCATCCGTTAGATATTTTTGTAATCACTTTGATGGAAGCTTCTGAACACTACTGGCCAAACGTTGAGCAGCTCTTTTGAGATGGTTTATATATACAAATATATATATATATATACATATATACATATATATGTATATATATATATATATATATATATATATATATATATATATATATATATATATATATATGTATATGTATATATATATGTATACACACATATATATATATAATAAATATATGCGTTAATGTAGCATTGTTGAGTCGGTACAGAGAAGGAGGTAGCTATGAAAGCGTTATTACAATCCTCGGGGGTCAGTGCTTATGCACGCATGCAATTGTGTGTTTGGAATGTATGATAAATGCTGAGTCATTGTGGTGGGGTTCTCGTTCAGTACCTGGCTTCCGTCTAACATTGTGCACTCCTGAGGCCATTTCGCACTGTGTCATTCACAGCAGGCAGTCTAAGTAATCACACAAATTGGCGTTTTACGACAGCGGGAGAGGCTTCAGAATAGGATAATTTGACTTAATTACGTTGTTCTATCAATCAGACTCTACTAAAGAGAGAAATGGGATCACAATGAAACATATGATTTAAGAGGGTTTGAATATTTGATATATGACTAAATCGAGCCAGACTTGACTGTTTTATAGGTTTTTATTGATACTGATGGTAAACCATCGTTCTCCCAAGCAAAAAAGTAAAAGAGACCACAGCTAGAAGTGCTCCCGGATCCTGTACTATTTAATGCTATCGATTCTTATGCCAACTCTAATGAACTAAACCCAAGCTCTGTGGGTAAACTGCAACTTGCTTATTTCAAACTGCATATGTGAATTCTAGGACTTTTAGAGTGCTTTTTATTCAATCTATAAATCATGTTGATCATAATGTGTTATAGATACAGTATATTTGTTATATGAGGCGTTCTAATAATAAGTATCGGACAGCTACTCCTTTATATGGTCAGTAATCGTTCCAGGCAAATCATGCAGATTATTGCCATTAGAAATAACAATACCTATAGAAACACTGCTTTATTGGCCAACGAGGACGAATAGATGATATTGATAAGGAACCATCATATGCGCTTAAGTATCTATTAGATTTGTAGGATTTATCCTCTTATTTATCGTTTTATACCATGGGGCCATCGCTCCACGTTTGCTATACCTTTACAGTCGCAGACTAGCCACTCGAGTGCCCGAACGTTGCTCCCGAATTTAAGCGGATCGCATCGGAGTCACATAACCGAATCGCCGTTTAAAATGTGCCGGTGGGATGTAGATAATGATGATCATTTTCATGTAGACCTTCACACCATGTGGGATCGTCCGCGGACCGTAGAACTTCAGGATATTTGGGTAGACATTACCTAATCTGATATTCCCAATAACGATGTGTGGTGGCATTACTACCACCCGACCCTTGTTCTGATACTCAGCAAATAGCGATCCACATCCCAGTTTTAACCATGGTGCCATCTACAGGTATTCCATTAGAGAACTGATGAATCTTCCCCTCTCATCCAGTATATTCCCCTGAAAATACTGTATCATTATAACATTGTACAATTTAGAGATAGGTATCACAAACGTGGAGCAACGCCTCCCTGACCAACGTGTTATATCTAGGTCCGGTGAGCCGCCCTGTTGTTGCATCAGTCATGTGAATGATGACTTATCTAATGAGTGTTTGTGACATTTATAATACCGTGATTCACATTGTAGGCTCAAATATGAAATAAAGGGTTCCGCGGGATATAGAAACGCATCTTTAACAAACCATCAGGGTCTTATAGAGGAGGAGACATACTTGGGCCTCTCGTAAGACCCCCGTCCCTTCCCCCCTCCCCCACGCCAAGAATGTATCTGTGCGCCCTGTCACTTACTAGTCTTAGAGTATGTCAACACACTGAAAATATACTGTTTGTGTATATCATGATAGCCTCTTAACCATAAATGACAGACACAAAATGATTGAACAATCGTCTACAGAATTTCAGGTGGAACAGACTATCCTAGGATTTTTTAGATTTTTTTATGGAGGAGGGGGAAGGTGTTTTCGGTTTTATGTGCTCTTCGCACACCCCCACCTAAATCTGCCCCTGGTGCTGACTCATTTGACTCAAGTTGAAGAGTAGGTAAGTTGGGTGTTAGTGGAAACGTTGACAGAGACAAGCTGTAGGGGAGTGGGGATGTCAAGCGAGCAGCACTTGAGGTGCCATCCACCTGCTCACCCCACTGGCCGACTCCTATCTCACCCTCTTCACGTAAAGTCGCCCTGACGAGTGGCGCCAGCTGGTGGCGGGTAGGAGAAGCCCCATCTGGCGGCGGGGCGGGGTGTGTGTATCCGGCGCGTCTCGCGAGGTGGGGCTTCTTTCATTAAGTGTGGGTCAACAGCAATAAAGGCGACGCTGCAAACAGGCGGCGCGTGACCGGGGTCCGCGACGCACTGCGGGGGCTGAGAGCGGCGGCTCGCACGAGTTGCTCGCACGAGTTGCTCACACGAGTTGCTCACACGAGTTGCTCACACGAGTTGCTCACACGAGCTGTTCACACTAGCTGTTCACACGAGCTGTTTACAAGAGATGTTCACACGAGCTGTTCACACGAGCTACTCATTAAAACTGCTAGAATGAACTTTTTGCACGAGCTGTTCACACAAGCTGTTCACAAAAGCTGCTAACACGAGCTGTTTACACGAACGGCTCAGACGAGCTGTTCACACGAACGGCTCAGACGAGCTGTTCACACGAGCTGCTCACACGAAAAGTTGTTCGGTGTTTCGCGATAGACACATGTCTTTATGCTTAAACAAATTGTGATTTCTATTCACCAATGTAACTACATTTATGCAAATAAAGATCTTGAAAAAACCATCTATCAGTACCAGAAGTCAACAATTACAAATTAAGAGGGGTGACCACCTAATAGAATAGGGATTGAAGACCTCCTGACAACCTATGATGTAGATCCCCATATCGCAGCACAACGTATGATGCACCTTTTTATCGGTAGGTCATCGTAGTGAATTGGTTTACATTGTAGACCGCGTCCGGAAAACCTGATCTATTACTACGATTTCATCTTTCTTTCTGCTGCGATCCAATATTTCATTTGGAATCTCTACGATACGCTTCCGATGCCAAAATCGTAGTAGGTGGACACCCCACTTTAGACCACAGCGCAGTAGGAGGCAGGCGTAGAGAGGGGAGTGCGGGGCGAGAGTGGACGTCCTTAAACGAGGGTCTTTGTGTTGACGCCGGGTGTGGACAGTGGTGATTCGGAGAGTGGGGAGCGGTGATTGTTGGCGGTCTCTGCCGGCGACTGGGGATTTGTGGCGTCCTCAGCCCTCAGTCGTGTTGGTTCACGGCTCACACCACACTTGATACAATGATTGGATTGACTGTTAGAAACGGGAAAAAGGGACAGCAAGGCACGGATAATGAAAGAAGGAGAAAATAGAAAGAAAAGGCTGAGAGGATTTTAAAGCAAGAAACCACGTCCTTTACAGGGGAATGGGAGAGAGGGAGAGGTTCGTTGGATGAGAAGTTTCGAGTTGAAACTTTCACACTCCGTTCGTTCAAGGACTTGTTTACCTGTGATTCCATCTTATGATACCACATTCTGAATGAAAAATATACAGGTAAAGTGGACGTTTCTCAGGTATAAAATGGAAACAGAGTCGGTGTTGATGATGGAACTTTGTCCCTCGGTCTGTGTAGACGGAACTCCTGCTTCGAAGAAGAGTTAAACTACTCGGAACAGACGTCCTTCCGCCACCCTGACCCTGTCTCTATATAATGCGAGCAAAAGCCATTATGCCCAAAACAGGAAATATTGAGTTCCCTAAGTAGGTAGTACATCCTTTCCTTTCTCTCTCATATTCATTTCTCTACTTGTATCTATTTCTTCTGCCAACATTGGGCTCGAGGCTAGTTGTGTTAGCGCTGGTGGCATCTATGTTCCATATAAAACTACTGAAGGTGTACTTAACCCTTTCCACACAGCACCTGATTATCCTGACAAAACATCCCACTGCAGGCGTTGCCTCCAGTGGCACCACTCAAACCACAGGCACCTGAGGCCAAGTCTTTCTGGTGGCATGTGAATTTAGTATTCTACGATGGTGCTAGATGCTATTTTGTCGTTCTATACTTTACTTTCATATTCACTCTTTCCTTCTTCTTTCTGCATTTCCTCACTCAATCCTTTCAAGTAGATTAATCCAATATACAAAGGAGTTCTCTTGAGCCTCCATTTGTTTTTTTACATGCTGATTTTCACTTTACACACACCATGTATCTTTGCATGGTCTCTGTAAAGGGCAGAGAGACTTTGTCAACTAGGCGCCATCATTTTGATCCATCGTCAAAACAAACAAAGGGTGGTAGGTGCAGGTCACAATGGATCTCAATAGACCCTGGTCACAGATTTAGCCCCCCAACTAATGGCCTCATCCTCACAAGCCATGCTGGAACTCGCCCACTCTCCTGCCAGTTCCTTGTGTTACCTGGCTTCCAAAAAGGAATAAAGATCTGCTTGGAGACTGGAACTCCCAGTGAGCCCTCCTACAGTTTATGAAAGAACTAACAATACCTTTGTATCCTATACACTCGGTGACCAGCCACAAACAAGTGGGGCACAGGTAACTAGATACATGACACACACCGACACCAGCGACTCCAGCCTCAACGCGCAAGCGTCATCCTCTGATAAGCGCATGCGCAACATCATGCCAGAATGAGGCCGGTCACGTGACATAATACGGGTTCTTAGCCTCGACCTGAGCTCTTTTCGTCGCCTCTTCATCAGAGGACGGCATCTTCAGGCAGACCGCCTTCAGGCCGTGTTTTGCTTCTCATTTCTCTGCAGCTTTCAACCTTTTCTTTTTTTACCTTTTGCAGTAGGCACGCGAGCAAATCTGGTTTCGCTCGTCGGGCTGAGGGAGCTGAAGTTTGAGAGGAGAGAGGGTGTTCCTTGTAGGAATGAATAGGAAAGTTGAGATAAAAGCCCAGGGTATAAACTGGTAATTGTCGGGTAAGAAACCCCTTCCTGAAATAATCTCATGGAAAACGGGGAAATCATTTTAAGAGGCAGCCTGGTGTGAAACAGGATGTAAAGAGGAGGAGCAAGGTCCTGTGAGCAGATTCTTATTGAGAACGTTCTCGTCTGTCGCACTGAGTGTGTGCTCCACTGTCTTACTGAGTGTGTACTCCCCTGTCTTACTGAGTATGTATTCCTCTGTCTTACTGAGTGTGTCCTCCTCTGTCTAACTGAGTGTGTCCTCCATTGTTTTACTGAGTGTGTATTCCCCTGTCACACTGAGTGTGTACTCCTCTGTCTTACTGAGTGTGTTCTCCATTGTCGTACTGAGTGTGTTCTCTTCTGTCTTATTGAGTGTGCCCTCCTTTGTCTTACTGAGTGTGTTCTCCTCTGTCTTACTGAGTGTGTCCTCCTCTGTCTTATTGAGTGTGTTCTCCTCTGTCTTATTGAGTGTGTCCTCCTCTGTCTTACTGAGTGTGACCTCCTCTGTCTTACTGAGTGTGACACCCCTGTGTCTTACTGAGTGTGTATTCCCCTACCACTCTGATTGTGTACTCCTCTGTCTTACTGATGGTGTCCTCCTCTGTCTTACTAAGTGTGTACTCCCCTGTCTTACTGAGTGTGTACTCCCCTGTCTTACTGAGTGTGTATTCCTCTGTTTTACTGAGTGTGTATTCCTCTGTCTTACTGAGTCTGTTCTCCATTGTCGTACTGAGTGTGTTCTCCTCTGTCTTACTGAGTGTGTTCTCCTCTGTCTTACTGAGTGTGTCCTCCTCTGTCTTATTGAGTGTGTTCTCCTCTGTCTTATTGAGTGTGTCCTCCTCTGTCTTACTGAGTGTGACCTCCTCTGTCTTACTGAGTGTGACCCCCCTCTGTCTTACTGAGTGTGTATTCCCCTACCACTCTGATTGTGTACTCCTCTGTCTTACTGAGTGTGTCCTCCTCTGTCTTACTGAGTGTGACCTCCTCTGTCTTACTGAGTGTGACCCCCCTCTGTCTTACTGAGTGTGTATTCCCCTACCACTCTGATTGTGTACTCCTCTGTCTTACTGAGTGTGTCCTCCTCTGTCTTACTGAGTGTGTCCTCCTTTGTCTTACTGAGTGTGACCCCCTCTGTCTTACTGAGTGTGTATTCCCCTACCACTCTGATTGTGTACTCCTCTGTCTTACTGAGTGTGTCCTCCTTTGTCTTACTGAGTGTGTCCTCCTTTGTCTTACTGAGTGTGTCCTCCTTTGTCTTACTGAGTGTGCCCTCCTTTGTCTTACTGAGTGTGTCCTCCTTTGTCCTACTGAGTGTGTTCTCCATTGTCGTACTGAGTGTGCCCTCCTTTGTCTTACTGAGTGTGTCCTCCTCTGTCTTATTGAGTGTGTTCTCCTCTGTCTTATTGAGTGTGTTCTCCATTGTCTTACTGAGTGTGTCCTCCATTGTCTTACTGAGTGTGTTCTCCTCTGTCTTACTGATTGTGCCCTCCATTGTCTCACTGAGTTTGTCTTCCACTGTCACACTGAATGTGCATTCCTCTGTCCTATTTAGTCGTCTTTAGTTTAACCTAGTCGACACTTCGCAATATCCTCGCAACTACTCAGATATTACTGGGCGTCATCTCCGAGGAGAATACGACATTGAAGATTGAATTCATGTTAATATTGTGTATTTATCCACCGCATGGCGCTGTCCACCTATTTAACATTAGATCAGATCAATGAAGTGAGGATGACAGACCAAAAGGGAACTGCATTGAAATCCATAGCTTTTGAAAATATACCATGACTTTTGATTGCATAGTAACCTCACAAAGCAAAGCCGAGTGATATCATATAGAAAACCCAGACAAATGGCATATTTTCAGCGACTATGGATTGGGTGCGGCTTAGATTTCATCTCACCCCTATCACAGACTAATTGGCTAATGTTTGTTGAGTTATCGACCATTGAGTACTCTTTAATTCATGAAATATCACTCTAACTTATTTTTATAGTGTGTTTAGTCAAAGTGGAACAAGGAATCCATTTATCCTATTCACAGTGCACATTTGCGACTTATATTCAGAGCAAAATAATGTTACCACCTTCGTTTTACTGAGTAGTCATGTGCAAAGTAGGTAAAATTGAGATGCACATGGCAATTAGAACACACGTCAATAATAGCATCTTAGCCTTTGGATGAGTCTAAAATGAAATTTGCCCACCAGGTATTGTATCAAGAATGCATCTATTTTAGCACAAAATGCTTTTTAGGATACACAAGTGATACTTTTTAATTAGTTTTTATAGTTTTCTGTTGTTGTGGTGGCGCGATACATAAAATCCCATATTTTAGACCTAAAGTCCCTTTATCATAGACATTTTTAGCGACGATTTCGAGTTATTACAATTGTCATAGGGTTGTGTGCGCAAAGGGTCAAACAAAGGATGTTTCCTATCCAATTCTCTGTCAAGCATAGATCACATTCACTTTATCTTATAGCTTTTAAAGAGCAGTAATGCCCAGGGCAGTGTCGGGTTTCCTTAGCTGAACGCTGATGACAATGTCCACAGATGCAATAACTTTAATATAGATTTGTATCCGACTTTGAGAGATCAAATATCAATTTACTGTCTACGGGTATGATACCTATATGTATACAACAGAGGGAAACTCTTTGAAGGTCTAATGTACTAGATTGTACATCGAACATCATGAAAACTTCGGGTTAATAGAATGTCAGAAAACGAAACTAAATTACTGCATAGTCTCTGTGTCAAAAGGTTGAAAGATTCCTTGTCGTAGTGTGTGGGAAAGTTTGTCGTCGTGTGTTAGGAGCTCAGTGGGTTCCCGGCCTTACACATCCAACAACCAAAGTTTACATAATACTTGTGATATATAGCTGTAAAGGGATTACATCCTAAATTCTAATAAGATATATTGATAAATTATGCATGCAAATTAGATTCTCATTGATAATCTCAAAACAATGCTCCAAAATAAGTTCATGTGCCGCCCATTGTTACTTAAGTCAACTTCCCCCAAGCATTGTGGCCGTCCGCATTTTTTTCGCCCACCACTTCCCTCCCGGCCCTTACCGTGCCCTCCGAACCCCCTCACCGCCATTCCCGCCTCCTCAACACGCTGCACTCTTTCGCGGGGCGGAGGAGGAGGAGGCTTTTTGGGACCGGAGCACTTAGGCCGCGCGCATTAATCTAAAAGGCGGCGCGCTCGGGCGGCCAGTCACGTGACCATACTTAATCATGGCGGCGGTTATTCCATTCATGGCGGGATTTATGAGGAGGTGTGACAGAAACATGATGTGGATGGCGGTCGACCATCGGGCCAGGTGCTAGGTGGCGTCTCCTAGCGGGCTCTCCGTGCACTACAACCGGCGTAATCCCACGATCGGAACCCGGCCACGCTAATACAACTTTAGTATCCTTCATTTGCCACCGGAAGCCCAGGGTGGCTATTTGGGATTCGGCGCATGCGTTGTGTGTCACATCCGGGGATTTGACCTGATTAGCTCCATTCTTACAGTCATTGATCACTTTATGGGAGCCGTGTGTCGCCAACGAGGGTCAGGGTTCCCGGAACGTCTTCAAAAAGAATAAGAGGCTGGGAGGTCGTTACGGGCCAGTTAGGGCTGGTTTGTTTCACATTACACTCGCCCGACTCGGGGTAAGATACGAGCATGGCGTCGCCGCCATCTTGTTCGCCTCGTTTCCGGATATTCGCGGTGGCGCCACCTGTTGAAGCTAGAGGAAATCTGCATTTTTGGTAATGGTGTTCTATAGATAACTTGGCGCGGGAAGGGAGCGGCAGATACACACTTTTTTGTTGTTGTTGTTGTTTATTTATTGTTTTTCAGTAACAATCCAAGCATTTTTACATTTAGTATGGTTCACATATATACGTCAGGTAATACGATACAGGAAAATGTACAGATTATACAGTAATTTTGTTAGTTAAGATGAGGTAATGATGAGAGTTCTTGGTAATATTTCAAATATTTTGGTATATCTCTGCCATCAGTCTTTTCCACTTAACAGTCTTTTAAATGTTCTCATTGTATCACAATCTTGTATCTCCTTATCCAGTTGATTCCACCCATTGGCTCCTCTATAATAAGGACTATTGATCACAGTAGTGGTTCTAGTTATTGGCATTTTAAAGATAGTTTTTTCTCCTCTTCTGGTTGCTCTAGTTTTCTTCTGTTCGATCCAGTCCAAGTTGGTACGATGCTTGAACATTAAACAGAGTAACAGTTTCCTCCTTCGTGTTTCTAAGTCTTCCAATTTACATTGTTTTAGCATTTCTTTACTTGAACATGTTCATGACATTTTACCAAATATTATACACAGCCCTCTTCTGTTTAATTTTTCTAACATTTCATTATCTTTTTTTTTATACTTCCTATAATATATGAGCAGTATTCAAAATGGGGCAATATACTTCCGACATAAATTTGTTTCGCAGCATCCCAGGTCAAACAATTTCTCAATTTGGCAAATTTATACAGTTTACCCCATATTGTTTTGCTGATTCCATTACTATGTTTAATCCAGGATAACGCCTCATCAATAAACACTCCGAGATATTTGTAATGACTACATTGGGCTATTTTGTCACCATTCATTTCCAGATCTAGATTATTACATTTTTTTAATCTTGCAGGGGTCGATATCCACATAGATTTTGTCTTATTGACATTTACAGTTAGGCCACTTGTGCACCCTCCATAACCTTTGCCAACCCCTCGCCACCCGTATCCAACTCTCATACCCTTGGGAAACATTAAGAAGTGACCTTCTAAAACTATGAATAACCTGCAAGATGAGCCGGTATCCTGCCGATATCCAGGAAAAGCAGAAGCTTGAAGTTCTACTCATGTCATCGCATATTTACAAAATAAATTGCAGTAGTCATCCCACATCTAGATTATCTGTAAGTTATTGGTTTGAATTAGTCAGTAAAGCCTATATATAAATCGTAATAAATTGGAGGCCCCGGTGTTGCGGACAATTTTCAGGAAGGGAAGGTGTCTCCGTAGGTCCCGGCGTCTACTGCTAAAACTCATCTGCGATAGGTCTTACGATGCACCTACTCGAGTCGGAAGGTCAGCTGAAATCGTGGCAGTTCAAAATTTTAGCTTGATCACCTGGGACTGTGATATAAACTTTATGTAGAACATATCCATCAAAATATTTGCCAAGGGGGCCAAGGGTTAAGGGATAACATGGTTACATAGCCCACAGGAATGGTCGTATTCATGTTACAAAAGGGCGAGAACGGCATCCCTATGGACTCAGCCAGTACTTACAGTTATACATACATAAATAACATGCAAAAAAAACCATTATATTTACTTACGAAGTCGTTCTCTGCGGGCGTATTTACTACAGGCAAAAATGCACTCGAACATTATTTCTGTTGCACCCCTTGTAGCGGGTAGTATTTCATACACATTCGGCCAAAGGTATAAAATAATAATGCCCATGTGTATCTGGGAGAAAATACTATCCGTGTGCTGCTGATGGTTTAGGCCCGGCGTCCACCTACTACGATAGAATCGTAGACCTCCCGATATGGCACCGATACAAAATGTCAAAATCGGTGCCATATTGGGAAGGTGCAAAATCGTAGACATATGTCTAGACATGCCAATCCACCACGCATTGTATGGAGGTTTTATCGGTGTCTAATCGCAGAAACGTGGTCAACTGCCCCGATATTAGGTAACCTTCCGACGTAATTTTGTTTTTTTATCGGGAGGTGCATCGTAGAGCATATCGGTGCCATATCGTAGTAGGTGGACGCCGGGCCTTAATCTAGCCCGAACCGCATTCCATTGTATGGGTCTCAGGTTTGGTATTGTTTTAATCTCTATTAACATGTCATTAGATTCCCTATACTTAGCAAACACAAAAAAAACAGGGAACAAATGGTATGTTCATCATTGGTGAATGAGTGTTTGACCATAAAAAAAACAATCAAAACTCTGGGTTGTATTTTGTCTATGGGTAATTTTCTGTAACCCACTTGACACCCAGCCAACCAGCCATTTATACAACTGCTTTTGAAGGGTTCATATATCATATATCAATCAACAGTGGGTCAATGAAGCATTTGGGTCTCTGGTTATGGTCAGATGGGCACGCCTCTAAGACCAAGATATGGACCTTCTACACTGTACAATGTCACATCACATTATGCGTGAACACCATGCGACATTGGATAGTCTCACCGACCCCTGCATGGAGCTGTCCCATTACACTAATTCCATATAAGGAATAGAGTAGACCAAGTAGCCAATGACTGTATTCGCAGCAAACCCCGACCTTGACCCTGACCTCCTTACATGATATTTAAATAGCGCCTTGGGAAGGTTCTACAGTCGAGAGTTGACCTATAATCTAATGGGCCACAACCACCCTCACACTCTTCTATCAGAGACTCCATACCAAATAAGCACAAGCTTCATAAATAATCTGCTCGGAGAGAGTTGGGAGGGTCCCATGGTAGGTTGCTACAATTGTTACCATTTGCAGTGGTTGGTTTGAAACACAGTGTACATATCAAATTGTTTCTTTTTTCAAGAGCCATTTTCCAGTTAGAAGTCAATGCATCACAATACAAGTTCCTCCTTGTTGCTAGTAACTTGGCTGTGGTGTCAGCCATATAAATTAAGCTAGCTTCCTTCACTCTACCCTAGGTGTTACTGCTTCCCGTTTAACCAAAAACAAACTTTCTTTTCCTAGAGTGAACCACGATCTAACTACACCTTCCATTATTGTGCGTGTACCGAGTGTTGACCGGGTTGAAAATCAAACTCAGCACTGCTGAAACTTCACATCTACCCTATACCTGAATGCCCACAACATCTTATATTTAGGCGGCCTTGCCTTGTGCTTGTCGCTATGCGTGGTAGTTCCCTCAGTACAGGTAGAGGGGGTTATTGGTATGCCCCCAGTGCTTGTCCCATGGGGTACGTTAATGGCGTGCCTGGCGCCCACACCCCCTCCCACCCTCCCCGCCTACAGCGATGACAGGGTGCGCAGGCGCAACCGGAAGCTATTAATTAGTCTAGCGATGGCGCGCATGCGCTGTAGTCGCACGACCAAACATCAAGCAGTGGAGGTCAGTTGTAGCCTGTAGTAAAGACTGGGTAGCCACAGGGGGTGACCGCACTTACATATAAGGAGGGGTAGGGTGAGTTTGGGTGGCGCCTCATCTATATGTATATGGCTGGCTGCTGCTGTGCCCGCACTCTACCCATACCAAACACACGGCGCTATTTGCCTTTAATTCCCCATCGTGTGCGTGCGGCAGGGAGCCATGTTTGCCTCATCCGGCGGGCGAACATTGAATTTCAAATTTATTCATGTAATGACATGGACTCCGGTGACTCCGACAAGCCGCAGTCTCTATATGCAAGCTGATTAGGCCTTAGGCTGTTTGCTGACTGGGGTAATGCCGTCTAAGTATGAACAAGAGAACAGAGCCCCACACACACTCTATGCTTAAGGAAGGCGTCTTTTTGGGGATAGTTGTAATTAGTTATATATAGCATTTTCTCCACGTAGCAAAGCGAAGACCAATATTGATAACTGCTCTTGGAGGCAATTAAATGTGTGATTACTATTCTTACCCTACCAGTTAATGATCGGCAACCTTATAAAATACAGGCCAAACGTAACAAAACGCCACTAAATAGACCGTAACTAATGCTCAATACATATCATCTAGTATCAGCCCAATTTGCATGAGGCTGTTCTGCTTTATTTAAAAGATCTTACGAGTCTTTTCTTAAATTTTATGTTGATCCTCCTTGCCCCAGCGGAAGAACGATTTATTTTTAGTCAACCCAACTGTCTTTACTAGATATTACATAGAGAAAAATAGATGATTTTTGGACGGCCGGCCGTAAACCACGTGGGATTGACGCGTATTAGCACACGAGCGACAACGAGTGAAATAAGTCATAAACTTCAAGTGGTTTGAAGAGCCAACCTTCCCCAAACCATCAATTGTTGTATTTCTTACCCGTGGTCATGAATCATAATTTCTATTCTTAGAAATTTGATTAAAGCGAAATTTTGTTCTTTCCATCGACCGAATCGCCCTTATTGGCTGACGAGTCCGCCATTTTTGATTTGGTCGATATTCAGTGAAGGGCGAGACTATTTTTTGTTACTCACCGCACACAACTTTAGAGTTCATAAGCTAAACAAACATCCGAGTATTTGTTAAACGAGTATGTTTTGCTTAATCCATTGGTAAGGAAGTCGCAAACCATGGGTGCGGTACACACCCACCAATAAACACTGGGTAATAGTTTATTGTGGTCCAAGACATTGATAATGGTGATATCGTAACCCGTGATAACAACACGTAGGTATAGACTTTTGAAAATAGAGGAAATGAGGATAGAGCCGTTACCGTTATCCTTCTGCTACTAATAAATACTGTGGAAGGAAAATTATCTATAACAGTCAAATATCAGCTGAGACACATTTACATATTTTGGTGCCCATGGGGAGAAATAACCACCGTTAACATAATCCGTTTCGTTAGCAATGCCACGACTTGTGCAATTAACTGCTGCCGTGCTTTCAGTCAAACAGTGACCCGCCAAGACGACACCACACGGCCAGGGTCAGGTACACAGTCTGTGGCTAGTAAAGTGATTGTGTAGACGAGCTCATGACCTGCTCTCTACTCTGGGAGCAACTCCCTGACCACCGAGACTGCCCCACCTAGCGTTAATATGCGGCACTATGCACCACTGAGCCCCCAGCCAAACAAGATGTCAGCTGGGGTGATTGAGAGGGTGACCTCGCGGCCGGCACCCGCCTGACTGCAGGGGTTATGCTTTCATGAGGCAATACTCTACTAGCTGAAAATTAATTTACCGACATGAAAGACATACAGTGGAACCCCGCTAGGCAGACCTCACTCTTTGCTAGAGGTAAGTGGTCTGTGTTGGATTTGGGGTCGGGGGGGGGGGGAGGTGGGTCGCTTTATAGGGTAAAAGCAACGAGAAAACTTGTTTTGAAATAAGTGAAATACGGTGTTCCGTGCCGTATCAAAGTGTGCTGATTTGCGGGGCACCACTGTTAATTCCCCAGCCACACTGGCGTAAAATCTTCCGTGTTTGCCCGTCTACTACAAATACATTGCAATATGCAGCAAAAACGCGGATTTGATTAAACGTTAAAGTTGGAATGCGTAATAGAATGCAACAGGCGTCAGAATTAGTTTCTAAAAACTGTTAACCTTTCTCTATGCTCTTTTTGCTCGGACGTTGAAATTAGTCATTGTATGTAAAGCAGTGCCAGTGGACGGAAACGGGCTCAAAAGAATATAAGGCTCAGTGAGTAGATACATTCAGAGTATGCAGCCAGCACGAGATGCCAAACGTTTTCTGTAACGTAACAAATACGTCTCAATTTTATGCTAGTGTGATTGGATTACGTATCGTAAAATGCATTTATGAGCGTTGAATTCCAGTAGTAGATACGCACAACCCACGTTCTTTGTTATACATAGAAGTAACGCCATGAATTGATGTTCGTAGCATACTGGTGTACCCAAAACCCGAACTCTGCTGCATTCTTAAAGCAGGAAAAAGGAATGGTTGAAAAAATACACCCAAATGTTCTCAGCAACTGGTGCTGAAATCAATATTCAGTTGGACAGTATTTTAAAACAGGCATGCACCTCCAATTCAATTTAAATTCCTCAACCTTTTTGTGGGTGCTGCAAAATTAGCTTTTGTTCTTGGCTGGCCACCCGTGTTTTACTAAGAAAGGGAAAGGACTTGGATGAATGGCCCTTGGTCTTAGTGTAATGACTACTGTCTGAAACCTTTCAATCGTTTCTGGAAGCTTTATTCAAATATTGTTTTCTCTCTTAAGAAAGCATTGCGATAATGTGTCCAAATGTACACGTTTTTTCTACTATCTTTGTTTTTATCGCAACGACATTTAATTTTGGGAATTGGAAAACGCCAAACTTCGTTATTTTTATACTGTCATTGTCTGGATGAGTTATCAAAGACGGAACAAGCTTCACCTTGACTTTATGGTGACATACACACAGATGCCTAAGTGAGACATTTTCTTTTGATTCACAGCAGATCAGCCATTCAGCAGTGACATTACCTGTGTATTCAGATTTCATGTTCATAATTTACACGAATCGTTCTTTATTTCATTTAATGGATATGTTTAGTATCCGCTTCCTACGTTTTTGTTTAGTCTCCCCTTCATGCAAGTAAATTAAGAAATGATCTTTATTGCTAATCTAGTAAGTTTTGCTTGTCATTCTATTTTAGATAAAGTGATGGTCTTACGATGTACTAGTCTATCTGCTGGACCGCCTTAAATAGGTGATATATATTGATTTATGTGTGTGGCCATAGATATTGGAAACACGACGGTAAATATGCTATAACTATTATTTAAATTATGTAATACAAAAATGGTCAATTTACCATATATTTTTTCGCTTTTATTTTCCTGTGATTGGTTAAAAAAGTAATCGTGAGTTCCCATGACCAGGATAAAACTGTACTTTATATACTACTAGCATGAGTAAATATTAGAGAAACATCCTAAGTAAAACGTTGTATATCAGAAAGGGATATTAACTGGGGCCCACTGAATGATCTAGGCTCGAACATGTAAACCCTTTTCTGTACGACAAGGAGACCCAAGGACGATGTGGGTTAACTGGAATCAACACTTATAGACAACCTTATGGACGGCTAAGACTATCTTAGTGAATGAATATAAATATCATCAAACGATAGCCCCTGTACGAGGTTCAGGTAAGGGTTTTGATGTAAAAGCCTAGATTATTCAAGGGGCCCCTGTATAGCCTTTGCGGTCTTGGCAAAATGCTACTTGGACGGCCGTAGTATGCAAATTGATAATCGTCCCTCGTGTGATTCATAGATATAATATTTGTTTGTATTTTCTTCAATACGGTCCAATAACTGAATAAAATATCTTAGCAAACGATAGCATATTCACTGTGATTTATATCAATAGTAAAGGGTCTTCCTTTTCAGTTGACAGTAATAGAGTCACTAGCTGTAGACTACAGGTACTCACTCCACACACACAAACACGTATATATAATTCAATACAGCGTCTCTTCTATACTGAACCTATAGATCATACAGATTGCATTCGAGTAGAATAGGGAAACTAGTATATATATATAATTGACTTGTATTTGAAATGCTGAATAATAGATTCATCATTACCATGATTTTGAACTGCATTGTCACATTATCCTAGTAGTTTTGTTCTTTCAAAGGGAGTTCATATTTCAGGCAATCAATTTTACATCGAGATATCCCTTGGCGTTTTCTTTTGGCATGTTATAATGAAAGTCTCTATTTATAGGGTCTATTCTTACCCGCTTGATCTTTCAGCCGTGTTTTCAAGGTCAAGTATGAAGGATTACAATACGGTCGCACGACATAGTTGTGGTTCTAAATCTAACAGTTACATACAAGATTGTTTATGTCAAACCCTGGATATGTTCTTACATATACTTTGTATTGCAGGCTTACAGTCACGCAAAACATGTTGCACTTTTGACTTCCTACCACTCAGTTACCACTCTCTAATTCACAGCACAATATTTATGTATAAAGATGTAGATGCTGAAATAGTTGTGGGTACAGTGGCTATGTATCTTTTGGTTAGAGTTGTTACGGTCCAGCCCCCTCACTCACGTAGCACGATTCATGTCGCACCATTTAGTTACTGCTTTGAAACTAATAGCAGCGAACCTGAAGGTGAAGGTCAGAGTGTGGTGAAGGCGGTTAGCTGCAGCCATTAATCCAGGTAACAGACGACCAGCATACGTGGAGAGACATGGGTGTGGTCAGGGCCTTCGGGCATCAGTCAAGGAAACAGAAGACCAGTAAACGTGTAGAGACATGGGTGTGGCCAGGGCCTTCAGGCATCAGTCCAGGAAACAAAAGGCCAGTATACATGTAGAAAACTGGCCGTGGTCAGGGCCCCCTAGCATCAATCCAGAAGACCACTATACGTATAGAGAAAGGGGCGTGGTCAGGGCCTCCCAGCAATACTCCAGGTAACAGAAGACCACTTTACTTGTAAGGAAAGGGGCATGGACATGGCCTCCTAGCATCAATCCAGGTAACAGAGGACCAATATACATGTAGGGTTATGGGTGTGGTCAGGGCCTTCGGGCATCAATCAAGGAAACAGAAGACCAGTAAACCTGTAGAGACATGGGTGTGGTCAGGGCCTTCAGGCATCAATCCAGACCACCATACATGTAGGATTATGTGGTGGTTCTGTTTAAGGTGGGAGTATAAGGGGAAAGGGATCGTGTCTTGGGTGGGAGTATGAGGGAAGGGTTATATATATTCAGGGTTGGACCGAAATAAACTAATATCAGTACCCAACTCATCAGGAAAAAGGTGGATAATAAATACAACATAGAATGATTTCAGATAAAAGCGGCTGTATGTTCATCGAAGTTGCCTCTGCGCAATATCCTCGCATGCTCTCGGATATTACTACGGAGCATACGACCGCTTGTATCTGAAACCAGTCAACATTATGTACATATGTCCAGGTTTTGGGTATAGGGGGAGAGGGATTGTGTCAAGGGTGGACGTATGGGGTAAGAAGGTTATAATGCATCAAGGGTGGGAGTATAGGGGAGAGGGTTGTATATCCAGGGTGGGGGTATAAGGGGAGAGGGTTCATGTCCAGGGTAGGGGTACAGGAGGAGGGGGTTTATTTCAAACAAGGCACTTTACGCCTGCTCAGGTCACGGTGCTTTAGGCCTGATTGGTCGCTCTCACGCTCCTTCCCGTCAGTGCAGTGGTCAGTATTGGCTGGCAGCCTGCTATCACCTCCGCCATTAGGGGCGTGGTGCTGGTCAATTTGACCTTGTGTATAGCGACACTGGCCGCCTGCCCGCGCGTTGTCCGGCAGTAAAAACGCGCCCTACACTCATTCACCCGCGCCGTAGAGGGTCGGGGAACGGTCCGGGGTCTGTTTGAACAGCGGGTATTAAAGAGAACAGGGCGCTGATTCATTCAGTGTGGACATATAAAACCGGCAGTCGCTGCCCCGCAATGCGCCCGTCTGACCTTTGGATCGGGTGATTAACTCAGGGAACACAGCCCCTGCCATGTCTGTGTTATCGCGAGCTGCTTGCTATATGCCCAGAGACCGCTTTATTCTGTGCCAAACGTGAGTTGTGACTGCGCTAGCATGATTCCCTGGTTCCGAGGTCTCGCGATAGACTTATTTAATGGCACACATGAGTTGTAACCAGTCCAGCATGATTCCCTGTTTCAGAGGTCCCGCGATAGACTTATTTAATGGCACACATGAGTTGTAACCAGTCCAGCATGATTCCCTGTTTCCATGGTCCCGCGATAGACTTATTTAATGGCACACATGAGTTGTAACCAGTCTAGCATGATTCCCTGTTTCCGAGGTCCCGCGATAGACTTATTTAATAGCACACATGAGTTGTAACCAGTACAGCATGATTCCCTGTTTCCGAGGTCCCGTGATAGACTTATTTAATGGCACACATGAGTTGTAACCAGTCCAGCATGATTCCCTGTTTCCGAGGTCCTGCGATAGACTTATTTAATGGCACACATGAGTTGTAACCAGTCTAGCATGATTCCCTGTTTCCGAGGTCCCGCGATAGACTTATTTAATAGCACACATGAGTTGTAACCAGTCCAGCATGATTCCCTGTTTCCGAGGTCCTGCGATAGACTTATTTAATAGCACACATGAGTTGTAACCAGCCTAGCATGATTCCCTGTTTCCGAGGTCCCGCGATAGACTTATTTAATAGCACACATGAGTTGTAACCAGTCAATATAGCAAGTGCATGATTCCCTGTTTCCAAGGACTCACAATAAACCTTTTATATAAACCACATGGATAACTATGATAAACCTAAAACATAATCATGCAATCTTTAGGAACAGTAGTATTTAAGCGGTCTTTGATAAATCTAGTCAATAATTATATAACCTTGTGAGTACAATAGCATGATCCCCTACTTTAGAGCTTTTGGGATAATGCTATTCAACATTTATGTGCTGTTTAGCTACACTAGATTGATCCTATATCTGAGATCGACAAGAAACCTATTCAATAACCCATGTAACTGTCTGTATATTTGCAATGATCTCCTTTTTAGAGGTCAGTGATGATTCTATTCAATAATTGTGTGCTGTTTAGCTACAGTAGGTTAATTCACCATTTCAGCGGTCTAAGATAAACCTACTTATAGCGCATACAGTATATGACTACATTAAGATGATTGCTTATTTACGAAGTCTAATGGTAAACTGAGTGTGACCACGTTAGCAATAAACCTATAACAATAATCAATAAAAAGAGACAACGGATTCTTATTAAATGCTAATATGGAGGTAAAGTACTGGCTAGACCTTTCGGGTCTCAAAATGCCCCGCCGTTCCTTATAAAAGGCCTCAATCCACTGAGTTTTCGAGACATAACATCAAGCTGTTAGAGACACTTTTGACACACTACGACACAGAATTGTCAACCTTTCGACTCGCTGACAATGCGGGAATTTTGTGTCGTACTCTGAAACACTAAAAGCGGGTTCCCACTATCACGATTTGCGCCTCCGACACACTACGATAGCCTTACGATAAGCGTTCTGATGAAAATTTTTTTTTTTTTTCGGAAGGAACGGCTACCCACTTCCATGATAGAGCCGTTCCTTCCGACAGAAATTTCATTTTTTCATCAGAACGCTTATCGTAAGGCTATCGTAGTGTGTCGGAGGCGCAAATCGTGATAGTGGGAGCCCGCTTTAAGACTCAGAATATTTCAACTTTCCGACCCGGCTACGATACATGAGTCTTGGTTCACAGTCATGTCGTAGCCATGTCGGAGTGTGCGGAAGCAGTAGATTGCTTGTTTCCAATTGTGCCGCTACAATTACTTTTTATGTGTCCCTAATTCGGCAAAGATTGCTGGGTATTTTAGTGCAAATATTGACAGGAAAACAATGCCAGTCTACCACCCATAGTTGCGCACCAACTATTAATATATGGAGCATCTAAACCGGGACATTGAGAGTGCAGAGCATTAATCCTTTCTCAGAATATGTATAATAACAAGCATATGATTGGACTTGTCTGGCAAGACTCCATCTCCTTAAAGGTCAGGAGCACAATTGCCTTCCCATGTACAATCACAATAACTTACTTCACGAACAGATGAAATACTACTCTCCTTTTCAGGCACATCCGACGCGATCATAGTTTTAACAAGTTTTATACAATGCCGCGAATTTTTACTTCCATTTTCACAAACAAAATGTACATTGAATAAATGCAACTCTCAGCACAGCAAAATTGTTTTTGTTAAAATCCTCACTTTTTTAAATGCAAATGAACTGTCTATGATGTATTGGTTTATCAATCATTAACGGTTTGGGAAATTTTACTATGCATGGAAAAGGGTATTTAGATAAAGTGGCTTTCAATATACAGCTACAGAGCTAGAATTCAAACTGGAACAGGCTTTTTCTTGCAATTATTTAGAGAGAGTCAGAGAGACAGAGGAGGCAGTGTTGACTCTCCTCAGCCCTCTGGAGCCCCTCTCTGAACGCTATCGATAACACTGGTGTCTAAAAATAGCCCCCCGTCGGTGCCCACAAACTAATCGCGTGGCCGACAATTGCTTATTGCCTGGGGATATTTCAGGAATTGGTCTTGTCGAGCGGCCGACGCAAATCACCTTCTCCCGATGCGATAAATCTTTATCAAGGAGACACATATCGTAAGCCCGATGAATTATCCAAGTGGAAGTCCGGCAGGCGAGCGGGATCAGCAATCATTCACCGGCACTTCACAAAGTAACCTCCCGCCTGAGAATGTCATCTCCATCCAACCAAGCTGCTCCATAGAGCACCCAGCAGAGCCGCTCCCAACCCACCAATAATTCCTCTCCGCCACTGAAATACTTCAATAACTTCTCTCTAAGTGAAAAAGAAAAGGAAAATTTTTCAACCTAGGATGAGGAAATGCTGGAGTATGATCGCTAGCCGCGAAACATGTTCATTGGCAAAATTTAGGATGGTGGTGCTACATGAAATGTCAAATATTTGCGGTGCCTGCCGTTAGTGCTATTAGAGTAACGAGGCTTGTCCGGGTCACTCTGCTGCTCCAGTTTAATTAGGACATAAAATGCGTCGCTGATCAGTCGCTGGGAAGCTGCTGGGTGCTCTCTGAGCAATTGCTGAAAAACATACCGAGTTTCGCCTACGAAACTTTAAGAAGTTTTTTAACAGTTTTAATAATCTGAAATATGTCATAATAAGAACGCGCGACTTTGAGAGTTGGAGGATTTAGACTAAAAAATGATCGTAAAAATCAACCGTTGTTGTTTCACCGTGAAATGGGAAATGAGCCCTTAATTTAGTTAGTATGAACATATTTTACGATGCAAATTACGTAAAATCCTCACAATTGGCTTAATACATTAAAAACTCCTTAGAAAACTCACTAATTGGTGGGATACTGTCGCCTTAAGTCTCAAATTTTGAAAGTATTGTTAGCACTTTTCTTTCATTGCTTTTCATACTGCTCTGCCCATACTGCCAGCTTGTCTGTAAGCTCGCCCCTAATGATAACCATTCTGTAAGGCCCCTAGCCATAGTCAGTCGTTAGACTCTGCCCTTAATGATAATCAGTAAACCCACCCTTAACTACCATGATTCTTTAAGCCCAATCCCTATCAACAGCTAAACTGTAAGCCCTGCTCCTGGTGAAGATAGGCATGTCTACTGGTGTTAGGGTCGGGAATGAATAAAGTGAAAGACTCCGGGATGCAGGATTGCAGTCAATAGAATAATCCAACCATGTGCTACTGTCTAAATGCTTCATATAATCCTGAATGCCACTAACAGAAGTGACCGTCAAAGAGCATCTAGGCACCTCACACAGAGAACAGAGGAGGATGGCCTCGTAGGTTGAGGGCTAATTCACAGCCTTTCCATATGAAAATCCTGAAACCCATTGCCAGATTTATGGTCACAAACTTGCCAAGTATTTCAATATTGTACGGTGTATCTGCTTTCTGATTTGTTTATATCACATCGTTCAAGAGCAAATGTTGGCGAACCAGCAGGGGTCTAATTCTCCTCCTAGTGGCGTCCCGGAGAACCAAATCTAAACCCCTATTTATGTGTTAGTTTCGCAAACTGAGCCTCCGTGGTGAATGAATACGAAACGAAGCCTTGAGGACCACCGCAACCAAAGCCTTAAAGACGCTCAATTGTAAAATAGGGATTATAAAGTGAGGAGAGGGAACACTAAAGGGGACCGGAAAACGTGACCCGGATACGAAACGGGCCGTTGAGAGTGAGCCGTGAAATGAGACGTCGACGCCGTCTACCGGGCAGTGTGAGAAGTAGCCTGGTATTTCAGAGGGACTTCACACGAGTCTGTCTGTCTAATCAGAGGTCTGTAAAGAAAGTGTGTCTGTCTAATCAGAGGTCTGTAAAGAAAGTGTGTCTGCCTAATCAGAGGTCTGTAAAGAAAGTGTGTCTGTCTAATCAGAGGTCTGTAAAGAAAGTGTGTCTGCCTAATCAGAGGTCTGAAAAGAAAGTGTGTCTGCCTAATCAGAGGTCTGTAAAGAAAGTGTGTCTGCCTAATCAGAGGTCCGTAAAGAAAGTGTGTCTGCCTAATCAGAGGTCTGTAAAGAAAGTGTGTCTGCCTAATCAGAGGTCTGTAAAGAAAGTGTGTCTGCCTAATCAGAGGTCTGTAAAGAAAGTGTGTCTGCCTAATCAGAGGTCTGTAAAGAAAGTGTGTCTGCCTAATCAGAGGTCTGTAAAGAAAGTGTGTTTGCCTAATCAGAGGTCTGTAAAGAAAGTGTGTCTGCCTAATCAGAGGTCTGTAAAGGAAGTGTATCTGCCTAATCAGAGGTCTGTAAAGAAAGTGTGTCTGCCTAATCAGAGGTCTGTAAAGAAAGTGTGTCTGCCTAATCAGAGGTCTGTAAAGAAAGTGTGTCTGTCTAATCAGAGGTCTGTAAAGAAAGTGTGTCTGCCTAATCAGAGGTCTGTAAAGAAAGTGTGTTTGCCTAATCAGAGGTCTGTAAAGAAAGTGTGTCTGCCTAATCAGAGGTCTGTAAAGAAAGTGTGTCTGCCTAATCAGAGGTCTGTAAAGAAAGTGTGTCTGCCTAATCAGAGGTCTGTAAAGAAAGTGTGTTTGCCTAATCAGAGGTCTGTAAAGAAAGTGTGTCTGCCTAATCAGAGGTCTGTAAAGGAAGTGTGTCTGCCTAATCAGAGGTCTGTAAAGAAAGTGTGTCTGCCTAATCAGAGGTCTGTAAAGAAAGTGTGTCTGCCTAATCAGAGGTCTGTAAAGAAAGTGTGTCTGTCTAATCAGAGGTCTGTAAAGAAAGTGTGTCTGCCTAATCAGAGGTCTGTAAAGAAAGTGTGTTTGCCTAATCAGAGGTCTGTAAAGAAAGTCTGTCTGCATAATCAGAGGTCTGTAAAGAAAGTGTGTTTGCCTAATCAGAGGTCTGTAAAGAAAGTCTGTCTGCATAATCAGAGGTCTGTAAAGAAAGTGTGTCAGTCTAAGAGGTCTTTCAATAAGTCTGCCTAATCAGAGGTCTGTAAGGAAACTATCCTAGTAAATCAAAGGCCTGTAAAACAGTCTGCCAGCCAAATAAGAAGTTTGTCGAACAACCGAAATCTAAGGTTTGTAAAATGAGTTGCCAGCCTTCAATAAGTCGAACCTGTGGGGTTTTCATTCAACTCTTTCAGAGTGGGATGTGTTTATCTGACAACTAGATTAATTGGAGAATTAGATTAAGTAAAACACATGAATTCTGACAGTATTTATTTACATGTATGTCAAAACATATAAGTGTGTAACTGAAATTGAAAGCTGGTTCATATCATATCATAGTCAGGTTTTACATCACAGTGACGCATTCTTTAAACAGGAAATAGGGCACCATGATGCCATGGAACGAGTGGGATTTGAATCCTATATCTCGGTTTTCGTACTTTAGATGTTTGCGGCTCTACAAGCAACCGAACCGTCTATTCCAACCCCAAAACGCACATCAAATTAGGCACATCTCACTTTTTAGTAGTCCTCTTTTGGTTCCAATGTGCCTGCATTTAACTTCAGAAGTAATCCGCCTAAGAACTGTTTGAAAGCGTACACACGGAAGTTCTAAAACACCAGAAAAAAGGCAAAGCATGTAAAGCTCTTTCAAAGGTGACTATAATTGATAAAAATGAATTGGCGCCCTCAGTCATTCACTAATTAGATATTTTCACAGAGGTTGGAGATGTGTCTGCTCTTTTGCTTTTAGTCATCACATTAACTAACCTCCAAGGACAAACACATTAAGCAGTAAATATGCAAATATGGGTAGATATTTCTAGATAACGGTATACTCCAAGAGGGTAATGCATATAAACTCATTTCCATTGAAAATTATCAATTGAAACTGTGGTACAAAAGATCAAAGCATGCCTTATACTGTAGTGCAATTGGAACAGTAAGATTTCAATGGTTTTGTGGGAAGAAGTACGCAAACTTCCCCTCAAACAAAAAAAAGTTTGATTATGCTCATATAGCTCTGGCATTTGTACCGTTACATTTGTAATGATTTCACAAAGAACCTAAATAAACTCCAGCACATAAAGGTGCATATCAGTCATTGATACTCATATACAGAAACTACCCCACTCCTGATACAAAAGAATAAAACAATTCAAATTATATCCCTCATGCTCATATATAGTTTTCCCAATTGTGTCTTCACATTCATAATGATTTGATATAGAAGCTAAATGAATTGCTTCACAAATAGATGTTTAATGTGCAGTGATACCTAACTGCACAAGTCGTGCAGGAGTTGTTCTGTGGTGGGCAGAAAAAGGCCTGCAGTCGGCAGCTCATATTACAAACACGGAGCGCTCCTGTACGTAATCGATATATTAGGCCCTACTTATCTGTCCCCCTGGTCTTTTCATCTGAGTACAGAACTCACGTGACGACCCTATAGGCGGATACCGCGTTACACTGCCACAAGGGGGCGCCACTAACTCTCCGCACCTAGACGGGCACTCCGGGATTATTGTCAGCCACATAGCATGTCAATAAAACGTCCTGCTCTAAAAACTCGGCTTCAGTTGGATCAAATGTAATATTGAATTTAGCCCCAAGGAGGAGCGGCTAGTTGGTGCGGAGCAGCCCTATCATGTGGGGGTCTGTAGGGAGTGATTGGTCTGCTAATGGATGCCGATAGGACGTTCTGTCTGTGAGTGATAGATAATACCGGGATATATACCAAGGCCCAGCAGTGGTGGGTGTGCCTGAGGCTATATCTACTTTGTGGTGGCACTGTAGGTGGTTACCTGTTACAAATCCCTTTGTAAGAGACTGTATAGTTTGCTATGTTAGATGCTATGTCGGGTGTTAATGCCCAACAAAAAACCTCCTCAATCGCGTTATAGTTGTGTAGGAGTATAGTTCGAGAATGCTTCAAAACATAAGAAATCGGCAATTGGAAGCTTGAGATAATGAATCCCATTTTTTAGGGGTTATGGTTCCAAAATGCAGTCAGCAGGCAGTTGAAACTAATAATCAGAATCACTGAAGAACTGCATCGATGAACCCCAACCACTGACCGATATAATGAAGGTATACGGAGGGGAAATTGAAAGAGGTTTTTGCAACCGGGGAAAACCTCACTTTAAATGTATAAACTATAATGAATGATATCCAAGCATGTGATGCTAACACATGAAGCTCTTCCTATGTAGTAAGTCCTTGATATAATTATCCAGTATGAGTGATAATAAAAGTTATTCTATTACAATATACAATATAACTTTTTATAGTTGTGTAGCAGTATAGATAGAGAATGCTTGGAAACATTTGCGAAAATCTCACGAGTAACGTCTTGATTTTCATAGATACAATAAATACACAATATTGACTGCTTTCAGACACAGGCGCTCGTATGCCCCGAGGAGTGGACCCGCAGTAATATCCGAGCATATGCCAGGATATTGCGTTGGGTTAACTCCGAGGAGCATACGACCGTTTTTATCTGAAACCGATCTATATTGTATTTGTTATAAACCTTTTCTAGACAAGTGCATGTCAATATCAGTAGTTTTAGTCATGCACTATTTTAACGTAGGCACTATTTTTCTGTATGCATGCCCCGGTGCATAAAACTTATCCATATGCGCCGGGTATGTCCATAGAGACTCCCTTTTGTATTTAGTGGATAGTAGAACAATATATTGGCAACCATACATTTATTTCTTCATATATTTGATCCGAAATCGTGATTGGCGGGGAGGGGAGAGAATGCCTACAGCAATGGGACCTAAAGAACCTCACAATACCCATACATTAAACACATTTATTTAAATAATCTATTATCATATAAAAGGGGTTTCCCTGCATTTCACTAACGTTCAATTAATACAAATTGATATAAAAGGCAATATCGGGGAGGTTTTATGAAAAAAAACAATGCGATTATTTAGGCATAGCCACTGTGCCATTCGTCTGATCCTGCACTGACATTAGGAAATTGGTTTCTGATGTTATCTTACCCAGGATTTCGAGTAAAAATGTCATGTATATATGTAACTGGAGAAGCTACCTTCATAGAAGACTCAGTACACCGTCAGAGTGACGTATGGCCGCCATTTTGTGATTTATAAATCCTTGCATCTGATTGCCTTCATATCCATAACGTTATCGTACCCAAGGCCTATTGTATATTCCATCAATTCATCTAATCTCATTTAATTCTTATCCACAACTATAACCGGGTTCCCTATGTTAGGTCTATAGGGCACAGAGTGATTGGCAGTTTCGCCATAATCCTCCAGGAAATTGTTGGATAGTGCCACAATGGTTTAGGGACAACCACTATTGTCTGCTGTTGTAACCTATAGTTAATCGTAAGAGAAAACTAAAACCTCTCTATGGTAATCCGGACCATATATTTTTGATCAAATCCATCAATAACTAAACCCGTCACCTGCTGTTTAGTTTTGGCGTCGGGGAGAGGGGAGGGCAAGATGGCCGCCACCATAACACAATTACTATGTGTCCTATAAGAGAAATAAAAGCAGGGGCCTACCTGTCGTCCACAGTGTTGCCGTCCATGTTGATACACGAGATGTCGCGGTGTCGCTGGCCGAGCACACCGATGAAGTCTCGCAGGCGGCGCTGCTTCTTGCTGTCCACGTGTTGGCAGGGCTTCCAGGCGCCTACCTTGTACCTGAAGGCATTCCGTCCACTCCGCTGACAGTGAGTGCGGTAATCACAGCGCTTACTCTGCGACAGAGACATGCACTCCCGCCCGCCGTGCTTGGGCAGCGCCAGTACGGTCCTATAACGCGTCTGGTTGGCCATCCAGCACTCGTCGCACTGGTTCCACGGCCCGTAGTCCGTGAGGATGCAGTCCACGGGGCAGGTGAGCTCACAGATCTGCTCCACCGCGGGGCGCTCCTCGAAGTGCTGACAGATGTACTCCGGTGCCGGACGCTCACCGCACTTGGTGACGCACGTGACGTTCCGGAACTGGACGCCATATTGGTAGTCACATGAGCCGGACCCATGACGAGGTCGGCACGGCGTCCACGGTTCCCGCTTCCACAGGAAGTGGTAGCGATGGAAGGGACAGATGTGGAAACAACGCTGGGTGGTGGCCGGCTTGGTACGGGGGTTACAGTTGTTCTCCAGGGTGGCCCAGCCGGTCACGTGGGCACACCAGACGTCACGTGATTGAATGCCCCCGTCACCACAGGTATGATGCACACACGACAGCCACGCCCCTGGTGGGAGAGAACAATAGATGATATTAAAGATGATGGTTTTAAAGATTTTAAAGATTTGGTTGAATGTGCTTTTCATCCACATAGACGTAGAACATGTTTTGTATGTCCTGATCCTCACAGCGAGAGAATGATATTCATTTCTGATACAAATCATAACTTATTACAGAAACATGAAGACATTTCCTGAAACATTGACATACATTACAAAAAGATATCCAATAGAAAAGCTCCAAAATACCAAGGGGGTTAAGTTATAAAACATAAAGCAATATTGGTAGAAAACAATACGCAGGTAATACATTGTAGGAAATTTGTCCACATTTGATGCCAGTATAGAAACTTGTACTATGCGTTACACCCTTGGACATTAGCTTAGCGACATTCACTAGAATCCCCGTTCATAGGTCTGTTGCTCCGGGCATCACCACCCACCAATCATCTCGTCTACTCTGAGTTTATTGGATATCTTTAGGAGAGGTGGATGATGTCTTGCAGATTCTGTTTTTATGACACGAAACACTCATCTAAAGATATTTGGTAAGAAAAATAAGTTATCAATACCACTATGTTCACATGTATAGGTCAGTTTCAAAAGATGGTAAAATCATCTTAAACGTTTCTGCGTCTACCTCTCTCACTACGTGAATAATCCAGCTTTCATAACCTGACAGTTATCTCCATATTTTTCTGCTGGAGACTCCCGGTGTATGTCTAGAATTATTCCCAAAGTATGTATACCAGGCTCATTTCATTAAGTTTAATCTTTGCCCTCAATTCCAACAAAAATGATACAGATGCCCATATATGGTGAGCGACCCACGTACAATGACATAAATAAAAACCCTTGTTCATTTCTAACATTAAAGCCCTGCATCCACCGAGCTACTGACACACTAAAGCCAAATACTCTTCTCCTGATTTCGGAACATTGATGTGCCTTTGTCGGCGACAAAGGAACGTCAATTTGTCTCAGGCAAGGCATCCTAACGGAGTCAGCCCTAGTCAGTAGATATAGGACAGCTAGGCAAGGGTCAGCCAACGATCAGTGACCCCCCCCCCCACACACACACACCTCCTTGAGGTGTTCTTTTGTAACTGACGAGTTGTGGTTCAATGTTCCTAAATCACTCGCCAAAAGTTTATCAACATGTTGATAAATCCAGTCACCGACAATGGAACATTGGTAAATGGCCCTTGATTGGGTGGCCACCAAGGGCTGAGGGGTTACGTAATTTGCCTGTGACAAGTTTAACAACTCCTATATGATTCGGAAGATGTGTATTGGGCTTTACATCATGATGCGTGTACTGATACAAAATGATATTGCGTTAGAAAGTCAACTGTAATCCGTGGCCGAGACACCCAAGGATGCTTCCCGATGCACGCATCGTAAGGCCTATCATAGAGTATCAAGAGCTGAGTGTACGCCGGGCCTAACTTGCCTAAAGTCTATGCAAATTGTAGCTTTCAAGGGTCCTGTAATACTCTATTCATCTTCAAAACACCATCTACTAATATTGCAAATCTTCTTTCTTATATAGGAATAACATTATAACTGGAAATATCCTAATATCTTAAAAGAATATTTCACCGACTTCACAGGAAATCAGCAATAGTGTTTTGGCATATTGGGTTCGACGCTGTCCAAGCCAGAAGCCTATGTTGATTTTTTTTGTAACATAAATGACTAAATGTTGTATTTCTATGGTATCTACATGACACATGAATTACAAGGGGGAGGGGGGGAATTATGAAACAAAAAACGCAATATAAAGTCATTTAAGATTTCCTAATCCAACAGTTCAAAGATTTGATATCATATATGCCATGTGATGTCAACGTACCACATGACTTTGCTGAAAAATAGAGTGTTGTTCCTATGAACAGCCTACATCAGGGATTGAATAAATGCGACAAACATCTACATTATATCGACCGAGAAATGAAAGCGAATACCTCCTAATCATCTAAACCATTTATGACATAAACGACATCCCCTGATCTCGCACTTGCCTCTACATGTGTGGGAATTTTGTAACAAGCTTAATAAGCACACATATACATGTAGGCTAAAATATACTCCGTATGTGCATATAACCTTTGTATTGGGGATTATTTTTCAACATGACCATGGTTCTAGCCTGTCATCTTGTTATTTACCAAGCCAGCATTACAAGACATGGCCTTATCCCCCCCCCCCCCCACACACACACCTCCCTCCTCCTCCTCTATGTTTGCGCCTTACACCTTACCACAGTCCTCAATGATCTATCATATCCCATCATCCTTTGTCCCTTCCCTCAGATCCCGTCCGCAACGAGATTCTCGCGATGATGTCACGTGACCGTGACCTTCCGCACGTGACCCGGATCAAAGAGTGGCCCTGGTGGCGACCTCTATTACAGCGTGCGTCTGCTGGGGTCAGGGAAGTCGCCGCTCGTCGTAATGGTCGAGGCACGAGCCGGCGACCAGGTCTTGCTTTTAAGGCTGTTTTTACCTTATTTTTAACAACGTTTTTAACGGCTATATACACAGAGGCATGCCGCCGAATACCGGCATCCAGCTCAGCGGGGCTATGAGCTGCCATATTAGTCCGATCAGTGCCCACCAGGCGGTGTTACTCACATCCGCTTCCTTTGTAGTTCCGGCTCCGTGCGCATTTATACACTGGCTCTATACACTGTTGCGGATTTATCCCGCCCTTGGCTGGTCATGTATTCTTGCGCTAACAGGCTTTGTTCCCTGGCCACCCTTCTCTTTCGGAGATGTATTTCACATTGAAATCCTGCCAAGCGAAGCTAATATCAAAAGAACCCCTCCCCCCAACTTTGTAAATGAGTTTTACTGAACGCCCGCCCGACGCCTTCCATTGGCGCACCGCCGCGCCACTGACCGGACGCTGTGACGTCATTGATGACGTATTGTGCGTCGCCAGGGGGTGACGGCCGGCGGGCGGCGGGTGTGAGGATGGGGTGTGGATGGAGGGAGGGTGGGGAGGGGGCGTCTCCTCCACACCTTGGCCATGTTTGTGAATAGGATCCGCGGGCAGAGGATTCAGCAGCCGCTAGGAGGCGCCCCTAGCTCTAACAAAAGGCTCACCAGGGGGCTCTGTCGGCGGCTGGATGGTCTTACAGGAGACGCCCGCCGAGACGCACCCTCAAGGAAAATAGGATTAGACGAAGGCGTGAGGAGAGTCGACAGGAGAACTGTCACAGCGTGGGAAAGTTTGAATAATCAATACGTACAGGCTCAGCCACACTGGTCGACTCTGATAAACCGCCGGCCCAGAGAGCAGCTCACTCCTCCAGGCCTCAGCACCGAGCACATTGTGAGCAGGAGTGAGCGATTCATGCAGGTTGACATCCATTAAAAGGAGCTGCTCTCAAACGGGCCACAAGTCCAAGTCCCTCAAACTCATAGTTTCTGTCCCTATTGTGTGCCATGGTGAAACATGCATACGTCATTCAAATCGCATTTAGGCAAATTTTGCCATATATATGCCACACTCTGATGTCTTTTTGGTCAGGTCAGGTTGATATCTAAATCAAAATCTAACGCTCCCACCCTTTAAACTTTTTATGAATCTAAGTAAAAAATACTGGAGCAGAACTTTGCTCCGACCGTGTGCGAATTCTTTTCAAATCTAGGTGTAAAATACTGGAGCAGAACTTTCCTCCTGACGTTTGTGAATTCTTCGTACATCGAGGTGCAAAATGATGGACCAGAATTTTGCTCCCACCCTGTGTGAATTCTTTATAAATCTAGGTATAAAATACTGGAGCAGAACTTTGCTCCCACCCTGTGGGGAGCTGGTGGTGAACTATCGGGCGTACTATCGGAGAATGAATAAGGAGGTGAATATGCCGACGTGGCCGCGCCGTGTTCGCCTGTTTGCCTGAGTGAGTCTTATCACCCTGCTCACTCAGGGCCTTCTCTGGTCTGCTTGAGTAACTCCTGTCAGCGCGCTGAGCTTCCTGCATGAAGGCATGAAGCAGAGTGGAGTATCTCCGAACCGCTCAGAGCTACACAGAGCCCTCGAGAGTTACACAGAGCCTCACAGGGCAACACAGAGCCTCTCAGAGCTACACAGAGCCTTCGAGAGCTACACAGAGCCTCACAGGACAACAAAGAGCCTCTCAGAGCTACACAGAGCCGTTCGGAGCTAGAAATAGCTTCTCAGACCCACGCAGTGTTACTCAGACCTACTCAGAGCCTCTCAGCGCTACACAGAGCTGCACAGAGGCTATAAGAGCTACATAGAGTCTCTCAGGCCGACATAGAACATCTTAGAACTACACAAAGCCTCTCGCACCTACACAGCACCTATAACACCTACACAGATCCGCGCAGAGTTTCACAGAGCCTCTCAGAGATACTCGCTACTGCCCTGTGTTGTTTGGAGATATTCTGAGCTTGATATGGATATCAAGAGTTGTTCTGAGCTGTTTGCTGCAGTTTGTAGCATTTCCGATCTGCTCAGAGCTGCTCACACATCTTTGGTGTTATTCAGTGTTGTTCATAGCTGCTCATAGCCGTCCGATGCTACTGAGAGCTAACCTTTGTTGCTCAGCGCGGTTCAATGCGTTTCAGGACAGGTTAGGCTTGTTCATTGCTGCTCAGAGCTGTCCATAGCTACTCATTGCTACCCAGTGGTGTTCAGTACTACTCGGAGCTGTTCATTGCTGCTCAGAGCTGTTAGGTGCTGCGCAGAACGGTATAGAGCTGATCAGAGCTGCTCATAGTTGCTTATTGCAGTTCAGATTTGTTCAGAGCCGCTTGAATTTGCTCGGAGCGCTTCAGTTCTGCTCAGAGCTAAGCGAGAGTTATCCGAAGTTCCAGACCTCCTGAGATTACTACATCTTGACGCTGGTGAGTAAAGCCTAAAGCTCCTCATAGAATCTTTCCGAGGACAATCAGGCAGATGATTGTTATAGACTCTTGGACGGATGCATTTAGGAATCTGAGAGTGTGTGATAATTAGCAGGTTAAACTCAAGGTCAGTTTTCCTTTTATTATACACTTTCAAATGTTTTGAATTGATAATGAATTCCATGTAATCCCCGACAGGCTGTACATGGTTTTACGATACAGGGGTAGCAGGTCAGTAAATATAGTGTGAAAACTCACTGCTTGTTTAATCTGTGAATTGTTACTAACTCACAAATCGACGAATACTGCCATTAGGCGGGAGCGGCGTATTACCAGCCTGTGAGTCAGTAATAATTCACAGATTAAACGCCTGGCCTGTTTCACCTTTATTGTACACCTTGGTATATTCTAATTCATTGGAATTTCCCTTTCATCGTCATTGTAAATCTTAAGTGTGCATGCAGAGCTAGCCGTTCATGCGTATATGGCCTTGCTACGTCGATGCAGTCGGTAACATTATGATACTGTAAATATATTCATAAAGGTATTTATTAAAATTCTGTGCCTTTTTGCTTATTTGGTTCAGATCTACAGTGGCAAAATGGGCCGTACATATCACACTGGGCCGTACATCATATTTTTTATCACTGTGAAAATTGAATTGATTACTATATACTGAGCATAGGTCAATAGGCACTTATGCAAAAGTGTATGATAAAAGTCAAACTAGATTCCACGTCGGAGATAAAATTCTAGAATAACAGGGTAATGCGTAGCTATATACGAGATGCTCTCAGACATAAGCATATTTGCACACCACTATCATGAAGAACTGTGTTGGAAATCAAATTCACAGTGCTAGAGTGTTATCAGTTGCTTTTTGGATCTTCCTACATATCATCTGATAGACATAAAGACCAGTTTTCATATTTCATATCATCCAAATATAGATACAAGATGCAAAATCAGTTGGCAAAGGATATTGATATTGTTGAACAGATATATATATATATATATCATGAAAAATAAAACATTACGGATTCGCTAACTTGACATTTCATTTACTCAATCAGACTAAATTATGAAAAGGATATATACATATTCGGATAACTGCGGAAGATATATTTGTTCATGTGTGTTTGACTGCGAGTTCAAGAAACATTAGATCGGGAATAGGACACAAAGTCCAGGATAAAACTACACATGGGAAAGTGGGATGTTTAGAAGTGCACAACCCATCACTATTGCTACTATTCAAAGCTACCTTTGTAAAGATGAATAGCCATGCAAATCTGGGTAAATCGTGATAGAAATGATTTATTCCTGTTTGAAAAGCAGCATTGGTAATCCATTTCCTTGTCGATGGCAATAGCGATTGTTTTATTGCTATAACTCATTCTTCCTTAGAACATAATGGTCGGGCAAACCGGCACTTTGAGTCTGGGAAAACTGAATTGATGTGCTCCTAAAACACTCTGGATACAAGGACTAAGGCGTCCTCACAAAACGATGGCGTATTCACGTTTGTACACACAAACTGATGACGTATTAACATATCCGGTCACTGAAACTGAGACCCAATTGTCATAGGCTGGGGGAAAGATACCAATCTGACTAATCAATTATCCAGGAACATGCATTAAGAGAAATATTGAGATATTCAAACGTAATAATCATATCTATACATTATACGGTCCTCCAATCCTCACACAGGTATTTAACCCCTTTCCTTTCCCCTTGTCAACTCTCATCATCGATCTTACAAGCTGTGATTTTCTTATACATTTCCCAGAGCCTGTTTTATCCACTCTAGACTCGCCTACTTCTGTTCATATCCAGACACACGGTTCCCTGCAAGACGAGGAATGACAGGAATAAAATCGGTTCCGCTGTATTTATCCTGCTGCAATGGCAGAGTTTTTTCTTCTGGCCTGTGTTTTTTGTCTCTCTATGTAGCCGCTGACAGACAGGACTAACAGTGAAGTGTGGTGGGTCTGTAAAGCCCCAGAGAAGGCTGTGCGGCCTGTGGGTATATTGAGGGGTACGGGGAGCGGGGCGGGGCGGGGGCGGCCTGGGATTAGCCGGAATCCCCGCGACCATCTCCCGCCCCGACCAATGAGCCCCGCCGCCTCACACAGACTGCGCCCGGAGAGTGAGGCAGGTACCCATCGGCCCGCCTTGGCTTCATTGAGGGTACACTGCTACCAGTGACGTATGGTCTCATGGCGGGTGTTGACAGATGGCCCACCTCACCGGAATCTAAAAGCCCCCGCGCCGTTACACTGGCCCGCCAGGGGGTGTGAGGAACTGGCGTGTCCTGATTGGTCAGTTGTCCCGGGATGAGTCTTGGCCGGGTCCTGTGGTCGGAGAGTGTGGTGCTGACTGCTAAGTGAAGGTGCGGCGTGGGCAAGTTTAGAATTCAGGCAGCTTTCTTGTGGCTCTGGGCTAAAAGGCCCGGGCTGGACATTGTCAATAGTTGACAGAACCCAGCTTTAAGGGTGCGAGGTGCGGAAATACGCTCTCAGGACTCACCGTATAGGATCAAATGAGATAGAAGAGAGGCAATTTTATCATGAGGAGAACCTTTGAATCGTCAATGGGAATCAAATGCCGAGCCGTGTATTTTCCTTGGAATTTTTCAAGACACCCAAGATATATATAGTCTCACTGAAGTTCTTGTCAAAAAAGTCGTAGCTTGCTCGTGTCCTGCTCTCATTTCTCGCTTGTTGTCATCAGCATTAGACGAAGAGATGTCCCATGTGTGAATAGTTGAATGGTTGAAATAAAAACAAGAATAAAATAAGAATGTTCATCATAGATGAATGAGCGTGGAATTATAGATAAATGCCAATCAAAAGGTTTGGGTTACATTCAGTCAATGGGTGATCTTAGAAGTCCACTTGTACCCAAACAACTTGCTTCTATAACGGCCCTGTGGGATGGAAATATGACAAGCACAAGTGTGTCAATGAGGTATTTCGGTCTCTCGTGTTTAGTGATGGTCAGTTGGGTACGCCTTTAAGATCATGAGAAACTGGCCTTCTGCTCCATTTCCAATGTTTTAGTGTTAACACGCAAATGGTGAAAAGTTTGTTTTTCTGCAGCAAGCTCAGAGTCTATGTGCCCACTATAACCTTCAAGCAGCGTATATATGCGTAGAGTGTGGCTCACACTAAAAAAGATAGGCTCAAATGACAGTGAAGATTAGTGTTAGTGTGAACTATCGCAGGTCACAGTATAAATGCGTCTATTATACACGGTCCACAGGTCAGCGATGGTAATCTTCTTACATGCTTGGCCTACTCATAGCTGATAAGGTCAAGGCGTCGTCGGAAGTAATCTTGGTATATATATAGCGTCAATATATTATGTAATAGGATGAAACACCATTGACCTAAATCGATATAAACTGCAAGCTCAGCAATAACTGCCCGCTACCTCCTCGCCTGCAGCTGAGTGGCCTTTGGTCAGTGCCGGGATATTTACTCGATTCACTTCTCCTGATTTTTCATCGTGTATGCCAACCTGCGCATGCGCACGTCAGATCTATTCATCCGATTTGACAATTGCATGATTGAGTTATAGCCTCTCGTGAAACCAACGCAATCTCACCATCTGGAGCTCGTAGCATTCACGGGACAAAAAAAAATAACATATCCAAACAATGAACGTGCGTGTAAGCTTTGTTGAGTCGCTCTATTACTAAACCACTCGGCATTCGGCCTCCTCCGAGTATCGAGTCAGCATAGAATTAATGCCACCATCTCGAGTGGATCACTCGAGATCACGCGAGAAAGTTCAGGCTGCACGGGAAAAGTTTCCGCGGTCTGAGCAAGGCCGGGCGACATGGGGTACTTCTCCACCTCCTCACAGAATCGGAAAGCGATTTGATATTGACCCATGCGCTAATTGAGCCTCTGTGAGCTGCTCAGAACTACTCAGTGCTGCTCGGTGCTGCACGTTACTGCACGGTGCTGCTCGGTGCTGCTCAGTACTGTATGGTGCTGGACATTACCGCACAGTGCTGTTTGCTGCCACTCGATGCTGTTCGATGCTGTACGGTGCTCCACGTTTCTGCACAGTGCTGCTCAGAACCGTACTGCACGGTACTCTTCAGTGCTGCTCGTTGCTTTTTAGTACTGCATGGTGCTGTTCAGTGCTACAGGGTGCTGTTCATTGCTTACGGTGTTGCTCAGTGCTGCTCAGTGATGTATGGTACTGCTCAGTGATGTACGGTACTGCTCGGTGATACTTGGTACTGCTCCGTGCTGTACAGGGCTGTTCAGTGCTGTTCGGTGATGTACGTTAATTGGTGCAGCACATTACCAATCAGTGCTCCTCGATGTTGCTCGTTGCTGTATGCTACTGCAACGTGCTGCTTGGTGCTCCTGGGGGCTGAACGGTACTTCGGAAGCCGCTTTATGAATCACATAGCTGCTCAGAATTGCTCAGTACAGCTCGGTGTTACTTGTTCGGAGCTACAGGTAACTACCCAGACTTACTGGGATCAAATATGAACCGTTCGAAGCCACTCAAATACTCAGAACGGATTAGAGCTATTCCATGCTAGCCTGACTAGCCGCTCAAAACTGCTCAGATACGACCATTTATGATATGATCAGCTAGGAGCTGCTCGGAACTGCTCGGAGATACTGGGGACCGCTCGGAACTATTCGCAGCTGCTCGGGGCTGTTCAGAGGCGCTCAGAGCTACTCCAAGTTAACGACTATTGACAGCTCCCTTCTCTGTCCCAAATGAGTCGACCCGAGAAAGCACCCGCTTAAAGGCCGCTTAATTTGTACACCCTGTTGTTTGGGGCAGGTCTACAGTCGGCACAAATACTTGTTCTCCTCGTATTGATCGTGGAGATATTGGAGAACAGCCACAGAGCACTGCACCTTCCTCTGAAGTCAGCAAGAGAAAAAGAAGAAAGGAGACTCCTCACAGATAAAGTCGTATCTAGTGAGCGGTTCGGTGATGTTCTCCATCCTTTGAAATGTGGAAGACATTATTTCATTAACTAAAACTGGACATATGTCTCAATCTCTAGAATCCCGAGTGATATATACATATTCTTGTTATTCCTCTGACATGCTTCAAGTCAGCTAATTCTGATGCTATGGAGGTTTAGGACAATCTGGAAAAACACATTTTATTAATTTCGTATTAATATATGTCACGAGGCACCAGTTTGAATATATTTATGATTGTCAATATTTAGAAACCATAATGAGTCAGTACTGTAAACTGTAGGATATGCCTTCAATCAAGTGTCCCATGTTTATAGTAGACCTCAGTTTACGTTGCATTTGCCGTCCGCCCATGCACTCATTGTCCGGACACCACACTCGAGCTACACCGGCTTCAATTGTCCGTGTACTAACAGTGACCACTGATTGTTCCGTCACACGGGGGACCATGTCATGCTGTGACGTCACGACACGCCAGGTCACGTCACGCGTCCGGTGGCGGGGTCCTGTGGGAGGTGTTGGGTGGAGGTGTGATTGGGCGTGAAGGGTTGTGTGTAGTGGGGGTGCCGCTGAGTGAGCTCATTGGAGACCGATACGATACCAATTCGATTAGGGGAGGGGTGCCCCCGCTTGGCTCGAACCCCCCACCCCCGGGTCGCCTTACCAACATGGCGATCCCTGTCACAGATCGCGTTATTATGCAATCACGTGAAGCCACGTCATGCAAGCTCTCCAATCACAGTCATTGATGTCTGCGGGCGGAGAATTCAGAGCGCGCCTGCGCTGTGGGGGATGCAGTCAGGGTGAAGGAGATGGGGGTCTAGGGACCTATTTCACAAGGATGGCTGCTATTGGTGGATAATTACTCGATTTTCCCACTTTTCATCATTGATATGTTCGAGAAAATCGGAAAAAAATATGGGTGAACAAATTCATGTGTTTTTCTCCATGGTTGAGTGGCATGGTGGTATTTATATGAGTAATGGTGTTGTCGTGGTGGTAGCATAGTAAACGTTTATAAATGGTTATTGAACTTTTATTTTTGTGACGATGTGTCATGCCATCATCGTAATTGTGTTCATTGAGGTGGTATGGTGACGGTTAGCATGAGCCATAGTCATATTCATGGGAGTATTGGAGTAGATGTAACAGTGGCAGTAACTTTATTTATCGATATAATGTAGCTTTAGTGATGATAAGCCATTATTTTATTTCATGTGAAAAGTGGAGTGGCTATGATGGCACTGTATTGACGATCATTATGTTCAAATTGTTGATGAGCTATTATTGTCCTATTGTCATATTTATATGAATGGCAGGGTGACCGGTTACACTGATGTAATAAATGGATTATAACAGATGGTGTAATAGACAGGCGGCCGTGAACCACGGGGGGTTGACGCGTAGTAATACATGAGCGTTAGCAAGTGTATTATAATGTCAGCCTCGAGGGGTTTACAGATCCACCTGTCCACAAAACTATCGTTTGTGGTATCCATTGTTTCCTCTCCTCGAGTAAATTAAGATAAAGAATTGCCGTATTAAAGGGTATATCAATCGGTACTACTTCTTGCTCTATAGCACAAAGGAACTATTTCCCGGTATATATAGGCTTTGGAGCGAATGGCAAATGATTGGTCGCCAGTGTGAAATTTAACAATCAACTCTCAAAGACATGTCAATAGGGGATATGTTTTCCCCTTTTCTGTTATCCAAATCTTTTATGGGAATCCCCCTATTAATGGCATCCCCCATAGATATAGTTTGATGATGGGCCCTGTTCAACTCCATGTGGATATCGTAGCGGTGGTGGGGTGAGAGTAATTATCTTCATAGACGCAGTGTGAGAGCTACGATGGTGCTGATAGGAAAAGAAGTGGCCACTAGTTTTGATTGGTCCCACTTTAAAAATCAATATATTGTACCAATTAAGGTATCGGGGTTTCCATTAAAGCAATTATGGCACCATATCTTACATCGACATACATGTTCACATCAATTATGATGATTACAGTTAGTCGATAATAAAAGAAGCTATGTTGATTTTCTCATGGGCGGTAGGGGGAGGCTTGTGGCAGAAAGTAGGTGGTAGGGGATGTTGGTTGATATTTGAATGTAGGATAAAGATTCTATTCTTTAATATTTTTTAGTGTCTCTGTTCTGGCCGTTAATGGTGCGTGTTGCGAAGTGGTTTATATATCGAGGTAAAACAACATGAACAAGTGATTCCCTTCTATGCCAACGTGCATCTTAAGTCCCTTTCCTTCAAGGGTCCCCCTTCTTAAAGTGAGAGGCAGAGAGCGAGGTTCGACTACAAGGTTATGGAGGCAGTGGGAGTGGCTCTGGTGGGGGAAGTAGGAGGGGATCTGGTGGGGGAAGTAGGAGGGGATCTGATGGGGGCATCAAGGAGGGGCTCTGATGGGGCCAGTAGGAGGGGCTCTGAAGGGGGCAGTGGGAGGGGCTCTGATAGGGAGCAGCGCGAGAGGTTTTTATTTGGGCAGCGATGATGGGCTCTGCTGGGGCCGGTAGGAGGGGCTCTGATGGGGGCAGTTGGAGGGACTCTGGTGGGGGGAGTGGGATGGGCTCTGGTAGGGACAGCAGGGGGGGAGCTCTGATGGGGAAAGTGGGAGGGATACTGATTGCGGCAGCGATGATGGGCTCTTATGGGGCCAGTAGGAGGGGCTCTGATGGGGGCAGTGGAAGGGGCACTGGTGGGGGCAGCGGGTGGATGCGGTATTGGGAAGCTTGTACAGAGCGGACGCCGATCGTGACGAGGCCGCAGGCAAGGTTCAATAATTGACAAAGCTCCCTCCCTCTTTCACGTTCACGAACGCCACCTAGTAGCAAAGTTACGTGTATTTGTGGATAATCTGGTGTAAAAAACTCCTAGAAACTAGACATCCTCACATTCATTTTTATGTTTTCCAGTCATTTCTCGAGATTATGATAATAAGCTCACTCACGAAGCACACTAGTAGTATGAGATTTGTCGACATGCGACAGGTAGTGAGTTTCTTATAAACCTAAGAAGTACATGGATTGTCAATAAACGTGCCGCATTAACCATCGTATACTTCAATTAAATAAATAAGCAATGACCTACGGATATAACTACGATTGTATTAGTTCCCTTTCTTTTCAGTACTTTATTATCTACGAAACATCAATGTCTTTCTAGATATTTGAACTTGACATATTCATATCTATATACGCAACCACCGGACTATGATGAAAATGCCAGTTCGCTGTTTGCAATTCATCTGGCACACGTTAGAAAAAAAGCAATGTATAGCATTGTTGCAATGTGCAAAACAAGAAATGCTTTAGCTGAAGTAGTTCATTGCTGGTTTACAAAGGAATGGTTTGGGAAATGGAGGTGACTGTGTCGAAGCCCCTCATTGGCCAGCCATCAGGCCTTGTCTGCCACGCTCTCCCAGCACACTCCTAGAACACACACACACAGACTGTGATGGGTGTCGGATTGACGGATGAACACAAGTAAGGCGGTCACGTGCCGCCCACACACAACACACAACAAAATGGAGGCGGCCGACATTTTGTCAGATTTCCCCAGACGCTGTGCGCGCAGGTCCAGAGGTCTCCCTCTAATCCAATCAGACGCCAGAACGAGGCCTAACGCCAGCCTAAAGCCTAAACGTCGGCGACAATTTGTACAATAAAAAGCGCCGACAGCGCCACCTACCCCTCCCCCTCCCCCAGACTCACCTCTGTTAGTGATATTGTACTGCAGCATTATGGGATTAGAATGACCCGGAACTAGATTGACACGACCCTGATGCGCTAGCGTCCCTGAGGGTGGCGCTGCATGCGTCATTACGTTATAGAGTGGTGCCCCCTGGCGGGCTGTACCGACGGTGATCCGTGCGTGTATCAATCCGCGGGACTGTGCGAGAATTCGCATCGCCAGAATTGCCTTTCAGTTTCAACCATGATCATCTATGCTTTTTAAGGTGGGCCACACGCTCATATACGCTGCCTAAAAGTTAGAGTAGTCAAATAGACCTTGAGCTCGCTGCACAAAACTAATCCTTCACCATCTGCGTGCCAACACTATGACATCGGGAAGCCAGTGTCTCAGTGTCTTAGATGTGTACCAAACTGACCATGACCAGCCACTAAAAGCTGAATACAGTAATTTATTTTAACCCCACTTAAGGAGCCACTTTGCTCGGAAGGGAGGGTTTTCCCTTAAACGGGGTTTTACTGTACCTCAATACCTGAAGACCTCACTGGATCTTGATATATTTGGATCCTAGAAATATTGCAGAAATGTTAAGTTGACTGGGCGCACATAGATTGCACAAAATGACCCATAGACTGAATATAGTCTAAAATTCTAATCCTCATTTATTCATAATGCCCGCTAACTCATCAAACATATTATTTGCTCCTAGTTGTTTCTGCCTTGGCAAGGTCTGACTGCACTCGACGCTTATTTTTCTTTGTCGCCGTCCTCTGTATCCACCATGTAATGTATGTTAGGCCTGTCCACCGGTCTGCCCTTTGCGCTCCATCATCCCTGCCGTAAAGCTAAGTATCAGACAAAGAACTATGTTTTATAAGCGGAAGTCTAAGCGTCGACTTGAAACCCCGGCTGCCCTAGACGACGTGCCCGTTACAACGGCGGCCCTACGTCGCGCAGTGTTATCCGGCGCCGCCTGCACACCGCCTGATAGCCAGTGACCATTGTATTGGTGCGCCTGAAAGTAGTCCCTAATGGACAAAGCAATCTGTGGCATTGTGAGTGGACAAGAGCAAGGCGACGTTTGCCACTGACCGCCGGGGTTCGGATTAATGCAAAGGGCAGAGGGAAGGTGGACAAGGGTTAAGGTCCCCGGCCTGCCCCCGTGCCGGCCCCCGCGTGACCGTGCCCGGGGAGACGGGGCCGGGGCAGGCACGGCCACCTCCAGCACATCAAACATTTAAACATAGTTTCTTTTAATGACTATAAATGACACTTGGAAACCACTGAGAAGCAAATATTAGGATTATACTAAGGCGGGGCCAGGGGAGAAGTGCAGTGGTCGGTTTCTAGACGTATCACCCGGCACAGATTGTGGTAAATTGGTTCGGCTATTGTCATGGGGGTTGTATAGCAGACACTGTGTCCACTCCAGTCTAACCTGACTGGTCTGACCGTCAGACGGACTAAGCCAGGATCTAGCGCGGGTCTGCTTTATGTAAAGCCTAAACCATTTAATGGGGATTTTCCTTGTTGCTAGGCTTTCACGGTTTTAATTTAGAATCTCCACTTTGGTTTGAAACATGAATATTTGACGAAAAATAAAACTACCAGTCACCTTCATTTCCATTATAACTGCACGCATACTTTAATATTTCTACAAATTTCATTTAAAAAAATATGATTTTGCCTGCAGATGTCTACTGAGACATTGCCTGAAGAAGTCTACGGAATGTAAACGAAACGTTGCAAACTCAAATCTCTGCCTCATATCTCGATGTATAATCAGCCCCCGATAAATTCACTCTGAATTCAATCGGCTTATCTGATCTTCTGTGTATTTTATTACGACTTTAAATATAATTTTGAAAAGTTATATTTTTCTACAAACTGATCTTAATTTCGAATTTGGATCCCTGTGTAACTCGCAGTGATCGTTCCTGATGATTTGAAACAGAGGACTTCCGTTATTAACAATGCAAGCCAAATGAACACATTGCTCGATTATTGCTGCTTCTTTTAGCAATTCGCAACTCCAGGGCTGAACCTGTGCTTAGTATTGAACATTTTCTCTGAATCAATTATCATTATACCATCCCCTTAAATTAATCTTAGATGACTAGTAAATCGCGGTTTGATCTCGAGGGACAGGACAGCGTTTACCCAACCCTTCACCTTTGGAACACACATGACTGTTTCCCAACTACCTGTAAAACTCTAGTCTTCGTTCCTGCAACATTGACAATATCCCGTATTTATTTCAGGAAGCAACAAGTTAAAACTATTTGTCACTTCCACAGCTGACCTTTGGCATGACATTTGCGCACTTAATGCTCTGAGCTGCTCTGCTTCTGGGTGTTCTCAAGGACTGAGTAAGTAGCGAAATGTCAGTATCAATGCCTGGAGGATAAAACTAACATTACTGCGGTTTGCAAGCTCTCCCGTGTATTTAACGTTGAACACACACGTCCAAAGCGTAAATACCGTAAATATCACTATAATGTGTTGTAAATACAGTGAATAAATATCTCTACCGTTTTTGCACAGCTCTAGTACAGAGGAGATTCTAAGTACTTGGAATGCCAATATAGTATGGGACCGGAATGAGGTAATATCTATAGCCGTGCTCTTTGGGAACGTTTAGATTTATCAAATGGAAAGGTCCTTGCCGGTTTTTAGTACCATAACGACGTGTGTGCGAATCGGTATGCAACGCTTTATTCAATTGCTAGTATTTTTCAGTAAATGGTGAGGATTGTAAGGGTGAGATGAACCACAATGCACCTCAAGGGAGAGCGCTGATTTAGCATTTATAGCCACAGTATAAAAACTAGTCTCTGTGAGTCAAAGTTGAATGGCTTAGACAAACATCCCAGGCCCCATTCTAGAACAAAATAGTAACCTAAAGAAATCTTTACCAGATGAATAACAAAGGTCACTTCACTTCCGTTACAAAAAACAACGCGGCATAAAACACAACGGAACCATCTCATCAGGATTATGGAAACGAGAATTTGACATGGATGTATTGTAATAACATTAAAGGCTTCAGTGGTGCACACACGGAACCTTACAGATAAACTGGTGGAATGTCTGAATGTATTCGAGTCTTTAATGGTGAGAAGGCAAGATAGGACATAAGTTGTAACCTTGTGGATAAACGTATGTTTCTACAGTTATCATTTCGTTATACTTCTATATCGAATTACTACCCTCAAATCAGGCATTTAAGCCTCCATATAAGTAAGATTTCCATTGGCCAACAAATATGTCAACGGATCCTGTTCCGATCCTATAAGAAATAAGTTGGTGGCGCCTTGCCGCTGAAATTTGTTTTTGAAGGTAAAGTACCTTGTTTCGGTGGTATCAAAACTCGCATTTTCGAAAAAGAAATTGTTCCACTTGTCTATGACTTGCTAGGTTTCATTAACCAACGTTCTGTCAAAAGATCCAGAAATTCAGTTACACTAGACGATTTTAGGCATCGATTCTTGAATTTTGCACCACCTGTGGACTTTCTGCTGTCAATTGCCCGAAATTGGTACATATAAAAAGTACAAGCGTTTGAGGAAATTCTTGGGTTTATTCATATTGCGACTATAATTACGAAAATCGAGCACCTCCTGATGACCATAGTCTAGGTGATCCACAATCCTCACGTTTTGGTCGTCTCGTGTAAACACCGAGTTAGTGGTCACAGATGAATCCTGCGCCACCCTACGGACATTACGCTCTGAAAATTGGACAGTACGCTACAGTTTCTCTTGACCAACCAGAAACTCTGGAACTCTGTGCTATGGTTTCCTATAAAAACACTTGATGAATTGATTTTTTTAATATATCTGTGGTATACCTGGGAGGTTGGCATTAGTTCATTTGGTATTCACTGTTTCAGAATTTCAGAGTTTATATAAGGTCGCGAAGTGTGCTCCATTTACTGCGCATGAAGCGAAGTGTACTGGGGATGCCCCGTAGTGTCCATGGTCTGTTTAATACTGAAGGAATGATACTAAGGGATGGACGATCTCAGGAGAAATCCCAGCTAAGTCTCATTTAATGAAGCTTATCGTGGGTATGCTGTCAGGTCGTTCATGATCAGACAGTTACAAAGCCATTTTCCACTGGCTAAAGAAAACGGCACCAATTAATTGAGTTCTTCTAAAAGTCGGTTGGTGGTGCTTTTTCTGCCACATTTAACAGGTCTATACCAACAGAACTCTCCTCCAAACACAATAACCATCACCGGCGATTTCAAACCCCCTTAAAGTATTCTCTCTTTCGTTGACCAAGTCAGCCGGTGGTGGTCTCATTGCATAATCTATGCACAATTAATTGATGAACACTTCTCTGCATATCTGTTTCCATTCACTGATCTGGCATCAGTGGTTCCTGAGTCCAGATCGGTGGCGAATAGCCAGCTAGTGGAAAATGGTTTATACAGAGAAGGTGGGGAGAATAATGCCGACATATACTATAGATGTTGCCGCCAAATAATAATCATTCTTTCATTATCAAACGATCCCCATCATACTCTCTCAAAAATTTGTTCTGGGTAATATCATTTCAATACTTTCGAACGTGTTATTGTTATGTTTCAATCTGATTCCCATATGATTGATATGACTTGGATTGTTGGTTGATTAAAGACCAACAACCGCGACACCGCCTAAGTGTGTTGTGAGATAATGTTTTCCTCGTTTCCGTGTGTCACAGATTATTGGATAATAGGGGTGTGGCCTATTAAGACACTTTTTAACTAGGTACGAGCCCATCAACGAAGTATCTTGGCTTTTATCAAACGATACCTAGGGTTCCATCCTCTACCTCTCTTATCCTACAGGAATCTTAGTTGGACGATTCTTAGCTTTATTATACGAGACATGGCCGGGGACAATCTTAAGAGCCTTCTTATCATCGTTGGTAGAACATTAAACAGATTCCATATCCCGTGTTGATGTCCCGATGGGATTGTCAACGGCCTCTACCTTCCTGAACATGAAATGAGCTTCGTGTAAAAAGAAACAACCCCCGTGGTCTGGAAGTGGTCTGGATCCTCCATGCGGGGGTTCGTGCCTGGGTCCGCCCCTCCAGGGCACAGCAGGAGGAGCGGGGGTGGGGGTGAGGGGCGACCCCCACTCCCACACCCGGCGGGCGTTGTCGATAGATGGCGCCCCGCACGTCCACACGCTGCCACTCTGACATGATACACACCCCTCATCGGCTGACATGATGCCGTTCACCACCTGCCAGCACCGCCGTCCCAGCACGCTGACCTTTGACCTCCGACGCGCACGCCGCCTGGTGGACACTTGCTGAGTCTGAGCTGCAAGACGGATTGTTAGTCTTTGGGTGAGGGGGGAGGGTCAATGCAGTACACTGTGAACTGCCCCAACCTTAAACCCACACCCATTCAGGTTTTATCAGCATCCAATTAGAAAGCAGCATCGTGGCCACAATGGCAGTAAGGATGAAGCTAGTAGGCGCAGAAATGCTGTGAATAATTATACCTTATTTAGGGTAAAGGGGTCTGATTGTCCTCATCGGAGATCAATACCTGATCAATAGGCTCTGCAATGGAGGCGAGTAAACCTCATCAGGCCTGCCCGCTTCTTCGCCCCGCCTTTCAATCCTTCTTCTTCCTCCAGATCGCCTGAGCTCCAGGCGCCACCGTGGAGGGGATGAGGGTTTATCAAGGGTCGCAGTGACTGGAATACCCGGGGGCTGTGATCTAAATGTATATACACAGCATGTATCGCAGCATTAGACACCAGTGTTCACGCTAATTCGTTATTCGCCGTTTGTCGGATGAACTCGAAATGGTGTATTCATCATGTATCAAGGAGCATGGAATTATTAAAACATATTACCAATGACACGTTTGGAATTTGTTCAGTGTAACTCACTTGGCAACCAAGCAACTAACCACTACTTCAGCTGCCTTTGTTGGGTCTCAATACATTAAGGAGCAGCTGGTCAATCGGGTAGTTGGGTTTGTAGTGTCTGGTCATGGTCAGCTGTAACCCCTTCAAGTCACTGGTCCTCTGTACACAGTCATAGGGTTGACCCAAAGATAGTGGAAGTATCTTGCAGTGTTTTTCAGCACGCCGAGTGTCTCTATAATCTCTCCATAACCTAAAGAGGTTATCTGAGTGTGTGTCCCCAAGTCAACTAGGGGCTACTGTTAGTTCCACTTTCAGATAGAAGGGCACGGTAGGGCCTTGTCATTAAGGGAAAAATTCTTTAAGCCAATTCTAGTTTTAACATTCATGCCAGTAATAGAAAGGTAGTCTGCGCATTCTTGGTCAGCATTACGTGACATTAAATGAGCTAATTTTCACTCTCCTAGCAGAGATCTCAAACTGCACGCAAGCCCGAGTTCCATTCAAGAATGTGCCAGGAGAAAGCTATGAAGTTTGCATACTGGGTTCCTGCACCTCTTACCAAACACTGCACGAGCTGACAAGTTTGCTAACAATATATATATATATATATATATATATATATATATATATATATATATATATATATATTCCATTTCATACCATTTCGTTTCCAGTGTTTGCAGCGTAAACCTGCTCGTTGACCCCAGTTGACACAATCAGTGTATTGTGTATGGATAGGTGTATGGGGTTGAATGGGTGTGTGGAGCAGCAGTCATGGTAGCGGTGGCGGCGGTTGCAGCAGCTACGTTGGTGCAAGCAGTGATATCTGTTGACAGCCTATGCTGTACAAATGTATATATAAGGCAAGAATGTTAACGACTGGTGTTTCAATTTAATCTATTAAAAAACGGTAAAAACTTGAAGATGCTGTGTATATTAAATGTAATTGATTAAAAGACACCTAATAGGGATTTCTAAAGATTTGTTTAATAAAAATTGCTAATACAACATTGAAATTTCCAAATAACACGGACTTGGGTGATCAATGGGAAATGAAATGAAAACAATAGTGGTATCTGCAGAGTGAAAAGATCGGAAAGACCGAAAAGCGGCGTAAATTTGCGTAAACTCAGACCAGGCCCTAGGATAAGCATATATACGTTTATAAATGCGGCCGGAAAAAATACGCAAAAGGAAGGCCTTGTTGACACCAAAGAAACATATTTGGGTGCGTATCCCTGATGCAGTGCAATTGTAACGATTGGCCCGCAGGTAGGTTAAGAACACAGTGGTTTGTGCAATCATGACATGTAATATCGTGGCCAGAAGTGACAATTCTTGCAGAAGAAAATATTTATGAATACAAAAACTCAATAGTGGATGTTTGGATCGTCGACCAACATGTGTCTGTAGGATCACGAGGTGGAATAAATGAGGCTGGAGAGCTGGGCATTTACTGCACGAAGCAAACAACAGTTTGTGAAAACAGGCGAGGCGTGTCAGCTGCATATCATCAAGATAAAACTCACCAGCCGAGATACTTTAAATGTAAATCTGGGCCTTTCATGTCTAACGGGAAATTGGTTTCTAAGCGTGTTTATGGGCGGCAGGATGTAAGATGATGGTTATAGGACAACGATGCGAGGGTGAGAGAGATGAATTTAGATAACGGATGGCAGGTTGTGACTATAACTGCGCGCTGTGTCCCTGGAACATCATCTAAACATCAGCTGAACAGTCTCCGGCCTTCAACGCTCATCCTCGGCAGTTCCGGTCGCAGCATTTCATCTTGTTTGCATGACAGTTTAGAGCGCAGCAAGTCACAGTCTACGTCAAAAAACCGCGCATGCGCATGACATCAAGGCATCCACCTTGCCCTCGCGGTTTCTCGCGAGAAACGCCGAGACTGATTGCGGTTATTTTACCCGCCGACAGCGACGTTTGCGCCCCTTGCCCACTAGAGGGCGCCCCGAGCGTCTCCATCAGCCTCCACATCAAAGCGAGGCTCCCGAGGACGCAGCAATCCGTTTCCGGTTCCTGTGCTTTTGTCTGGTGGCGCTGGGTGGTATATAGACGCTGCGTTCGTTCATGTAGACGGCTCGGCCAGGTTTCGAGCCCATCTCTCCTTGTGTTGTTAGTCTAAGTAAAGTGTTTATTGAGGTCTACCTCCTCCTACTCCATTCTCTACACTGAACAAAAGTGACAGGCCTAGAGTTATTTGACTAATGTGCCGAATTCTATGACTTTCTTTAGAGGCTCTCATTCTTCTACTCAACTCGGACATATTTTCCATCTTAATTATCCCTTATAAGTACGAAACAATTCCTTGTCTAATGGAAGGTGTTATAGTTGGTGTTCAGAGCCTTTCTTCATATGTTAACTTAGTTCTTGTTGCAAAACGTTGTAGTTATCTATACAGTGGGGTATCGTCTACAAGTACTTGTATATACTTACATGTGTTTGTCTGGTACATAAAGAACGAAAGTATCATATTCCTTGATGTTGAAATTATGACAAATCATGAAATAATAAGATCAAACAGTTAACATAGCATGAGAGTTAGAACTTCTTGCAAGATTTCCTTCTGAAATACATAAAGGATATTGTTCTAAAGTAGAGAGAATCTGTAGAATAGGGCACAGAGAAGTATAAATGAGTTTCCTTTGGTCAACTTTTTATACATCTTTACCGTCATCTGATTTTCATGCACTTAACAACACAATGTTAGTCATTATAAACTTGTACACCGATTTTATTATCAAGAAATGCCAAATTTGGCACCACCGACTAACAAAATATGCCTTGGACGAAATCTAATTTAGCCGACTGTTTTATTGATGAAATAGATTCTAGTACCTTAAATTGTTAGCTCGATATTGACGAAACAATGGTGCTTTGCCTCCGAAGAAATTGGTAGTATTCACTGCACCACAGGCCAATTTCGCAGAGGAAAGGCTCAGAAATCACTGACGTTTTTGTCAGACAATGGATCTCCTACTATATGTTTCTTTGAGTGGGTCCTGTTTTGTCTGCCTTGTTACGGTTTCCTGATCTAGAGCTGGAAACTCGGCTGCCTGATACTAATCAAGGGATTAGAGAGTTGGGTTGGCATAGAGCGTGCTTGTTACCACAGGACAGCTACTATTTATTACTGTCAGGCGGTTTCAGGCGGTCGTTGGTGCCGGTCGTTTTGTAGGAGAGAGCAGAGCTTTCACCATACGTCTCACGTTAACGAAGCCCGAGCCCTAAGACCGCAACAAATAACTTCGTCTCTCAGCTTTATCTCAACCCTTGTGTTTGTTCCCCTCGGAGATGACATTGGGAACTCGTACCTAGCACCAATGGAGTACTGTGAAACTGGGAGCGATTGTTTGCCAATTAGTTAATGATAGATGTGATATAAAGTCTGACCCAGGTGTGAGTTTTGAAAGAAAGAGCGATTAAAAAATTAATCTTATTGTGTGTGGTCTTTGTGTTGTTTTCTGTATAGAAGATAGCCTTCCAAGACGATCATCCATGGGTGGATCACTCGTGGCAACTACTCATGTTATTCAATATATATAATCAGAATGTATTTGGAAACATATTTATACATCTTTTATCATCTACTCATACCAATTACTGAATGTTTTGCACAAAGGGTTGTCCTCCATTATAAGTGGACAGGTTTGAACAATAAGATCACTTTTCAATAACGCAACTACAAGGATATTTTCCTCAGTATCGCCCACGTAAATCATGATAATATAGTTGTTGATTTAAAATCGCTCTTTGTCTTAAGAACCAGTCCTGCATTCTATTCTTAATCCATAGTTGCTGGAAATATGCCATTAATTTTGGTTTGCTACATGATTTACCACGCGGCAAAGCCAAGTGCGATTATCCTGCATCCAAAACTCATGGCATATTTCAGTGGCTGCGATTCCTGATGCAATTTCGTCTTACCACTATGACGTACTCACCTTTCAAACTTCCCACCATCGAACCCTTGAGAAAGTTTCCCTCTCGATGCCAGTTTGTCGCCCCATCGCTCAATCCTCTATTTTTACCCCTCTTTTTTAAGCCTAAACGAGGCAATATGTAGGCGGGGCGGGATTAGGTGGGCAGCGGGCGTTAGGCGTGGGTGACAGGGGCCCAGGTTAAAGCGGCTCCACTCAGGTGCCCCGCCTGACGCCCTACACTGCGGGCCGGTCACCAGTAAGCATATAATGGTGGACAAATGACGCAAAGTGGCCGCCAATGACAGCCGGATGAATATTTTACCGGCGCCGCGCCCATGATCCATGGTGGGACTGGTGTAGCCGTTTTCTGGAGGCCGACCTCCGGCCCACCAGCCGCAACGAGACACTGCTAGCAGGTGTGAGCACCTCTTAGAGGTGTGAGTGTGTGTGAAGGGTGTGTATTTTGGTGAGAGGAGTGAGTTTGTATCTGAAGTGTTATAGGTGTGAATATTTGTAGGCGTTTTCTGAGGGCCGACATCCAGGTGTCCAACCGCAATGAGACACTGCCAGCAGGTATGAGCAGCACTTAAAGGTGTGAGTGTGAGTGTGAGTGAATTTTTGTGAGATGTGTTAGAGGTGTGAGTTTCTGAGAACAGCTGTGACAGGTGTGAATATTTGAAGCCGTTTTCTAGGCAGCAACCTACGGCTGCAACTAGCAATAGCCAGCAGGTCTGAGCACTGAGTAAAGTGTGAACTTTATGAGAGGTCTTGGAGAGCTGAGGCCCCACAGCTGCTACAAAACTGCTACAAGAAACTGCCAGTATGTGTAAGTAGCTCTTAGAGGTGTGACTGTGTGTGAGAGTTGGGGATTATTGTGAGAGATATTAGAGGTGTAAGTTTTTGTGAGCAGCCGTCAGAAGTGTGAAGTAGTTGTATTCTAGGTGCCAACCTCCAGGCAGGCATCTGCTACAAAAACCTACCTGCTGGTGTGAGGTGTGAAAGTGTCTGAAAGGTGTGTATTTTTCGAGAAGTGTGAGTTTTTGTGAGCAGCTGTGGGAAGTGTGAATACGTGTAGCAGTTTTCTGGGCGCCAACCCCTAGTCCAACCAATTGTGACGAAAAACTGCTACAAGGGTGATTAGCTCTTAGAGGTGTGTGATTGTACGTGGGTGTGTGAAAAGCCATGGATTTTGGTGAGAGTGTTTGGGTTTCTGTGAGAAGCTGTCAGAGGTGTGAATCTTTTGTGGTGTTACTCTTGGCATCGATCTCTAGGCCCACCACCTGCTACGAGAAGAAGGTGCGAGCAGCTTTGAGAGGCAATAATGTGTGTGATGGATGTGAGAAGTGAACTTTGGCAGCAGTTTTCTTGATGTCGACCTCCAGGCTTGTGAGCCACTATGTGAACAGCTCTCATAGGTGTGAATGATTGTGATTGGTGTGAAAGGTGTGAGGTTTGTGTGACAAGTCTCAGTCAGCTATGGGGAAAAGTGTCACTCTTCAAATAAGGCTACTGGTCTGCGTTACATATGCGATGCTATGCTGTCTAAAATTACATATTAAGAAACTACAACCCTTTGAATTTTATCACTGATGCTAGCCTGCCTTGTGGGCTAATGACCAGATCGTCAGCTACTCATATTGCATATATATATATATATATATATATGTGTGTGTTATATGTGGCATTACATCAACATGTTCAAATGTCTAACGCTCTATCGATATGTTCGCCTGAAGTTAGATATGGTGAATACACGTTACTGGTAAGACCGGCATTGGAGCATATTTGAACATCATAATGATGACATACATTCATACAGGTATGCCCGTATAGTGTGAAAATCCCAAGGCTGAAATTAATCATCAATAAAAGTACTTCATCTTCCATGAAGACGCAATCTTATCTAGAGAGATGCAGCAGCCGTTTGTAAAGTATCATGATAACTGTTTGCCCCTGCTTCTGCTTTATTCATACCCTACGCACGTATCGAGTTAGATTCCAGTTCAAAACAAAAATCGGATAAAACTGATTCAGCTGTTTGCAAATCAAAAAGAATCAAAATAGAATGATGAGTATGGTGAAAAGGGTAATGAATTAATATTCAAATCACGAGTGAAACAGTGGGTAATGCTGTCAAATAACTCATTGCGAGCGGCGTGGCTAATCGCCGAAACACTCATTAGTATTCACCACACTCGAGTCGTCAGCAGTCTGTCAGTGCGCGTGTGTAGGGCGGCCCGTTTGGAGGGCCGTATTATAGATAGCACCATCTTCTCCTCCCTTTACCAAGCCGGGAGGCAGGCGGTAAGCGGGCCGCATGAACCCATTACTAACACCCGCCACGTGCACTACTTTCTGCTGCAAATAAATACGCCCAGACCTAAGGATCTGCGTCTGTAGTTCCGGCCGGCGGAGTGATTGTAACGCCCCCTAGCGGGGTCCGTAATAAGGAGCCCTGTTACAACCTCCGAGGCAAACGCATTACGCCGGAGAGTGACACACAGAAACGTGAGGCCAGAGAAAATAGTCCTATGCCGAATCTAGTCCGTACCTGATATAAGGTTCATGTACGTGTGTGAAGGGATGGGGTACGTATGTGAAGACGGGTTCGTATAAATGTCTGAGAAGTATATGTGTGGGGTGTGTGAGAGGATGGGGTGTAGGGGGTGGGGGTGTATGTGTGAGGAGGGGCTTGTATATATGTGTGAGATGTATATGTGTGAGGTGTGTCAGAGGACGGGGTGCAGGCGGTGGGGGGTGTATGTGTGAGAAGGGGCTTGTATATTTGTGTGAGAAGTATATGTGTGGTGTTTGAGAGGATGGGGGTGTAAGTGTGAGGAGGGGCTTGTATATATGTCTGAGAAGTATATGTTGGGTGCATGTGAGGTTGTGGTCTGGTGGTGAATGTGTAGTTGTGTGAGGGGCTGTGAAGAGGTGTGAGTGGTGAATGTGGTATGTGTTTGTCAGTGCTAGAAATATGAGGGTGTGTGTCTCATGTAAGAAGATAGATGGGTTTGTGGGAATTTAGTGAGGGCGAGGGTGTACAGCATGGGTGTGTGTATGAGGGTGGTAAGCATATGGTGGTGTGAGGGGTGTATGGAATGGGAGCGGGAGTAAGTAGTGGTAGATAGCAGTGTGAAGGGTGTGTGGGTAGGTGGGGATGTGAGCGGGGTGAATATGATGCGTAGGGTAAGAGTGTGTGCGTGGTAGTACTAGATGGTGGTGTCAGGGTGTCTCACGTAGAGAACGTAACTGTGACGTCCTCTCATGACAACAGCCTCCATCCAGAGCTACACCCGGCTCCCTTCCTTCCCAGATCAAGAAATAGGTTCCCCACAGAGAGCAACACATCTCAGTGGAAATCTCATTATCGTGCCGCCTTTGGCCTGCCATCTAAAACCCCACGGAAATATGAAATCATTAGCGACGTGGGGAATAGGTGCCCAGCGCCACAACGCAGTCCTGTGTCTGCTCAATCCAAGGTCTGTGGTGTCTCCCAAAGACGTGTGGGCCGCGACAAAGGGCAGGAGGATCCCACCGCAAGGCTAAATAGAGACAAACACATTCTACAAACTACCCCTGCCCCTTTGTTGGCAGAGGGTGAAGGTTGATGTTCATATACTTGTGGTTTTCCTTAGAAGATTGGTTTGATATGAGACATTCACCTATCTGGAGGCGTAACTACAGTTTGCAATTAAAGAATAAGAAAAATGACAAAAGACGAATGAAGAGAAACATTTTTGAAACATTGGGGCTTTATATCAGTTTTCATATATTGATTTTGTAGCTCTTTCCTCCTTCATTAAAATATAAAATGTATTTGGAGGAAGTGTAAGGCTTTTTGCTGACGAATCCATGTACCTCATTCTTGTCTGTAATGGTAAGTGAAACAGAGAGAGAGTTTGTGACAAAAACATATATTAACCGTTCTGTCTTTCCCGCTCTCCTTCTTTACCTGATTCTCTTTCCACTCTCCCTCCTTACCATACTCTATTTCGACCTTTCTTAATAGCTATGCTTTATTTGATTTTTCTCCTCCTTTTCTTGTGTACATGCCCCTCTTTCCTTTTCAGTAACTGTCTTTCCCTTCTCCCCGATCTCGTCCTGAATCTTTCCTTGTCTCTCAGTAATTGTCTCTCCCTTCCTCTCCCCCATCTCGTCATGTGTATCTCCTTTCCTCTTAGTAACTATTTCTCCCTTCCTCTCGACCATCTCGTCTATCTGCTTCAAATTCAAATATCTGTCTCTCCTTTCCTCTCTCCCATTTGTTCCTGTTTCCCCCCTTCTCTTTCAGTAACGGCTTCTCCTTCCCTATCTCGCATCTCGTCCTGTATCTCTTCTTGCCTCTCAGTAACTTTCTTTTTCTCTTCATTTCCCCATCGTTGTCATGTGTCTCTCTTTCCCACTCGTATTTTTCTTCCTCTCTCCCACCTCCTCCTGTGTCTCCCCTTCTATCTCAGTAACTGTTTACCGTGCCTCTTTCCTGTTCCTGTTTCTCTTCTTCCCTGTCAGTGACCCTCTATCTTTCTCTTTCTCCTGCCCCCCTCTAATCATGTGTCTCTCTTTCCCTCTCAGTATTTGCTATCCATTCCCGTCAGACCCATCTCTTTCTGTACTCCTGCTTCCATTTCAGAACCCACCTGCATTCCCCTTTCCCCCTCTCCCCCTGCATTACCTTTCCCGTCCATTCTCCTACTCCTATCCTCTTATACGCCTCTCCCGCTGTCTGCCTCATAATCTACGACACTTTCCTCGGTATACATTTCTTCAGAGACTCGCAGGCTTTGTATTCACTGCTGGCTCCACCTGGTGGGCCCATGCTGAGTCACGGCCCTCCAGTGTAACGCTAAGGACTTCCCTCCAGGCCGTGGCCGGAGGCATTTAATTCAGCGTGGCAACCATTCACTCCAGGGGCCGCCATAATGCATCAGTAAGTTCATATGACAAGAATAGGGAAGTAATAGGGTTACTAGTATGTCATACATAAAATAGGCAGGCCTTTAGACGAGGGGCCCCTAGACGTGTTCTGCATGCCTGAGACTTACATTGTTTTAAGGTTGTTTGTCAGATAAATAGTTAAATATACCATCATTTATATGACACATGAAAGCACGAAGTATCTTTCTTGTAGATTGCAGAAAGGTCACTTGATCTTTCAATTTCGGGTATACATTATATCATTAATCATTGAAGTAGCAAATCGATGTTTCCATCGTTACAATGCAGTGGTGATTGCGAGACCATTGATATATCAGAATATGATAAACTGTGCGCTTCATCACTACTCCATTATCTTATTACTGGAAATCTTATCATTGATTTGGTATATACATCGGTTACATGGATCCCCCCTCCCCATATATAAATAAATATATATATATATGGTCGATATTCAGAATTTGGCGACAATTCGATTTTTGAGATGTCAAGCTCTATATTTCTTAAAGTAATGAATATATTTATAAACTTTTATGGTCAGAGCATGTGCCCCGAAGAGAGCTTTCCTGCCATATATACTTTTACCTATCTGTCAGCAAAATCTGGGCTTTTATGGCCAAAAAACCATGTAAAAAGGCCCTTTTTTTAAAAGATTTCCATTTTTATTATATGATTGTCTACAATTTAAAAAAAACCAACTCAATTTTATTAGTAAACTAGTTTTACAATAAGCTAACATTGCAGAGTAAATAAAAACAAGAATTTGAATAGTTTTGGCATGAAATTTCCATTATTTTCATCAATATTTGTGTTGGCTAAAATTGAATTCTGCCTCCGTGTACGTTACTAAGGAGAGTGAAATAGCTGATTTATACTGGTTTAAAAAATATGTTTTTGTATTCAACAAATACAGAAAAAATGCCTCTGTACTATGCCTAAAATACGATGGATCAGAAATATGTGTACTATGAGAAGCATGGTATTAACTGATTTGGCTAAAATATGCTTCTGCCTCCGTGTACAGATATTATTATCAATATTTCCATAAGACCCGCTGATATAATTTGAAAAATGTATAATATGAGTAGGCCATAACCACATCTGTCCATGTGTAAAATTGAATTAAAATCCCCAACACACTGTGGAGATATACAATAAATAATGTAGCATCTGCCTCCGTGTACACACTTCTGCCTCCGTGTACATAGGTTTATGTCTGTTTTTAAACCCAAAATTGGCCTGCAATGGGTCTTAGTGTTTGTAGGTGTTGCTGTGGGTGTTGGTTGATAGGTGTGGGTGTTGATGGGTGTTGGTATTGATGGGTATTGCTGTTGGTGGTATGAAAATGGCAAAATATGCTTCTGTCTCCATGTACAGATGTAATAATCAATATTTCCCTAAGATCTGCTGAAATAATTTGAAAAAGATATCATATGAGTAGGATATGACCACGTCTATCCATATGTGAAATTGAGTTAAAATCCCCCCACACACTTTTGAGTTATCACTGGTAAATAATGTACACGGAGGCAGAACACACTTCTGCCTCCGTGTACAGAGGTTTATTTCTGTTTTCAAACCAAAATTCGACCTGCTATGGGTCTTATTGTTGGTAGGTATTGCTGTGGGTGTTAGTTGATAGGTGTGGGTGTTGGTGGGTGTTGGTATTGATGGGTATTGCTGTTGGTGGCATGAAAATGGCAAAAATATGCTTCTGCCTCTGTGTACAGAGGTAATTATTAATATTTCCCTAAGATCTATTAAAATAAATTGAAAAAGGTATCTTATGAGTAGGGTATGACTACATCTGTCTATGTGTGAAATTGAATTAAAATACCCCCACACACCTTGGAGTTATCACTGGTAGATAATGTACACGGAGGCAGAACACACTTCTGCCTCTGTGTACAGAGGTTTATCTCTGTTTTCAAACAAAAAAAATGACCTGCTATGGGTCTAAGTGTTGGTAGGTGTTGCTGTGGGTGTTGGTTGATAGTTGTGTGTGTTTGTGTTGATGAGTATTGGTGTAGGTGGTATGAAAATGGTTATAATGTGTTTGTGCCTCTGTGTACATATCTATTTATCAATATTTCCATGAGATCTGCTAATATAATTTTCAAAAAAAGATATGATATGAGTAGGAAAGGACCACATCTGTCCATGTGTGAAATTTAATTAAAATCTCCCAACACACTATGGAGTTATACTTCTAAATTCTGTACAAGGAGACAGATTCTGCCTCTGTGTACACACTTCTGCCTCCGTGTACATAGGTTTATCCCTTTTCATAGCATAAATGGGTCTGTAGAATAAAAGGGAGACTTGAGACATCATGGGGTGGCACACAAGCATCAATTTGATTTAAAAAAATATGGAAACAAAATCATTTGTTGTCAAAAATTGAAGAGAAAAAAGAGAAATGAAAACTTATTAGAAAGTGTCATTTTCAGTTTAAAATTGCTTTGAAATGGTATATAAAACCATTCCAAATAAACTGCACACATAATTCCTAATATTTCCTGGCAGAAATAATGTAATAATCACCATATATGATAGGGAACAGGTCAAGTTAATGGATTTTTTTCTGCCTCCGTGTACACTTCTGCCTCCGAGTACAACGTTTCAATATTTTATAGCTCTCAGCTGAATGGTACCAGATTCTTGAGATTAACCACATTTGTTGGGAACATGTTTATCAACATGTGCATATTTTTTCATATTTTTCATGGCACTTTAAAAAAATTGCAGTATTCATAGAAAAACGCCCAACTCCAGGAAAAAATAGCCATCAATATAGTTGGTTATCAATATTTCTATTCTATTAGATATGGACAATTTTTCACTTATTTCTTCTAGGTGAACATGTTCTTTATGCATAACAACCAATGAAACTTCATCATTTTAATATTATAAAAGCCTAAAATGGAGTTTTAAATTTATATACCTATGTACACAGAGGCAGAAATATTGAAGAGACTATAACTTCAATGTGGCATACTGAGCCGAATAATAGTCCAAACTATTAGCCATTTTAGGGACACTACCATCAAACTGTCTAGATTGCAAGGTAAAACTCCTGAAAGGGTATTAGAAATTTATTTTTTTTACCATCTAGGACTCAATTGTCGCCAAATTCTGAATATCGACCATATATATATATATATATATATATATATATATATATATATATATATATATATATATATATATATAGTGACCACTTAATTGTATAAAGCGAAGTCGATGGAAACCCAGCTAAGCGTTGATAGCTAGATCGCTTTGTTGGTTCGTAATCTTTCTTCCGAAACTGAACAGAATTAATATGTAATTGAGAGAACCGAAAATGAGTTTTGAAAAAACACATTCAATTGTATGCGAACTCACTGAAGCAATTGCCATCGATTCATCAAGCAATGAGGCTGCATACAAATGATTATAAAATATAACTTCCACAAGACAGACACTTCGCAATATTTCTGAGAAGTGATAGCTACTTAAACGCTACCGTAAGGATTTTGGGAGAGGAGCAGGCAAAAGGCAGAGGTAGGGAATCCCCCATCGGAACCCCTTCATGTCCTCGCTATGTGCCCCCGGCATCGGATGTCTGCGGGTACAATTATGCCAGCGGAGTAATTGCTTTTCTATGTCGGAAAGGAGCAGCGTTTATCGCGAGCTCATGTTGCCAATAGCAACCACGTCAAGACTTGTCCCTCCCAATGACGTCTGACGCAGGACTGAGTTGGCAGTGACTTTCTTCCCAGCCTTTTCCCTCTTTATTATGATGGTAATGATTACTGAGGCAGTGGGGGAGGGGTTGGCAGCAGGGGTAGTCGCTGATATACGCAGTCTATTGTATTGTGGGCAAGGGTGAAATGACTCAATTAGGTCTTATTAATTATGGACTGATTTAATTGGTGCCGGTTTGAATGTGGGGATGTGACGCAATGCGGATGTTAATAGTGTTGATGCTAGAGCAGGTGTCAACCACCACCACAAGAGAAACACCAGAAGTAGAAAATGGCCCCACTCACGATGCCGGCTGTTAGGTGACTATTGAGCCTCTTAATGAACTCACAATCCAATGTGGGTGCGGTTTCCATTGGCCGACTTCTGTGAACGACAGATTTTATACCACTTTCGAAAATATTTCGGTCAGTGGGAACTTGCAAACCAAAAACAATTAAGGCCATTTTCCATTGCCCGATTTCTAATTGCCCTCGATCTCCAGTCGGGAACCACCGATCGAAGTTTTTGTGTCAACCGACGCAAGAATGGTGAATGGAAACAGCCTGACATTTGAAATGAACTCGGATTAATTTGTCAAGAATTATGCAATAAGGCATTCACCGACCGATTCAGTTAACAACCAATAGGATAAAAATGCTTTGATTTAATAAAATTTGAAGGCACCTGATAAATACAGGAGGAGCAAGGTATACATTTGACCTTCACTTTCATTTTGATACCGACAGGCAGTCAGTAGCACAAACAGACTTTTAAGGGAACTCAAATAAAAGGGATGTTTTCGTTAGACTGATTTCTGTAACGGTCAATGCAAAATTTGGCCTAAGCAACTGACGTAATTCGTCTCAGCAATAAATAGATTTTGTTGATTTTGTTCTCTAATGTTACCCAATATCAGTTGGTATGCCTCCAAGAACGACTTCATTTTATTAAGCGTGAGCCACACGCTCAGATAAGCTGCCTTGATTAGGGAGAGGTTATATAGACTTTGAGCTGCTGCAGAAAAATATCCGTTCGTTATCTCAGTGGCAACTCTGTAGCATTAGGTACATGCAGAAGGCCAATATCTTAGAAGCGTCTCCGGCTGACCATAACGAATCAATAGAGACCAAAATACCTCATTGATGAATATGGATCCTAGAAAGCAAGTTACAGAGATAATAGGTCGACTGGATGCAAGTGGGTTACCTGCCAGAAAAACATATATCCCAAGCCTGTAAAGTTTAGTTTCCTTATAACTCCACAATTATTCATCAATGATGAATATACCAAGCCAAAATTCGATTTTGACGACCAACAGAAATCCCACTGGAGCTGACCAGGGAGCTGTTTCAAAACATGGGTTAAGTCTATGGTTTTGAAACAGCTCCCAGGGCATGCTTGGAAGGACTACAGTACCACGTCGATGGCCATACTTCCGGTGTGTGAGTGAGAATCGGTGTCACTAATGTGTATTGGTAGGGGAGGGGAGATGGGATGGGGATATTTTGCTAGGCCGGTGAGTGACTGAGAGCAGGTTAGGTACATTATGTTTGTTTAAACAGGTGTTCTCCAGTGTGTTGAAATAACATAGGGGACACAACATCCTTATTATATACCTGTGGTCGATACTACCTGTTGCTTGGGATGCAGTATCAAAAATGACAGACGTTTGTCTTACTAACGAAAGATAACGCCATATTGCAAAATCTGTTTGTGACCAAACCATGAACAAAAATGGAGGAAGTCTTCGGTTCACTAATAAGCGATTGCAATACAGAGGCCCAGCACCATGTACATCTATAGGAAATGATCATAGAATAAACAAACATTTAGCATCATAAATATATGGTGAATAGGGACAGTTCTAGGTAAACAACATACACTTGCCATTGTGGAATCAATTGAGAACACAAAGGGGAACTTTATGTTCACCATTCATTCTGAGAAAACCTTTGTTTTATGATTACTTTAAAGCCTTTCAAGTTATCAGTATTTTGGTCATCCGGACTCAATTGTGACCACGATTTGTTTCCTCGATACAGTGGCGATTTTTGGTTTGTACTAGTATGGGACCTTGGACCCTTTAAACTGTATCTTGTTTGAGCTATGCGTTGCTTGCTGAGACTCTTCTATGTAATTTTCGTCTCTTGATGATTTGTACATAATTTCGAGAAGCTGCTGCATCTAGCGTCCAACCACCAAAGGGTCTACTTTGAATTCACGATGGAGGTCGTCTCTCATATGCCTAACCCATTTTTGGATTTTTTGTAGGGAGTCAATGTCCTGTTTTGCAGCCCCGTCGATCAGAAATCTACAGTATTCTAAGATTGGTCTGAAAATCACAGTGTATATTCTCAGTGACACCTCCTGCATTATACTACTTCGTATTCTGACAATTTAAACTCTCACGCTTTACAGCCTTTCATCATACTCCTAATCTACGGGCCAAAATTGTGCGAACGATCAATTTCTAGTTGTAGTGTTTGACCTCTGTTAACTGTCTACCCAGGCAATCCAAGTCTAAGTTTGGCAGTTGCCGAGCTCGCTGAACAGAGGCACACCCGCAGGTTTAGGTCTTTGTGGCATTAATACTCATACCGTAGGACTGGCATCATTAACTACGTGATCTCATGCTGCCTGCAATCTTGTTTGGGCGTCATTACCTTGCGTACTTGACATATATCATCAGCATATTGTAAAGCACGGGCACCCTCTAAGTCTTCACACATGCTGTTCACATACATAATAAAGAGGGGCGGCCCGAGGACTGAGCCTTGGGGCACCACATACTCAATATCTTACTCTGCTGATTTTGCATTATTAAGTACGGTGACTTGTTTTCTGCCAGCCAAGTTACTTTGTATCCAACTTAATAAATTCGCGGGCAAAGTTATCGCTGATTTGATTTTCGACAGCAGCATCGCATGCAGTACAGCGTCGAATGCCTTCCGCAGATCGACGAAACACATTCCGGTCACCTTGCCTTCATTCATATTGTTATATAGGGCGGTGAACAGCTTGAAGACCGCATCTGAGGTCCCTAGTCCCTTTCTGAATCCATATTGATTTACACTGTTTCCAGGATCGAGTGAACTGTAAAACCTCTGATATACGATCCTTTCCAGTACCTTTGACGGCGATGGCAACAATGTAATAGGCCGCCAGTTGTTATCGTATCTCGAGTTCTCTCTTATCATAACTCTCGATAATTTTGGACTAGGACAATAAGCTAGAAGTAAAATGTCCTAGCCTTGTGGCCCTTAAGGGCGTTGGGTGTTTAGGGGGGCAGTATGTGCTAGTCGGTAGATCCTTTACTATATACCCATGCCGTATATACTGTAAATACGGACCGTTTGCCATATAACGTAAAAATACTGTACGGACCACTGGTTCGTACATTAAAATATGGACTACCTTGCCATACACGTTTATTAAGATAATGGCTGTTAAGTCAAATGAAATAAATTATTTTTTGTAGATTTCGGGTATATAGTAAATAAAGAACGACCTACCATGCTTGTACAAACCACAAAATTCGATAATAATTCATAATTTGTACGGAACTCGGCGTAAACGCCTCGTTCCGTACGAACCATGAATTATCATCTCGTTTTGTAGCTTGTACAGCATTGTCAGGACGTTCTATAGAAATACTAAACTGCACGACCATCGTGAAAGAGCGCAACTATGAAACCACATCAGTTTTGAGTATCGTATATAGGTATCTCCACTTCACAGACCAGGTGGGCAGTAGGAAAGGTAGGCCCGAGAGGCAGGGGTCACCTGGGGTTAACTCCCACCAGGGGGCGTGGGAATCGACGCCGATAGCTCCCCCACACGGAGGCAGGTGTCAGTGAGAGGGTTCGGTAGTAGTACTGGAGGGGAGACACTGATGGGCACTCAGCCCCGATTGGTTAGTGACCGGAGGTTGATTGATTAGGGTAATTAGTGAGGGTGGGCGTAGGGGTGGGGGTTCTAGGGTGTAGAGGTGTTCTTGGGGTCAATATCCTGATAGATATACCAAGCAGAGGGAGAAGGGGAGAATTAAGGAGGTGGGGAAGGGCGAATTGGGAAAGACTAGGGATAGGAGGAGAATTTATGAAAATAAATAACAGGGAGTCTAATTGTTAGCTGGATTTGTACCTTCGACCAGCGGAAAAAGACAGTTGTGTGAAAACGGAAACATGATGATATCAGGGTGGCTAAAATAAGGACGAAATTTTGGGAAGAGAAAGGATGGACTGTATGTTACGAAGTTTGATACACAAGAGGAAACCGTTCAACATTTGGAGTGATGGAAGAGCAAAGACATAGCCCAGTTATGGGGATATTGAATACCGCCTGCTGCACTACGATGCAGATTGTCCATATCGCAGTGCAGCCTATGATTCATCTTTTTTTTGCAGCTGGCGGTCATTGATATGCATTGAATACAGGAAACATGACCTATTACTACGATTTCACTTTTCATTCCGACGCGATATACTTCTTCACCAGGAAAATTTACGATATGCTCCCAATGCCAAAACCGCAGTAGTTGGGCACCTGTACGCCTGGTATTAATCGCAATCTCCAAGTACTACTCAGCGAGCATGTTTCGGTGTGGCTAGGAAGGTGAGATTTGAGAGGTGTGGAGGAGATGTGAATCAGGAGTGACCCCGGTACCCTGGAGGAGGTAGTGGAGGCGCACAGACTAATGACTCACTCTCCGGGTCGTTAACCCAGCCCTGGAGGGCCCCGCTTGTCACAGCCATCCCGCCGGCCAGGCAGGTGACAGCGAAACGCCATTTGGGAGGTCAGAGTGGTTGACAGGTAAGGAGAACTTACCTGATTCACACATCTACCGGCGGTAAACGCCAGCCAGGTAAAAGTCAACTGCCAGACAGGACTGCTAGTGTTCAGCCACCTTCTTAGAATCCTCTACAATCCAGTTTCCATTGGCCGATTTTCCGTCACCGATCTGTAGTCGGAAACCACCGACGCAAGATCGGTGAATAGAAACGGGAAATGCAGAGAATGCTCAAAGCGTGATTAGGCATAGATTGGGAAAAGGCCACCACCGACGGATTTTCTTACAGACTGAAAGAATCGACACATTTTGATTTCGTCAGTGATCCTCAAGGTGACAATGTGAAAATTAAATCGGTATCTTCCGGAAAATACAATAGAAACAGTTCATACAATGCATCCTCACTGATTATTGTACCGACGTAGTCGATGGCACCATCGGCTGACTTATCGTCGGCTATGGAAACGAGCGCAATGTAAACTTTCATCAACAGGTAAATGTAAGTATTCAAAGTAATTAAAAATCAGGCAAGTCTCCTGTGTTTGATAAGGTTTCCACTGCTGTGAACCATTTCCGGGAGTTGCAGTTGTTTACCCTTTGGGTGTGAACAGTTGCTGTACGGATTCCGTGATTACAGACTGCCCTTCAGACAGCTAATGAAATGTCACATAAGTTCTTCTTTCTGAAATATCCAGGCAGTCCCATAAAAATCCTCCGTCCAAGTTTCGTATTCCTATTCGATATCAATTTTCCTTAATCAAATGAAGCAAATAAACGCGGAATATGGAGTATATATGCATATATATATGGATTCAGTGAAACTTCATCCTTGTGGAAAGTTTCATTGAAAAATAGAGACTCATAGCAAGTTTGATGACATTACAAAGACATTAGTTATCAATGTTGGATATTGTCCTTGTTTGGGAGCGAAATACGAGTCCAAGAGATAACTCAGGTACGTTTTCAAATCAAACCAAAGCTTGCCCATGTCTATGTCCTGGCGACAGTTCTCAGCGGTCGCCTCTATTTCATTATTGGCCTCTATCGTAGTAGGTGGACGCCGGGCCTTATATACACTTCGGCAACATCAGCAATATATTCAGGCCTGGCGTCCACCTTCTACGATAGAAATTTAGACCTACCGATATGGCACCGATACAAAAAGTCAATATCGGAGACATATCGGGAAGGTGCAAAATCGTAGACATAGGTCTAGACATGCCAATCCACCACGCATTGTATAGGTTTTTTATCGGTGTCTAATCGCAGAAACGTGGTCAACTGCCCCGATATTGGTGGACCTTCCGAGGCGATTTTAATATTTCATCGGGAGGTGCATCGTAGAGCATATTGGGGCCATATCGTTGTAGGTGGACGCCGGGCCTGATAGTACTGACCGCCCCACCAGGTGTACCGGGTACCCGGTGTAGTTATCCCGTCCATATATATATATAGCTGTAAATGTAACCTAATCACCTGTATAGAATGTCCATCCCACCATATGATAACCTTAGATGCTATCGTGAACAATCAATTTACGGGTATTGACAATTTTCCATTTCGCTAAGCTATAGCGATGATACATGTGTATTTTCATATTTTGAATAACATAATCATTATGATGAGATTCTAAATTTATTAAATATTTATTGTCTTACAGATAATGAGGCCTGGAGATGAAGGTAATGTGTATAAAAATAGTTTATGTCTAACACTGGATCTATGTTTTATTGTTCTCGATGCACATTAGTATCTGATCCATTTGCATCTGTTGTGCTAGAACGTTCTCACAAAGCATCATATCTCAAATCAAGACAATGGAATCTTGACAAGGTCAATAAAACCAAGCTAGCGGCGAATTGATTTATGGACTAGCCTGACAGAGGTAGCGGCCGCCTCGTCTAAGATTATGAAAATATGTGTCATGTTCATCTGTTTCTCCTGGTATTGGTTACCATCGACATTGAGATGATATAATGCTTCTAACCTCTACCTCTGATATTAATGTACGTGTAATAACAGGGGGCATCCAGAATGCAAATAGGCTAAATATGCTCAGATGCGGTGTACTCAGGTCTGTTTGTACGTACTTTAAGGGGGTGCTCCAACAGGCCGATTTCTCACCCGATAAATTGTTCCTGGGCCAGTAAGAGGAAGCTCTTATATTGTAATTCATTTAATTCTGGTAATAATAGTTTAATAAATGACCATTTTCAAAGATTTGAGAAATTCTAGGGCATCCGATAATAACCAGTGAGTGTCTGGCTACGAAATCGGCGACCGTCGGTCCTGTGGAAAACCCCCTTTACGTGTGGCTCCCAGTGATGACTTGAAACTACCAACCCACATTTTATATGAGGTCTAGAACCTACCATCGCCGACGCAGAATGTAGACCTCCCGATGCACCCTGACGCTCATTCAATTAGATGCAGCACATTGGAAGCTCGGGGGTGGGGGTTGGGGGTCGACCCTTAAAACCTTTTAAGGACGTCTGACTATGGCAGAACTACAAGCATTGGGACGGCTACTAGTCACTATGTAAACTTCTAGGGGACGGGGGCATTGTCCTCTGAACTCAGAATTCGAACGTTTATCACGTGATGTGATATGTTATCCTCAATAGTTCTATTTCTTTCATCAATGATTCGAAAGTGTGAAGTTACAACTACATTCTTCAAATAAATTAGGTTTATTGTTAAAATATTTCCTTTTAAAAATAATTTCACAAATATCCAGCAAATGATGCCTTAAGACAGCATCCGCTCCTGTCAGTTGATGCCTTAAGGCATCGCCTTCCTTTAAAGGGTTAAGGTCTATTCACAGTGACATTAATGATGTACCACTCTTACATATTTATAGGGCCAATCTGAGAATGTGTTAAAGGTATAAAAACAACAAATCTTGCTCTGTGGATTACAGGTGCAGTAAATGAAGTTGTGTAAGAATGCGAGGTGTGAACGAATCGACATTATCTGACAATGTCCGGGTAGGTTAAGAGTTACTCATCTTTAGGCCTAGGAGTACAATATTCCATAAGTCTTTCTCTTGCAAATACTTGATGTTTTCGTTTCAGTTTGACAGATTTGACAAAGCAGTGAAGTGAATCGTCACTTTCAATGCATGTCTCATGTAAGAATTTAATTGTGGACAAAAGATTCGCTTTAGATTCCATTCCGTTTCATGTTTATTGGGCTTTTAAAACTTATAATGGTGTATCCTGTTGCTGTTTAGCAATCAAACAATTACATGCGTAAGTATTTGTTTTCATGATTGAAGCACATACTTCACTCCAAGACTAGTCGGATCATGTGAATCATCAGCGTTGAAAGAATGATAAAATGCAATTTCGTACATTATAATACCGCTATCTATAAATACATGTCAGTGCTTTCCAAGAACTCAATAACTTTTCTTGTTGATATTTTTGGCTGTCTGCTACAGATCTCAAAGGCATATCAGACAATTTGCCTTGAAAATTGAAACCCATATAATTATCCTGAAAATTGAATATGATGAGCTCAAAATATTGGAGAACACATATCTAACTTAAAAATGGAGGTTCGCCGTGCTAGATGTTGATTTAGAGATTGGTATTGTGATATTATCATAGTAGAACATAAAGATACTCTACAAAGTTGCTTTTCATAAAGTAAACTCCAAGTCGTTTTGAGAAAATTGAAGAAAACCATAGTTTTCAGTACATTTTCTATATAGTTCAAGCAAATGTAAATTAGCTAAATTTACAGGTGGCGCCTCTGAATTGTAGGGTATGCCTTTAAGGGAACTTCCCAGGCCAACCGTTTTTTATAACGTGAGATTCATTTCCACTAGACACTTTTCATACCTATCAAGATTTACTAATGATGGATTAAAGAATACCAATAGGTGAGGACTGTTTAAGAATACAAATTACATTTGAAGCATTCATTGTTGAGTTAAGCGATGTGATTTTCAAAGGAGGCACTATCATGGCTAAGGGGATCTTCTGTGAGTGAAATAATAAAAAACAATGCAGACTTAAGTGATTCAAGATGCATTCTATGGGATGAAAACGATTCCGATTTAACATAATCAATCATCAATACTTCACCAGATTCACCCAACAACCTTCAATCAAATCACACGAATTACGAAACGGTTTCATTGTCTCTTGCTGCATAATTGGATTCGTAGATAGTTTTACGACTTATCTCTCAGTGTGGGGAGGCTGGCAGGGAGCGAGGCGGCCGCCGAGTTAGCTGCAGCCGATATTCAATCTATTCTGCTGCAAATAGAAGGCGACCCGCGGGCGAGCGGAAACCCAATCGGGCCAATGAGCCCCGATAAAGTAGCGATAGAGTTGCAAAAGGACTATAGACCAGACTCTCTCAGTGAAAGATTCATGTTGTGGGTTCCCTCCGACAGAGGCCGCTGCTTCTGACCATCTTGGCACGCATGCGCGGTAACCAAGTGGCGTTTGCGCATGTCCGTGCGTCCCGTGGGGATTGCTGGTGCTCGGCGTTTTACAATGCAAACACCTTTTATTCTGAGCCCGATCTTTCCGCTCGTCTCTGCACCAACCGGAAGTGGGGGTAAAAATATTCAAATCGGCGATAATCACGCTCTCTGTGCGAGATTTAACGAGATTTAACGAGACTGTGACTACACACAGACTATAATGGGTCTCCATTAAACCTCAAGCGCCAAGCAGTCTCACCTGTTTTTATGCTGACTTTTTGTGTGTGTTTGGGCTGACAATAGAGCGGCGGGAGGCGCCGCTGGGGCTGCGGTCTGAATGGTTAAAGTCTCCTCCCGTGTGTAGCAGCCCTGGAGGTGCCAGAACGTGAGTGAATGGTTAGTTATCAGCTCAGCCTGTCATGTTCCATCGCACCCGCTGATCCTTCAGCGCTGCGGGGGGCACTTATCATATTGATGTTTGATTTGAATAATTGACGCCGGGTGCAGTCATCCGGAACGCCCTACATCAATGAGGACTCCCTAATGTCAATATTTGTGCAGGAAACGATAGCTAGGGAGCGATTGGTTTAGTCTAGGTTTTGGCCGCTAGGGGGAGGGGCGGATCCACTCTACGATGTTACACACCCGAGCCGTTAAGTCCTGCCGTGCCAAACACAATATCCTGTTCAGTGCTTCCCTTGGATCTAAATCAAGCCGGCCCGCACGGCTGTAATTGTAGGGGCCGGTATATACGTAAATATTGCTTTTTTTATCCACTCCCATAGTAGCTTCCCCACAGACAGGATGAGGAGGGGTTTTGTTCATCTCAGAAAAATAACACCATGAGGTGTTTATCTAACACTACCGGGCTGCGATTTGTTTTTTCTAACATCTGCAAATGAAGGTCGTGATATGACAAGGCTTTTTTTGTTATGTTTATGAGGTCCAATGTCTGTCTAATAGGGAATAACACGCACACAGGACTTCTTTTTCGGTTGTTTTTTTTCTCGATTTTATAATCAATCAGTTGAAGGGAACTATAGCTCGTTCTCCCTATACTGAATGATGTATTTCCAAGGGTTGTATAATTCCTCATATGGATATTGCCTAGCCGTGATCGTAATAGGTTATAGATGTGTCTATCAAGTACCTTGTAGGTATCACTTACACCCAGCTGGGTTTATAAGGAATGCTTCCGTTGCACTAATTCAGAAATATATTAGAAATATGAATACTTATGTTTTATTAAGTAAGTGTACAATGACAGCCCATCCAGTTTCCGGACATGGGAATGCACAAAGGCAAGCTCGCGAGAAATGAAGACAACATGTTGTTGTTCTGACTTTACATGCACTATACTATGATATGTATGGAAATTAAACCTGGCAACATTGCAAGCGGGTGAGCTTAACCACCACAGCAGGTGTTGCTGCAGGCATACTTGGGCAGATCCTCACATTCTTTTATACAGATGAAGTTAGGTAACAAATATTAACCCATATGGCGTATTCTTATCATTGGCGTAGTCACGCCAGCAACCACCAGTATGATCTACAGCAACCAAGGAAGAATCATGCTCACTATATTCCCACCCTCTGCATGTGTTTACATTATATTATACATACATATATATATATGATAATATATTCTATATATGAATACATGATCTGACCAGAGCGAGGGATAGGGAAGGCCCAGAGACAATCATACGTTAGCTCTTATGTCAAGCATGGAACGGTCAACTAAAGAAAACAGCAAACGAATATGAGTCGAAGAAAGCCCTCATGTGAGGCAATATTGGGATCTCACTTGTGGTCGCGTATGCACTGCGCAAAGCCGCGTTTACTGGAGAACATATATACACATTGCCTTTGCTTATTTAGCGCTGCATTGTGTTTATCTGTGGCTTATGTTGAATAAGATAACACATTCATCAATCTGTAAGAGCAAACCGACCTCCTCACTACTAGTGAAAACAAGTGATTTATCGCCCTGTATATCAGTCCGTTTATAGGTGCAGCTTCCCCTGAGGACACAACACTAAGACCACAATGCCATATTTCGTAACGTTTTATCGCCAGGAGTGGCGGCCCATCGCCTGTCGCAGATGTACGCGGTCTGCTGTTACCTGTTTCTCAAAGCATATCGCCCAATTAGAAAGGGCCATATATCAAGTCCATTTTCAGTGAGAAAGGAGGTCCGACATCTTGGACATTTTCTCAACAGCTTTTCCTCAGGTTATTGCGTACAAGATCAGGGGAGGGTTATGGGTCAAGTTTTTCAGAAATCCTCGGTACGTCTTTTCGAAAGGGCCTCAGGCATTTCCACACGGGCCATGGCTAATACACCATCTGAATATGGAGCTCTTCTCTATTGTTTTTTTATTGGGCATAGTTCGCTCTTATACAGTGCGGTCTACCACTATTCCCTTGTATTGGTGTCAATTATCTTTCTTACCAATATTAATCCGTTAAATATTCCGGTATAAACAGTTCTGTTGGGAAAGAAGTAAGAGTCGGGCACCTTACGAAATTATCAACGTATGCGAGCATATACACACACACACATATATATACATAATATATATCAAGTAGGTGTTAGAACTAAGCGCTAACTTGTCAAATATTCATAATGCTGTGTAAATGTAAATAACCTGCAATACACTCCATACCCACAACCTACAGTGTAGGTGGCACCACCTCCCTCGTGACCGGAAGTTGATGGGCAGCCTTGATGTATTTGTCGAACCCTCAGGAATTTCTCGGCGCTCATTAAAGGAAGTTCAAAATGGCCGCGAGGCGTGTTCCTCCACAGATGGCGCTGTTAATCTACCGTGACCTGGAAGCCGTCTAGGTCAGGGAGTGGTGTCGCTCTCCGCGGAGCCATAGCTCGTGTCAGTCTCCAAGCGGACCTTTGATTAGGTTGAATGGTAGTGGATGTCTAGGAACTGGCTGGAGATCTTCGGAAGACGAATCTCTGTATTCTGTTGTGAGCTTGTTCTATGTTCCCTGTCGGAACTTCATTTAGGTTCATTCCGGGAATGCATTCCTACGCGCCGGAAATTATTACTAAATCTAGTCATGCAATGTGTAACAAGAGGCCCTGACGCTGCGATGATAAAGTGATGATATAACATATATGCAGTTGCTGGGAAATATAAAGTTGTTGTGGTAAGAAAACCCTCTACTATATCAGTTACAATCCCATAAAAGTCGATTAATGGTGCAATGGAAATGGATCGACCTTCGAAATTGTTTTTGTTAACCGACTCTTGAAGATATAGGGTAGGACCACAGGTTCTGGAAAATAACTCCTATTCAATAATGAAACTTCACGAATAGAACTGTTTCCAATATTCAGTTGACATTATCAGTAAATGCCCATTGAAAGTTACTGAAACCGACTACGAAATTACCGGTTTCTATTTTGATATTACTGCTATAGCATTATAAATTGCACTTTGGCGAATATTGTGCGGCTGATCGAACAACTGTGCCGTGTGATGCATAGAAAGAATTGCGGCCATTTGCGACGTTGGAAATGCATGTTGGAATTCAAAATTTGGCCTGACGATAGCGTTGTAACAAAGTGCTATAAACAGAACCAATCAACAGAGTCCTACTAGAAATGTGTTTTACGCTCAGAGAATGGACGATGAAGGGAGACTGCTGTGAAGAGTGAATTCTGTTGTAAAATGCCTGATGAACCATTTCACTCAGAACACACGCCGCGAGAACTAGTGCCAACACGAGATGATTAATTTGTATTAATCCGCGCCGGTTAAATAAGAGAGGAACCCGGACTATTTTGTTTTATAACAATAGATCGATCCTGAAAGCATCCACCCGTGTTACCCCGAGACCCCGTGTGAGAGCGCCACCGACGACCCCGCCGCCATATTACATTAACAGAAGTCCGCGAGACGCTGTGACGTTATGTTTTTAACGCCGAATCCCTGACGTTGCTGCATTTGGAGCTACTTATTATTGTTGGATCTAAGAGGTCGATAGAACAGCGGCAAAGAGGAGTGGACGAAGTAGTGTGAATCTCACAGGAACAGCGAACATGCTGTGAAGTATGGAGTACATGCCACTAGAGAGGAAGTCCCTCGCAACCTGCAGCAGCTCTGCCAATATTTGACTCCCCAACTCAGCCTGACATCGCCGACGAAGATCTCTCATACTACTGCTCACCCTTGTGTGTCATCAGTATAAAAAATACCCATAAAAGAATAGAAAATGATATGAATCCAACAGGTTTCAGGCAGAATAAATGTAATACGACTGACCCGCCGTCTATCGGCGGGCCTGATAACTGATGCTGATCACGTGTTAACACGTTGTCCACGTGGATAACGACCCCTACGAAGGTTAGCGCTGCCCCCTGTTGGGCCGTAAACCCCGGGGGACTTCCGGGGGCACGTACACTCCCGCCCGTCCGCCGGTACCCAGCGGTACTATTCGGTTCCTAAGGTAACCAGCGATCCTAATCCAATCACGTGATCAAACATGGAGGATACCTTCAAATTGAATCAAATTAAGTCTGGCTCACTGGAGGGCGCTGTGGAATTAGACGCGCAACACTCCTAGCGTGAAACAGGGGAGCTACAGTGGGCTTAAGATGGCGCCGTTCTTAGCGCTGAAGAAAGGTACGTAGAAATGGCAATATGGGAATGATACTGAGAGCAGCTCAGAATTACCTTCTTCATTTGTCGTTGACATAAAAGATAACACTTGATCATCAGGTTATTAAACCAGATCATATCATATTATACAATCGTTTTCCCTGATCCTTGTCTCCAGCAAATAATCTTCAAAGGTTACTTTACACGAAAGCAAACCCCCAATGATATCATTCCCATCACTTATTTCTCATAATTTTCAGATCAGTTTGATATCCGTTATGATAAATAAAGATAAATTGTTTAAACAAAGACCGTACATAAGATGTGTAAATATAAAACCCATCATTCTATTTGAAACCATAACTGATAAAATACACGTCGACAATTCTTCTAATTTCAACCTGTATCACTTACATTTGAAGCACCTAATTGTTTTATCCTTGCCCTTCAGAAAGCCCTTCGGATGACTATCACCCGTTTTTTTTTAATCTATTTTTTCGTTGCCGAAGGTGTTTGAGTTAAATGCCGGTTCTGACCCTTCCTCTCCAACGTGTCCATTCACACCTCCGACTGCCAACGTCAGGCGAGTACACGTCAAATCTACAGCAGCAAACTGTAAGGCCAAGCCGGAGACACCGATTGTTTCATCACATTTATTTGCCATTAATCAAAATATTTTTTTCTCTGCCAGAAACATTCGCTCGTGCTGAGCAACGTCGGCGAAACTCAATCAGCACACAGGTTTGTTCAATACTCTCCGGAAACCAGCAAGGGGACGCTCTGTTCGCGCCTGCGCATACGAGCGGATTGAGGGCCGGTCTCCCGGAAATAGATCGTACGGGGCATGCGTGGTGAGGGCGTGCGAGTCACAGGGGTCATTGGCGGGGGTCAGGGGAGGGGAGTGCGGGCGGATATGTTGAACGGTTTACGGCCTAGCTGGTCGGGGGTGGTTTGGACTGGGAGTTGTCGATATTGGAGTGAGTGCGGGAGAGAGATGGCAGTGGACACTGGGAAGAAGCGGGTGGAGCACATGGTGGTAGACTTCTGACGGGTCACGGGGTCGGGCAAAGCTCTGACTTGTTCTCGTCTGCCCGAAGTTTAAATCGAATGGCGATTTCTCTAGACTAACCCCAACGACCAGGATGTCTAGTCCGATCAAGTACAAGGTAGTCTTCTTGTGAGCTCAGTAAGAGTTACTAAACAGAGCAAACACAGTATTTCATTGTTCTATTATCTAATCAAAGGGTTTTTTTCAATAAGAAATACAATGGGGGAAAGTTTCATACCAAAGGAATCTCCATCAGTAACGAACTAGCATTTGATTTACTTTTTTCCGGTCAGATTCAATGAATACGGTCTCGCCTATTTTAGAGAATTTCTAAGTTCCTACATCATTGTGGCACTACTGTAACTTCTTAAGAGGGGTATTCATTGACTAGTTGACTTTTGGTACCGAACAATTCATCGATGGCAAACGACTTGTTTCATTGCACTTTTCACCCATTTTCGGTAATGAAACGCTATCAAATCAGAACCATGTGGACCTACTTTGGTAGTCATTCAATGTGGAAAAACGCGGCATATGAACTAAAAAAAAAAAAAAAAATTTGCAACGAATGCGGGTCACCGTAAGAGAACAAAATAATTTTTTACCATACTTTGGTAGTCATTGTTGCTAGGCAAGACTATTTAACATCTACCACATTGCCAACTGACTTCTTGAATGAAAAAAAACCCATTGTTATCTTTTACGCTTTTTTGCGGCGAATTGTATTCCCACTTGGATGGCATTTCCAGATACAATGATCAGTTTTCTGGATTCCTTAATTCTTTATTTCCGTCATGGTGTCCTTTCAGATGCCATTGTGAGTGATTATGTATCCTATAAATAACAGTAAAGAGTTCAGTACTTATCCACAAGCCAATGTTTTTTTCAGCCTAAAAGGTTTCCTTTCAGGCAAAAAATCACAATTAAGAACAAGCATGAATAAGATTCTTCATCATTTTAAAAACTTCTACCTGAGTAAAAGGTTATGCATGTTCTTCTTTATTTGTGACGAACTCTACCCTACTAAGATGAGAATGATTCTAAAACATGTGGACCTTAGTAAGCAGAGTATCACCTGGGAAGATGAATTGAAGCTGCATTATGAGCTGTTTACTGTGTAAGGCACAAGGCGGCCTCACGGACTGCGGACGTCTTTGGTGGCAGTTTCCCACAGCTGCTGCCTTCCCATGGTCCAGCCATAAGCTCAGTACACATAAAGCCAGGTACAACTTCATACCCAGAGCTCATCATGCCAAGGCCGTACCGTAAAAAGTCAGTGGGAGGCCACATTCAGTGTTGGTTGTTTGTCATTAACCAAAGCCATGGGAAGTGTACATCAATCGATGAACAACGAGGTCACCATGTAAAAGATGATGAGTCTGTTCAATAAGTGGGAAGTTCATTGACACTTTCGAGGAAATGATAGTCATTGGAAACGAGCAAACCGACGACACACAAAGCCATCTCATAGCCACTACAAAGTGTGACACCGCTGACCGGCAAATTACACCTCTGACAAATTGAGACAGATTTGATGGCATGGGTTCTGGTTTTGTAAATCGGTTATGTGGCATTCATGGAAAAGAAGAACTTTCTCCTAATCTTACGAATTTAAAAAAAGAAATGTAAGTCTTACAGACACCATGGAGTGTCGTTTAAGATCTCATCACCCAAGAACCTTCATAAACCCAAATTATTTCCGCACACTGAAAAATATAAGAATTCTCACACACTCAAGAAGCCTTGAGATGACGGATGAAGTGGATGAAGAATCCAAAGCAGCCAAATTCTTAAAAAAAACACAAAAAAAGAACCCATAAACACGATGAAGTATACTCTATTGCTCGTCAGATCGCCTGGGGCTGCTGCCGATGGCGGTTAAGCCTCCACCCCCTCCTCCTAGTCCTGGGCGTACCTGTACACCAAACCAATCACCGGCTACCTGCCTCGCCCTCGGAGCACCCCACCTTTGAAGTGTAAATTAATCAATCAATTAATCATGAGTCAGTCTGAGTTTTCACACCTTGCTGAAAGGAGCAGCTCAGTCGAGCGTATGATGCGCGCGCAACCGCCGCCAGAAAGCAAAATGTTGGCAATGATGTTTGGGGCCCGCCATGGTGCCACAGCAGGGGGCCGCTGATGTCTTTGACAACAGCAAAGAAACGAACCGCCTGCCCCCGTCCCGCGGGGCAGCGCCACCGCCCGGTGCAAAAATTCAATATTCAAAGCCGGTCGTTTGAAGCGCTCCGCTTCCGCAACTCGACTTGAGCCCGGCGCTTGTGGCCAGCTGGATCGAGGTTTCATCTTTTCTTAAGTGGAGGCGGGAAAGGTGCAGGAGATTTTGAGAGGGCGAAAGAGAGAGAGAGAGAGAGAGAGAGAGAGAGAGAGAGAGAGAGAGAGAGAGAGAGCAAGAGAGGGAGAGAGAGAAGGAGCGGGGAAACTTGTGAATAGCTTTAAGACCCCAGAGTCACCTAGCGGATGTTAAATACGGAGGAGAGGGCTTTGGTAAAGAAGCACTTCTCGAGTAAATGTCACCTGTCACACTCGCCCTTTGCACCAAATCATAAACTGTCTCTTTTCCAGACATCTTTCAGCATTCAATCTTTATCATTTTTTCCCTGCAATCTTACACTTACTTAATGGGAAGTCGCATACGACTCTTTATATTTCTTGTGCATGGACAAATGCCCAGACAGGTTTCACAGGACGGTTTTGATGTATAGTTTTCTTCTTATGGAGCTTCTACAGAAAGTTGCATGTCTGGAGTTATTTTAAGTGTACGTTATGTTCAAGTAGTACCAGCAAAGGCTTGATGCACTGATGTATAATGACGACCTGCACCACGATTGGTCATCAACAATAAGTTTTGTTTCCACTTGCAGATTCCCAATAAATTTGTCGGGCACCGCTGACCGGTTCTTAAAAGCCAAAATTAATTTTAAAGGTACCTATAAACGTTTGCGGCGGATCTATGTTCCGATCTATAGTCTTTTTTATACCACTTATTTTGCGTCCGTCCGGGTTGAAAAGGGGTAAAGTGCAGTAACTTCTTAATTAGATAGATGCTGTATCATTTTCTTTTTAAGGATTACGAATATTGTCCATTGTATCCTGTACTTGAACAGACCTTGCAGATCCAGTATTTTACTAGCTTCCGCCTAAAAACTCGCTTGTCTGAAACGAGCGGTTACGGGTTCCATACATCCGCATGCCACGGATTGAGAATGTCAGTAAATACCTCCGGAATAGCTCTAATCATTTTTGTTTTTCTAAATGGCAATACTATTTTATCGAGTAGAGATATCATTATGTGAAAAACATACTCAGTTGCTGATGCTGTAGTGTGAAAGGTCCCCGTCTACGCTTTTTCTGTAACAGAGATACCTTAGTCACTACAGCCTGCCTTGAACACTTCCCTTTCTATGAAAAAAATCCACAAAGTGCAATGCATCTTCTATTTCAGTGCGAACTCTGTTTTACGTCGGGTCTAATTACGATGAGACAGAGTGTTGACCACAGCATCAAGCCGGAGCAGAAAAAGGCAAACTATGACAGAGACGTAGATATCTAATTTGTTATAGCAAGGAGCAACCGTTTTTTCTCTCAGAGCTTCACACTCGTCGACCAACCTGAATGATAAAAACCCGAGTGTTAAGTTGAGCCTTTATCGGACAGCAGTTGTTTTGATTGAGCTATTTTGCCACCCCTTGCCTTCCGCTGTGTAGTCATGTTACATTCTTTGTCATTTGCCAGGTTGGACTTGGCATACTGAGTCATCACTTCCGGAATATCTTTTTCCATGTGGAGTAATTTCCGGAAAAGCACGAGTATGTGGCGTTTTGGAGTTGTATCACTACTTGCATATATTTCTTCCTCAAATGTTTCAGTGGAAAAACAGGTAATTATTTATGATGTTATTCATTATTAATCAATCATTCATAGTCATAAAACCATCAATCAAATCTCACTCAAATCAAGTGTTTCTCTTTTGTATATGACTCCTCTGTGCTTTAGATATACATTTCAAGGTTGGCGGTAATGCGGACAGAAGAGGAACTATTGTAGCTATGGACGACTCCGCCCCACATGACCACTGATCACGTGGGCCACATCACGTGACACGTACTCTAAAACCGGCCTACTCGACCATTTAATCCCGGACTGCCAACCGACACAGAGACCACCCAACAACCTTAGAAAAACTTTCTATTTTTGCTCTTATTCTTACCTACAACGTAGGGCTATTACAATAGCTAGTGACAATTCTCTTCTCTCATAATTGGTGCTAAATTTCTTACGTTATTTTTATACATGAGAAGGTAACTGAGTCCAATAGTAGACTCTTCTGTGTTAGTCATTATAATTCATGAGTATTGGGAAGTAAAACCGGTTTAGCTGAAGAACTATAGAAGGTTTGGTATTGTAATCGATTGTAATTCGTTATTCCTTTGTTTTGTATTTTACTTAGTATCTGCATTTACATTTTTGGAGGTTTGAGTAGGTTCTGGATTTATCCCACCCCTTTCACGGATATCAAAACAGCATTACAATATCAGAATAATTCGAATTACTTCGCAGATGTGGTTAGCGTGTCTGCTCTCTGAAATCCTAGCTGCTGATTGGCAAGTTAATTATGACGTCATCTCATACTCACTCCGCCACCACCACGGGGCGCTATTGACACGTTTACACGGTTGATCGTTGCATTTTAGATGTAGGGGTGAGATAAAGTGACGACTACAATCAAGAAGTCTTCAGAAGTATACCAACCCTTGAATAATAAAATGGCGAGCATCTAAGACTCAAGCTTTAACTGTAACCTGGTAGCTTGTATGCCAGCTACATATGACTCTGGTTTGCCATGATTGGTTTGTAATGATTCCTCAGATATATTTTTTGATTCCAATACACTGGAATACCAGTATAGCTGGCTAGCGACCTCACTCGGACCAGTGCACAACTGACTATAACTGGTAACTGTGTCGGCAGTTATAGTGGATATACAGTCACCAGGTTCCGGCCACTTTGGGCATAGCTGCACTACTTTCTATATCCACCCCGGAGGCACAGCTGACTATTGCAAGACACCACCACCTAAATCTACACCTGTTATGAGGAACCAGGCGCGGGTGCCCCCTTTAGGACATATAATACGCCTTATTGGCCAGGTCGCGCTGAGTGCCCTGGCTGGGTATTATCTGTGTAGAGAACCCCTTTGAGCCTGACGCGGCTCTTCCAACAGCGGCGCGCACCCCTCCGCCCGCCAGGTCCACTTTAATGGGTATTTAACCAGCGTCCTACGCCCCGCGCGCCCCCTGGTGAGACCCGCGGCGTCCCTGGGGACGCTGACAGATTCCGGGGGTCATTTCACGTCAGCTTAGTTCTTTTTAGCGCCGCCAGGCTTAGGTCTCGTTACGGCGCGGCGTTGTCATGGCAATCCGCCTTAGCCACGTAAAAAAGGCCTGAGCGTGGACGCAAACAGCCCCGACCTCAGGCCAAGTCCACCTGTCTGTCTGCGTGTCTGTCACTTGACACCACCTATGTCCAGAGCTGCAGATCCTATCCGCAACCATTCCATATCCTATTATAAGCCATTGGCCGAAAAAATGGCACTAATTATATCAGTTCCCATAAAGGTCGATTATATGAGTTCCCCTGAAAGTGAGGATGCATTGAGTGCAAAGTTTCTACAATATTTTCCAGATATACACCGATCTAATGTTCACATGGAAATCTTGAAGAGCGATGACAAAATCAAGGCTGAGAAAATCTGTTGGTGGTAACGGCCTTGTTGCATAATCTATGGATCGGTGACCATTCTCTACAAATCTCTATTCCATTAACGGATAAACCCCTATTTCCTTTACAATTTACAATCGATGATAAATGTAGATGCATGAGGTGGTAGCTAGGGATGAGCGAAATTCTATTACGTACCTTCAGCATTTACTCTATGGTAATCGTCCATCATAAATAGTATCTCATTTTACATCATACTGAATAGGTTCATGTCACATCACGGTGAATCGGTTCATGTTACATTGGCGTAAATAGGTTTATTTTACATCATGGATACTGATTTCATGCAACATCCCTATTAACCCTTTCTGGCAGGTCAATGCTATATAAAAATACAGATTTACTAGAAGTTTCAAATTTGTAATTTTGTTTAACAACATTGATAAAATAAGCGTATGTAAAGGTTTACAATCTACATGTACTGAAGCAGGCGTAGGTATGACGCAACATAGGCTGACCGTATCTACGCCCGAGGTGACGCAACTTTGCGGAAGTTATAAATACTGAAACTTAAGATGTCATGCTGTGCTCCATAGCACTCCATAGACAACAGTCACCTGAGTAATCTAGTGTCTTAACTTAGTTAGTTCACAACATTTCTATCGAAATATCACATTCATATCCAGTCCTGGCAAAGTTTGAAAGATTGAAATCACCTCCAAAATTGTAACATAGCTTCCGTACTTATTCAGTTCATTACCCAACCTGAAATAAATAGATCTAGGGCATCTCGCTACACAAGTATTAATCAAAATCCTTCATCCTGTTGGTTATATTTCTATAATTCACCTTTTACTCATTTAATAAATTGATAACTTGAGAAAAATCAGGGTTTGAGACGCCGTATAAAGCTGACAGTGTTTGTAATTGATACCTCCCATTAATGGAAAGCACGGCGCTTGAGAATGTCATATCTCAAACCTAGTCTCCTTCAAAACTTAAAGCGCTCTAAGGTCTTGAAAAAAGATGGTGGAATCATGCCTGAGCTAATATTTTTCTATCTTAGCTTTTACATTTAAATTCCATCTATGATGGATGAATTCGTGCTGGAATTGATAGAGGGTGCTTCCTATACAGGAGCTGTGCCCGCACGCCCGTGGCACTACAACAAGATTGATGATTATGCGCTGAACGGAGAGCTCTGGTAAAACACTACCTCTTCTCAAGCCTGCAGAGGAATACATTTTTTGTCTTCAGTCAAGATCTTCACCTGGGACACGGCACGCCTTCAGAAAGCATAATCTCCTTCTCGGGAATAAAATAGAGGATGAAATAACAGCAAAGCGTCTAGTTCTATAGATTTATCCCGTATAACACCAGCATGCCTCTACAGCCGGGCTATATTGATCCAAGTCATTAGCATGGCTGGTGTATATGAGAGAGCTATGCATAGATTAAGTTGTGTTTGATTCCCCCAGCTACCATCACATAGAAGGACGTATATTGAAGTCTACTCTGAGATATATTACCCCACATCGATAATAATTAAGCAGCACTGCCTCGCCTGACACAATGCACCCTGATGAATTGTGCGTGGAATTTAATTTAGTAGTCGTCTTGTCGTTTTGAAAGCGTGCTTCTCGTTGGCTGTGACGGCCTTCTCGTTTCCACCGCCTGGACGATGATCACGCTATAATTTAATACACTTAGATCCGTCAGGGGTTCTCGACAGGGAGGCAGCTTAAAGTCCGCCTTTTGTGCGTTTGATCATGTCATTATCTTTTGTTATCCGCGGCTGATCGGGACGATACACACGTGAAAGTGGATGTGTCATGCTCCTGGTAGGAGCAGTGACTTGTGTATGGGTCGGCGATTACGTGGTGCTAACATAGGGATAGTATGTGAGTGTTTAGGTCATGATAGATGTATGTATATGAGTCGGCTCTGAAGTGGTGCTAACGTGGGGTTTGTACATAAGTGTTTGTATATGAATACTTAATATAATATGAAGCCAATCAGAATACCTGGAGACTTTTCTTTTAGCACCTCTGTAAAAAGTCGTGTTGATAATGTCATTTCTAAGTGAATAGGTATGGCAACAAAGAACCGCTCTTGTTATCTTTGCTATGGACGCCCAACATGTAACCTTATCTATGCTTGGTCGTATCAACATAGCATTAGCATTATCTACACTATATCAGCTGATCATGCAGCCTTATCTACTATATATCAGCTGGCCACACCATCTCTGTTGAATCAGCAGACCATACAACCTGATCTAAGCTGACCATACCTTATCTTTGTTATATCAGCTGATCAAGCAACTTAATCTAAATGATGTCAGCAGAACATACCATCTTAAATCTTTCATATCAATTGATCCTGTAACATTGTCTACACTGTGTTAGCTGACCATACTATCTTATCTATGTAGTCGTGTTGATAATATCCACAGAAAACCGGACAAGCTGATTCAATCAAAAGTGAATTTATTGGGGGTAATTATACATCGAGATGGGGGGGGGGGGACATGGAATTAAATCTTTGCAACGTTTCGTTTTACATCCAGTAGACTTCTTCAGGCAATGTATCTTATCTATGTTATATCAGCTGACCATGTGGCATTGTGTACACTATCAGCTGACCATATCACCTTATCTGTAAATATCAACTGACCAAGTGGCATTGTCTACACTGTGTCAGCTGACCATATGACCTTATCTATGTTATATCAACTGACCAAGTGGCATTGTCTTCACTGTGTCAGCTGACCATATCACCTTATCTATGTTATATCAACTGACCAAGTGGCATTGTCTACACTGTATCAGCTGACCATTTCATCCTATCTATGTTATATCAGGTGACCAGCTGACCATACCGCCTTATCTATGTTACATCAGCTGATCATGCAGCCTTATCTACACTACCTTAGCGGATCGGGTCATACCGCCGGACACACTTCTCCTGCATGGTTTGCACACACTGATCAGATAATGTCATCATTAAGGCTCCTCTTTCGCCGATTCTGCATGTTTTCCAGATGAGTATCAGCACGCACATGGACATTTTATCAAGAGCAGGGGAGGGGTTTAGGGGTTAGGAGAGAGGGGTGGGCACTTTCCCTGTGCTGCAGCAGGATGGCAACCATGGGAACCAGGCCCTAAAGGTGTGGTGGTCGACGGGTGCGTGCCAACACTGGCCCAATCCACTTTACCCACAATGCAATCATCTTCAGGCGCATGCGCAGCGTTACCCCTTTCAAAGGCTGCCTCCATTTTTTTCTCTCTTCCCGCCATTCTCCAGGCCGGTGTACTAACATGAAAAAAAGGCCAACATAATCCGTGATGGTAGATGTATTACTCTCAGCCATGCGAACCCTCCCCCCTCTCACACACACCGCCATCTCAGCCACGTGACGCTGGTATTTTTCACCAGTCAGAACAGCGGTGCTGCCTTTTTCACAGCTAGTATTGTTTCCTGCAAACTGCCACTTAATGCGTTAAGTCGTCCTCGTTTGAGGCAGGCAGAGATTAGGAGGGGCAGGGGAGGGAGGATTTGTCTGGGGGATCCTTTGAAGTGCCGGTAATCGCTTGACATGTTCCCTGGTACCAACAACGTGTTTGCTAAAGTCGCCGTGGCGTTGCGGCGGCCCTGAACATGTTTAAGAAAAGGGAGGAGGCGGAGTGGATATTGGAATACTGGTTAATGGGACATGCTTGAATTGAAGCCAGGGTAGTGACGCAAAGCTGGACCTTAAAAATAAAACCTCTGTTCCTCTCACCCTCCCACCGACCTGAGTAACAGTGGAGATAATTAAAACGGGATATCTCAATTACTGGCTCTCTTTATCAATTAAACGCAGACTTAATCAATTAAAACACAATAATTACATTTGATGACTTGGACGTTAATAGTGTTGCCATTGTGGTATTAATTGTTTTTAGTAAATATAACTGTGGACAAGTATCTCCGTGACACTGTGGGTTTTAGCTTCCTGAATGTCCGGCCCACTAGAAGAAAGAGTAATCCCGTAAACTGTCCAGACTTTTTTATAGTATTTATATACAATTTTTTTTTTATAATTTTTATAATTTTCCGGTTACATCTTAAACAAAACTTATGTTTATGATCACCACTCGCTAGTTCAACGCTATGAGCCATCAGACATGTACCGGTAAAACATGTATCTTCATTTTATCTGCATGTGAATGTACTTGCGTTCCCAGGCTGGCGACAATTCGCTCAAAAGTTTTTCAAGTAGCAGAGCAGATTTATCTTGGGATCTTTCATACAGATAGTTAACACAATATATCTACCCTCTGCACCAAAAACGTCGCCCTCTCTATGAAAATTGCATGATCAATCTCTCCATCTAGGACTTATTCCCTGCCTCTAAAGGCATCATCTAGTTTTCAGTTATTACTTGTTCTAGGGTGTTATTGTATTCTCTTTCAGAACAAATCTGAAATAGCGCACATGACAGTGACGGATTTCTGTTAAATAGCCAGTTAGGTTATACAGAGAAACCGACAATAGAAGTTACTTTCAAATATTATTGCCTCTTTCATTTTGCCTGTTGTTCATTTTGTCTACGGTGATATTGCTTTCATGTCAATATTTCATCGAGACATGGCCTTGAGTTGGCCTTACTACGGAGCGATGTGCTGACAACATTTAAGTAGTCCTCAGCTCGGTTTCCTCCTTCTCAACTTCCTATTACGCAAACGGAAACAATGCTGACATTAGACTCTCACAGCTGTCGGATCATCGGCTAATTAGATGGCGACCAAAATAGTGAAACCTTTGGACGACACGAGTTTGACCGAACCTGTGTGGTCGGTAAGAACGAGTCTAATTTGCTGAAGATCCCGAGGAGGTCGACTGTTACTGCTGCTATTTGAAGTATTAATCCTCTCATATTGAAAACCTGAGCTTCATCACCGCTGTTTTATTGCCGGGACACCAGATTCCTGAGCAGTCTGGTGAACAAAATGTCAGCTTTCCGTCTACTGGGCTTGTTGGATTGGTTATTCAGTAAAGTGAAGGTTCTTTTAAATGCCTCGCACGACCAGGGAAATGTTCGTTCAGCAATTTATGAGGAAGATACGAGTGTGCAACAGATGGTCTGTCAGAATAGATGTGCTTATTCAGAGGGATTCTATTGTGTTGTGAGCCAATTCTCATTATAGCGTCAGCATGCAAAGCCCAGTTACCACTGTGCTGAGTAGATTCTATAGTTTATTCAAGGCATAAATCATATTGCACTTACATATAGACCAAGCGTGATTAGAATCTGAGAGAGTCCATTTCTCTCATAGAACCATAAACAGGTAAAGAAATAGATCCACTTCGCTTATTACTTACTATTAGTTCAAAGTTATTCATGTATTTTGTATACGACGTGGTTGTGCGCTACTCTATTTTAAACATAAAAGGCTTATATTACAAGGGTTGGTGAACATAGTCCGTTTGAAGTGAAGCAGGTAATACGATATGTTTTAACAAGTCTCAATCTGTTTGCTATCTATGAATTCCATATCGACACTTTTTACGGACTAAAATTTGGTAATTATTTGATAAAAATCTTTTCTGGTATATGTGTTCTCCTTGACCTGATGGGGCCCTTGGGCATCATATATCTGAAATCCCTTTCTTTCAAGAATCGGGTATTCAAACGAAGAAGCATTTCACATATCACCATAAAAAAAGGTAAAAAGGTCTTCCTCTGAATAGAATATGGAAAGTGACTTTATGAGGAAGCACAGACCATATCTGTAGTTGGCTTGTCACATTGAGTGGAACTTTGTTCTGAAAAGGACAGTGCACTTGTTCTTTTATTCATAATAGTTAGGGTTCTACGGTGGAAAGGTCACATAGAGCAATGAAAGATTGCCAATTGTATGTCGGTGGAATGTTAATTTGTATACATATACGGAGCGAAACTCATCTTAAAGAAAGAAATAAGGCATTTACAAAAAAAATCATTTTCCTGGAAAAAAGTGTCCAACAATAGACTCGTCCACATAACAAATATGTACTGGACATTTTCTTGTGGTTAAGTTGTACATTGTAACCAGGGTATTAGGTTCATCTCCATATACTACTAACAAATGCCAAACCGTATTATATCCATGCCGATAGGTTCATTTCCGTGTACCTCTCACACCTCGAGAGTTGAATTCTCATGCACGTCGCGGAAGCCGGGGACGCACCAAGCGAGAAACGCAGCCACTTCCGGAATGGCTTTTATGTGAGTAATTTTTTTCATATTTCACCTGGTTATTGCTTCTGAGACGCTAAAACAATACAGGCCTAGGAGGATATTCTTTACTTAGCCACAATGTTTTCATTGAAGCAAAGGTGACATATACTTTAAAACATTGAAATCACACTGAGTAGTATAGAAGTGCGGCCCGGCGCTGACCACATTTCTGTGATTAGGGACAGAAAAAACTCCCTGCGTGGGGATGCGTAGTGGATTGGCATGTCTAGACATATGTCTACGATTTTGCACCTTCCCGATATGGCCCCGATATTTGCTTTCTGTATCGGTGCCACATCGATAGGTCTAAATTTCTATCGTAGTAGGTGGACACCAGGCCTAACATGCACGGTATGCGAGAATAGGTTCAACAATTACACAAACTAAAGGCCTCAACCCACTGAAACACGGTAAAGATGGATGTAAATCAAAATACATGCATTGTAGAAGTATCGGAATGTTTGAAGATTCTATATCGTAATGTGTAGGAACATGGTACTAAATTCCGGCAGTGTATTCATGTCGAAAAGTTAGAAATTTGGTGCCGTAATATGTTGGAAGCGTGTCGCAAAAAGGTTGTAGTAATGGATCGAGAGCTCAGTGAGCTCAGGCCTTCACACGAAATAAGGTGAAAAGAAATTGAGAGATTTTGAAAAAAACATGCTCGAACCTCGTATAACATAGATATTAGATGTTGTCAAATTTTGTAGAGAGTTAAGTCTAAACGGCGTTGTCAAACAGTAGCACAGCTGCCTGTGTCGCGCCTCCAGAAAATGGCTCTTAAGCCGTCTATGATTAGAGCTGATAGGCCGAGCAGCGAGTCTGGACACGCCTGGAGATAACAGCATGGCACCTCGTGACCTATTCGGCAGGTAATCATTCCCCTCGGCTGACCGGGCGCAGAGATAAGCGGGTAATCACCCCGCGGGTAAGTGGGGTGTGAGAGAGGGGTGGTAGGAGGAAGGGCGACAATGACTGCTGTGAGCAGGACCAGAGCAGTACCAGTGTGGCCGTCCTGGTCAAGGCACCAGTGTGGCCGTCCTGGTCAAGGCACCAGTGTGGCCGTCCTGGTCAAGGCACCAGTGTGTCCGTCCTGGTCAAGGCACCAGTGTGTCCGTCCTGGTCAAGGCACCAGTGTGGCTGTCTTGGTTATAGGACCATTGTGTCCGTCCTGACCAAAACACCAGTGTAACTGACACGGTCAAGGCACCAGTATAGCTGTCCTCAGTTTGGCAGTTCTGTTCAAGGCACCGGTGTAGTCACCCTGATGAGCGCCGTCCTGGTCAAAGCACTAGAGTGGCTATCTTGGTTAAGACAGCAGTGTAGTGACACAGAAGACATCAGCCACCAGGGTGCCAGGGTGGCCGTCCTGGTCAAGGCACCAGTGAAGTGACCAGGATGAAAGCCGTCCTGGTGAAGATGCCAGTGTAGCTAGCCTGGTCAAGGCACCAATGTGCTCATCCTAGTCAAGGCAACAGTGCAGAGACTAGGATAAGAGCCATCCTGGTCAAAGTGCCTGTGTCGCTATCCTAGTTAAGGCACCAGTGTAGTGATGAAGAAGACAGCCATCAGCCATTAAGGCACCAGTGTGGCTTTCCTGGTTAAGGTACCAGTATAGTCAAGATTACTTTGACCCTTTCATTTCAGACAAGTAACGTTTTCTATCTACACCCCGCACCCCTGAAAAACATAGCATGACTGTATTTTTTCCCCTCAACGGTTCATGTTTTGATTGGAAATGATTAGTTCCATTTATATGAATTATGGTAATATATAGACATTTCCTAAAATGGAGCGCGAATCAAACGATCCTTGTCCCATTCAAAGAATTACCAAGAAACCTACTCTTTAAGGATATTACTTTACTTCTCAGAATTGAACTCAGCATTTCTTCTCCTTTTATATGAAATTAATACCTTCCCTGAATGCTATGTACTTTTAACTGGAGATGAACCTTTCCATTAGAATACAGGGAACTCACCCAACGGGTTTTTATCTCCCACCGCCCCCTGTAACCTCAGTGTTAGAAGAATCAATGGGACCAAACGACAGTGTAACAGTCTCTACAATATTTGCATGGGCTGGCTTGCCTCAATCCATTCCTATTTGTCCGACCCAGCCAATAAGGGAGCTGATGCAGGTCACGTGAGTGGGCACAACCAACCACAGCCAACCCTCTATCGGGTTTGCAGGCTTCGGAAGTTCAGGTCAATGATGAAAGCCTTCAAATTCAGCCAATCACAGCCATTCTAATCATTAGCACTGGGATAGGGCTTTGCTGCCGGCCAATTACTTTTGATCGCGGTTTTGATGATGGCGTTGAGATTTGTCGCGCCGATGAAAGGTCAGGGGAAGCAGGGGCCCAACCCTCAGTTCTAACCCAATATCCACCCGATCGATTATCGCCCCAAATCTCCTCCCCTTTCTCCGCCATACCCTCCCATTTGACCTTGTATGACCTTGCCGTGACCTCTAATGACCTTCCACACCCTCGCACCCCGACACGCATGTCGGTTGGAATGTCGTCGGGAGACTGTCAGAGGTGTATCCGAAATTCAAATGCAATCGGATAATTCGGCTAACAAGAAGGGGGCGACCTTGAATTAATCCCTGAATAATTGGCTGAGATTGCTGGCTGAGATGTGGGCCTGCTTATCTCACTGTAATATCCATATCAAATGACGTTTTTCTTAAACGCTGCAGGGGAAATTCCCCTGCTTCCCTGAAGTAGGAGGAACATCCATGACGAGTTGGCCGTCGAGGTTGTCAGCCTCAGCGCTGGACCATCCTGTACTGGGGTTTATCTCACCTCTGTTACAAGTTTAGCCATAAGAATAACATTATAAATCATATGCAACAATCATCCATGTAAAGTGCCAACAATACGCCATGGACGTCATAGGCGGATGGCCAATCAACGGCTAGTATTTCAGAGAGCAGACAAGACATCATCATGGGTATTGAAATGGTTCTAACTGCATTTGAAGGTAACTTGAATTATTCTGATACTGCCCAGGATGCTATTCTAATGTCCGTGAAAGGGTTGAGATAAATCCAGAACTGTATTTGAATTGTAAAATAACAATACTTTCCTTCATTTGGATGTGCCAGAATTATTTCCCTGCTTCGACTCGATGATGATTGTAGCGCATCCAAACTCATGGAGTATTGGTCATTTATACAAATCTCGATCCAGTTCTATATAAATAATTCGGAGTAGTGTTCAAATCAGTAGGTTCAAACAAACGATTGCTTAACTTTCTGCTAGTATATCTAACGTGAAATTAGGATTACTGTGACCTTTAAACCCCTCTGTGCAAATCTATCTTGGTTGGTTGGTTTTAAAATTTGCTGACAGTCGTACAATATCTTCTGCATTACATGTTATAATCTATTTAATCTAGTACCAGTATATGTCTATATATATATATATATATATATATATATATATATATATATATATATATATATATATATGCATGTCGCACATGTGTCATGGAGCTCAAGGTACTGGCCTACTCGTAATACACACATTGACGGTAGCTGTCCGAGTTACATGCGAACCTCTTCAGATGGCGACCCATGGTTCCCAAGGCAGAGTAAGTGCGTATAGGAATGACTGGCTACCATTTCTTTATCACGCTATGCAATGTGTAAAACACTGATAGGATTTCCATTGGCCGTCTGAAACCTCAACAGTTTCTGTTCGTTTCCTCTTCTTAGTCCCCCCGTGTGTGGTACTAAGTACTTGATATTGAAATTAGTATATACCTGTGGCCGTATATCCTACATATACCGCCCACTCATACCCATGTCATATTTACACGTACGTGGCGTACGGGTACATACGTGGCGTACGGGTACATACGTGGTGTACGGGTACGTCCGTGGCACTCGGCTACGTACGTAGCGTATTGGATATGTATGGCGGCGAAACACAACAAATCGTCCTAAAGCGAAGGTATATGATAATACGAAAACAGTTACACTGTGTCTGTATATGCGGAATACTTGGTAAAACTGATTCGATGAACAGCTGCCTTTGGCATCAGGCCATTCAATCGTCAATTCTACCGGGTATTTATCACATACAGCCACACTAACCCTGTTTACGTATATTAGTTGTCAGTGGCAAATCAGCGATGTTTCCCCGTAGCCGACTAACCGCTTTAATTTGTCATGGATTATGTAATAAGGCCACCATAACAGATGTTCCCACAAACCAACAAGTTAAATTTGATTTCGTCGGTTATCTTCAATGTGTCAATGTATAAACGTAATCGGTATGAACCTAAGAGAACAGTAGAAACAGTGCATACAATGCACCCTTAACGGTTAATTGATGCCGACACCAACGATAGACTTTATGGGGAACTCAATTAATCGGTGCCATTGCCGTAGGAAATGCCCCTATGTGAAACCCAAGAAATCTGTGCTGTTTTCTTTGGCAACTGGAAAATGGCCTATATATCGTCTCTGGAAGCATGCGAGACGATATATAGACGGCCCTATCCTTACTGACTTCCGTTTGAAAAATAAGAGAGAAAAAACCCATTCTAGTCTACATCCTTTAATGTACACCAAACACTTCCTCTGGTTTTCCACCACATCAGTTGTACCTCACGTGGCGCCTTCCTTATATGTACAACATGTATTCCAAGGTATATTCACAGCGTCAGGTGTTCGTCGTTAGGTCTACTAAAGTATTCTGGCAGCCCTCCGGATCTCACGCCTTTATCTCGTAGCCCTAAACTGTTATCGGGACTAAATTCGGTAAAAGCTCGGGAGACACAGATCGGCCATGTCTGGGCGATAAAAGGGGTAACCTGCGACATGATGCAGCTAACAATGTGGACGGCGGGACGGGGTGATTTCTCTGGATCGCTTCCAGGCCGCGGCAGACGACAATGAGCTTCAGACACGCCAAGTACCAGATTCCTTCCTCCCAGCGCTTTATGGTACGTAGCTGGTTTCCGGTAGTAGACATTTATGAAATACCGGTGTTAAGTTATATGATAATTCTGTAGACTCTTAGGATGTCAATGATGTTAGAGCATTATGAAGGACGGCAGGATTTTAAGATCCATTAAAGATGCTAACAAATTCAAGTTTAAAAAATTCGCATTTCGTTTAGTATATATTTTATAAAGGCTGGCACGAAATTAGTTTTGTGTACCGGTTCTACTTTCTATACATTAAAAACCCATCCGACATTTCATGGCGGCGCCACAAGGAGGATTATATAATATAAAACATATAAGTTTAAACAGGATTCTGGTGGCCTATTCAAAAGCCTTTAAAACCTAAATGTGTAGAACTATACCTATACGGTATTTTCTAGGTTTGAAGATATTCCCTGAGTTTTTACTATGTGAAATACAACATTTTAGAATTCATATATCATTTTATAGACGATAAACTCAGTAACCCTGACTCTTTGAATTATGTATGTGTTCAACAACATTTTCAGATCACTTTGAGATCGATACCAGTAAATTCCCTTGACATTTGCTATTTTACTATTTTTTTTGTGAATTTTCCCCTTCCATCTAGAATGGGTAGAACCTTTTCAAGATATCCTCATGTCATCGAGTTGGACAGGCATGATTCCGTTAAATAACTGTTTTCAACAACCCTGTGATACAAGTATGGCTTGGCCGATAGACCATGCCTCTTTGGGTACTTGCTCAAAGTATCCAGGAAATCTGCGGGGATGTTTCCCTCTGGTGCATTTCAGTGCTGGCTCTCTGCTGTCTCCCATGATGACTAAGCAGTTTAAAAACCCGGAAACTGGCGAGACTGAGGCTTGAGCTGGCTTTCAGGTATCACATCACTAGTCCTGAGTGAATTATGTTCAGTCCATCTATACAGATTCAATCCAGGCTCATTATCGGTCACATTCCTTGTTCAGACAATTTCTTTTTCTTTAGATTAATTTCCATGTTTGACTTTAAATCAGTCCTTCATAGCGGAGCTCCTATTTCATCAGATACAATCAAACTCAGAAAGCAATTAATCATCTCTTAAGAAAAGGGTAAAAATAATGCGGGTTAAATTTGATTTTCACCTCTCATTGTTTGGCGATATATAGAATATCGATTGACTGTGGAGTTTGGTCATGTAGGATCAGCCATGTGACCAAACAAGGTAACAACTTGTATACATGAAGTATTGTCTTGCGCGATAATAAGCAACACAACCTTCCACTATGATTACTCAACATGAGTCGACAATGGCCATTGGAATAAAAAGGGAAATGATAGCCCAAGTGAATCCTTTTTAATACAGATCAGCTGAAAAAGAAACGGTTCTGTGAATTCTCCTTTTCCCTGCTATCATTATCTACCAACGTTATTCACAATAAAATGTAGCTATGGACTGTATGCTATATGTAAACAGTTTCCATACCTACACCTTTCCGTCTTTCCCCCATCTTTCCGGTGAATCAGCATTTTTACGGTGACAGTGCCCCTCTTCTTATTTGTAAATAACTTTGCCATCATTAGTAGAAAAAAAAGTTAATCGATATAAATCATTAGAAAAACATCAATGAACTAGGATGTGAGTCAGTGAAGGAAACATCCAAGGTATTTTTGGTATGTTATTTTTTTATATCAATTGCCGAGTGGCTATCAGCAGGCAGCCATGTTTACTGTCGCCGAGACCCACTATTTGAGTCAGCACTGCAATTGATAATGTTAATGAGAAAAACGCCATGGCTAATTAGGCTGAGGAGACACGTGACTGCAGGTAATTATAGCGACAGTAACGGGAACTTCTGTAAATGCCTGATGAAGTGAAGATACGCGGGCAAAACACGCAATGTCAGGACACTGCACCAAGCTACGTCAGCCAAGTCAGACATTTCATGTAGACTCCTGGCGAGAATAGGACTAGCTATGTTCTTAACTGCACCAAACTACATACATTTATTGAGCTTGGACCACACGTGGTTATGAGAGGTTATATAGACTTCAGCGTGCTGCAAAAACTGTCACTTCACCATATGCGTGCTAACACTGTGACATTGAGGAAGGGACAGAGGGCCAGTGTCTCAAAGTCTTAGAGGTGTGCCCAATTGACCAAGACCAATCACTAGAGACCGAAGTACCTTGATATATTAGTATCCTGGAGAGGCATTTGTAGAAATGGCAAGTTGATTGACTGTAAGAAAATGAACCGAAGACTGAATATAATCCAAACCTTTAAATTGTTACTTTTTAAAAAAAATTTCATGCTTATTCATCAATGATGAACGTACCATGAGCGTGCCATTTGAATACGAAATGGCACATTCACAGATACACAGTGTGATAGCTGAACTATTTCATGTCGAAACCTACGCTGACGACCATAAAGGCAGTCAAATTATCAATACATCCGGCCATATATATGCTTACTTAAAGGTACATTACCACCCCTCCAATATTGACACTATTGCATTTTGCATCGCTCAACCCATTTTTTTTCGCATTTTGGCCAATACCATGAAATCTAAATTGGGAGAAAACGTACAGGGTCAACAACTTTAGTCTCTTCAGAGCATGAAAGTGAGTTTTTTTCCGAACCACCTTTCCTATAAACGAAACTTTACACAAGCAGTTAATACGAGTATGATTCCGCATTCCCATTGATTGATATCATCCTTTTTAATGTACATTGACGTTCAGGGATAAGTTTCTCTCGTACCTTGTCTTACCATTAGTAAATTAAAATCGTTTTGTTTATATCGTGGCTTTTTCCAAATCAATCTTCATCATTGGTGAATTATATACGGCAGGACGAGTGCATTTAAAGATATGGTTTCCATTCGGGCAGTTCTATTAGTAACTTAAGTATAATTAGTTCAGTACTTGGTCGGCTTTACAGTGCTCGAGTTCTTTACAGTGGCATTGATGAATATCTTAATAGATGAATTGATCTCCCAAAATGAAATGACAAATGAGGAGAGAAGCTTGCGTCCCACTAAAAGGGAGTTAGTGAAATATTTCAAATACCTGTATGAACTCCTTTTATACAGTATATATGGCCTTATATCATATAGTTCCAAAAACCTATATCAACTCTTTATAAAACATCGCATATACACATATACACATACCCTGCATACATATATATATATATATTTTTGGTATGAATATATATATATATATATATATATATACATATGTTCATATGATATATATCATTCTAGACGGCAAATTCTACCGCGAATACAGCAGCAGTGAAATCTCTTATAACCTATATATCACATGTCCTGTATTTTGTGCACTGATTCTGCTGCCTGTCGGGGATCTTTCCCACCTAAGGTGTCACATCCCTGCCTCCCCCCGCCTACTGAGACTGCGCACTGCTATTTTCATATTCCTCTGGCCCACTCCATCATACGGGCGGCGTTCAATAGGGATCCATTTCTAATCCCCCTCTCTGCTCACACACCGTGCAGGCAGCCTCAGCCCGCTCCCCCCAGTCTGCAGCCATCTGATATATGACGCCGCCACCGTCAGCTCTGCTACACCTATTAGAAATGGTTTTATCTGCTAGGGTCTGGGATGGTCTAACCCCTTGCCAAAGCCATGCGACTTCACAAGTTCGCGGATATAATCTTAATGGAAGCTTTAAGGTGTATTAGAGCAGACATCATAAAGAGTTATTGATTTTTGTTTATTTTATACCAAAGGGCTATTGAAATATTAAAATATGTATATACTTATAACAAAGTGATACAACTGATATTTTCTTCCAATATTGTACGCAATAGAAAAGAAGAGGGCATACGCAAAATTTGAAATATTGTGGGCTCCCTCGCCAGTGCGTATTACTTTACGGAGCGCCCCTGATTAAAAGCCAAAAGACGCAACCCAGATATTAATGATATCACCAACTGTTTGAAGAAGATGGAAGGATTTACATTTCTCAGACTTTAATAGATATGTCCCACGTTTCCGCGATATTCAGTATCCTTCAGACTGTTACCTCAACTTACGTCGACAAGCTTCAGGCTCATTCTTAAAGCATGGATTCCACGAAGCGAATAATCTATGGCAAAACCTGCCGAAATAAATACGGGCGGTCTCTTTAAAACTCAGGTATAAAAACAATCATATAAGCGTCGTTGGCGGTGGACTCGCGTCCCATTTCTATTATGATAGTTTCGCCCGCCAATGCAACTAATCTCGCGAATACATTCACTATGACCGAACTATTCGTACAGATATTATACAATATTCTTCAACATTTTCCAAAGAGACTGGATGAAACCTTAGTCCGGTTGATTCCACGCTTAAATCTGCCATTGACGAAACGCCCAACTTCAGTGCATACCCTCCTCCTACCACCGCCGTCCTGCCGAGCCTCACCCCTGACCTGCGGCTGACACCCTGGAGTGGCCTCCAACAGACAATCCGGGCTAATCCCGACTCAGCCCCGCCCTGGAGGACTGGCGACTGGGCTCGCGGATAGAGTTTGCATGGTGGAGGGGAAGTAGAGGAGACACGCCAGTGGGCGCGGCCTCGCTGGATGACAGGCATTGAGCAAACGGCTACAGCTCCGGTTTCACATGAGCGGCGAGGTGAGCTGCTCTTAGTATGCTGGGCGGCGGGCGGGAGCTGTTGGTAGACGGGTAGGGTGTCCCCTCCAGCATACACCACGTGCGGAGAGTGGAGGAGCCCCGCCGCGCGCCTACCCACCATTCCCCGCACCAGATGAACATAGAAAAGAAGCTCTCTGTGACAAGCTTTCAGAATGGGCGGCAAGAAAAATGAAAGACAAGAAAAGTATGAGATTCGTGAGGTGGGCCATGAGATACAAGACTGGGTGTGGATTCGGGAACCAGGGAGCAGGTCTGGGCCACCTGAAATATCACTAAGCATCCACAGCCAAAACTTCAGTTTGACTCTCAATAAGTATGGATCATATGTATCGCATGTACATGATAACTGATATTGTATTATCAACTTTTATATATTGTTTTTTCCCTCAAATTAGACCCTCTACACCTCCAACAGAAAGGGAGAAAGTAATATAGGGGGAAAGTATTGTTATCCTGACTTTCCAAATAGTTAGAGAAAACTTTCCTTCAAGTTGAAAAAAAACTAACATCATTTTTTTGCGGAACAGCTCCCATTTAAAGGTATCGTTGACTTCCTCCGTGGTGGGCTTAGAGGAAGATTAAGACTAATCCTACACACAAGGGATTAACCTCGCACTGCACACAAGGGTGGCTGTGACATACCTGTACCCGGTGCATTACCGTAAATCTGCACTTATTTGTATGTACACATATTACGACCACCACTATGGCGGATTTTCTCATATTGATTCCTGCGTAAAGTAGGGGATGGGCGGGAAACCAGACACCGTCCACAAACAAACCCCGATCCCCGCCCGACGCGGGGGGTATTAGAGAAGCATTCCCCGCCCAATAACACCGTGAATTATTGTGATAATCCCGCGACCTGTCCACCTACCAGTCAGCAGCCTTTGGTCATATTGCTCTCTATATGTGAGACTCTAGCAGTGCTCGTTTTGTATGGTTTATTGCATTGCTATACGGTAGCCTTTGGGTGTTTTGTGTTTGAATCAATCATTTGAAGTATAAAATTGGTACAGGAATGACTAGTAATGACAAGAACCGAAAAAATCTGCCTGAGTATTGGATTACAAAGTTATGTTTTGTATACGAGGTGTATCGATTGAGTGATCCAGTCTCCACCGCGTTGCGACCACGAATCAATTGGATTACAAAGTTAATTGTAATATAATTTGTCCGCCTTAATAAAAAACCTAGGTGAGCATTGGTATTGCACGTTTGTAGCACAAATTTACAAGATGTATACTACCAATCAGGGCCCCGTTGCTCCACGTTTACGACACACTTGCAGATCGCAGAATAGCGATCCGAGGGCATAAACGTTGCTCCTGAAATTTTGCGGATCGCGTCTTAATCGCATAGGCACATCTCCGCGTAAAATACTGCTTTTTGCGATATTTCTTATGCGGACCTTCATAGCACTGCTATGGGTTAAATACAGCTTTATCTGATATTTCAAATAACGATCCATGGTGGCAACACCCACCCCCGCCACTTGTTCTTCTACCTATAGGAAATAGCGATCCACACCACCAGGTGTCAGATCAGTTTTAACAGTTTTTAATTAAAGAACTAATTAATTTCCCCCTGTCTCATTCAATATGTGCCCCTTAATTTTTGTATCACAATTGCATCATAAAAATAGCGATACCGCGGGAAAATAGGGATACGATCCGATATTACAGGAGCAAAGCTTTTTCAGTGGGATCTTTAAAGTAATCGTAAAAATAAAATTACGATCCGATTATAGCTAGCGATACCACAAAAACAGGAGCAACGGGGCCCAGAGGAGGCATCTTTCAGGATGCTTACGGTAATATCATTTCGGATACGAATGAGATTTCTTCTTTTCAAGGCTCCAATGGTGTTTAATCTTTGCAAATATGCGTTCTTATAAGCTGCCTACATATAATTTATAAAGTCGTCACGCTTATCATAGCAAAAACAGGCCTTGGTTTCCAACGGTGCAATCTGCATTCACGGTAATACGACATTGATAACTGCCCTCTCTCTCTGATGTACATCGAAACAATGTTAACTCCAAAATGGGAACTTACAGGTCTTACATATTTTTCATTAGATGACAAAAACGCCTGCCGATTGTTTGAGTTCCCTTAAAAGTCTACCGTTGGTGCCACCGACTGCCATGAGACAGGGAATCTGGGCAAATAGCGCGATAGGTACCCCTCCGCGAGATGTGAGATGGGGAATCTGGTGGAGAGTGTGGGAGATAACTTCCATAATACAGGGAAAGTTGGGGGGAGAGTGTTTCAGGGTACCACCATGAGACAGGGAATGTGGGAGAGAATGTGGGAGGTAACTATCGTGGGACGGGGAAAGTGGGGGGAGAGTGTTGGAGGTTGCTGCTATGAAACAGGAAAAGTGGGGGAGAGTGTTAGAGGTAACTGCCATGAGACGGGGAAAGTGGGGGGGGGGGGTAGTAAGGCGGTAACCGTCATGAGATGGGGAATGTAGGGGGAGAATATTGGAGGTAACCGCCGTGAGATGGGAAAAGTGGGGGGAACGTGATGTTGGGGTGGGGGAGTGGGAGGTAACCGCAGGGGGCAGTGGGCAGATTGGATCACACGGGTGGACGGGTTAGAGGGCCCGGCCGGTACCCTCTGACCAAACGGGTGTAAATAAAACGATTAGAGACCACAGACACTCCGTGCCCCGACCGGCAATGTGGCTGGAGAGTGTCAGGATGAGGAGAGTCAGGAAGGGGACCAACAGGCCGGAAGGACGGGAAATGGCGCGGGAGGGGAAGGAAGGAGCACAAGCGCATGAAGAGCAAGAGGAACAGAGCGAGGAAGCAGGACGAGTGGCAGGAATGGAAGAAATAAGGAAAGGATATCAACCGTATTATAATTTGTTCCCAAAAGAGCCAATGTGAAAAAATTAGTACAGGTATATAGTAGAATTCAGCATAAGTGACTCTCCGCTTATGAGGAAGACACTCTGTTCAAGGGAACTCTCCGTTTAAGGGGTCACTTGGTCTTGGATGGAGGGTGTGCCCTGAAGTGGGATTTCACTGTAATAAGAAAGGATCTATAGCATCAAGGGCGAGGTAAAGGAAAGGGAAGAAGAGAAGAGTACAAGGATGGATGTTTGTCGGTGCGTTTACATTGTAACGACACACAGGGTCATAGCAGAACTAGACAGTAATGGTAATGATGAGCAGGAAAGGCAATAAAAGATGTAGTCCCAGCAGTGGCTTACCTTTCCACTTTGTCACAACTCTTCGCTTATCAGAATTAAGCCAGAGAGAGAGAGAGAGAGAGAGAGAGAGAGAGAGAGAGAGAGAGAGAAAGACACAAGAGCTAGAGTAGGAAAAGTCTTGCATCAATTCTCTTCATACAGGGCCAAGTCGGTGGTTGAGAAGAGAACTTTCAGAAGGAGATGGAATTTTCCTTTTATTTTCATTTTGAAACAAAGAACAATTCTAATCAGCCTTGCTAGGGCGTCTTTCCTTGTGGTGTTCATCACACAATGATATACATCAATAACAAAGGACACATTCACAAGATTTACAATTGACCCATGTGCAAAGACATACAAATAGAGAAGAGGATGCTCTTCGGTCCGGTATATCAAACAACGGATTCTCTATAGATGCTATAGGTGAAAGTAACTCTTCAGGCCCGTTTCCATTGGCCGATCTCCCGTCACCGATCTACTGTCAGGGAACCTCGACAGACGTTTGGTACTGCTGACCCCAAATCGGTCAATGGAAACTACCCAGCTCGTGAAATGACCAACGACTTTCTATGCTTAGATTATGCAATGTGGCACCACCAACCACTGAGTGAAAGCTTAGTCACTGAATGAAATCTACAACCCTCACCGATTTTTCTTTACCTACGCGCAGTCAGTGGCACCACTGACAGACTTTCTGGGTAACTGAAAAAATCTACACACATTTCGTCGGCCAATGGAAACAGGCCTTTAGTTTCACAGTTCAGGATTATGGTGCGGGGTACTCACGATAATAGGGATTATATTTCCTTTGCAGCAGTCACATGACTTCTTGCATGATTGACTGATTCATGTAGGTGAACGGCAAGAGAGACCCTGGGTCATATGACTCATATAACTCCAGACCAATATATTTGAATTCCTTGTTGAAATATTAGAGTATTCTTTATTATCGTAGCCCTGATTCTTTTTCCCTGCATTTCACTTAACATGGGAATCTTCTGCAGGTTCAGTTCTTTCACATACTTTATCTCTAACATGGCAGTCACAGACTGTGTACACATCTATGTATAAACTCTGGACTCTATATCCCTATCGAGTTTACAGTACGACAGCCATGTAGTGAATGACATGTTTACCCACATTATCCCTTGATCTAGTTTCTGGATTGTCCATATGGGGGCAGGGTGCTCTAACAATGACACTGAGCTGTTAGTGTCAGGAGCGCCCTATTTGACATATGCTGCAGACCAGAATGAGACTGGTCATGCCTTATTGGGTGTTTCTCCAACAGTCAATCACAGTGCAGAGTGTTTGAGCTCAACCTACAGCTTGATGCCTCTTGTGGCTTGGATAAAGCATCCTCCCAATATCATTAAACTTACTCTTTTCTTGACTCACAGTAGAACTAGGTGCCTCTGTGATCAAGTTCTGACTCCTTACTCTTTAGGTCTATTATGGCTAGTCTGGGCCTCTAGAAATAACATATGGATGAGAGAACGATCAAATAATCCTAGTCATGAATCTAGTGTGTATGGTGGTCACTAAGTACTAGCATAGCCTGCTCGCTGACGCTTGTGCACTTAATTACTGCAGTTAGTAACAAGAAAGGCACATTCAATACGAGTGAGCATCCTTCAAGGACATATTCATGCCCTACGTAACAAAGTCAATGATAAGAGCACTGCATCATTATAGGGACACATTCTCATGAGGCTTTCACTACTCAAGCACATTCAGTGCACAAATACGAGCACATCAGAATGCTCCAAGCGAGAAACTCAGAAGCTCAAACGAACTAAGATGAGCGAAACGAGCAGAGAAAGGCTGCCCGAGAGTTGTATTAAGTCTCCCAGCCGAGCCTTTGTCGACCATTGTTCCTCCTTATTCATCATTAAAGCCGGGCCCATATCCGCAGCATAATACCCAATAAAGGGAGGGATCAGTGGTGGGCCGCGGCCACAAAGAGGGCACGGTATTCATTACAAAGGAGCTGTGGCCTTGGACGAAGACTCTATGAGGGTGCGGGTACTTTGTAGCGGACATCAGAGGTACTAGGGTGGCCACATACATCTCGGTATGTAAGAGAGCACTAGTGTTCTTATAATGGACATCGTCTTATAAGCCTCACTTTGCCAGCTCAAATGTTCTCGTAGAATTGCTCGAGGGTGCTCGGTGAAGGTAGGGTAAGGACATACCTCACATGCAGGAGTAAGGTCTACTACAGCAAACCGTTGGCTGTGTCTTAGTAATATTCAGCATGTTTGCATGAGTTTGCATTTATCAAAGCCACATACCCATCTATAATCTATATGATCATATATGTAATATTAGCGACATATCAATTTCAAATTAAATAGAAGGATTATATTTTTGTTAAGTTTCATCTTGACTGGAGGATAGGGAAGTCTCTGTGGGATGTGCCTATTTGTCCCTGGCTACATGTATTTCAGGATTGTCTTTTTGCTCTATTTGCTGACAGGTTGGCTGCCATGATCATTACTAGTATTCCCATAAACATGCCCTCTGTGATTTTATATAGGGTCAAGATAGTAAACATGTCCTCTGTGATGCTATATGTGCAGAGTAAAAGCAACAAAAATGCTGTCTTTGATGCAGAGTCATGGCAACATCTATACTCTATATACAGAGACATCACAGCCTTTTATCACCACCCAGGTTTTGTATAAAATCGTGGCCATCAAATATGCTTTCACAGATGAGATACGGTGTCATGGCAGTTTTGTACTCTCTCTGGTTTTATATGGTTCAGTGGTCTTTTTATGCATATATTTCTGTACAATCCTTGAGTCACAGCAGTGAACACTCTCTCTGTGATTTTAGACAGAGTCATAACAGTGATCATGCTCTCTGTGATTTGAAGTGAAGTAAAGGTAGCAATTATGCTCTCTGTGATTGACAGTGCTTTCTGACTGAAGTAGCACTCATTGACCCGCACATATGAAAAGAGGACCTGGATAATGTTACACACCACCCTTCCCCCAAAACCACACCCCTAATCCATATCCACTTCCTGATCACCGCCTTTGTTTTAGTTTCCTCTTTTTCATGGTTCGGTCGGCGGAGTTTCTGACCGCTTTAATCGGCCAAACAATGGGGAGGTTAATTGAGTAATTACAGGCTCATTCATTCTGACGGTCCCACTCCGCAACCACTGGAATAAAACACAGAAAAAAAGGAAAAAAGCAGAGTGAGGTCATAGTAGTTATATTACCAAGTGATGGAGGAATCCACTTGGAGATAGAGGGATTGAGCTCGCCGGGAACATGCAGCACATCCTGAGTGACGTACTGAGTAATTACTGCTCCCTCTACTGTTCATTTGTCCTGCTACACGCCTGTGCTTGGAGACTTCCTGTCCCACGGCGCACCGGCGGCTGTTACACTCTCCGGGAATAGTAAGCAATCACTCGGACTAAGTCCAAAGCCGGAAGCTATTGATTCCCTTCTGCCCTATTATCGCTCACCCTGCGTTCCTCTTACTATCACCGTCTCGCAGACTCTCCTCCGGTCTCGTTATTTGACGAGAGCAGCGTACAACACTCATCACCATCAATAGAACCCGTATGTGTGTGAAGATGCTGCTGCACGAGAAAAAATGAGAATCGGCGGGATTTGAAGAGGACGCTCGGTAACATGAAGACCCAGCGCAAACCGGAAATCCGGAAATCTACGCTGATGCCCCGCTGGGTAATACTTAGCGGGCTATTGACACACTCCTCTGCTTTACCTTAGATAAGTCATTGATATAACCATCAATACGACCTAATTAGCAGAGAAAATGAGAATAGAGCGGCCAATAATCACTGCTATGGTCCTTACCATGTACCCCTGGATGTGTATTTAAGGAGATGCTATTCAACTCGATGTTTTTGCTCTAGGTGCTGCTATAGTGTGTAATATCAGCCATGATAGTTTTTTATCATAGCTATCATTGACCTTTTAATGAGGAGGGGAGTCATTACATTAATGAGCAGGTAATAAGGAGGGGTGGAGGTTGTCTACACGTGCCATTAGCCCGTCACCCCTGTGAAGCCCTCTTATAGATCCAGGTATGAGGTACACTTATAGTCTTAGATGTTTAGCCTTAAACATAGCCTGTGTGACATGCTCAGTTATCTAGAAAGTCTCCTACATGAGACACTCACAAAATACACCACGGAGGTCTGAAGTCTTTATTGATAGCCACTTTTATTTGTTATGACATGACCATTAGAGATTAAGAGGGAACTGTATCTAGATATGAGATTATGTTGCAAACTAAAACGAATGGCATACTTTCAGTGGCTATAGATCGATTGAGGTTCAGATTGTTATCTCACCCCTATTACTGACGTATTGGATAATGTTTGTGGCATCATCCCCCTTTTATTATATTTTCTACCATACTCCATGCGCATTGAGTACAGGTTCTCAATGTTCGGTTTGAGGAGAAAAATACCAGGATTGAGATATATAGGGTAGCGGTATGGCTCAAGTACGCTAGCAAAATTTGGATCATGTGATCCGTGGGTCTTTCCTGCCAGTCTGACGTTCTCGTATTATTCCATCTCGCTCTGATATGGTTCTTGGAATAGCAACAATCAGGCCAGATATAAGGAATAAAGAATTAATTACAAATTCTAACAGAATTAATTACAAATTCTAACAGTAAAATTAAATCGATGTTGGATGAAAACGCCCTACCTCCCCCAACAAAACATACATTGACACAATATCACACCTAGGCAACATATTTTCATGATTCATCCTGGCATGAACTAATCTTACACTATTTTAATCAGCATGAATAAGTCTACTTACAAAATTGATGGACATTACTTAAAGTATTTGAGTTCTCCACTCTTCAACCTTAGGCTATCTTTCACAGTTTACAATTATCAAGCACGTGACCTGTGACCGTTGCATTCAATGAATCGAGAAATGTCTACTATCAGGATCAACTCAGATATCTCCTCTCAGCCACAAAGGACTGAAGCATCGACTCAGTGACCATCAGGGTCTCCGATATGCCCGCAATGGCCACTATGCCGCTATGCAGCTATGCCCGCTATACCCGCGATTTCTGTTCTAGCAAGTCACTGTTCCACGGCGCTAAGGGTGAAAGCCATATACCCAGATTTTACCTCATGGTTATCTGGGAGGTATGCTTTTCCTAACTTCTGACTAAGGACAGAGCTGATAGACTGCTCAAATAGGTGGCAGAAAAGTTTGAGAATGAATCAACTTACTCCCCCATAATACATTTAGTTGATGAGGAGGGTTTCGTTTATTGTGCGAAGCAGGACAATTGATGCATAGTTATATCTATCTAATAGCAATTCGTATTATCTGATGAAATAAATTGGATATCGCATATTTCGTTTCCATTTCTCTTTGCCAATCCAATTTGACGTTGGATTTAAGTGAATTGCCTGAAGCTATTATTCGGTATATTATTCTCGCCCTATGTGTCTGCAAGCTCTAAACGTTATTGGATAAAACGTTTAATAGTTATACCTATATTGCAGCAAGACCTTCTGAACTGTGATAACCTCTGCGAATATTTTGCCCTTTCAAGACAAAGAAACGAATACATCCGATGCCATTTTCGAAATTACACCATCGATATTTGTCTGGTTGAATATAGACATGGCACTCTAGTTGATAAAAATAATACCAGAAAAAGAGAGGATAGTATGTATCCTGGAAACAACTGTCCATACAAGTGCTTATGTAAACACCAGAGTTGGCTTCCCAAGTGTTGCGTTTTACGGAGAACTAAAGGTCTACAATATGAGAAAAGGTTAGACTATCTTAAGACGAAAAAGAGCACAAAAGGAACTGGCAACCACTGATGCAAAAGCCACTTTCTATGAGTGATTGCTCGATGCAACCTTTGCAAATAACATAGCGCGAGAGAGTGTAAATGTATACCTTCCCACAGTATTCGCAAAGAACACACACTATCACAGCCTATTTTCTCCACAGTCTGCTTTGCAGTATATCGCATCAGTGTTTTCTGCTCCAAATGTCGTCTGCTTTACCCAGGGGGGCTGTGATTTATAAAAGAAAGTTCCTGTCTGCCCCGATGCAATCCTGCCTTAACTTAGCAGGCCTGACCCCGACACCTCAAACAAAAGCCTTTTTACTTACCCGGTTTCCAGACAAATTCGTTTGCTTGTGACCTTGCCCTTGCCAACGCCAGTAGCCCGACTATAACCTGGAGCCACTTCCGGCAGTGCGCGAGTGCCTTCCACCAGGGGGAGTAGGCGCTGGCGGGGGCGCGTAACTTCCTGTCTGCGGTTGTCATGGTGACTCGTCAACACCATAGGTATGCGGCGGAGGGCGCGAGGTGGGGTGTGCTTATTTGTCCGAGCCTTCTACAGAACAGGGGTTCCCTCCCATCCATCATCCGGGCCGACCCTGGAAGGAAGAGGAAACAATGATCCAATCAGGTGCGGACTGCGACACATACTCAACCACCGCCGCCGTTCTGATCATGTGATCAGCCGACCGTGCAGCGATTGGTCCATCCATCATGTGACGTCATGCAGAACGGACCAATCGATGACGTGCTTGCAGTAGTCAGGTCACGTGGGTCGGACTTCCGGTAGCGTGTTGACATTGGGATCGGCGCGAATTCTGCTCCGGATTGACAGAGTCGATATGTAAAACGAAAAATAACCTCTCTCTAGGACACATGATGACTTTTGTACATACTATTATAGCAACAACAACAATAGACAAACATAAGTACCAATTCTTTTCTTCTGTATTCAACCATATGAACATATCTTTCTTTAAAAGATATTTTTAATCGATTAGTAAAACATACAGGCATACCACAAAAAAAAATCACCCAAACCAATTACAAGAGGAGAAACAATGATAATAACTATGATAATGATTATAGTAACCACAATAACAATGATAAAACTGTAGAGACTTAAGAACTCATTCTTTGTCTTCTCCCTAGAGTTAGGATTCTTAGTATCTATATACATATATATATATATATATATATATATATATATATATATATATATGACAGCGATTGGCTTAGTATATAGGGATAGCGTGCCTTTCCCTTCGTTACGTCCTTCATGTTTTACCGTCCTAATAGACGTACATGATTGCAGTGTAAAACACCGTCTCTAGGTGCACTGATGACTGTATAGCCGGCACGCCGGGTGTGTTTTATGTACCACCCCCTGTCTCCTCCTCCACCACTTTTAAACGTGTCTTTTCAGCTGGTCTTTAGCAGGCGTCCATCATGAAATCACTTCCTCTTGTCACGCCACCCCAACTAACGTGTTTTCCCGCGAGACTCGGCGGCGGTCTCGTCGGTAGGGGGCGCCACTGCAGCGCCCCTGGTGGTGGGTCACCGCGCGGCCAATATTGAACCTGCCCCCACCCGCCGCTGGAATTACCTTTGCCGCCATGTTGCTATTGGACCAGCGCCCGCCGCCAGTGCCGCCCCGCGGGCTGTAGCGGAACTAGGGGTAGGAGGGCATCATACACGTCGTTGAGAGGCGGGGGGAGGAGGGGGCGGGGTTGTCTGACCCACATGGACGCTATTATCATAACTTCTTATCATCATCCATTCGCGAAATCAGCTGTGGGAGGGTGTGGGGGAGAGGCAGGCAGTTATAACGGGATTATAACACAGATGGTAGAGCCGGGTAATAGGCAACGGAAAGACGGGGGAGGGTGGGAGGGAAGGGTGGCGGACAACAAGGAGGGGTGCAGTGAGAGGGGTGTGTGTGCAGATGATGCAAGCGTGGAGGAAGCGGCGTGCGCCCAAGGCAGGGCTCAAACAAGGGTAATCAGAAAGACCTAGAGGTGACAAAACTCCATCAGTAAGAGGGCGCGCCCAACGCCAGCCTGAAATAGGCGGCAAATGTGGCATTGGTTACTCAGAGGGGTAGTAGGGAGTGGATATGATGGGGGGGGGGGGGGGTGAGTGTGGTGGGTAGGACATGGAGAGGGTTGACTGGGAGGTAGAGCAGGTAGGATGTGTGTGTATGAGGCTTGTGTGATGGGGTGGGATTCCAATCGCCATAGTAGTAGTAGTAATAGAGGGTGGTTTGGGTGAGGATCACCGTGTGAAGATCTGAGGTCATCTTAATATAATTCGGTGGATATTTCTACCCAAGAAGAACACTCATAAAATGATTTATTAAATATAAATATATATTTCTCTTTGCTGCTATATCTCCTATTCCGAAATTAACTGCAAAACAAGATGGCCGCCGCTAACGGTCAAAGCCAGGCTATCGATATCACTCGAGAGCCCGTTCTGATTATTAAACATCCTCCTTAAGATTTAATCTATGATCCTCATCCCGCTAGGTTCAAAGCAGAGATACAATCGCCATTATCAAGGCTCCACTCCCCCCTACCTAGCCTATCGTATCTACCCGATGGTTCAATGGACTCGCCCGCACTTGAGGAAGGTCTCTACCCGGGTCCCGGGTCCGGACCCGCCCCGGGCGCGTGGTCTTTGGACCCGCGGCCCACCTCGATGACGATTGGATAGCTCGGAAACGAGGCTTCCCTCAGGTGTAGGCCAGCCTACCTAGTAAGCCCCTCCCTCAAGGAACCGCCCCCTTCTCTCTATTTTGAATAAAATAGAGGATCCGATTGTCCTCGGCAGTCTATTGCTTGTGTACTACAATCTACCACACGACTCCTTGAGTTCCTCTGTGAATCTTACCTTAGATACACTCGCGCATTGCTTTGATATATATAGACGAACTTTACAACTGGCGACCACACACGAGACCTATTGCCTATCTGATTCGAAATTCATATTCTAAATTGCTCTCCTGCAGAGCTGGTGACCACCACACTTTTCTGTACATGCTGCCGAGTCTGCATTATTTGTTGGATTATTGCAAATTATTGGCTCCGCAAGTCTACACAGTCAACATGGCGACTGCACCCGATACAGGTATGTTGAGGTTTACATGTTTAAACGATTTGACGGCCAGAGCATCCCCTGCCCAGCTTCCCCCCAGTTTCAGCTTCCCTCCGACTTGTCTACCCCCGCCCGTAAGCTCTCTATCCCCGTCCGAGTTCCCTTGGTGCCCAGACACGGTTAACATCGAATCTACCCCCACCCTCGTTCCCGTATTCCACCAATGACCGCTTTACTCTGCAGTCCTTTCTGTGATATTCTGTTGTTTTAAACCCGCTTAGATTCCCTCCCACGTTTTCCAACGATGAGTGACCTGCACCCTTAAGCTCCCCATCTCCCGTCCGAGACCTTTACATTGCGACTGTACTGTATTATGTTATCTCCGTATCATGGATAATATAATTCAAACCATTTCGGAACACGAATTCAAAATTATTGCTGTGTATTATTGATTGTCTGAATGCTGTTTCTGTGCTGTTGACTGTTGCCCCCCTGCCCGTGCCTGAAATCCGTTTGAAATATATGTACGCTTTGACCTGTGACCCGTGACCTGTGACCTCCACCCATATCCCTTGCTCCCTGCTGAATTGTGATGTTCTGCTATGTTAACTGCCTAGACTTCCCCCCGGTTTCGGCTACCCTCCGACTTGTCTACCCCCGCCGGTAAGCTCTCTATTCCCGACCAAGTTCCCTTAGTGCCCAGATACCGTAGTGACTTGAGTCCTCCCTCACTTCTGTGGCCATATTCCGCCAGTAAGCCGCTCTTGCTATACTTTCCTGTCCACGCCCTTATTCTATTTTTCTCAGCCTATTGTATGATTTACTGCATTACTGCATTTTTACTGCCTGTGAAACTCTTCCGCCCATGCTCGATGACTTGTGACCTCTACCTGTGTTCCTCCTATAAACTCCCCTCCTGAAGTGTCTACCTTGCCCAGTGGTGATTATTCCCGAATCCGACACGCCAGGCGCTATTCACCTTTAATCTACCCCCGCCCGAAAGCTCTCCACTCCCGATTGAAATCTATGTAAGCTTGGGCCTACGTATTGCTGAGTGTACATGTTGCCGGGAGACACCCGCTAATGGCCCCGAGGTACCACGAGTGGTCCCGAGCCGGCTCCTAGTGGTCCCGAGCCGCCCCGAAATAGGCCCGAGTCGGCCCCGAAGCGGCTCCGAGGTGTCCCGAAGCGGCCCCGAGGTGTCCCGAGTCGGCCCCGAGGTGTCCCGAGTCGGCCCCGAGGTGTCCCGAGTCGGCCCCGAGGTGTCCCGAGTCGGCCCCGAGGTGTCCCGAGTCGGCCCCGAGGTGTCCCGAGACGGCCCCGAGTGGGTCCGAGTCGGCCCCGAGTGGTTCCGAGTCGGCCCCGACGTGTCCCGATAATGACTCCGAGTTATCCCGAGTCGGCCCCGAGGTGTCCCGAGTCGGCCCCGAGTGGTTCCGAGTCGGCCCTGGGTGGTTCCGAGGTGTCGTGAGTGGCCCCGAGGTGTCGCGAGTCGGCCCCGAGGTGTCGCGAGTCGGCCCCGAGGTGTCCCGAGTCGGCCCCGAGGTGTCCCGAGTCGGCCCCCAGGTGTCCCGAGTCGGCTCCGAGGTGTCCCGAAGCGGCCCCGAGGTGTACCGAGTCGGCCCCGAGGTGTCCCGAGTCGGCCCCGAGGTGTCCCGAGTCGGCCCCGAGGTGTCCCGAGTCGGTCCCGAGGTGTCCCGAGTCGGCCTCGAGGTGTCCCGAGTCGGCCCCGAGGTGTCCCGAGTCGGTCCCGAGGTGTCCCGAGTCGGTCCCGAGGTGTCCCGAGTCGGTCCCGAGGTGTCCCAAGTCAGCCCTGAATCGTGCCTGTGTTGGTCCCGAGGTACACTGAGTCTGCCCCGAGACGCCAACATTGGCTGCCTTCACCATGACTCCTGTCTACGTCCTCTCTGACTTTGATGCTTGGCTGGGGGCCGAGAAAGCGGCCGGTCGGATTGCGGAGACCGAGACCCCGGACGCTCTCACCCCGGAAACTATAGTCCGCTACTGGGAACAGCATCTGCCCGACCCTGTGGTTTCCGCCAGGCCCAAAGGTTCGTCCCGGCACCGTGGTGATCCCGCTCGTATAACTTGTCTTTTCTGCAGCCGGATCGGGCACTATGTCGCGGCTTGTCCCGGCCTGGAGGGCAACCGACGGGAGGTCCGTGCCCGGGAAGCCGCTGAGGCAGCTGCCAACAGCCAGACCAGGGTCGCTGCGGTTCAGGGAAACGAGTGAGCGCATCTGATCGTCGACCTTGCATTGACCTCGAGGTACGAGGCGTGGCAATGCAAGCGTTGGTTGATTCAGGTGCGTGTTGCTCTCTTATTTCGGCCACTGCAGTTGATAAACTCACGGCCACTGGCTTGGTAGGCCCCCGTAGGCGCGTAGGCTCTCGGCTGAAATCCCTGACTGGCCATGCGATCACGGTCCGGGGCTCCCTTCGAGTCCCAATCTATGGAAAATACTGTGTCTTCAATGTGGTAGATGGTCTTGCCCACGATTTGTTGTTAGGCGATGACGCCCTCGAGGTCGGGGAGGCCTGTATCGATTATCTGGCCGACCCTAAGACCGTTACGTTCTGCAGCCATGTACATGTGGTACACTGCCCACAGAAACCCGAGGCCCTTATCGGTCAGATTGTGTGGGAGGCGGATTATTGGAAGAAACAGTTCCCTTCGGTATTCCCCATCCCTGGGAAGCCCCTCCCCTGCACCTCTGAGGTCTACATGACTATTGAGACCGGAAATAACCCGCCTATCAACCAGCGGCCATATCGTCTACCACTAGCAAAGCGTGAGGTCGTAGACCGGGAGTTGGACAAGATGCTCGCCGAGGGCATTATTGAACCCAGCTCCTCTCCATGGGCTTCCCCCCTGACTCTGGTCCCCAAGAAAGATGGCTCGGTCCGGTTCTGTGTTGATTACCGAGCCCTCAACGCGGTGACCCGGAAGGACGCCTACCCCCTACCGAGAATCCAGGATATAGTCGATAACCTGGGAGGCGCCAAGGTTTTCTCAACCCTCGACCTGAAAAGCGGCTATTGGCAGGTGCCGATGCATCCCGAGGCCGTGGAGAAGACAGCGGTGGCCACCCATCGAGGCCTATTCCAATTCCGACGCATGCAGTTCGGCCTCTGTAATGCGCCCGCCACCTTCCAGCGATTGATGAACAAGGTGGTGGCACCACTCAGGAAATTTGTGATGGTATACCTTGATGACCTTGTGATCTTCAGCCGGAATGAGAAGGAGCATCACGATCACATCCATGCGGTGTTGGAAGCCCTACGGACCTACGGCCTCGTGGTTAAGGAGTCGAAGTGCCACTTCGGGGTTTCCAAGGTGAAATTGTTAGGCTATGTGGTCAGTGCCAAAGGCGTGTCCTCTGACCCCGAGAAGGTCGAGGCCATCCGCGATATGGCACCACCCTCGGATGCTAAGGCTGTGCGTAGGCTCTTAGGGTCGGCGAACTATTATCGTCAGTTGATACCACGATATGCGGATATCGTTCGCCCTCTCATAGAGCTGACCAAGAAATACGTACCCTTCAGCTGGTCACAGGAATGCCACGATGCCTGGCAATGCCTACGGGACGCCCTCGTTAATACTGTAACGCTGGCCTATCCCGACCCTCGGAAGCCCTATAAACTATACACCGACGCTTCCGACTATTGTCTTGGTGCTATTCTTGTGCAGGAGGACGACGAGGGAATTGAAAGACCTGTACACTTCTTGTCCCGTCAATTCACGGAGACTCAGGGCCGCTACCCCGTCATAGAGAAGGAGGCCTACGCCATCGTGTTTGCACTTACGCGCCTACGCCCGTACCTCTATGGCGCAGATTTTCAGATCCTCTGCGACCACAAACCGCTGAAAAGCCTCTTTCTGTCCGAAATGAAGAATACGAGGGTCCAGCGATGGGCGGTATTGCTTGCCGAATATGCCGCCCCGATCGTGTATTTCGCTGGAACCAAAAACGTATGGGCAGATATGCTTTCTCGGTTGAAATCCGCACGCCCAGTTGAGTTGCCTAGTGAAGTCGCCGGCGTGTGGGCAGTTGAAGAGGAGCTGTCGGTCCCGTTTGCGGCCTACAATCTCCAGGAGCAGGAAGTACGTGAATTGCAGAGCCAAATGCCGGAGTTCCTCTATGGAGAGGAAGGGGTGGATGGTTATACGGTAAGTAATGGACTACTATTCACCCTGGAGCCTCCCTCAGGACTCCCGGCCTACCCCCGCCTGGTGGTGCCTACAGGCCTACGCCAGTCACTGATAGAGACCGCGCATCAACAGGTCTGCCACCAGGGTATGAGGAAGACCCTACGACGACTCCACGACCATTTCAAGTGGCCGGCTATGAGACGACAGGTTTACGACGTTTTGACACAGTGCGCCCCCTGCGGAGCTAATCGCGGTCGTGTCGAGCGTCCCAAGCCTACGCCCATGCCACTTGTGGAAAACCCTGGAGAAATCATTGGAATGGACCTCACGGGGCCCCTCCCCTTGAGTACTAGTGGGAACCGTTTTCTCCTCTCAATCATCGACCATGCCACTGGTTATGTTGATTGTTATCCTCTCCCAGATAAAACGGCCCAATCTGTCTTCCTGGCTTTATCCCGCCATCATATTCCCCGCTATGGTCCCCCCTCTGTGGTCATTTCTGACAATGGTCTCGAGTTTAAAAATGCAACGGTTGTAGGCTATTTTCAGCAGCTCGGGACCGAGGTCCGTCATACCACCCCCTACCACCCACAATCTAATGGGCGGGTTGAACGATTCCACCGTTCTTTGAAGGATATGCTCCGTAAGGTGGTCAATGCCCGTGCTAGCGAATGGGAGGACCGCCTTGCAGATGTTCTACTCGCCCACCGGACTACCCCCAGCGACGTCACAAACTTTTCCCCCTATTACCTCATGTTCGGCAGACACCCCCCTGGTCCCTTCCCCCGCCTACGGTCCCGCCGACTTGGGACCGATGGTGAGAGAATAGCCCTCAGAGTTGATGAACATTCCCAGGCCTTGAAAGAAGCAAATACCAATGCGGAAATCGCTCGTCAGAAGAACCTCGAGCGCCTACAAGATCGTGCTAACGCAGGCCCTCTGAAGGTAGGGGATCGTGTCTTTGTGCGAGTGACGGAGCCCGGACCCCTAGACCCACGTTGGGATCCCGGACATCTCGTAGTTCGGATTCAGGGAAGTGTTGTTACGGTGGTAGGTCCGAACAACAAAAGGCGAAATTTAAATCGCGATAAGCTGCGAATTGCTCACGAGCATCTCGATTGGAGCAGCTTACGCCCTCGCCTCACCCGCACCCAACGAAGGAACGCCCTCCCAACCACACCTCTCCATCCTCCCATCTTCCTCCCCCGAGACGATCCCCCTCCCCTCCCGCCAGTAGATACGTCTAGACCCCCACCACCACTACCTAGCGTAGAACCCAACCCACCATCTTGCAGCTTGATCCCCCCTACCAATCCTACCTATACCTTTACGGCCTCGCGCCCACCTCCACCCCTTCCCCCTATGGTAAGCATGACTCCTGATCCTGTCCCTCCCCTTACCAGAACCCTCACCAAACGCCAAGCTCCTCCTACCACTCCCCCAAAAATCCCGGCAAATCGCCTGCGCCTACCCCTTCCTCCCCCAGCAAACCCTAACCGAGGACCCCTCCTCTCCACCCGCACTGCACCCGTAAAACGCTCCCTACCTCCCCCTGTAAGTGAATTTACCAGAGTAACTCGCTCTCTCACGAGGTCAATGGAGGCGGAGGAAGCCAAACGCCTACGCTCCCGGCCTACGGAGGACGCGATCGCAGCAGAGAAACGGCTTTGTATTGCTGCTGTGGCTCTTTTCCACTCCACCCCTGCCTAAGATTCCCTAATACCCCTACCCTCTTAACATTGTGCTGCGTGGATATGGGTAGATAACCCTCCCACTATTCCTCTGTATAGGAATTGTGACTGACGAAAATTATTTTTGGAATAAGGACTATGATTATTGAATGACGATTGAAGACGATTGTGAACAAATGCGGAATATGCCTCCCGTTGTCCGTAGGCTGGTACGGTTCGAAGACGTACGGTGTCCTTTGTCCAGCTGCACTGAGGTGGTTCTTGTGGCCACATTACCACTCTCTTTAAGCACTGGACTCGGGGGAGACATTTGGTTGTGTTGACTGAAAAAGATTTGTTGGCTAAGAAAAAGTGCCTGAATTGCCTGATGTTGCTGAATGTTGACGGAAGTATTAAGTGATGGTTTATGGATTTGTTTCGGTAATAAGATTTTGGAATTAAGACGAATTTCTGACCAATGGGTATAGTGTCATGTGCTTTCTGCTTTAGACGTGTTATATAAGTTTTTGGGATTTTGCAGGTTTCTAAAATTTATACAAGTAATTTGGATTAAGTTTTTCTTTTTCCCACTAAGCTTAAGATGTGGGGGGCCTAGCGCCCGGTTCTCCTTCTCCTGCCCTCGCGCTAAATTTATAAGAATATATTTTTGGTCCCAAAGACCAACAAACAATGTGTACTCACCTTCATCTACTCAGCACTAATTCTGCTCGGGGTTGGGCGCCTTTCAGAGAGTGGTTCTTACAATTATTGACGACTATTCCAGAGTATTTTCCCTTAAAATTTTAGCTACGCAAAATTTCGGTTGGTTGGGGAAGAGTTTGTAGTTAAGTCTAGTTCTTAAGCAACTTCCAACCTATTTCAGACCACTCTCTGTTCTGCCTGCCCCCCTATACTCAATCACCCTGATTAAGTCCCCTACACTTACAATCAATCATCAATTTCATCTATTTTTAAGAATTTTTCATGTTTTTCTCACATTTATCTGACGAGCTCCTGCCTAACTATAATATTCTTATTTAATTATAATTATAAGGAACCAACAATACTATAATCAAAGCTCTACGCTACTTACAACTTAAAACTAATAACATGATTCACTTAGTTAATGATGGTTCCCATTCTATTGGCCAGATATTGTTTTATGATTTTATCAATTTGGAATGGCGTACATGTTTAGTTCAAGGTGGACCTGAGACCAGATTGGGTTAGTAGCATAAATATTCGAAATTTCATATCCAACGTCTAGTGCATACCAGCCTCGTGCAATTAAAGAAAATTATGAAATATAGCAAGAATTTGCCCAAAGCTGTCTTTAAACGAACAGGGGTTGATCATTAGAGTCTGAAAAGCTATGATATTGAATGAGAATTACTATAGGCCAGGTATGCAATGGCCGGAGACATTACCAGAAAAAGATGAAAAGAAATTCCTGAGGCAAGATTTATGCCTATTAAATTTTTCTATAAATTGGGAATAAACTGGAAGGTATCCTAAGATTACATTTTAGGCCACACTGGTTGTCTCAACTATCCTTGGCACTTGGGGTAATTAAATCTGATGGGAAGACTGTTGGCAAACATCCGACTAAGTAGCGAGTGGTGCAGGCCTGATCACCCTGTAGGTTGTTGGAGTTGTGTGCTAGCCGCAGTCATAGTGTAACGAATGGCGATGTCTGAACCTTAGGGAAGTGCTCAGATCCATGCTGAAAATCGAGATTATTTCAACATTATTTCATATTATTTCACAATAATTGGTAGATTACTTCTAAGCAATTGGCCACAATTACCTGTGTATATTCATTGAATTACTAGAATTTAACGTGTAAAGTTACTATGTATCAGGAGCTCGTCCTAAAAACTCACATTTTTTACTACCATTCATTAACTAACGGTGACAACCGGCTCTTAATGGATATTTCATACATGTTGTTATTCTTTGCTCATTTCCGCCTATACGGCATAACCTTGTAAAATTTTGCATGTTTTAGCCTAAAACGGCTCATTATAACTATATTGTCACTTTTTTGCCCTAAGCGGCTTTTCACCAATTATGTACCAGCGTAACGCTGAAACCGATATCCAGCCAAAGAAACTGATAACCAACTTGGCGTCCGCACTGACGGTGTGTGGTCGCCTGGGTTCGAAATTTTGTAGACTTGTCAAAATTCACAACATGCCGTGAAATTACCCGATCCGGCTCGTTATGATTTTTTATTGTAGGTATTCTAAACCGTCGTTGTGTGGTAGTGCGCTAAGTATTTTTCACTTATTTTTCATACCCTCTGACGATCGCGGGCCTAAGCCCCCAGGATCTATGCAACCTCAGGGCCACCGATCCAGTTAGGCCCCGCACTCCGCGACGCCATGGGGCACCCTGCTCCCTATGCTGGATACGATGTCCCCCTACCCGATGACTACAAAATACGACGAAATCAGGATTAATCAGTGACAACAACATATTTTCACCAAACCATGGTGAAATTTCTTCAAATCCAAGATGGCAGCGGTCGCCCTGTGAGGCCAAAGACATTAGAACACTACGGGTGACCGCCCCATCACACATCAGTGAGCGTGCTGCGCCGACCCATTAATCTTAATCTGTGTATCTACGAGGAAAAGACACTGTTCCAGGATCATTCAAATAATGCCAAAGAGACAATGCTGCGGCTTATTCGCCATTCTAAAACCATCTGACACTGTGTGTCCAGAACCTACCGCAGTCGCATGCCACCGTTTGATATGGCCACTGCACATCACTCCATAGACACTCCACTTTTATTTCTAATCTGTTCACCTTGCATCAATTTGCTTCTTACTTGTCGCCTATGATATCTACAGATATCCATTTAATTCCTACCTAAAGTACAAGATTGTGATTATGACTTACCTGTTGATTTCGGTGTAATGTACGATGTCTGTCTCCTTCCCCATCTTCCTGGTTCCGGCAAGGGTTCCCCGCAGTGAAAATTTTCCCGTGTTCTGATTGGTCAATAATCCAAAGAGAGTGCTGCCTGTGGCACCCTCTACGGTGAACTGACGAACTAACTTTTCTCGCTGGGATCTTGAGCAGAGGCACGCTGCTTAAGTACCGACGGTTGAGTTAGACATTAACATGGCTTGCGATCTTCTTTATTATCATTTGAGTTTTCTGTATAATTTGTAAATATACTTCAAACTAGAATGGCGGGGACGTCTGTGAAGATCTGAGGTCATCTTAATATAATTCGGTGGATATTTCTACCCAAGAAGAACACTCATAAAATGATTTATTAAATATAAATATATATTTCTCTTTGCTGCTATATCTCCTATTCCGAAATTAACTGCAAAACAAGATGGCCGCCGCTAACGGTCAAAGCCAGGCTATCGATATCACTCGAGAGCCCGTTCTGATTATTAAACATCCTCCTTAAGATTTAATCTATGATCCTCATCCCGCTAGGTTCAAAGCAGAGATACAATCGCCATTATCAAGGCTCCACTCCCCCCTACCTAGCCTATCGTATCTACCCGATGGTTCAATGGACTCGCCCGCACTTGAGGAAGGTCTCTACCCGGGTCCCGGGTCCGGACCCGCCCCGGGCGCGTGGTCTTTGGACCCGCGGCCCACCTCGATGACGATTGGATAGCTCGGAAACGAGGCTTCCCTCAGGTGTAGGCCAGCCTACCTAGTAAGCCCCTCCCTCAAGGAACCGCCCCCTTCTCTCTATTTTGAATAAAATAGAGGATCCGATTGTCCTCGGCAGTCTATTGCTTGTGTACTACAATCTACCACACGACTCCTTGAGTTCCTCTGTGAATCTTACCTTAGATACACTCGCGCATTGCTTTGATATATATAGACGAACTTTACAACCGGGTAAGGAGGTCACAGTGAGTATGGTCCCGCACCTCACTGTGTGAGGATCGCGCATGATGAAGTAGGACGGGAGGAGGAGGTCCCATCCACCGGATATAGATCTGCTACACTTCCGGTGGCTTACAAAGCCTGCTGGGAAGGGTAGGGGGAGTGCTCATTATTCCCCGGTGCTGGGGATCTGTCAGTGCGCGGGTCGGCCGGTAGAGGGGGTGGTGTGACGGGACGCTGATCGGTCATAGTAACAGATCGAAGACGTCAGTCCAGACGCCGGGGGACATGTGTTTTATAGCCAGGGGCCGAACCCACTGAGCCCCATATCAGTCTTATTGGCTGCTACTCCACATGGCCGACTTAAAGATGTACGTACAGTCACACCCTCAGTGTCATCATACAGTCCCACTCTCAGCGTCTCCGTACAGCCGCACCAATCAGGGCCGAGCGATTGAGCCCCATATCAGTCTTATTGGCTGCTACCCCACATGACCGACTTAAAGATGTACGTACAGTCACACCCTCAGTGTCATCATACAGTCCCACTCTCAGCGTCTCCATACAGCCGCACCAATCAGGGCCGAGCGATTGAGCCCCATATCAGTCTTATTGGCTGCTACCCCACATGACCGACTTAAAGATGTACGTACAGTCACACCCTCAGTGTCATCATACAGTCCCACTCTCAGCGTCTCCATACAGCCGCACCAATCAGGGCCGAGCGATTGAGCCCCATATCAGTCTTATTGGCTGCTACCCCACATGACCGACTTAAAGATGTACGTACAGTCACACCCTCAGTGTCATCATACAGTCCCACTCTCAGCGTCTCCATACAGCCGCACCAATCAGGGCCGAGCGATTGAGCCCCATATCAGTCTTATTGGCTGCTACCCCACATGACCGACTTAAAGATGTACGTACAGTCACACCCTCAGTGTCATCATACAGACACGCACCCAGTTCCTCAATACAGTCACACCCTCAGTGTTATCATACAGTCACATGCTCAGTGCCTCCATACAGACATACACTCAGTGTCTGAATACAGTCGCATCCTTGGTGTCCGCATACAGTCACACCCTCAGTGTCATCATACAGGCACGCCCCAGTGTCTGCATACAGTCACACCCTCAGTATATGCATACAGTCACATCTTGGTGTCTGCATACAGTCACATCCTCAGTCTCATCACACGGCCACACCCTAGGTTCCTCCATACAGTCATACTTTCAGTTCCTCAATACAGACACCCTCATGATTTCCAGATAGACACACCCTCAGTGTCTCCATACAGTCACACCCTCAGTCTTACTGATACTCATACAGTCATACCCTTAGTACCTGCATACTATCAGTCCCTCCATACAGACACCCTCATGGTCTCCAGACAGTCACACTCTAAAAGTGTCACCATTCAGCCACCCTCAGTACCCCCACACAGTCACACCGTCAGTGTATTCATTCGGTCACACCTTTAGTCTCATCATACAGTTTAACTCTCAGTGTCTCTGTACAGTCACACCCCTCTCACAGAAGTACCACCCACTAATAGATGATGCATACAGTCACACCCCTACCCTCTGAAGGTTGCAACATTCACACCCAAACTGATCACCTGATTTTGCGTGGCTGCGGTCCTATACTGTATAAGACTCTTTGTTATAGCACATTCTGACACAAGTGTTTGGATACAGTTGTGTTAGTCAATTACGAATCTGTTTTGCATAAACAGCTGCCTTCTATATATTTCTATATCTATTGTAGAATTATGTAGGATTCTTTACAGACTTGAAACTCATTTCTCAGACAGTTTTATTGCAACTTGCCTCTATGGGTCCCATAAGTCCCATAATTGCATTTTGTATTCCAACAAGAACTCGGTTTAAAAAGATCAAAGTGATCCGGGTAGGTTACAGCCATTGAGATCTCTGTGAGCGTTTTTGAAGTACCCATTGTCCAACCCCAGCAGACACCCAATATTCGGTCATTACATTGAAGGATCATAACATCACAGACATGATCGCTCCAACTTGATCGTCCAAATATCTCTTTTTCAGAATCTATAGGAGACCGGGTGCCAGGCAAAAACCAAGATCATGTTCACTGTGTACCAACCAGCCCGCAGCCTCAGCGGCCTGCCGCCCTCCAGAGCACACACAATTACGCGGAAGAGAAAATAGGGTAAAACAAGGAAGATGCCTACAGGGCTCTGCCTGCAGCTACTGATCTTGGCAACCTGCAGACTGTCAAGGCTGGTCAGATAAAAAGTCCCGAGCCATATCAATGTTATGGTTGTAGATCGGGTGGGAGGGTGAAGGTGGGGGTTGCAGGTTCCACGGCCTGGTTCACTGATCCGCCACCAGGAGAACGCTGGCACTGCACACACGCCAGACGCAGATACCACTGGTTACTCACCGGTGTCTATTAGGTTATTGGTGGGCGGCGGGGAGGCAGCGGGACGGTGAAAGGTCGTGGATCAATGCTAATTGGATCCATGTCTGCGGGCGAGCAGTTTTGTCTGATGTATCTGTTAAATAGATAGGTGTTGACCCTGTGCGTCCCCCGCGGTGTCTGTCAGCACAGAACACATGACCTGCTCGCCTTCTCAGCTGCTGTTTCATTCAGAAACTAGTGGTAGAGAGGTAGAGAGGCGAATTTATTGCAATAACTGCCCCTATATATGAACCATCGATGCATATTGGACTGGGGTTAACAGAAGACACAGACCTAGCGTTTTGGCAGTTTCAATTCAACACACGTGGCTGGTTCTCTGGATGATTTTTATAAATTTCTAGATGACTCATCATAGATGAAGATCTATTTCCAGTTTGTCTAAAAATAATTTAGGTATTCTACACACGCCTCGACCCACGATGGTTCTCTGGATGATGCCCGTATAATACATACCTGGAAAATTACCATGCATTGCTACCCAATAGATCGACTAGAATCTCTTGCATTTCGTAAATTGCATTTCGTAAATCGAAAAGCGCTATATCAGCTGCAATCGTTTATAATAAGAATGACAACATAGTTCTGAATGCCCCAAAGTCGCATCAGAAATGGGGAACTCCCAGGTTTAGAGATAAATCTTATCTATAACCAATTAATAATAAACTAGTCGCACATTATTATAGACATAACACAGACAATTGCAATCATTGTCTCATTAGATCTACTGCCAGAGTTAAGTGGGATTCACACGTAAAGACAATGCACCTAAGACGGATGCACTTTCCCCCTAGTCTGAGACAGTTCTCCTTTGGTACAAATTCGTATGGCAAGCTGTTTTTGTTACTAGATTCAAGGAAAAATGGCGAATGGGACTCACATGGAAGGACAACCTTGTATATACGCACTTAGTCCAAGACATGGTCACATTAAAGACTCACCCTGGGACTCAAGTACCCTTCAGGTAAGGGCTGTTGAAATTTGATCCTGCTTGCTGGCGTCCTATAGACTAGGTTTGGTACTTTTTTTTCTTTTTCTTTTTATTTATAGCACACAATTCATCCTGGCGGACGGTTTTACATTATGGCTTACAGTCTAGTTCATACATACGTTCTCATATATGTTACCATGTTGTCATAGCGGGCTATTTGCTTACATCCAATATTCTAATACTGTTTTCAATTCATCAAGTTTGACAGGCCCAAAATACCCTATCAGCGATGATAAAGAGAAACAGGAACAAAAACAATAACATAACAGTAATGGTGATGAGATCAAATGATAAAGAAAATTCCTCTTACCTATCATAATCACATTATTCCATAATACAAATTGTACTGGGATGTGCTATCGCTCATGTGCCATCAGCTCCCCACCCCCGTCCCCTAAATCAATACAATGCTAAGAGACTCTAAATTACATTTTTCCTCAAGTCCTTGCATGACTTCAATGCTTTTTTAAAAGCAAATTTCCCTTCAATCCCTTTCAGTCCAACATCTTGTGCATTCCAAAGAGTTTCACCCCTATACTTTGGTGATTTCTTGTAAAATTCACTCAGTGGACGTCTCCTCTGAAACAGATGTCTATGTTCTGATCTTAATTGTCTTCCTGTCTCTATATTTCTATATACTTAGTCGGCAACCAAGCAGTGGATACATTTTGTCTCATCGAAATCTGCCTAAAGATTCTAAACTTGTTTGTACACAATTAAAATGGGACTCTGTACTCGTTATGGGCAATGGTCGCCAACAATTGCAGTGGAAAAAGAATTGTCTCAAGGAAATGGAGCCTTATAATTCAGACAAGGGAGATTGTGTTTCAGAATAAAATCTCAGCAGGATTAACAACCCGTGAGGTACATGGATCGTAACGTGTGAATCCCACTTAACACAAACCTTCGAGTTCAGATACTCCAGCTGGCAACCTTACTGTGAGGACACTACGGATTATAACGCCCATAATCAGGAAGGACCATTTCTTCCAAAAAGAACAATTAGTGGACCACGTATTCCTGGTTTAATATCTTCTCCTCTGGCCATTGGAGATTACACAATGGTGTTTGCTTTAAGGAAAAGGCCCTTGCCGCCTGAAATGAATTCTTGGCTCGGCGGTCTCAATGCTGGCCGCTGATTTCCCCTGAAACGTTTATTATTCGCAAGTGCCAACTCTTTAATGGATTGAAGCTAGCTTCCTTCGATGACGAATAGGAGATTAGGGGGAAAAAATCAATGAGGAACTTGAGAAGGGAGAATTAATCATACGATTCTTGTGGTAAGAGCAGTCGTTGACTATACTTGATACGTCTTCGGAGGGATTGACAGTATACGTGTATATTACTACTTCAATAAAATGATTTCGTTTGAGCTGGCACGCATTCCCTTATACCATAAAGACAGTTTCCTTGTTGACTTTATGATAAGTAATATTGACTGCCTTATAATCTCAAGGAATCTTTATCACACAAAAGCTCCACAATCTTATCCAACAACATCGGCGATTTCCTGTGGTACGACACTACAGCATAATTCTAATGGGAAATGAGATAAATCACCTGGTAAATTAACTTTTCCTAATTCTGTATATCTAAATGAATATCATCGAAAGTTGCTGTTTGAATTGATAGTGTGGATGTACTTCACAGAAGGATTTAGGGTTAGTTAAGTGCACTGACGTGAATGTATTCATGAACAGCTCAAGGCTGAGAGTTCCGCATGATTCTGACGAGGTGCCAACTCTCCCGATCACCGAACATGAAGCGGTCCACCTTCAATATTAATATCACTTTCCTTAATAGGCTAATCTGCTCTAACAACTCCCAGCCTTGGCTAAGTGTTAAATGAATCTCATTGTATTCTAATACGGCTAAAGCTCGTGTCTGTAAATAATGGTTGTACATATATTCATCATCTCACCCTCGAGGGACAACAATGAAGGCCAGTTTGGATTATATAATAATTGTCAAAATTGAAATAATGATTGTAGTGAGATTTCTTTAGTAATTGATATGGTTGATAGTACAATTTGTAAATGAAATGGGATAAGTAATGGAATGAAATTTATTGAACTGAAGTATATAATTTATTTAGGGTTGGTGGGTGGATTAATTATATATGATGTGATGTTTGATGTGTGATGGCAGGGTTTGTGGTGAGAGTAGAATGGTAGGGGGCGCGTGTGCATGTAAGCTCTGGTTGGTTCTCCCCAATGAACCCTCCTCTCCCAGGCATGTGAGATGGGGGGAGGGGGCATTTCATAAGGAGGTACAGAAATACATCCTTTGTGAGTTGGGGAGTCTTAGTGCCTAAAGTTATCGTTGTCTGAGCTCTATTTGACTCCTGTCACTGTCAAACCCATGAATTGCCATACTAAACTTTTATAGTCATATTTTACAATTCCCGGTGGCGCCACCTGGTGATTCACAGTCCTGAAACGATTTGAATTGATTTACTGAGTTCCCATCCATTTTGATTGGGGACTTTGTATATGATGGATAGTAAATTATGATCTATTTATGTCCATACTTCAAGTACACCCGTCACCTACAACCTTTTGGAATAGAAGTTTTTCTTCAATGAGTTGAACCCCGATACTGTTAGATATCCCCAAACTGACCGGCAATAATGTAAGCGATATTAGTCTGAGTTTCTTGTTGACATCGTTAGTAATCAGTGAAGGTTTTATTATTTCTCATCAGCCTGAGATAATTGCAATATCGCCAGTGAAGGTCCTGTTTTTCTCTGTGATACAGTTTCTATTTGTATGATGTAATCATTTACCAAAGAAGGACTTTTGAATCTTTACTATGTAGTTTCCTTGGGTCGTTTTGTTTTCTGCATGACGAGAGTAAAGGTCCCCAACGAGGGTTTGGGTTTCATTATCGAGACCATCCTGGGGAAGGAGAGTTGTAGCCGAAGATCTACGAGCTCTCGTCCACTGGCATTTTATCATTTATCGTCGGGCCGGGAGACCTCGTCCAGAGTCTTTTTCATCCCTCCTGGCGGGCGACACCCATAGGGGTAACGTGGCTGATTCAAACTAACAAATAAAAGCTCATTCATTAATTCGAACTAGCGGAAATATGGTCATTATGATTTAGAGACAAACTGAAGGTGTCAGATGGATAATTACTGAGCTATTTAGTTAGATTCACGTATATTCATAAATGGCGGAATTAGTTTTCTTTTAAAACCACTATGTGACACAACTTGTACAACCATTACGACCCCTCGTTCAAGTCTTCTCCGAAGTGTCTTACAAACGATGGGGTCATTCCTAAGAGGATTTCTCTCCCACTCCGGAAGACAAGGGTAATCAAACGCGATCGACGAGCTCTCGCCCAATAGGTGGCCCGTGGAGGTATCTTTCGTGGAAACTCTCCTGACCAACGAGAATTGAAAATTAAACAACCCCCAGGTATCTGAAGATATCATAATCTCATCAAAGGTCTTATCATTTCAAGTGATGCAGTTTTCTTTTTTGCTTTAGGAGATGTTATTTCACCATTGAAGGTCTCATAACTGCATATTATGTTGTTTTTGAATTACCTGAGAAAATGAATTTATGGCAGCAAAGGTATTATTATTATTATTATTATTATTATTATTATTAAACTTGACATAGTTATTGTATTGGCCACAGGTGCTGCATCAGTCTTAGCTGCTTCACTTTGACTTTAAAATTTTAACTCGAAAAAAATGAAAACTACTATACGCAAACAATATATTTACTAAAGAAGTAGTCTATGTGTCATGGTGAGTGATTGACAGAGGAACTTACGAGGGGGGGGGGTGTAATATAGGGGTTGGGAGGGACTATTAGGGTGGTGAAGATGTGAGGGGTGGGGCAGTTGGCGTAGGGGTGGCGTATCCTGCCTCCACAGATCAATGCCTTCCCCCTGCCACAAGGGGCGCGGCGAGAGGCTGGCGTCCAAGTGTTCCCACCGTGTAGTTGGTTTATCAGGAGATCAGACGCCACAGGCTACACGAACAGCGCCCCCTCCCGGCCAACTCGGACACCCCCCGCGCGTCCGCTCAGCGTCTGCCAGAAACGCCGGTGGCGACCTCCAGTGGCAGACAAGAGCGCCAAAACAACGTGTGACCGAAAAGAAGCAGCGGCCCGGTGTGGGCGATAATCAGGGCGGCGACAGGGCGTTACCAGGGGCAACGCGTGGCTGATGACGTTATCGGGGTCTCGCGTCTAGTCACGTGACGTGCGGGATGGCGTTATCTCAGCGGACAGGTACCAGATAAGGGAGAACTGCCGCGGCCGACCCGCCAGCTACACTTGTATCTGATATGCCGCAGCATCCACGGTTGAAAAAAGAAGGTTGAACTTCACCCCTCCCCCCCCTCCGCCCTCCTATCCCGCCCCCAAACACCCACCGACCCACTCCGCTCATAGACCCATCCGATCACGCTTTGGCTTAGCAGTTCGGTCTAAATACTCGTCGTCATTGGTTTATTTGAATCATTTTTTCCCACAGTATCTTTTAGATGATGATTTGTATCTCTAGGATATCTTTTTGGTGAATTCTGCCGGCGATTCAATCACGTGGTTTATCATTTCGCTACATTGCATCCAAGAAAAAGGTAGTTCACGATAAAAAAACAACTAAAAAAAAACCTGTGCATTATGTTTCACCTATTATTGTGAATATAGCTAATTTTTTCAGGAGAATCTACCTCGTGTCTGTTTTCTCATTTATCAGTGTTTCAATAATTCTTTAAAAAGTTTTATCCAGTGCGATGGTTTAATGCCTGGGTGACCCCGACTCCATACGGAGGGCAAAATACACTTGACAAGGCGAACAACATATGGCTTTAGAAAAGCGAATTAAGTTCCTAATACAGGAGAAATCGTCCCTGTGACTAGAGCCAAGAATTTTGAGTCTCTGAGATAGGGACGCTGTTAAATCTTTTGAAAAACAACTATATTTCATGTCTTGCTTTTCAGTTATTGTTCGACGTTGGATAGATCACATATTGCTAATGGGATACACAATTATGCACCGAGGGATAGATCACATGTAATCTCTATATGGTAATATTTCTTGTTTCGTACCTGGATCAATAAATAGAGCATTGCTCATTTAAAAAAAAAAAGTTCTTTTTTAAATTGGACTTCAAATAAGGATTACTTGCATGCTGAGGCATTGTAGAAATTGATCTTAAGTGGTTATAACCCTTAAAACAAATACTCTCCTTTTAATCCCCCTTTCATATGTAACCTTTACTATAATCTGCACCTATATCATACCAAGTAAAGCAGATTATATAAAAACAACAAGAGAGTTCAGAAGGGAATTCCAAAATATAACGATATCAGAATTTGAAGACTTCATATACGCTTTCAGTCCAAACCCTTTGATAAAAACAAGGTGCCTCAGTTGTGAATGAGAGGAATATGTAGGAGCCGTTAGGAAGTAACTGGATGACATGACCCACATTCAGATGGCAGGTATAGGCATGTGGCATGCTGAGAAATTACATGTGTCAGGAGATGGGGTTGATCCTAAAACTGCTTCCACCAAGAACTAATTGATTGGTTTGTGATTGTTTCCATCTCCCGCTCTGTCTTCAAGTCAAACGTTGATTGAATGCTGTACAATTAGTTTCTAATTGCTTGAGGGGTGTGTGGCTGTGCTAGTGGCTAATACGGTGTGGCTATTGTGTGTGTCTGGAGAGGACAGGATGGTAAGTGATGAACACGACGCACTTACCACAGATGCTGTCTGTGTCGTACACGTAGTTGATTTGCAACTTATCCAACCCACTATCACATTCTGTGTCGTTCGTATGTTTAGCACCATGCAAACAACATATCCGCAACATAACCATAATGACTCACGCAGAAGCACGGTAAGGACATAAAATTTATTAAGTACGAGTAGAAGTACGAAATAATCTTTAGAGGTCCATGATAACATAGAATTCAGAGATAAGAGAGAGTTCACGAGCTATTGAGAAGGCCTACAGAGTAGGAGCTATTGAGGAGATGAGATTGAAGAGCTATTGTAGGGTGGGTGGGTGGTTCCTTCCTCGTTGGCGTCCCAGGATTGAAGTAAACGCAGGCGGGTTGGAGTGGGGTGTTCACGTGACCGGGAACACGTGACCAGAACCTCATGAGTCGGAGTGAGTCCTTAGCGACCGTGCTCTGTTTCTCATTACCGCCAACTCTTCAGTTAGCCCCAATGCAGAGTCTTTAACATAGTTTTGTTGGAGGAATAAACGCACCACTCCGAAACACTATAGTAATGTGTCTTACGGGCGATTATCATATACCTTATTGCTTCCAACACACGCAAATATGGCTGTGATCAGGCTACAATTTGAATTTTTTAACCCTATCGAAAGGGCTCGGTTGCAGAGTGTCGCAGTGTGTCAGAACATGTTTTGCAGAAATAAAAAGGTGACCACGGTACCGACACACGCCATGACATAAGAGATGCACCAACACAAATAGTATGAAGGAGTATATGTGTGTCGGGAGGGGTGCATAGCCTACACATAGTAGATAATGCTCCGACACACTCCGACACAGTCTAGTTACTATGATAGATTTCGTTAGAAGGCTCTGTGTCGGAAGCCTGTCGGAACGTTTGTCGTAGTGTGTCGGAAGCGCAGCCCATCTTTACTGCTGACAAAAAGATCTAAGTGTGTGGTCAGTCACCCTATCCATGTCCCTCGGCTTCTGCACGGGTCGTATTGACAGGATGACTTTCACCAACAGTCAGGTCATTTTCTTCATTTTAACATTATAAACCTGACATAAATTTTCGAAAACGCAAATTTTCTTAAATCATTAACAAGATGAACAGGAGGCACTGTGAGCCCGAACATTATTAATACTACACTCCTCGCAGCGTATAGTAATTCATAAATGTTCCGCCACGAGTATATGATAATATCCCTGAGCGGGTGGTTCTTAGGGAGATTGTTGCTTTAGAAGGATGGCGACAAGGTGGATAGGATGGCAGGTGGTTCGGAACAAGCACCCATTGCTTGACCACTCAGTCTCACCTCCACTTTGCAGCGCCATCCATCTCAACCTCTTATACAACCTCCTCTCGCCACATCTTTAAACAACCCCCTCGCCCTATCCAAACGCCAGTCGCAATTCACTCCAATTTCCTGGCACCGGAATTCTAGCCTCGCAGCCAATCACGTGATTCGTCATCGCATGACGACAGCCAATCAGCGGCCTCGTTTGTCCAGCCAATCAAATTGCCGTTCTCAAGCAGGCCGCGTCGGTGGCGGCCGATTGGGCTTGTTGTCTCTGATAGGAGGCGTAAGACCGGCAAGGAACCAGCGAAGACGCAGCTCCATCTCGTGGTGACCGTTTGTGTTTGAGAGCCAAACCGAGGCTAACTTGTCTCCAAGATGGTGGGGCGGTTAAGAGGCGTAGGGTGGGCGGTTCTCCTCCTCCTCCTCCCCCACCTCCTACTTAATTACCCGCCTCACCCTGCACTTTCCCGCCATTTCATGTTTGGTGGCAGACGACAAGTGCATCTTTGTTACAGCAATCAGGGCGTCGCCCCCGTCCCCCTGGCGGCGGGGTGGGCAGCTTAATGCCGGAGCTCGGGGGCTGATTAAATGGGCGGGAATGCCATTTGGCGATTGACGGCCGGATAGGGTACTGTAAGAACAAACAGTAAGACGCAAACGGCACCGCCCAACCACAAAGCCGCCACTCCGATGGTCGCGTAGCACGCACGCAGTGCACGGGGCGGGGTTACCTACAGTCAACAGCGAGCTTTGTGGGCTTTTGTAATATGACAGACGGCTCCTCTCTACGTGTGTGTTATAGCCACTTAGCTGTGTGTCCTAACACATAGTAACTCTCCCCTGTCATACGATGTAGACTCGCAGAATTAATAATATACCTGCTTTCTATTACCGACATGATTACAGATTCACTATAGCTGCTTCTAGGAAGCCTTTCTTTCAATATACATACAGCTCTCGAATTACTTTACCATATGTATTGTCTCAAGTGAATGCCTGTATATAGTTCCAGATAAACATGTATGTATCCATTCACTTAGATGTATTCCGATACCTCATTGTGGATCATCCAATATTTGTATATAATTTGATTACATCGATGACGATTTCTTTAAAACTGTCAGAAACATGTTTATAAAGAATTACCAGGTCCAGGTATGTATTCACATGATGTTATCACAATGAGACAACAATTTCATGCCTTACCTTTACATCTTCCTAAAGTAAGTTTATGATTTGTCACAATAAAATTGGTGGGAACCTTGATCTTCGCATGAAGCTATCAAGAATTTTTCGATTAATATATCTCAGCTAGACACAACTCGGATGCATGGTTGAGATCTCTTCAACAATCGGAATTCAACCTTGAAACAGTTATTTCATCCACGATTAAGATTCATTCCAAAGCATGTGGCTGATAACTCACAAACCACTAAGATTCTACCCAAAGCATGATGATTCGTATCTTGTCTACCAACCAGCTTCGCAACTAAGCTTGACATTGATATTTCATCTATCAATATCCAACCCAAAATATAAGAGTTGATTTAGTATTCACCATCAAAGTTAAACCCTAAGCATGATGGCTAGTTTCTGGTAAACGATCAAGATCTAACGGTAACCGTAAGTTCTGGTACGTCACCTACCATCCAGATTCAGCTCGGAGCTTGATGGCTGACATTCCATCCACCATCACTCCGTAAAAAGCTCCAACCTGGATCGCTTGCATGCCTCTACAAGCGGATCACTGAGTCTATCAGCTGTTAGCTTTTTCGAGAAAAAAACCCGCCGCTCCTGCCGCGTGCTGGGGAATAAATGCCAGGTTGAGACAGAGGCGATGTCTTTCTACTTCCTTCTCCTTACCTCACGACAGGCCTGCTGCTAGCAGAGATCCGCCACGAGTGGATGATGTCATGCTATTCCCTGATTTGTCTTATGAATCATTTAAACTCGTATTTGGAGGCCCTGCTCTAGCAGGCAGGCCGATGGTTTTAAAGGAAAATCAATATGTTGGATACATAGAGAAGCAAACGGCTGGTGCTAATATATCCCCATCAGTTAGACTCTCACGGGAGAGAGACACACAGACAGACACGTGGGGGTTGTGAGGTGAGGGGATGGGGGTGTAGTAAAGGGGGTGTGGTGTGTCTTCCTCAAATGACGCCTTGACACGTTGAAATATTAACACATGATTGTATCCTTCCTTTCGCTCCTTTTTTTAACCAAATCTCTTCATGTAATGCAATCATTCTTATGGCCTTGAATTAAACGCCAGATGGTAAGAACGGTTTCGATTACACAAAAATGATACTATCATTTAAACCTCTGCTTGGGGACCTCTGCAGCAAAGGCTTGTGTCTGTGCATGTATTTGAAGAGTTCCGTCGTTAAATAATTCAAGATGTGCTTGGAGAGTTCTAAAGTAAAGTCACATGTTTGTGACTAATGTTTCCCCAGGCCTGAAGGCAAGGCATATGTCCATGTATGTGCCTGAATTCTCCTGCAGTACATTCCTGTGATTATGTGCGTGCTCTGAGAGTTCTGCATTAAAGCACAATGTCCGTGCACATGTTCCTGGTGAGTTCTGCAGTGAAGCCCTTTGAATGTGCATGTGCTTGGAGATTTCTGCAGTGAAGGCCTGTAATTAGTCATGTTCTTGGAGAGTTCTATATCAAAGGACAGTTTCAATACCTGTGCGAGTTTAACATTAAATCACAGTGGCCATACATGTGCTTGGAGAGTTCAAAAGAGAAGGACTATGTCCATATGTGCTTAGAGGGTTTTGCATTAAATCATAGTGTTCATACATGTGCTTTGGAAGTTCAACAAGTTAAGCATTGTGTCTGTAAATGTGCTTGGAGAGTTTTGCATTAAATATCAGTGCCCATACATGTGCTTGGAGAGTTAGGAACTGAAGGCCTGTGATTGCGCGCGTGTTTGACTCGAGTCTCAGACTAAATACAGACACCCCTCTTCGCCCGAGCACCCCGAGGCCTACCTCTCGCCCCTCTCCCCTGGGACACAGGACTGCGGTATACCTTTTAAACACTCGATCAAAATGGGCCCGACGCGGGGCAGTGTTAATGCTGATAGATCAGCACACCTTGCACGGGTGATTTTTAACCAGGAGATGGAGACTGGATGCTTCTCTCACAGGACAAGAACTCGATCTCAAAGCAAGTTATGATTAATGTGGCCATAGCAGGTCAGGTGAACCATCAGTTACAGTGTGACCGCCTCTACGCCACCAGGGGTCTCCCCATAGAAAAAGCACGTATGTCTATGTCTATGTGGATGCATGCCTTAATAATCACTGATCACTTCTCTGCTGCCAGAATACTTGACAAATGACAGATCAGCAGTTTTTGAATTTCAATACCCGCCTAGATTGAACGATAAATCTCTAATACTTCGTTCCTAGCAGAACATTTCATTCATATACAGTCATAATGTAAATACCTCCTTGTATGAAGCCAATACGCGACAATGTACAGTCTACGTTGGTATTACAGGGAATTCGCCTGTAGAAAAGTGCGTTTTAGCGTTATTTGACGTAATTGGAAAGGGAAATGTCAAAACATTACACTAGCAGGAATACAGGCACTCCTAATATCGTGGTCTAATGAGGTTTTCAGCAGCATGCAATTGGAAACAAGACAGTTAGCTCAATGACTGTCGGAATATTTAAATTTTCGCAAATCTTATCTAGGATCATCTGTGTATGGATGAACATTGTACAGGGGTGGGGGCTAGAGCGAGAGAAACAGGAACAGAGAACCACATGCAGAAGCAGAGACAAGAAAAGACAGAGGGAGGCAGTCAAGGAGTCTGATAGATAGAGACAGCAAGGCACCGACGGACAGAAACACACATATAGAGATAGTCACAGGATCTGATGGATAGAAAACAAATCAGACAGACTGAAAAAGACAGATAGAGATAGTCGGATTGATAGAGACAGCCAAAGAGTCTGATAAATAAAGAAAGTTAGACACACACGGAGAGAGTCTTAGGCCCGGCGTCCACCTACTATGATAGAATCGTAGACCTCCCGATATGGCACCGATACAAAATGTCAAAATGCCTGATACAAATGTGAAAATAGAGACAGACAGAAAGACAAACAGACAGAGACAGACGGAGAGTTAGAGACAAAACAGAAAAGTCAGAAGGAAAAGTAGACACAGATGGCGACAGACATAGACAGACACAGACAATCAGTCGAAATAAACCTCATAACGAACTCCTATATTACCTTATTTGAGACAAGCAGACAAGCAATCCTAGTTACCTCAATCAGACAGAGTCTGTATCAGTTGCGAATGCCAGATAAAAAGCGCAGTAATTCAGTCGTAATAGATACACACTCTGATAACCTTCTGACGACCGCCAACACACAGTCGCTATATGAACAACTCTCTTGCAAACCAAAACAACGACAGAAATCCAATCACAGATTACGAATTGATGTACATTTCTATCGGCGATTTATTCTTATATTCTCTTATCATTTCAGAGAGAGCAGCTTTGGTTGAATGAGGCCTGGCGACCACCTACTACGACAGAAACTTAGACCTCCCGATATGGCACCGATACAAAAAGCAAATATTGGAGATATATCGGGAAGGTGCAAAATCGTAGACATTTGTCTAGACATGCCAATCCAACACGCATTGTATGGGTTTTTTTATCGGTGTCTAATCGCAGAAACTTGGTCAACTGCCCCGATATTAGGTGACCCTTCAACGCGATTTAGATTTTTTATCGGGAGGTGCATCGTAGACCATATCGGAGCCATATCTTAGTAGGTGGACGCCGGGCCTAAAGCACTTGTTTAATTCTGGGAAACATATGGTTAGGATATGGGAGACTGTGGAACTGACAACACCTGGTTACTTGATGAGTATGTGTACATTCCCTCGTGTCTGTTGTATCCACTTTCCACTTGTACAATGTGCCCAGAGTGTGTTGCCCGTGATACATTCACAATGTGAGGTTATACTGGTCAACAATAATTGCTGCACATTCATTAGTTTTCCTCAGTTTATTACTGTACGTTGTTGTCGTGAAAGTTTCCTAGAATAATAAGTGGGGAAGATACTAATATAGCTCTGCTCACTCATTTAAAGGGGGGTGCTCACCTACTACGATAAAAAAAGAAGACCTCCCGCTAATGCCGGGGACACACCAAGCGAGTAACCGCGGCGATCTCCAGAATCGCCAAAAAATGAATTGCGTGTATGTGCGATATCATTTCATAGTAATATCTCCAATAATTTAGCATCTCTGACGCAATAATCAGGTGAGATGTGAAATAATAGCTCACATATACGCCATTTTGTGTTGGCGATTCCGTAAATCGCCGCGTTAGTCGGTTGGTGTGTCTCCAGCATAGGTTACGATGAATATCGCCCATTTGGTATAGTAACGCAGCCTACGATGCATTCTTTAATTGAGAGGTCATCAAAGTGCATTGATGTGCATTGGAGACCACGTCTGGAAAAACCTTATCTATTACTACATGTTTCATGTTTCTTCCCAACTCAATATAATCTTTCGTCGGGAACTTCTATTATAGACTGCCGATGCCAAAATCGTAGTAGGTGGACAACACCCCCCCCCCCCCCATTCCCATCCATAACTCTACCATTAAGCTCTGATCGGATTTGAGCTCCGACTTTGGATATGTTTCTTTTCATTAATAATTTCACCTACCAAAGTTGAATTGACGCCTATGACAGATGCTGATAAATAGGAGGTGTTATTAGGAGAAAGAACGATCAAAAAGTTCAATCCTATCGTTGTTCTTGTTTTCATTCTATTTCTTTTAAAGATCAGTCCTTATAGAAGACGATCTCATGAGATGATCATCAAAATATCTTAATTTTCAGCGTTTTAAGAATCTTTAGCGTGATCTACTTCATCCATTGGCTTGTCATACCGCCATTTTCGTGTCACTGTAGGTAAATACCGAGGAATGTCGTAGCAGTACTTTAAGTACCAGAAATAAAACAATTTGGCTTCTATAGGCTTGAAATCGCTGCTAAGGTGTAGCAAACTGGCAATTTATATCATCTCATACATAGATTTATCATAGAGGTAGAAGAAGGTGTATTGGTAAAATGACTTTGCATGGCCTCCACAAAAAGTTGTCCTCCGCTAGAATTATTTTTGATCAATGACCTTAGATAATCATCATGAAAGACAATTCTGAATCATCTAACGTTAAAGCCCAATCTGATTGGTTGATCTGAGGCACATATTGTTGTCCGCTAAGATAGGTCTTCTACTACGACTAGAAAGGCTAAAATGATAAAGATTTTATCATTCTGAACCGCCACGTTTGAAATACTGACTAACACGGATATCCCAGTCAGTATCACTTTGGTAAGTCCTGATCGTTGTCATTGAGTGATTATCGTTCTCAGTTTAAGAAATACCTCCCTGGACCTGCTTGAGAAGGAGGAAGGGTCGAGTGGTGGAGTTAAAGGACAACCTCACTAAGTATCTAACGGCGTGTACCGACCCACACATCGCCCGCCGAGAGGTGTCTGCACACAGCCAACCTGCACCTGGTGATCCGACATGGTGGCGCCTCTACCGGCCGTGTCGTCGACACAGATCACGTGACCTGGCAGCATATACTCAGTCAATGGTTGGTCTCTGCTGTTGCCGCCGGGGCTAACGTAGCTGCCAGTAGACTATGGTAAGAAACGTATACCTGTTTCCATTGGCGGTATGGGTTGATATCCAGTGAACTGTAGTAAGGAATGTACCCTATTCATGTGGGTGGTATTGGGGAATAGCTTAAGCTGTACGCCTCGTTTTTTACAATGATTTTGCGGAATATGTAGTAGACTGAAGTAGAAAATGTACCCTGTTCATGTGGGTGTTATGGGGTGATATCCAGTAGACTGAAGTAGAAAATGTACCCTGTTCATGTGGGTGGTATGGGGTGATATCCAGTAGACTGATGTAGAGAATGTACCCTGTTCATGTGGGCGGTATGGGGTGATATGCAGTAGACTGATGTAGAGAATGTACCCTGTTTATGTGGGCGGTATGGGGTAATATCCAGTAGACTGATGTAGAGAATGTACCCTGTTCATGTGGGTGGTATGGGGTGATATCCAGTAGACTGATGTAGAGAATGTACCCTGTTCATGTGGGTGGTATGGGGTGATATCCAGTAGACTGATGTAGAGAATGTACCCTGTTCATGTGGGTGGTATGGGGTGATATCCAGTAGACTGATGTAGAGAATGTACCCTGTTCATGTGGGCGGTATGGGGTGATATCCAGTAGACCGAGCTACAAACTGTACAGTGGTTATACAGTGTGGGGTAACAGCAAACTACAGTGCGAACATGTAACTAAGAGATGGACCATAAGGGACCCCAATCAGCTAAAGTCGCTATCCCACAACTGGTATTTTCTTCCCGTAGACATAACATTGGGAACCCGTACTCAACGTTCATGGAGTACTGTAAAACAAATACTTATGGGGTTGAGGCTACAAACAATGGGCATCAGTGATATGTCTGAGACAAGAATATAAAACACACTTGATCCATAGCTACTGTTATTATACCATTTGTTTTGGTTTGCTACATTTTGTTCCACAGCCAAAACTCATGGTTTATTTTCAGAAGTTTGAATCTCGATGTACTTCTTTTTAGTCTGAAGCATCCATGTGTTTTAGACTCGTAGAAAGCTGCATGAATAATTCCCATGAAACTGGACCCAGATGTATACATCCGGGCGCCTGATCAAGCCTCATCACCTAGTGAAAACTAAACACAAATTGTACGTTCATCCTTGACGAATGGGTATAGAATTATAGAAAAAGTAATAATTAAATGCAGTCTACGGGTTATTCTCTGTAACCCACTTGCATCCAATCAATTTGCCATTTCTGTAACTGCCTTGAAATCCAGGATCCACATATATCTAGCCCCAGTGGCCGAATGGGGACTTTCGGTCTCTAGTGATTGGTAATGGTCAGTTGGGCACGCCTGTAAGACGGCGACACGTTCCGCCTCTGCACCTTTCCTAATGTCACAGACTTTGCTGGCAGATAGTGAAAGGATGCTCTTTTGCCGCCCATGTAACTGACCATTCTTCAGACTCTGTCAGCTACAGAGCGACTAAACCTGAAAGCATGTAATGCTAGTTTGTGCTGAAAGCGCACATGAAAACGCGGAGTACGGGATATTGGCACATTTATGGGTTGATTGATCACTCAATCAGGACTTAATCCCGGGCATAGAATTATGTTATTGGGAACATAAAAAAACCGTGTTAAGAATATCAAATAGCTCTCGCATAAAATTTAATTTGATTTAACTGATGTTTTTGATGGGAGAACTGTTATTCAACAAAATTCAATAACACTTTTATTTAGAAAATCATTGTTAAAAGTGAATATATCGAAAAGGAGGAAATCTCTTGGTCTCACAGTGTGTACAGTGCTGATTAGATAGATATAACTGTGTATCTTCTCGCGGACCAGTGAGATGGATAAGACAACCTCCTGAGAGAGACCCCGATACATCACAGCGCCAGTGTCTGTAGAGTCACCCTGCCATGGTTTGTTTTGGTGTGTGGTTCGCCTTTACGACTGGCCAGCCTGGTTAAATATTCATGCTGCTGTTCTTCTTGCCCTGAGGCGATATTTCGGATGCCAGAAACAACTCGCAGATCGCTGACTGGTGCTTTTCAGTTGGCCACCTCTGGTAAAGATGTATTAACGTTGTATAAGCCTTAGTTACTACCTGTGGTGCATCAGGCGACAGCACTGCCGGGTAGGGTCTATTCATGGGCTGTCATATGTTACACACCTCTCGTGCATATTCAATGCTAAAGGGAATCTGAGAAAAAAAACAGGTGGTGGTAGCTAAATGCAGTCTCCAGAAATCGAGTTATCCATGGGTTTCCGCACCCAGCCTTTACTATAAACGGCTTCTCTGAACAATGCTACGGATGGTAGGTTATCGATATAAAATTGTGTATCAACCTTTTATGCACCTTAGATATGAATTCTAGATATAGCTGAGATCATTATTTTCTTGGGGAACCTTTTGGAATTGATTTTAGGGATACATGGCATGCTTTGCTGTGTGTTGCAGGCCTGGCCTGCCTCATTACCTGACCAATCAATGAGCCGGATTATCGAGACGGCGGCCGGCACTGCGGTCAATTGACTGAGAGAAGCCTTGATGACACGCAGATCAATACGTAGACAAACGACCTAATTAACTACACAGTGCCCGTCCGACCTGCCACCTACAGGCACGGGCCCCACCTGGTACAAGATCTACAAAGTGGCTGGTACTGCAACTACTAGCACCACAATGTATGGGGCACAACAAGTAGAAGTTCTCAGTGGGGCTGGTACCATACCTATTAACACCACAGTACATGGGCCACATCAAGTTAAAGATCTAGGGTGAGGGTGGTACCACAACTATTAACACCAGAGTACACAGGACACACCAATTAAATATCTACAAGAGACCCTGTAGTACTCCCAGTACCACAACTACTAACATTATAATACATGGGGCACACCAAATACAAGATCTACAAGACGGCTGGTACACCAACTACTAACCATAGACAGGGCATATCAAGTACAAGATCTCCAAGGGGCCCATTATTGCAACTGCTAACACCAGAGTACATAGAGCACAACAAGTACAAGATCTACAATGAGGATGGTACTGCAACTACCACTGAATTTAAATGTGGTACCCTTTGGACTACATTACAAAGCGAACTTAGAAACTGAGAAAATTATAAAACACAACAAACTTGAAAATGAAATGTTTTTAGCATGTATTATTGTTCCGCTAGAGAATGAATTATTTTATTATCCACCTAATACAAAGTGTCCATAGAAAACACATAGGGCGTTTGTATGGACATACCCGGCGCATACGGATATGTTGTATGCTCCGGGTGGCGCATACGGAAAAATAGTGCGTATGGAAAAATAGTGCATAGCTAAAACGAACTGATATTGACATGCCACTTGTCCAGAAAAGGTGGATAATAAATACAATATAGACTGGTTTCAGATACAAGCGGTTGTATGCTCCTCGGAGTTGACTCTCCGCAATATCCTCGCATACGCTCGGATATTACTACGCATCAACTCCTCGGAGCATACGGCCGCTTGTATCTGAAACCAGTCAATATTGTGTATGTATGTGCTTATTGTGTACCCTCGCGTACTTTAGGAAATGGTTGAATGTAAAGTTAATTACGGCTTAGATAAGAAATGACAATAGCTATGGTGATGTACAACATCCTTCTTAAGATTTATTTTTTCTTGGAAGGTTTAGGGGACCGCCAAGTGTTTGGCAAGGTGAAATCTTTCTATTTGAAATTATGTATATCTTGTCGCATAGATTTTAACAGGTTAAGTTGATTCATTGGTTATTTCAAAGCCATGATTGTACGTCCATAAAGTGGACAATCGGCTACAAGAGAAATATGAGCTGGAGCCAATGGAAGGTAGGCAGCCTAGGCCACCTAACTGATTACTCCAGGATAATAAAAACCTTAAAAAAGAAAAAAAACTACTAGCACCACAGTAAACAGGGTACGCCAAGTACGATTGTTACGATGAGGATTGTACAGCAATTACCAACACCACAGTACACAGGGTACGCCAAGTACGATTGTTACGATGAGGATGGTACAGCAATTACCAACACCACAGTACACAAGGTGCAAGGTCTGAGAGGGGTATGGTACCACAACTACCAAATGCACATTACACAGGGCACACCAAGTACAAGATCGAGAAGCCACAACTATTAACACTACAGTACACTGGATATAACATATACAAAGGGTTGTAATAAACGGTACCTAGGTGCGCCAGTTGGACGTTTAGGGATGCATGTGGATGGTTGGGCAGTATGAGATGGGAGGGTAAAGAGGGCAGGGCTTGTGGAGGTCACATGGGGTCAGATGGAGGTCCAGTAGTGGGCGCCCTAATGCAATCACGGGGAAGACAAATGGTGAGGCACACGTGAAAAAGACATTGGGTTCAGCAACTGCTGTTTTATGTTTACTGATCGGACCGGTTGTAAATCAGGTGATTGTAGTAGGGCCGGTTGTAGTAGGTCTGGTTGTGGTATGGGTGGTTATGGTGGAAGTGATTATGGTTGTGGTGGTGGTGATTGTGGTATGAGTGGTTATAGCGTGACATTTTGTGTTATGAGTAGTTGTAGTACGACTGGTTGTGGTTTGAGTGGTGGTGGTATGTGGGCATGTTTTGTGAGAGGTTGTGGCTGTTACGTGTAAGGGTGTTGTGTTCATGGTTGTGGTGTTCATGGATGTGGTGTTCATGGTTGTGGTGTTCATGGATGTGGTGTTCATGGATGTGGTGTTCAAGGATGTGTTGTAAGTCGATGTGGTGTAAGTGGTTGTGGTGTGAGTGGTTGTAGTGTTAGTGGTTGTCGTATGAGTGGCTGTGAAGGAAGTGGTTGTGTTATAAGTGCATTTTTGTGAGTGGTTAAAGTGTGAGTAGTTGTGATGTATGGGGTTGTGGTGTGAGTGGTTGTGGTGTGAGTGGTGGTGGTTGAAGTGGTTATGGGGTGAGTGGTGTTTGTGGGTGTGGATAATATGGAAGTGCCGTGTCAGTGGTTGCTGTATGAGTGGTTGTTTTGGGAGTGGTTGCTGTAGGAGTGGTTACAATGGGAGTGGTTGTCATGGGAATGGCTGATGTTGGAGTGGTTGCTGTAGGGGAGGTTGCTGTGGAAGTGGTTGCCATTGGAATGGTTATCGTGGGAATCGTTACCAAGGGAAAGGCTGTCATTGGAGTGGTTGCTGTGGGAGCGATTGCTGTGGGAGTGGTTGCTGTAGGACTGGTTGCCATGGGAGTAGTAGTCATGGGACTGGTTGCTGTGGGAGTGGTTCCATGGGGTTGGGATTCTCTCCACGTCCATATTAGAGATTAGACGTAATTTCCTGTCTGTATGAGTGTGTTTGTGTAGTTTTCCAGTAGCCGTTTCGGTATCACTGTAAATGGTATGTCAGATGCTACAAGCATTGCCTGACCTACATAGCGGTAACTGCTCTTAATCACACCGGTGAACACTCGACCCTATGCATACACAACCCATTGTGGGTGAAGGTAAAGGCAATTTGTTCAGCATCTGTAATAGTCCAATCGATATCAGTGTAGATTAAGCGCCTTATTTGTCATTGTAATCCTATTTATCTGGTATCTCACGTTGCATTAGGTTTACTAATCGGATTAAATCGGATTTTTCCCGACTCACTATGGTTAAATACCCTGATGAGCTTCACCTGCACTATATCTGGAATAAGGCGACAGGACAGACACACTAATTGCAATTAAGTTTGACACATAAATGATAACATAGAAATGCCGTATATATTTTCATATTCATATATTTACATGTACATATATTTTCATTTCCTTCAGAAAAAAAACCATATACACAAGACCAATCTTCTCCAAATTGACACCCTAGTTTTCAAAGTCAACTTGCGTATAAACATATAACACACATTTAAAAGAGACTCTTTTAGACATCATTCACTTTGTCAAATTTACTTTATCTATCTAGACATGTTCCAGTCTAGGAAACCAGTCTAAGTTTTTCCATAAATGGATAGACACCCCACACCTAACACTGCACGAAAACCACCAGTTTATTCCTATAAACGCCTTCGTGGAAGTGCATGTATTGGCTGAATATTGACTTGTTTTCGTATATTTACGCCCAGTGTTTATATACGGACGCCTCTTGGCTGTATTTCACGCCCGGCGTATATGAGAGGAAATATCCTCTCCCCCCGCCGCCTCCCGCCCGTTTGTGTTGGTAGAAATATAGGTGTCCTCAATGGGAAACCCTCCCCCTGCCGTGACATATTATGTTTGTGGAATTAATGTATATATATTTGCATTGCGATAATTTCGTCCATGTAGGTATATATCGGACAAGCGTATGTCAAACGTGACGACTTAAGTCGTCAGGTGGTACATGATTACGTACTATTAGAGCCAATAGTTACGAACTACAGAATTCCTCCAAGCGCTTACACTCTTTATATGTACCGATTTGCCATTGACAGCTGAAAGGTGATGCAAAATTCAAGAATCGCCGCCAATAATAGTCTAGTGTAAACGCCGTGTCTATGTCTGTCTTTGGTAACACTGACTGCACTTCGATATCAAATAATCGGTGAGGGTGCAATGGGTGCATTGTTTCTGGTACATTTCGCATGTCTATACCGTTTAAATTCCCCCTTTAGACCTTGAGCCTCACCATGAAATCAAAGCGTGTTCATTCTGTCGGTCATTGACCAAGTCGGACGGTGGGGGCCCTGTTGTATAATCCAAGCACAATTAATTGGTAATCATTCACACACCAGGCTATTTCCATTCACAGATCTGACGACGGTGTACCCAGAAGAATCGATAGGCGGTTCCCGACTGCAGATTGGTGGCGAATAATCGGCCGATGGAAATGGTCTTTAACAGAGATAGAGTGGCCTTGGAAGCGTGCGACACGATATATAGACAGCCCCGGCCTCACCGTACTCCGTCTGAGAAGTAAAAGAAGAAAAGAAACCAGTCTAGTCTACCTTCTTTAGGGTACACCAGACACTTCCTCTCACTCTCCACCACATCTATGCTCACATATCTGGAATCATAGAGAACCCTGTCAATCCGACACCGTGTCCTGTGTGTACTTCTCAATGGAGGACTGCTGCTCAGACAGGCTCCACTACAGCGCCACATTGTTATCTGACCTGCTAGAATTCAGAACGGGGGAAGTATATCACCATAGTAATAGCAAAATCAGAATTGTCCTTTATTCATATAGTAATAGCAACATCAGCATTATCCTCTATTCATATATCTCTATACAGAAATCTATTTTGAACAAAAATAGAAAGGTTTATCCATTTGTATTCCTACTATTATTTTTACACTTCTTATCAGGAATTCCTGGGTTTATAGTTTCTCCCTTGTAGGAGTGCTTCAAAGTATCAACTGGACTGATACCTTAGTTGATGGGAGTGAGTTTTAATGACAAAGAGCAATACTTAACCAACTACTATGATTTTGGCTTACACGGGCGATACTGGCAAAGATCCCCTTGTGGGTTGCGCTACTTAAAAGTTGTTGTATGGAAATATTGATGAAGTCTAACTAATGGTAACGGAGGACATATGGTTGTGCTGGCAATCCCAAACTGGACCATGAGTATCATACATACTTATATATCATATATGATCAATAGGACCTTATATCTAAGAATATATCTCACGATCTTCTTTTAAGGTTGTCTTCCATAGAGATTGATCATTTCAAAGAACGAAAACACAACACACATCCAAAAAGGGTATTTCTATCGCTCTTTCGTAGATATAAATTTAAGATTTTTTCCATATTTCATCTTGCTGCAGTCATAAAACCTTAAGGGGTTGGCGCCTAGTCGTACACGAGCGATAGCGAGCTTATTTCGGCGTATTACGTCTGTATTACGTTACAGAGACGACCGTCTAAAAACCATTGATTGTTGTAATTCTAATCCATAGCCATTTATAATTATTTCTCTTCCTAAAAATTCAAGAAAAGCCAATTGTGTTGTTTTCATCGGCAAAATCAACCCCATCGACTGACAGGTTTGTTATTTCATTCCAATCGGTTTTAAGGGAAGGCCTATCACAGAGACTTTGTTTTTGCTCTCCATGCACAACTTCAGTGTTCATAATAAGTATCTATCAAACAAGTGTAAGTTTCGTAAACCATGGGTTTGGAAGCCATGAAGCCAGAATAACTGCCTAGGCAGAGGTCCAGCTACTTGTACCCATTTACAGTGCAATAATTTTTTTTTTTTTTAAATGGTTTACGGGCACTAACAAATACTTGGTATTAGTTTACTGTGACCCCATCTATTTTCGATGGGGACTTTGTAACCAATGGGTAAGAAAATCCCTTATACACGAAACCAATCATAAATCACTCAAGAAATAGTGACTCGTGCGGCAGTTTGTATTTACACTGGCCTCCTTCCGTGTCAGGAGCTCTGGCGAACATTGTTATCACGCATGCGTATCCTCCCCCTGGCGGTGAATACAAGACTTCGCCTCATTATTATTCAATGACCCGTATCCACGTGGGGATAACGCCTGGCCCGCCTCCGTACAGCCCTAGGGCCGTATCACGTCAATGGTTGTCTCCATACCGAATCCATTCCAATATCACCCGCACTGACCTACACCCCATATCAGAGGTTTAACACGAATAAAGAACCTTATTCAAGGGCACCTTATAAAGGTAGCTCTCCTGTGTGCTTCGATGACTCTAAACTAAGTCAGGGACTCCTGTGTCCTTGGATTATTTATGTACGCAGGTTCCTGTCATGGTCACGCATGTTGTTGGGTCTCGTTGCGTGCAGCTGAACGGACGTACGAAGCGCAACCAGCGACCTCTGGTGGTGAACACTTTACTCACTCAAGTAAACCTACGAGTTCATGGACTCAGGCAGTCAGGTCTCCAGCATGTGGTTTATGACCCTTGTATAATTCAGGGATGCCAGTTTTCAATGTTTCCATTGAAATTCGTATTTTCATGATAAAAGAATTTCTTGTGTAATATTGATATACTAACTGCTAAATTACCCAATTCAGCCACAGTCCATGATCCCCCACTGAACCTCCACACTGACCCATGTAAAAACTTGAGCTTTCCCTTGATTACCCACTGTGATGTGTATGTAATGCATAAACCCTGTATCACAAAAACAAATATTTCAATGTTTTTTTACACCAACTGGCATCCCTGTATATAGGTACCAAATTACCCCCAAAAAAAAACAACAACAAAAAAAACAAAAAAAACACCACAAAACAAACAACGATTCACAGTACATGGCCTTGTCCAATAATTGCTGTATGAAGTTCTATCATTGTTCTTTTATTATTGGAACAATGATACGAGGGGCGCAAACGTACGATGTCCAGCAATGGAAAATAGTTTTGTTGACAAACCAAGTATAAAAAGGTATTTAAAAAAAGCTGTGCGCCTGGATGTGTCGTGGACATACATGCCGTATGCTTGATACCACATGAAGCCTATTCAGAACATTTTCGTCAGTGCGAATTGAGAGTCAGCCTAGACATGACCTATTCCGTTAAAACCAGTAGTGACTATAAGACCCGGAGTCCACTGAGCTCCCGATCCACTACGATAGGCTTTACAATGCGTGCATCAGGGTGCACGCATCGTGACTATCGGCTCCGATTAAAGCCGACCTTCTAACGCGGGAGTCGGGAGATGCATTATAAGGCCTATTAAAGTGTATCGGAAGCCACACAATTTACAATGCTGGTGCCACTTGTAGTTCTAACCACAAGTACCATGCTTACATGCCTTTTCTAGTAAAGTAATGCTCACTTGAGACTAGAGTAGGCTCTCAATCTGGCGTATCAGGGGAGTGACAAGTGGGGAGTAACAAGTGTTAGAACATTTCTTTACACTAAGAATTGGCAATTCTTTACAGAGCTACACACATAAGGATGCTTCATCCAAACTTAAAGCGCATGAGCCATGTCCTTGGTGATTAAGAGAGGTAAACTCGTCAAGAGGGGACGGGAGAATCGCAGCACTTAGCAGTCTCCCTGTGCTATCTGCTCCCTGTCCTGCCCAGGAGAGGACCGGGCTGGTCCAGGCACAGTGGCACTGTTAATGGTACTGATGTAAACGACATTGTCGTGATCTTCAGGGGCCACAGACACATTTGACCAAGGCCAGGGGCGCACTGTCTTCAATGTGTTGGGAGAGGGGAGATTACTTCCGGGATGACAAGCGGGGGTTGTGATGGGGTCAGCGCAGTGATTGGGGACCCTGCAGGTCAAAGGTCAGTCTCAAGTAGTCCGGCGCTACTTTCCATGCTGAGCCTCTTTCTATGGACGTACAGCACACACGTCCCCGTTCTCCTGGTCACGCTGCCCTCCTCCAGCAGAAAGCACGGGCAGCGGATCCTTTTAACAGGCGCCCCGCCACTAATGGCCTGGCAAATGAACACCGCGCTCCTTTTGTAAGCGCAGCGCTGATTGGTTTATCGCATGGCGCCGTGGCGTCTCTACGGCGGGCGGGCGATAATGGAGGGAATGAGACGTGCCCGCCTCGACCGTCATATCAGCGGACGTGTGAAGGAGGAGGGGCGGGGCTCAGGTCTTATCTGGCGGGAAGAGGAGTGTGGTGGTAGGGGTGAGGTTTGTGGGTAGTACACACACCCCCTCCCCCCTCTCCAGCACACACACGTGGGAGTGGCGGGGGACTGCTCGGCCTCGCCCGGCAGGGACAGGCTGGTGAGGCCGGTGCCAAGTGCTACACGGTAATTGTCTGGCAGGGTGAGCAGTTCGTGTCGGCAGGTGAGCTGCTCTGTACACACACACACAACGACCCACTCGGTGATACGATAAGGCCATTAGTCATTAATAGAATAAAAGACGGATTAACGTCCATCCATCACTCCCTATTATATCTGCTGAGAAGGTCAGCCGGTTAATCCGTTGGTAAATAATCCTTAAAGACAAAATCTGTGAATTGATTTGGACTTGCTTGATTCCGTTGAAAATGGGAAAGGAATGACAACCATTCGTGTTATATAATTGATATCAAATTGTATTTTTAATACTGATTATTATATTGATATTACATATTTGATTTATCAAATGAAATCTGATTAGGTATGCATGTACATTTTAGCATATTGATGCCTGATAACATTACCTTACACGCGATTTATCCTTAATTCGACATCTCTGTACATGGTGTGTATATGAATTAACCTTTAGTAATGTTCTTAATGTTATGATCATGCTTTGACAATGCTTTAAATAGGATATTGGGCAAGCTATCTTAATGGCAATGGCAATAGTCAGCAATTTTCTCGAGGTGCAAAGTATATATATACAGGGCAGTAGATACACGCAATGTTAGTGAAGCTATTCATTAGTTATAATTATCTACTTCCAGCTTACACTGGCCCTGGATCCACCACCACGCACCTTTCTAGACTGAATATGCCTTGATTGCGCTCTCTTTGTATTGTTTACAGATTATTTTAGCGTATTTATTTAAATCCTACTCCAACCTGGCGTCCAGGAATCTAACTCTTTCCCTCAATTCATAAAAATAGACCCAATAGAAAGGTATAATCAGAAAAAAGGTAAAAATAGAGCAAATACACCGGTCATGTACCACAGATTGGCTCACTTAGTAGCTGTGTCAGGAAGAACCTGGTCAGCTACTTTGGTTCACCATTGACTAATGACTAAGTGGCCTGCTCGGTACGACTTTCAGGTTAATGAGGTGCTCATGGAGGTGGTGGAGAGCGGTGTAGAACCGTTGAGTTATGATTCTTTGGTATCCGTTTTGATGAAAACATAATATATTTAAACCGGGGTCTCACTGCGCTTCTGACACACTACAATAAACGATCCGACATGCTTCCGACAAGGTATCTTGTTTTCTGTTGGAATGAATGGGTTTCTCATAGCAATGGACCCTGCTTTCTGACGTGGTTTCCAACACCCTCTGACACTGTCCGACATTGTTTCAACAGAATGGCCGTGTCCCTGGCCTTTCAACAGAAAGTATGTCAGAAGTGGTGGGAGCCGGGCTTTAATTCTCGAATCATGTAGAACCTATCTGAAGAGGGACCATTATATTCCGAACGCGATCCTGTTTCTGATACTGTCTCCTATTTCTGTTTCTGATTTAGAGCAAATTCATTTGATATGCATGAAAATACTCAAATTCGGTTATGGAGTTACGGTACACGATTCATTCATACAATTAACTTATGCAATACAGGAGGCCAGTTGCAGCAGTGAAATAAGCTTCAGAACCTAGGGCACGAAAGAATTATTCATACCATTTGCTTCAGTCTATGGAGGGTAAATGAGTGAATTGTATAAGGCGGAAATGCTAAATCTGGTCTCGTGAATGTGCTTAGATAGCACATTATCCAATACTGCCTTCCTCTTTTACCATCTCACCGAATCTAAAGTGGGATTTCCGTCACTTTTCAAAGAGCTCAATGATTTCTGGTCCCTTCCTAAAATAGGTTGGTGGATGGTGCGGCCCAAACGTCTCTTTAATTTCATCAACTGCAAAATTAACCCGCATTGAATTTGTTTGAAGTGTATTTTGTCAGTCGGTTGTTGTGGCGTTTCCACCTGCGAAAGACAAGGCCATCGATTTTATTCTCTCTGAGTAAAAGTCGGTCGGTGGTTCTATTAGAAAAACTATCGGTGCACATAATCGGTGGAAGAGGGCAATTACTCTAGTTTCCGATGAAAATTGAGGTAGTTGCAAAAACATACAAACAAAAGTCGGTCGGTGGTGCTATATCGTGTAATGTTTGAGACAAAAGTCCTTGACCCTGATTGTTTCTACCTGATGATTATCGTCCCATACGTGTTATATGATCAATTCGTGGTGCTAAATATCATAATCGGTGATCAAAATCAGTGGGTGAAATCATAGCCATATCTGTCAAACTTTGTATTTATGATCGGGAGGCCTCCTGAATTGGTAATTCCCATTGACTGATATTCTGTTGAAATTGACATTCACTTGGTTGATGATTCTATCGGATTTAGCTCTATCAGTCCTAGCAATGCCTGGAGGCATTTCCATGCAGGGGACGAGGAATGGCTGGAGGCATTCCCATCCAGGGGACGAGGAATGCCTGCAGGCATTATTTAAAAATATATTTATGTTTATGTGTCATCATTACAAACGTTATGTTTTATGAGAAATGATAAATAGATTTACACCATTTTTTCACAATGAATAAAAGAATACTATGTTCATCAATATACTCTAGGGGCATTTGATTAGTAACTATAGTAACATGTATCTAGAGGTTACTAAGTGACGCCCATACGACAAACAGACGCCATTGGGGTTTATAGAGGTATTATGCCTTGTCCTATAGTGCACGCACTTCCCACTTAGACTCGGAGAGAAAGAGTTAAAAGACGACTAAAGCACCCTCTACTTTGTATGCTGTGATATGACCCTGTTAATTACCTGCTGGAAACACAGGAATTCACACCTACTTTAAAGCCACTTCAGGAAACAGAAAGTGTCTGTATTTGCGAAATTAACAAACGAAAAGTAACATTTGACCCTGGGAGCGAACGGTGACATGATGCCCTTTAGACCCACATGTGGGTACCCACAATGCATAGCGGGTTTGGAGGCGACGCTGGCGCCATCTACAAACAAACATGTCGCCGCAAAGAGCAACTCCTCAAAAATAAACATTAGACAAAGTGTCCACAGGAAATCACCACCACTACCACCACCACACCTACCGCGGTAAACACCGAGAAGCAGTGAGAGCGGGCGGGCTGCTAGCTCTGCCCTGCAGTCTGACCTTTGGAGTCCCAAGATTTAATTAGATATCATAAACCAATTCTCATCACGTTCCAACTAGGTGTGTTTTATTTAAGAAGCGCCCAAAGAAATGTCATTTAGGTAGCACCTTTGGAGTGGAGACTACCACTGGTAGCTGGAGAGATGGCGGAGAACCGGGGACGGTTAATCAAAGTCTCTCCCAGTCTAAAGCACCTGTATTTCAAACGTGCAGGTTTCTATTTCACCTCTGGACAGCCCAACAGGTAGTTTTCTAGGCTCCAAGATTGATCCTCTTCTAAGGTTAACCACACGCCTGAATATGTCTGCAGTAGGTCCAAAATTAGTGGTGGCCACCAAGTCGGTATCGGACAACCACCGAGGCAGCTGGGTCCGCATAGTTATTGCTGCATTGGTGGCATACTGACATTTTCTCCTATAACCCAAATGATCAATGGACACAATTTGAAAGCGCATCGTTTTTGTATCTCCGTGTGACAGCCGGCTGGTGGTCCGAGTGTGCATGATACTTGTCAAATTGTTGAATTGCTATTTTTATGCATTTCCCGTTGTAGCGGCCGCTTGTATCTAAACCAGTCAATATTGTGTATGTACTAAGAACAATCATGGTATTTTTCGACTCCTAATAGTTTGGCCGGCATTCCTATTATATAGGAATAACTTTGACATTTCAATGCAAGCTCAATCATAAACGTCTAGTGTGACTGCTACATAATTGAAGTTGCATTGAAACTTCACTGCGATAGATTTTGAAAGATTTCTTCTTATACAGGCTTACAGCGTATTTGTCAAGTCTACCAATATCTATAAAATTCTTTAATAGTATATCCTTGGTAATGATTTCATGAAGTGTTGGAGAAACGATGATAACTTATCACTCTCGTGTTACAGAGTGATAGTGGAGAAAATCTAATTAGAGAGATACCAATATCAGGACATGGCCAATTTCAGGTTCTTGATTCACTAATAGTTCACAAAGTAAGATACCACATCAATACCAAATTGGACATAACTAGAGACATGAAGGGAATCATCGGAATCTTACTCCGGGACTCTCTAGTTGGTATCATTACCGACCTACCAGTTTCTAGAACTCAGACTTGGCTTGCGGCACAGGAGGGGATCTGTCCAATGAGTAGCTCTTCGCACTGGTCTTCAAACCTCCTTCAAATGGAAGCATGTCCTTGAACACCTTTACCACAGCCGCGCCTCCACACTCCACAACTCCTGAAGGATTCCTTCCGTTGGTGCCATCCTTGTGAGTTTCTGCAGGGCTTTGTAATTACACTGATCAAAGACTGCCCGCCTCGACCACCTGAATCCCACTCGGGCGTGGAGACGGTGTGGTGGGGCGTCATTCAGGGTTGGTTATTACCAGCCACGTGCTCGCTACTGACGCACGCCGCAGTAGATGATAAATGAATAACAAAATAATTAGATTATTTTCTCAGAGCTGTGGTGGCTTGGTGGTATCGACCATGTCTCACAGAGGCAAGCTGTGTGATCTCTTTTGTGCTTGTGGTTAGTTGATAAGAAACTCTCGAAAAAGAGAAAACATACAAGGTAGGAGTAGATAATGAGACTGCTGGATCGGTAGCAGGCAGATAACATAAATAAAATATACACAGGAGGTATTGAGGTAAGAAGACGGCACAGGGAAAGTTAGACAATAGAAGGGAAAGGAGAAGCAGAAATCACACAACTTGTGTGAGAGAAGATGCACAGATCTAGTCCAATTAGGGGATCATTGGAAGATATTCAGAGAATGTAAAATATTTATCCATTCAGGAGAGTTCTCATGCCAATTGACTATGTGAATAATGATATGCCAGCAAAGTCCATTTCAGGATATGTAAGGTGAGGAATACTCTTTATTTCTCATTTCCCACCTAATGCTAAGTCTCCATAGTACATGTATAGAACACGCGGAATTAGCTACACGGTGATTCTGGCTTGTCAGTACCAGTTCCAGTTTTTGGAAAAATTGTCCGTTAACCATGGCCTTTACATATCCGCAGTCGGTCGCACACACAACAATAACTTTTGGAATAGCCTCAGTGAAGTTATTTTGATATTCATTATTCATATTTCTACTTGTAGATTACAGCCACTCGTAAAACTCCAAAACCAGCCTATATATATCTATATGAAGTGATACTCGTGAAACCCGCCCCTTGATTTAGACATGAGAAATGTTAAGCTTAAGTGTAAAAGGCTAAAATTTAACTTCGGCTTGCATCTCCGATTGGACAGAAATTAATGATACTATTAAGACAGTGAAACTAAGAAGATATAACTATCGATGAAGTGGGAAACCACTTCGGCTCAGTTCTCATTTGAATGGACCAACTGGCGATCGTTGGCCAATACAGAGCCATAGTGTTATGAACCAAAGAATATTGTCGACTCTCCTGATATGTCATTCGGGGAATTGATCTCCATTCCATGCACGTGACCCCGGTGCATCCCTCTCATAAGATCTCACTCTCTAAGTCGTATTCTGTATAAAGTTCTCACTGCGCTCTATGGGAGAAGAATTCTGAATGAGCTAGGCTTAGAGCCTTGAGAATCCACTGTCACACAGTATTCCCGCTAGGTGGCATCCTTGAGATTATAGGAATTTTTTGGTTGCTTTGATGTACGTCTTTAGCACGGGAGGCAGGCCAATGGATTGTCAAGGCTCTAAGCCTAGCTCATCCAGAATTCCATAGAGCGTAGTGAGAGTACAGAATACGACTTGTGAGATCTTCGGAGAGGGGTGCACCGAGACGATGTAGGTACCTTGTGAACTTTCCCCAATCCACGACACAGGCAGACTCCGCAGGAAGATATGGAAGACCCACCACATGTATTGATGCGGAAAACGACAAGCCAAAATCTCTGGCTGAGTAAATATATGAACACTATCGAATAGCAAACGTTGATTATATTGCATCCTGACCCATAGCCTTGGAAACACGCCATGAGTTCTGGTTGTAAGGCCGAGCGAGTTTACGTAGAAAATCAAAATAAGATTGGCTTTTACATATACCATCGACTTCTATGACAGTGAAGTCCACTATGTGCCGAATCCGGAATAATCGGACATTCCCGTCAATATGTGTAAATAAGCGTAGATAAACACAGATAATGGTTAACAGTCTACGTGTACAGACGTAGGCGTAGACAGCACGTCCAGTATGTTGGATTTATTTATGCCCGCGGTGTCTCATCTACCTGGAATTTACTCATACGTAAAGCCATATGTTCGTCGTGTTCATCTTCCTCCGTTGATTACTTTTGTACAATACACCATGGACGTTGAGTATGAGCTCCTAATAGTAAAGCTATGGGGAAAATATTCCAGGAGTGAGACAAAAACATCTATGGCTAGAGCTGCTTACTTCATATTGTTAGAAAAAGAAAAAGACCAGATAATACCAAAATTCAGCCTCACAGAAAATGTCCGACAATCGCGGAACAGATGATCACCGCAGATCTTGCAGGGGGAGGCAGGGTCCATGGGGAGGGCGTCGGGCGGGCGGGAGAGGGGTGGCCAGCGTCCTTCGTGGTAGGCATGCGCGGCACGTGCAGGAAGTCACGTGCTCTAAGTCACGTGCCGACCAAGAGGCCTCCTGGAATTAACTCTGACATTTGTCTGCCTAGAAAACACCACAAAACTAATCTGCCTCCGCTCCTTCCTGAGTTTATGTCCTGACAACGGGGGGCCGGCTGGGCCGGGCGGGGCGGGCCGTGAGAGCTAGTCCACAGACCGCAGAGGGGGGTGGGCAGTTCCATGCTCAAACGTGCCGACTTCAAAAAGCCTGCTCTAATCCAAAGTGTGATTATTATGATCAATTTTAGGTGAGAACCAAATTAAATCAATTCCAGTCCAAATGGAAGGATGCTGAGGGAAACGGTATTTTTGTCCATTCTCGCCACACCTGTAAGACACCTGTTATCATAATAGTGCAGGTGCATATTGTAATTACCAGATACCATCTGGCCAGCACTGAAGACGTTCGCTGGCTGATGATAGACCCATGGAGGCGCTGACGGTATTTCTATTGCCCACATTCTCTCACACGACATGCACCTATTAGCATCCCCCGTGACATGGCATCCCTCAGAACACAAAATAGATGCTGTTTGATCCTGGTCTCCATTGTTAGAACACTTCCCACCTCTACACATTAACACCAGCATTCATTCCCAAACCTGCCCACGTAGGCAGATCGAGCGATAAAGGGGGTAACCATGGCTGAGCGATAAATGGGGTTTTCTGTGGGGAGGGGACGTGGACCCCATACTAAGTCGGCCTATCGACCTACACCTCAGGCTAGCATTAGACACCCGGGCCCTGCGATTTATGTCTCTCTGTCATGTCAATCACACTAGGTAACTGAGCCTAGAACTGCGTTGCTTCCGGCAGAATACTCCATTTAACCCCTGTACCGAATGTTGCCTCGCGCTGTTTATTGCTATGGACACCCCAATTATCGCCCACTGCCAGGCAAACAGGAAGTAGAAAATGGCGCCTGCGCATTGCCTGCAAACATGGCAATTGTCATCTGTGGTTCTGGTTAGTTATGCGTTTATTTCTTTAATTTGCTTGTTGTCTACATTAGATATCTGGTAGCGTTCTTGGAGATTTTGGATAGTCATGTGTTTATACTAGGTGGCAGTTATCGTCCATGTAGATCCTGGGTAGTTTTCATTGTGTTGGTTGTTGCCTATATTAGATCTGTGGTAACGCTCTTGTAGATTCTCGGTAGATATGTGTCTATTTCATCATTTTGCTTGTTGTCTATATTAGATTTCTGGTAGCATTCTTGCAGATTCGGGGTTGTTTTGTATCATTTCATTGTGTTAGTTTTTGTCTAGATTAGATCTCTCGCAGTTCCTTCTTAGTTGCCCATGCCTATCAGTGCTGTCAACAACTACATCAAAGAGTTATTTATGTCGGTCGGTGAAGAGGTCAGGCAGTGGTACCCAAGTGCATAGTCTTTGCCAAAATAAATGTCCCCTATTTCATCTCATTACCGGTCTCCACTGACCGATCTTGCAATCATATTCCGAAATAGTGTCATATCAGGAGATGAGAAGGGGCTTAGTTTTACCACTTACCTGATTGCACGTCTGCTATCGGCGAACTTATTCTACATCAGACAAGGAGGAGATACGGTACCATTCCAGCCTATACTTATTGATCTACCAATACATTTAATGATGTATAACTTGAAAGAATATCGGGACTCCCCATTGAAACGTAAATCCCATAAAAACCGAACAAAATATTGTATTTTATCAATTTGGCATAAGAAGAGTTCACAAAGAAACAGTTTTACCTAAACGGTTTTAAAATTCGGAACTCAGCAGGTGATGTCACTGTGAGTTGTAGAATCTGCCTTAAATCTGTTTTTGTTGCATTTCAGAGTAAAAAAGAGATTTTGAAAGAAATGAAAATAGGTTTGTGTTGACATGTCCTGATGACACCTTTGATTGTGTTTTATTTGACCGTTTGGCTCATGGCAAAAAACAACAAATCTGAACAAAAGTAGAGAGGACATCATACGCTATGCTTCGTATTTGACGTTAGAATCTTATCTCATTGATGAGATAATAGTACAACTACCGGAGGTACCTTTTTATGGATTGACGTTTATTTCAGAGAACTGAAATTTTAGAAAACAACGTAGTCTTTACCAAGTCTATCTTTACCTTCCTGACTGACAAATGTCATTCCCTACATATGCACTTCTTTAAGCTTTATCAGTTTCAACATTGCCCTTTGACTTCACTGCCAGGTACTTCAAAGTCCGATCCCTACAGTCTGCTAATAGGAACACTCATCAATTAATAAAGGTAGCTAAAGTGCAAGTAGCCTATGTATGTATAGGAGCGAATAGACCTGAGTATTGGAGTCCCTTTGGTGTTGTCCATGTATTAGCTATGAGACGGGTCCCTAGGATGGCTCCCACAGGTCGGCGGTTCACCTTTGAGACGAATACGCGTATTCCATGCGCCATAAAAGCGACCGAATAACCGCCATTCATTTCAAACAGCGATCGCTTCCGGAACGAGAAACGCAGATCTAACAGTTCATTGAAGATTGCGTAAATGCTTGGAATGGCAGCCTTTTAAACTGTGCTTCTGTGTGTGTGTTTTTTAATGCTCTGAGCGGCCACGTGAAAGTCAGTGCTGCAAATGTCAAGCAACAGGGGGTCTGACATCAATTCAAGGCCGCTCGATCCGTGTATCTCTCCCCTAGGCTACAAATGTGTATGTGTTTCCACAGGCCCTGTGCGACATTCAGCTGCCACCTTTGACATATGCGTGAGATGGGGAGGTGGCTCATTAGTAGTGCTGCCTAGTATGTAAGAACAGCGATGAACTAATTTAACTAGTACTCTGTCTACTACCCTCCCTCCTCTGTAAACTCGACGGGGAAAAACACATGTGCGCTAGAAAACCTGCCAATACTACATAATACAGTGCTAAATTTTATTTGCATTTCCACATTCTCTCCTGTTAGAAAGGCTCAGGCATGCTTATAATGACTTCAGGTATTGTTATAATAGTCCAGTTACTGGGCAGCACAGGATGTTTATGAATTGTTGTATTATAGAATGTAATCGAGCTGGTATCTTGTTGACATTTTAATTTAAAGAGAAGAGAAACCAATATCAAAAATTAATAGAAATGTTAAATTGAAAATGACACATATATATTACGCCAATCGAGAATCCTATGGAACACAAAACGAAGAAATTCAAAACACACAAACAGAACTTCTTTGCCATGGCTGTGCATTGCACAAGGTTCTTTTGTTTCGAACCACACAAATTGAGTTCACTTTGATGTGTTGAGAAAATCGTCAAACGCTTCACACTACAACCATCTGGCGCGGAATATGTTGAAGCAGGAATCCCGGTATTCAATTTTCGAATGGTAAAATTTCCTTCCAACCAATAAGATCAGCAGTCTGTGGTTGATTGTTTTACAAGTTGACAGCAATAAACGGGACTATCGGATGCCGTACCTGACAGGCTCTCCTTACTTCACACTCGCCTTCTAGAAAAGTGTCTCTGACTAACATGAACATTGTCAAAATGAGCCTCCTTCCGGCAAATTTCCTCGGCAAAAAACAACAAGTGCGCACGTTTGAAATGTCTACGGACGTTTCTGCGCATGTTTCATGCTGACTTCCGTTTGAAATCTAAATGGTACATTCTACAAGTCATAGTGGCGCCACCTGTTAAATTATCCGACGCGACTTTAAGATACACGATATTTGACTATGAACCGGATACCACCGGAGGTGACTCTTCACACAGGCATGCTAGACATTAGGATTTTTCCGTTTTTAGGTGTACTTGAATAAGATCGAGATAAAGGGTAATGTGGAGAGATGAGACATCTTACCGTAATTATATAGAACGCCCTGACCATGCTGTACAAGTCACAGAAAGAGATGGTAATTTACGGTTTGTACGGAACGAGGCATTTATGCCGAGTTCCGTACAAACCGTAAATTATTATCGAGTTCTGTGACTTGTACAGGCATGGTTGGACGTTATATATTTACTATATACCCAAAATTTAAAAAATATCATTAATTTAATTTTTAACAACCGATATGTTAATAAACATGTATGGCAAGGTGTTCCTTATTTTAGTGTACGGACCAGCGGTCCGTACAGTATTTTTACGTCATATGCCGAAACGGTGCGTATTTACAGTACATGTATATACGGCATGGGTATATAGTAAGGAACTTTTTGTATAGACATGGAGATACCTGTAAAGTATGTACACCGTGAATGGGGGTCACGGGGTTCAACAGCGAGGTACATATCTATGCAGCTCTTCTTTGTATTGAAAAAGGAACTTCCCTATAACGGTAGACACAAACAAATAAAACGTTAGACACCGACTAAAAAAGAAACCAGTAGGTTTTGGTCAAAGTCGCCGTCTCCATGAGTTTGATGTGGGGCGATATGAATAAGGCAAACCCAAGTGAATAGTGTGTAACGTACAAACGAGTTGGAGAACCCGCTAAAAGAACAGATGACAGACAAGATATTTGATAGCATAGACCATGGGAAATGGACTCGTACGACATGGAGAAAGTGTTACCAGCTTAAAGTCTCTTGGACAGACATATCAGGGGTGAGATGGAGGGTAAGAAAGATTAACACGATTTGTAATCACTTCCCTTGAAATACGGTGCAGGAATTCCTTCATCATTTCGCTGGGGGACCAGCTGGTGAGATTTAGAAATTGACAACTATCAGTCTAAACATGTTCCTTTTGATTTTTTAATGTCAAATGCGAAAGATGAAATGTATGAAGTGTAATGAAAAATCAGTTTTCTTCAATTCCCTCAGAATATAGATAGTTACCCGTGACTTTTGCTGGTACTGTGAGAAAACGTGGTAACTGAGCCCATACGAGTGGCCGTTCGAGGTCATTTGTTGAAAAAACACTGCCCAAATGACCGAGAACTGACAACGTACGGGCTTAGTCACTACGTTTTCCTTTTACTATATACCTCCTACTCGTTCAAAACGCCGTCTTATTAACTATGCAAAGCCTATGCCATTCACTACGGCCCGCTGTGGGCACGAACTTTATTTATACTACACCCCTAGCAGCGGGTAGCATTTCATAGACATTCATTCACAGGTATATAGTAATATACATTTACTGTAATCTGTGAGACTATAAGGAACATCACACTGGTTTTACTACATGAAATTCTCATCTTTTTTTCTCGTAACATTTTATCATATTCTACTATGATATTATATTAACCTCTGGATAAAAAAAACCCACAGTGACCTTTACCTTTCAAAAGAGATATATGTTTCGGAAGCTCTTGGAGATTTAGTTCCAGGAAAATGACATGGGTTTTATTTGTCAAGGTTTACCGTCGAGAAGTTGAAGCTGAGAGTGTATTCCACCAATCACCCCCTCCCTGGACACATCTGAGTCCGTGTTCGGGCTCGGGTTACTGGCCCGGCACAGGTCGGCGGGCAGACCGGCGGGCGAGCCGTAAAGCTCCTTTCCCCTCCCCGTAGTCACAAGTCCGGCATTATTTCCATCATCTCCAGCATCAATAATGCACAAGTCGATCGCTTTCAGAGTCTCCAGAATGGCCCGGCATCCCAGTGTACCCCGGGAGCCACCTAAAGGTCACGGGCATGCATATTTAATGAGGTGGACACATATCTTGCCGGTCACTCTACCCCTCGATAAGAAATAAATACGCCTTCTTTGATATCAGTGTCTTGGGCTGACCTTCAGGCAAAGAAACCCAATGAAGGTAAAAGTAAAAGAAATCCACCAAAACCGGCATATCTGATATAACAGAAGAGTTATGAAAACTAAACGAACTGTTTTTGAATGGTTGTGCATGTACAAAGCAAAGTTTTTTATTTGAATTCTGCTTCTTAAAGACGATCTTGAAAATAACCTCGATGGGATCGGTGATAAGGACACCCAGGTCCACAGCAATCATTTTAAAGCAAAGAAGCACAGAACACTTTGTACGGGAATCATTTGTATTACAATCATTTAAAATGGAAAATATTCCCACTGCATGTCTCGCCCTCCAATGTGCATCTCATTATATAGTCGTCCAGTATCATTATGCACTTTATAATCCATTCATTATCAATCTCAAAAGACTGATAAGTACCAAGTACATGTATTGCATACAAGTCAGAACTTAGAATTAGAATCCAGTGCGGAAAGACATATCTTAGGGCACATAGTCACCCGGAAATATAAGCTGCAACACAACGTAACTTCCAAGGAACATTATAGATATCTTACTGTACCGCGAGCACCATCAAATGAACATGGAATATTGGACTCTAAATCTTTCACATATATACAATAAATATTGATTTTGTTAAAACATCTAGAAGAGACCTGCTAAGGTTTCATTAAGGTGTGTGATGTTAAAAGACATTGGTATATTACTATCTTGTAGGGAATAATACTTGAAGCCGCATACGATCGCATAAGTGGGGCTGGGGAAAGAGCACACACGCAGGTAATCTCTTGCCTATGATAACTGGAACTACTGTCTACCTAATTACGCTGCTATTTCTAATTGAATTATCATGAAAAACAGATAAGATCAACCTTATACAATAACTATCACTCGTTGCTTGAAATGCTGCATTATGATGGTATTGTTGACACAGTGCAGTTAGCTGTGATAATGATAAAAGGCTTTGATAAACTGTGTATCTGTGTATGTTATCAGGTTGCAGGAAGAGTACTTCACTGTTCCATGTCCTTACAACTAGTCCCCGGCGACCCCTTATACGCCAGTATCATAACAACTGATTTGTTGGTAAGCAATTGTGGTTTATGCCATAACTAACAATCCAGGACCCATGAAAGTCCTCTGAGGCAGAACCACAGTGCACAGTTACACACCCTGACTGATGCCTCGATGTTAAACGTGATCTTATTTTCCTCTACCCACCTGCCCAGACTTCTGATACTGATTACAGCAATGGTTCGAATTAATTAGCCTCTCACAAGTTTACGACCCGAGTCTGTCTGTCGACAGTTATCGTGTCTTAAAATAAACAAGTGATTGGTTCTAAAAGAAAATAATCTCATACACCATCGACCTACTCTTGGATATCTAAACACCCTCAGAAAGGTGATATGTTTAGCTGATTATTAGCTGGTAAAAATACCCCCCAAAAAATGTCCTCAGTCGGACATTAATAAACAAAAAAAACGCCTTGAGATTGATGAATTCTATATATCATTCTAGAAAATAAATCAGGTGAATGAGAAACTTTACAAAATCTGAAGTTTTCTATTTAACTAAGAAATATCCCGGAACTGATTTGAGCAGCTGGCGCCACCCATGTATACAGAATACATCTACTCGGCTGTGGTCTGTACAGGTCCTTATTTCTATTGTCTATCTGAACCCGTTAAGGCAACATGAAAACCCATCACCAGACTGGCCTCCAACGCATGCTGAGGATGAACTAGGATGGACCTTTCTACAATGTCATCAACGTTGTTGTTTTTTTATCAAATAAACAGATACACAGCTCGCAGGAGTCACAGAGCAGCGGAAACTGTGTGTGATAGATTCATCCCGACTTGAACTGGAACTGGGACACATGGAAACTTTAACGACATCGGAGACATAGCAAGAAGCGACCGACACGTACCTAAAGTTAGGTACGTGTCTGTCGCTTCTTGCTCGATGTGAACTCCTGTAGAGGAACTCCCGTTTAGGTTTTCACAGATTGCTGTGCTGAATCTCACCTGAGTCATGTAGCTTGTATCCATCTATTGTAGCTGGTATAAGTCTCCGTGTGGCTTGATGTTGCCTGTGTTCTGCAGTAGGTATCCTGGAGGTGGTGCGGCAGGCGCTCACAGCACGCACGGTATCCCCACTTAAAGCCGTCAGCCCGTACTCCACGTGGCTCTAGCCGGCCTCCTGTGGCCGGGAGTCCCGCCTGTAAGTACTCTCCCCGCCGGTCTCCTCTCTCTTTCCCTCCCTTCTGCCCGTACGCGAGCAGCTCACCACAACACACTGAGCGCCTGGCTCTTTAGTCACGTGACCACACCAGCTGACCCAATCTCGCCGTCAGATCTCGTAGCACGTGGCGCGCGCGAGACTACAGAACGGGGCGCTGGTTGTTGGTTGTTTAGTGGGTGAGTTGTAGCGGCGCTGGTCTTTAGTTGTTTGGTGGGTGAATAGTAACGGCGCGCCTTTTATGTGAGCGGGCGCGCGTGTGCTGTGCGCGTGTGTGCGCGTGTGTGTGTCAGGAGGCGCCGAGCCGGGCGGTCAGAGTGCGGGCGGCGTCGGCCTGGCGGGTGGTGAGGCGGGCTGCGGTGCCGGGGTCAGCCAATGGGCGGGCGGGCAGGTGCCGGGCCGATCCCAGTCACAGACCGGCCTACGGTGCCGTATGACGGCCTACGCCGATGTATTACGGCGTACCACCGCGCACGTGTCCTATGGGCCGCGAGGTGCCCCATCACCGTATGCTTATAGCGAACCTGAACAAGCGGCGACACTTTGAACCCCTTTCTGGACCTATATTCCAATCTGAATCAGTTTAGCTAAATACAGAGATTCCAAATGTTGAACCTAAACACAAATAGGGATACTTCGAAGCCCTTACTGGGACTATATATATTCTAAACTGACTCAGTCTGTTTAAGTACACAGGTGGGCCATCCATAAAGTACGTACGCACTGAGGGTGGGTGGTGGGGTACAAAATTTCTGAAATTTTGCGTATGCTTCTTCTTTGTTCTATTGCGTAAATAATCAGGAGGAGGGGTGAGGGGGTGGTCCAAAATTTAAGAAATTCTGCGTACGTACTTTATGGTGGCCCCCAGATATTCACGCACAGTGAGAAGTCTACTTCGGAGACATAGGTCTCTCCAGGATTCAGTCACTGCGAGATATTCAACCCCCAGATAAAGGTGTCTCTGGGAGTCATCGCTCTCTCTAACCTGTAGACACGGGTCTTTCAGGGTGTCACTCACAGCGAGATGCTACACCTGCAGACACTGGTCTCTCTGGGAGTCGTTCAAAGTGAACTGCTCAGTTTAACCTGCAGAGAAGGGTCTCTCTGGGAGTCACTCATATAGAACTGCTCACTTTAACCTCCACACATGGGTCTTTCTTTAATTCACTTACAGCGAGATGCTAAACCTGCAGACACAGGTCTTTCAGGGAGTCACTCATGGCAAGATGCTTAACCTGCAGACACGGGTCTTTCAAAGAGGAACTCACAGCGAGACGCTCAACCCATAGAAACAGGTCTCTCTGGGAGTCACTCACAGAGAACTGCTTAGTTTAACCTGCAGAGAAGGGTCTCTCTGGGAGTCACTCATATAGAACTCCTCACTTTACCCTCCACACATGGGTCTTTCTTTAGTTCACTTACAGCGAGATGCTAAACCTGCAGACACAGGTCTTTCAGGGAATCACTCACAGCGAGATGCTAAACCTGCAGACACTGGTTTTTCAGGGAGTCACTCACAGCGATCTGCCGACACTGGTCTTTCACTGAGTCACTAACAGTGAGATGCTAAACCTGCAGACACTGGTTTTTCAGGGAGTCACTCCCAGCGATCTGCCGACACTGGTCTTTCACTGAGTCACTAACAGTGAGATGCTAAACCTGCAGACACTGGTCTTTCAGGGAGTCACTCCAGCGAGATGCTCAACCCTTAGAAACAGGTCTCTCTTGGAGTCGATCATGGTGAGATGCAAAACCCACAGATACAGGTCTCTCCGGGAGTCACTCACAGAGAACTGCTCAATTCAACCTACATAGAAGGGTCTCTCTGGGAGTCACTCACAGTGAGATGCTCAACTCATAGATATGGGGTCACTCACAAAGAACTGCTCATTTTAATCCTGAGACACAGGTCTCCCTTGAAGTCATTTACATCCAGATCCAACCTGCAGAGACTGGTCTTTCAGGAAGTCACTCGCAGCGATCTGCAGAGATTGGTCTTTCAGGAAGTCACTCAAAGCGATCTGCAGAGATTGGTCTTTCACTGAGTCACTCACAGCGATCTGCAGAGACTGGTCTTTCAGGAAGTCACTCACAGCGATCTGCAGAGACTGGTCTTTTAGGAAGTCACTCACAGCGATCTGCAGAGACTGGTCTTTCAGGAAGTCACTCACAGCGATCTGCAGAGACTGGTCTTTCAGGAAGTCACTCACAGCGATCTGCAGAGACTGGTCTTTCAGGAAGTCACTCACAGCGATCTGCAGAGACTGGTCTTTCCCTGAGTCACTCACAGCGATCTGCAGAGACTGGTCTTTCAGGAAGTCACTCACAGCGATCTGCAGAGACTGGTCTTTCCCTGAGTCACTCACAGCGATCTGCAGAGACTGGTCTTTCACTGAGTCACTCACAGCGATCTGCAGAGACTGGTCTTTCACTGAGTCACTCACAGCGGGATGCTAAACCTGCAGACACAGGTCTCTCCGGGAGTCACTCCCACGCCGACGACACGTCCCCTGATTTCCCATGTGTAACAATTATACTGAGCTCACACACACCAGACTGGTACCTTAACTTTGTGAGGGCTTCTTAAAATCGTACCTTGTTTAAGTCCCAAGTCTAAGTTCTGGATATTTATCTAGACCGATACAGCTCATAGCAAGCAAACACGATTTCCAAAAATAGGATGACCTCAATGATATTGAACCAGTGATATTGATTGATACTCTGAAGACTGCACGTGATCTCATTATTACTCGTCACTAATAACAACTCCATGTTGATAACTATTTTCAAAAATGTGATATCGATATATCTCTTTCATATATCTATGTTAACATAGTATCTGTAATATGTGTCTGAAAATCTCAATACCTGAGAGGTGCAATAAACTAAACTAACGAAGTGGAAAGAGAGGTTCTTAACTAGTATTATAGCTTCACCAGGTTGTATCTCTGATATCTAAATTGGTATCTCCACTGATCTAGTCTCGCATATAGACCCAGTGAGAGGTATCCCAGCTTGTTTAGGTCCTATATCTGCAATCTATGTGGGCGATATTCTAGAATCCTGGCCTATGTATTCATATATGTATATGCTTTGCCAGGTTGGTACTGCCATATTTTCGTTGACTTCCCAAATTATAACAGCTGGACACCATTTCCTTCTGATCCCATCCGCCTGGTTGTAGTATCAAATAACAAGCAGATATCATATATTCTTGTGTCAACGGTAACACAAGTGTGGGATGGTTAGAAAAACATAAATGACTGAAATAACTATCTCTTAAACTTGTCATAGAGAGTGCTTGGAGGACCTTTTTGGGAAAACTAGCGGTACTAGTGTCTGACTGCAACATGTTAATGAAACATCCGAATGAGTTTTTTTTTCAGATTTTGAGAGTTGACATTAATTCACTTTGCGCGGTCTTACATTTCAAACTAATATCAAATATGTTAATGGGGGGGGGGGAGGGGGGTCTCGAGAGAGGAGAAGCTTTATTTGCAAAGTTTAAGAATATCTTTCTACCTGTGTTACTATTTATTTGGACAAAGAACCAGTCTATGTGGATAACTGCATTGACTCAGGTTCTAGGTATCCCAGCATGTTTAAGGTCCGATCTCTAAGTTCTACATATCTAATTTAGCTAAATCAGCACATAGACTCCGAATTCACCGAAATTATAGGTTAAGTAAGACTCAATCCAAAAGACTGTTGCATAAAAAAAATGTATTTATTTTAAGTATAAAAATATACAGTGAGTTGGTCGAGGAGCAGAAGAAGAGTGTCTGGGAAACCGTTATGAGCTGCTCGCCCTACGCGTTAGTAATTATCGCCGTGGTTATCGCATTATCCACAGCAACCACCTGGACAACGGAAGTGACTGATATCCGAGGTGAAACATTTTTCATTCGGTATTTTTATTTATATATTGATGATATATAATAATATGTATATGCCACGTCTATCCTAGAGTGGAAAGATAGACCAAAATATTCGTATGAAGCCCACTAAGAGGGACGTTGACAAGCTGTCTCTATTCAATCGCTGCTGTTGAACATGTAACCTTTCATCTATGTATATATGATACACCTTTTTGAATAGTAGTTTTGACACTAGTGTAACTGAGTTCATTCAATTGAGTATGACAAATTTCAGAGTATTGTGCGTCTTGTAACCCATACCATGTCGATTAAATGTATACGTGTCAGGAATCACGTCCACCGTTTAGGAAAGTTGAATTTCAGCTGCAATGCAAGATTCACCTTTCCTATCCTGAGTTGGACCTTCTGAGCAGATAGGACATTTGACCAACCAATCTACTTTACCAGTGTTCCCATGTTAAATTCATCATCCGATTCATTCATTTCTGTTGGAAAATAAAATAACTGAGTTGACAAAAAGCGAAGATGACATTAAATGTTTGTATCTGCTAAGATTCCCCGACTCTTGTTCTCATTTAACCTTAAATAGGTCTCAGAGGACTGCGGTTTTTTAGAAGGTCGACAAAGGTCGGGAAAAACAACTAAGAAACCATTTTGTCGTAGTCATCACATTGTGACTGTGTCAGCGTCATTTCTGACTGCATACGGGCATCCTAAATTCACCAAACCCTCCCTCCCACGCATTCACCCACCCACCCATCCGTCCAACGTTCCACCCGCTAGTCCCAACATATACCTATCTGCCCATCCATCTGCCAACCTGCCCGCCTGCTAATCCTGCTTTCATCACATCCACCCACACATTCACCACTTTAATCTAACTGTTCGCTTACCCGCTTACCCAGACATCCAGCCACATGTATTCCCAGGTCCAACTAGCCACCTGCCTGCACACATCAACCGACACATTCATACACCAACTGTCTGTCTACCCAGACATCCATCCACACATTTACCCACATAACTAGCTGGTTTGCAACCTGCGAACTAACATTCACCCACACTAAATTCCCTTACACATTCACTTGGAAACCTCCCACCCACCTAGGGAACCAACGTCACACCCACCCAGCTACCCAGGAACCCATCTTTACCCCAACCCACTCAGGAACCTCTCTTTATATCCTTGCCCCAATACCCCAGCTTCACACCCACACACCTGGGAACCCTTCTTAACACTCACCCATCCAGTAACCCACCTTTACTCCCACCCACCGAGGAACCTATCTTTACACCCACTTACCCGGGAACCTATCTTTACACCAACCCACTGAGGAACCTATCTTTACACCCACCCACCCGGGAACCTGTCTTTACACCCCCCCCCCCCCCCCATTCGGAATCATTGCCTTACGCCCGCAGCGTACATTGCCTGCGCATGTGTCATTAATACGTGATGCAATCATGTGACTAGACAGGAGGGAGTAATCTGATAATCCGGCCTAATTACGGCCCGTCTCTGACACGCCCATTTAGGGCCAGCTTATTAAAGCCAGGGATAAGCCAGCGCCCACTCCCCTCCTCTGCCCCATCCCCGGTCCTCCCACCTGTATACTTTATATACTCGCCCTTTTCAGTTGGATACTAATTCATATCTTACTCCTGATGATATGCTCCGTGATTCTGAGTGGGATTCAAACGGTGGAATTCATGTACCTCACAGGTTTCAAAATCTCATGAAATTCTGCTGTTTTTTAGGGGCAAATCGCGCCAACAATTGCAGGGGAAAACAACCCTTCAATTTAAACGAAAAAGATTGTGACCAAGTAGAGAGTCCCAGCAGGATTTGTCTCAGAAAAACACCCTGTTTATGTGAATCCCACCGTGTGAATCCCACTTAGTGTATTTTAGATGGACTTGTCCTGTTCCTACCCCCTTGTTACTCTGGATATAATGTTTTTTTTATTATCCACTTAAAACGGAGTCTCCCTACTAAACCTTAGGAGCATACAGATCGCTACTGAGTAGAATACGGAAAGCCGTATTCTCCTAGAAGTATTCGGGAAAAAATCCTTGGCATGCAAGAAAGTCCGGTGGGAGATCGGCGGCTATTTGTCTTTCCGTTGAAAAGTTATATTTGGATTGATGAATAATGTGCTGATTTCACTAGACTAAGGTTTCACTGGTATGTTCGGAATATATATAGGAGACAATCATATAACATCTTGGCATGTTGAATGTACTTGCGCGATAAATCGTATTAGCGTCCGAAATTAACGCAATCGATTTTGTTCACGATCTTTACCGATCACGCCCGATCTCCATTTCGGCAGGTTTCGGCATAGATCGGTCGGTCGTTGGAGTAAGCGCTTCGTAAATACAATATTACCATCATTTTGATCCGCATGGTGTATTCTCTGTGTAGTTGACGAGTAGTAATATCAGGGTCTATGCGAAGATATTGCGTATTGTCAACTACACCGTGATAGAACTGAATGAGAGTTGGCCGGTCAGGTTTGCCACTCACTGGGCTCGGCTATCGCCTGGCTTAGTAATTCACAACCTTCCCGTCGTGGCACAAAAACTTGACCGGCTAACTCAAGATCGGTTCTGTATCTATCCTGCCCCGTCTACACAATTTAAGAATATAAGGAAATATGGAAACACTCACCGAAATCCAGTTAAGGATGCATAAATAGCCAGTTTAGTGACACTCTCCGATCACGACGTCACACTATTGCGGCCTATGAATTGTTGACGACCTGTGGCTCAACATGTTTATCACGGATATCTATCTTGACGTTGTCAGTGGTGTTCGGCTTGAAATATCACGGCAAAAGACTGGAAATTACATCAAACTTAGGTTCGGCCGTGTGATGATGTCAAGTGTTCGAGTTTTAATGCTTAGATAACATTTGAGGTGGGAATCGTTTCGTAAGTCGCCCGTAATACTCTGTATCATGTTAGAAAACATTTGAATGGGCGTTTTGGCATCCAACTGGAACTTTTTTCGTAGTAACTAATATCCTGGTCGCTAATTGGTCAACTTTTTATGCCTCCAGTGGCATAAAACGCACTTTATGTCACGGCATGCCGCATAAAATTAGCCAATGTTAAGCCTATGGCGTCTTTTTATTAGGGGTAGGATAATGTTGTGTATGTCACACTCATTTTAGCCCAACTATGTCTGCTTCTCTGTGTCTAAGGAAATCTGTTTCTCCGCTTTGCATCTCTCTCCTTCTCTCTCTGTTATGCCACTGAAATTCTCCTCTCCATAAGATGCTTCTATCTTCTTCTTTCTCCTCTTTGGCCCTGTGCTATGCCTCCCTCATCTTCTCTCCGCTATACCTCTCCCTCCTTCTCCTTCTGCTAGTAGAGGTCTCCTTGCTCTCCTTTTCTCTCTACAATGCCTCTCTCTCTTTCTCTCTCTCTCTCTCTCTCTGCTATCCCTCTCTTTCTGCTATGCCTCCATCCTCTTTTCTCTCTACTATGCCTCCCTCTCCTTCTCTCGCCACTCTCCCTCGTCCCTTCTCTTTCTCCTATATTTATCCTCTTCTCTCTCTGCTATGCCTCCTCCTCCTTCTCTCTCTACTATGCCTCCCTCTCCTTCTCTCGCCACTCTCCCTCGTCCCTTCTCTTTCTCCTATATTTATCCTCTTCTCTCTCTGCTATGCCTCCCCCTCCTTCTCTCTCTACTATGCCTCCCTCTCCTTCTCTCGCCACTCTCCCTCGTCCCTTCTCTTTCTCCTATATTTATCCTCTTCTCTCTCTGCTATGCCTCCCCCTCCTTCTCTCTCTGCTATGCATGTCTCTCCTTCTCTCTCTGCTATGTCTCTATCCTAATTTCTCTCGGCTCCAGATGTCTTCGGGTCCCAGTTTCTTGCCTGCCTGTCGATCATTGAAATCTAGAATCCGCCTAAGCTGTCCCATAATCACTTCTTACAATAAATTCACATGTATGTCCAAATTCGTCCGGAACATAACAATATGTTAAACCCTGTATACATGTGGTTCCATCTTTAACACCTGATCGTGAGTTCAATAGATCTATATGACTAGCTTTATATAAAACTCTAAATGATGAACCTGAACCTGAAGCGATACAATGTGAGCTATACGAAATGATTAATGGTGTTCAGATAGCTCTCAAACAGGATTGTGACAATCATATAGCAGAGCCATGTTTTATACTGTAAACAATTTACTGAATGAGCTATAGCGTTTGATATCGATGTGCACACTGTTATGCCCAGATGAGCCATTAGTCAACGTTTATTGTGGAACCCACAAGAGGCACGTCGGCCCAGTAATGATCTAAATGTCCTGGGGGTATATTCATTCAGGCCTCACCTGCCGGAATCTGCTAAATGTCCCATATTTTAGTGTAGGATAAAGGAAGGCCACATATAGCTCCCCGATACAGAACATAGAAAGTCAGCCAAGGCTATGGGCAGGCTGCAAATGGGGTATCGGATAAGAACAGTTTGTTCTATCATCACTATAATACTTACAGTTTCTTTTATTTCTATGTTATTTATTTTTGACGATAAAGGATCAGCATATATATTCAGTTTTATCAATTCGATGATTACTCTAGCCACATCTCTTTTAAAAATGACTATAATGACTAAATGAATATTGTAATAGGACTCCCATCTGTAATTACATCAGTAACGAAGTTTGGGGCACAAGGACATTAGAGTAATGCTATTTGGAGGGGCCATGTTTATCATACAACCGTCCACCATGGATGCAGTGACTGGATCAATATCCAAACTCCTTTTATGTTCACTATTCTAAGATCAACCACAATGTTAATAATTGTATCCATCTAAACAAAAACCGGAATTATATTCATTTTGGTCATTTTACCAATTCTATCATATCATGTATATTTACTTTTCTATCAATTATGAACTGTATTTCATTATTCGCTATCATCACTATACTAGTTTATTATTACCCACCTGATACCGAGTCTCCATACTAAGCCTATGGAGATTACAGATCGCTACTGAGGAGGATACGGAGCTCCGTACCCTCCTAGGAGGATACGGATTTTTTAAATGAAAGTAGTCCCAATCATAACTTCTTAATTACGTTGAAAAGTTTTCTAACGATCATATTTATTGCTTAAATCTAAAAAAATAAGTGAGTAATAAATGCAACATTACCATAATTTTTATCTGTGTGGCCGTATTCTCCTTGTAGTTGACGCTACGCGTCAACTACGCGGAGAAAACGGCCACTCAGATCGAAATCATGGTAATATTGTGTATTTATCCACCTAATACAAAGTGTCCATAGAAAATACATAGGGAGTGTGTATGGACACCCGACGCATACGGATATGTTGTATGGTCCGGGTGTCGCATACGGAAAAATAGTGCGTATGGAAAAATAGTGCATAACTAAAAGGAGCTGATATCGACATGTTACTTTTCCAGAAAAGGTGGATAATGAATACAATATAGACTGGTTTCATATAAATGCGGTTGCATGCTCATCAGAGTTGACTCTACGCAATATCCTTGCATACTCTCGGATATAACTGCGCATCAACTCCTTGGAGCATACGGCCACTTGTATCTGAAACCAGTCAATATTGTGTGTTTATGCCCACTATAGTGTCAGTTATTTTATCCATACCTTAAACTCCGCAATGTCAATGGTCACCGTAATCTAATATAAGCCAGACTAGTACCTCAGTTACGTTTACCTTTTCCACCATTCACAACAGTGTTGATTGTATCCATACCTAAAACCCTGATTACCTCACTATCCTGCTATTCACTAAAGTGCCAATAATTTCATCCACAACCGCATTTCTGTTGGGTCTATTATTTAATATTTCGCGGCAGATCCAGTGACTATATCCATACCCACAGCTTTGTTATGCTGATAACTCTATTGTCCGGCACAGTGTCAGTAACTGGATCCATACTTGAACCTCTGGAAAGCTTCTGTGATTTAACTTTATAATTGTTGCCGACTCAAGGGTTATGCTCGGTCGTTACTATTTGGCAGTGATTGGCGGGACAATAAGCAGAACGAGTTTGGAGAATGACGCACACGGCTGTGTCATAACGTTAACTCTTAAACAAGGTTTCCATCAGCCAACGTTCTCTACTGATACTTGTTATTGTCAACCACAGACTAATGTCTTAACTTTATCAGTCGACGTGAACTCTGAAACCAGAGACACACTGACTAATATTTTGTACCAACAAATGCATCTATGGTACCACAGACCAAATTACAAAGCGACAAATTCAAACCAGGTTGATTCTTTTTTTCATTGCCCTCATTTATCGGTTTGTGTTGGGGTGTCATGATGCTAACGCTGACTCTCATCGTTTCCCTACAAACTGCCCACTGTATCTCACCCCTACCCTGCCCCTGAAGGACTGCCCTGCCTCCTATTGATTACCCATTGGACACCACAACCCACTGATATAACGCCTCTCTCCACTATGACTCAATTAGGCAGACAGGGTGCAGACCTTTAAGTTGATTAGGTTAATTATGGCCAGCTGGAGGTGGCTTGGGCTTTCATAATGACACGCAGTCTGAATAGACCCCTTCTAAGTGTAGAGAATTCAGCTCTCAATGTGGTCTTTTTTATCGAATTTAGGATTATCTGCTTTCAGTCTTTACTCAATAGTGATTAAGCCATACATAATTCACAGTCTTTGATGAGTGGGAGCTGAGCCCTGGGGACAAGGCTCTTCACGAACCCCTCTCATCAGGATGCAAAAAGAGGCTCTATTGTTTCTGTATGTGGGCATTGTTGTAAAACAGAATGCCGGGTTTGTGCCGTACGCCTGTGGATTGCCCATTAAATTGTTGTAATTAAAATCTAAGTTCCAGTTGAACATGGAGCAAACACGCATAAGGAAAAGGTAACACACAACATGGCCGAGTCTCAGGGAGGGATCTCGTGGACATTCGTGAAATACGCGTTTAATACGTTTAAATACCGTATACGATATCTTATTAAAGACAAATGCTGGTAGTTGGGTGATTTCTAAATTCTATTGAGATTTGCAAATAACTCAGGATAATACAACTTCCATATATCAGCAAATAGAAAATGCAAAAAAAAAAGGCAGGTCACCATGCTAACTTCTATGGGAGGGCCATCTGAAAATGTAAATGCTAACTATTGGTGTCTATGGATAAAATGCAATATTTTTACTTCATTGCTAAATGACACTGATGTTCTGTTGCTATCTTCAAATAATTCTGGTTTCTAATAGATGGGAACATGTACAAATGAGAAATGCTGAAAAAAGACTATGTCACCATGCCAATTTCTATGGGAAGGCCATCTGAAGAAGGTAAGTGCTTATCTATTGGTGTCTATGAGAAACTGCTATATTTTCATGGCACCAGATGGCAGCACCAGTGTTAAACCAGGGGGCGTTTCGATACCTACCCGCATTTGTCTTTAAGCACAACATTAAGTATATGAATATCATGATGTATAATGCAATATGCCATGATAATATATGAAAAAGATGATCAAATAAACTACAATCTGACTCGATATGGTAAATGTGTATCATAAATATGAAATAAAGTCTAGTATTAGTTGAAATTAAAATATCTTACATTCACAGCTTTGCACAATGGTAGCTCCATCGTACTAAAACTAGCCATGAGAATTCACCTATAATTTCATTATATAACCAGAGTAGATTTCGTGAGATGGATAATACCTCCATATTACTGTCTCTGCGAATCGCTGTTTATCTTCAGTGTCAATGGCTGCGGGTTACAATTGAATCTCAGCAGATCGTCGTCAGATCGACCAGGGGCGATGTTTGTCAGCAGCTGACACGAGCCGACGGCGGTGTCTGTCATAGCCGGACGTCATAATAACCGTCTGACAGCCTGCCGTGTCCATCAGCTTCCTAACTTCCCCTGGGCCGCGCTGTTAACGTCATCTACAAATTTCAAAACTCTCCCGGGACGGACGGCCTTCTGCCGCCCGCCGCCCCCACCGCCGCCGAGACGGGCGGGGACGGGCCGGGGCGGGGCGGGGACGGGGCGGGGACGGGGCGGGGACGGGGCGGGGTAAGGGGAGTGCGGAGGATGATAGTTGGGGCGGACGGGGGATAGCCAAGGGTCCAAAGTTGGGGTGGCGATGGGGGGTTCTAAAGCTACCAAGAATGGGAGGAGGGGGATTTTAAAAAGAGGTGGTTGCGGACGGAAGGGGAAGATAGGAGGCAGAGAGAGAGTGAGAGAGAGAGAGAGAGAGAGAGAGAGAGAGAGAGAGAGAGCGAGAGAGACAGACAGACAGACAGACAGACAGACAGACAGACAGACAGACAGACAGACACAGAGATACAGAGAGACAGTGAGACAGAATGAGAAAGGGAGTAGGAATACGGCTGAATAATAAGCTTTTACGTTGTGTTTGTCTGTTTGTGGGGGGAGTTTGGGGGGGGGGGGGGTTCCGATGATGGCAGTATGGCAGCCAGGGAGACTGAAAGGGAGGGGAACAGCCGGAGGAATGTAATGGGGGTATGGGACAAGGAGGGACGGGACAGGGGGTAGGGGCAAGGAGGTAGGGTTATGGAGGTAGGGGCAGGGAGCGACGAACAGGGAGTTTCTGCAGGGAGGTGTGGAGAGCGAGGTCGGGGCAGGGTGAATAGTGGTCAACAGGGTGTTGGGGAGGGAGGTAGGGACAGGAAAGGAGAGGCAGAAGTGTAGCGTCAGAGAGGTAGAGAAAGCGAGGGAATTGCGTCGGGATCGAGAGTAACAAGGAGACGCCAAGGGGACGTTTAGGGCTAGAGGCGTACAAGGAGCGATACCCCAGAGACGGGAGAGATGCGGAGGAGCTGCCATGGCTTAAAAAAGGCGTTGGAAGAGATGAGGTGAAAATAAGGACGTATCGGTATAAAAGACATGAAGTATCAGGTCCCTTAGTGACCCCGGTATCCTCTAACTGTTTCAATTCTCATCCCTCGACGTGAGCTCTGCGCATGTCTTAACCGCGTCTCCATGCCGATTTACGATTCACTCTCCCCCCTGATGTAGGGTGTGTTAATGTCGGGCCAGCTCTGCCCACCCGTGAAGCCGCCAGCCCGGGGGTGAGAGACAGGAATGGGAGGACCGGTTAGGGTGGACGTATAAGCCATGTGACTGGCGGGGGGACGCGTAAGAGGGGTGGGGGGAGCGTATCAGGGACGGAGCTAATCCCCCAAGGTTAGCCATGAAGATTACGGGAGGCGCGGGGGTCACGGGTGGATTAAGATTAAGGGAGGGATGTATGGAATGGGAGCTGGCGTTATCCCCCGCTTTGATTTAGGGGAGGTCAGACTCGAAGGTGGCAGTTAAAAAGTTTATTAACTGGGAATAGCGAGGTAAATGGCGATTAAAAATAGTCCTGTAAATCTAACAGATTCATCTATTAATTCGTATTTGTGATTAATTAGATTTGCAATCGTTTTTAAAAGATGTTATAATTGAACATGCTCCCCTCTGGCAAATAAAGTCCTACAAAATGATAATTAATTTTGTTTTAGCCTCGGGAGGAACATGAATTTATTGATAAAGTAAGTCGATATTGTTTTAACAAAAGGTGAGATGATATAAAACTTATCATTTGATATTCATCAGATCAGATCTACAATCCGTAATATATTTTTCATTGAGTCTATCTAATATGCACTTATCAAAAACCCTTAATAAACCACTAATTCAAATGAGTAAGTTACACAAAATAAAGAAATCACTATCCACCTAATTAAAACTGCCTAAAGGAGACCTATAGGACTTCTGTATGGACATATACGGCGCATACGGATATGTTTTATGCTCCGGGTTGCAAGAACCAGATGGATTTGGAAAGATAACGAAGAATCGCTTGATTAAAGTAGACAACAATTGGCATCTCACTACTTGACCCTACGCGTTGTCCTCACATGCGCTCGAATAAAACTACGCGTCAACTTATGAGAGAATACGTCCGCTTGTATATGAAACTAGTCAATATTGTGTATGTATAAAGATGAAACCAGCACATCTTGAGCATACTTTGTAACTATCTACTGACATTGGACCCTGATGAAGACTACCAACTGGATTTTATCATACCCCGTTTCCATATTTTTTCCGTATCAGAAAGTAGTGGCATAAACAACACTTTATGTCACAGCCGTGAAATAAGCAAATCCCATGTTAAGCCTATGGCGTTTTTTATTAGCGGTAGGATAAACCATAGTATCGAAATGTAGGTTTTACATGTATTGAATTAACTTATGAACATTAAAGACTAACCGAACCTATTCGGTAAACTAGTGGTTGTTTTGTGTTCAACTCTCAAATATCTAATAAATACATGTTGACGTTTTCGTGTTAAATCTTGTCCGGTTAATAAGATGTAATATTAGGCATATACAGTGTTTGTACTCTTGACGAGACAACACATGTGTTATAAGATAAAACTACAGCTCTCGACCATCACGCCACCTACTTTCACGTCTAGCGTTGAGTCAGGAGTCATGCCTTCAGCGGCCGCCAGTGGCGCTGCCGGCGTCTGATCGGATCGCATTGCGCATGCGCCAACTTAATGTTTACACTAATGACATTGTCGCGGCTGCGCAGAGACGGGCGCGGGGCGGGAGGGGGTGGGGGGTGGGGGCTTTGTCCTCGATACGGCCGGCCGGGTAGATGTACACCCCGATAGACGCGGGCAGGATGGAGATACCCCTTTACCGCCCCCACCTCCACGCCCTTCACCCACCCCACTCCCCCACCGACACACACACACCCCTCACCGGGGTCACTGTAGCAGCCTCCAGGTGACAACGTTTCTTTGTTTTGGCCCGATCAGTTTTATTCGATAACAACCACATCAGAAAAATTGGCCGGTGCCCCCGTGAACGCCCCCATCTCCCCGATAAGTCGGACGTAATGGGATTTCTTTCTCTCTCTTTCCGCTTTAGGCCCATTTGTTTGGGGGGAAATTTGAAACTTGCTTGATTAAAAAACCATTAGGGTTTCGCGCCAAACCCACTTTGAAACAATGTTGTGACCGGCGTGAGCCTGCTGTGCCTTTTCATTGTAAAACTATGCGCGGGTCCTGTCTTTTTCCATTAAAAAAAAACACCCTTTTAAAGTTCTTTCATCTACAGATGTTATTCGATTGGTATTTGATTTTACTGAGAACAAAAAGCGAATGGCAAAGTGCCTCTTTTCATGCCCGGTTACATCTCTTCATTTTCTGGGCTATTTATGGAGCGCCCCCGGTGTTTGAACATCGCCCCCTGTAGGCGTGCAGAGTAGTATATGCAAATTTGACTTTTCAGATGGTAACGAAGTGGCCAGATGTGAGTAGTACCCCAAAATGGGACAGTTGGTCGGGCAACCCTGACGACTTTTCAAAATGTTCGCTCTATTTTAAAAGTGTAGTAATTTAATTAATTCATCCGAAATATCTCATTTCTATTCCAGGGCTTATTTTACTGAAAATAAAAGTCTAACAAATGAGAACAAAAATGAATTGAGATTTAAGTTCTATCTTGTAATTGAATTGAGATTTAAGTTATATCTTGTATTTGTCAAAGTTTTCGGTGGCCTCAGTCGACTAAAGGTGTAATTCCACCAGGATGTGCGATATATCCCGATCATGGTAGATTTGTTGACTCACTAGGTCAGGATGAATCATGTGTGAATATCTGGATGAATCGCGGCAGTGGAATAGCCCCCTTTGAGCGATAATAGGGGCTACATACATAGGGATAAGTGTACGACCAGGTCTTACAAGATTTATCACAATTCATCAAGATGCAGCAAGGTGCTACAAGACACAGCCTGACCTTGCGAGACAAAAAACATTGTGCTGGTGGAATCAGCCCTTAAGGGAAGCTCGGTCAAAGTGAAAACAATCAAATTATCCCTATAAGCCATTTTCCACTGGCTGAGGCAAAAGGCACCGATTAATAAACTTCTCTCATAGCTCTGTTAGTGGTGGCAAACGACTGTAGGTCGGCATTTACAAATCAGTGAGGGTGCCTTGTTTCTGCCTCATTTGACAGGCCAAAACCGACAGAACTGTCCTAAAAAAGACAATGACCATTACCCACGATTTAAAACCCTTTGATTATATCGGTCGTTGACCAAGTCAGTCGAGGGTGGCCTTATTGCATGATATATGCACAATTAAAATTGTTAGTCAATTCAGTTGTTAGATATTAATGACGGAATTCAACGCTTACGTGCATATCCACACTGTTTGTCCTGTTTTATCCATGCTTCTGTGTTTCCTAAATTTACTTGCGAGTGAATTATTGTAGTTTATGTTGTTGATGTAACTGAATGTAAGAACGCCCGAAAGAGTGCTTACTGAATAAAAGAAAAGAAGAACAAAATCAGTGTCTCTGCAGGTCTATTTAAATTCACAGACCCTGAAAATTGATTGGTGGTTCCCGACTGCAGATCGGTTGTGAATAGTGGAAAAAGGCTTTCTGACAATTACTCCGATTATTGCTGACTTAAATTATTATGATATGTGCTGCTTTACCATGCTTCTAAGATACAATACAAAGAAACAGGGAATGCAACTGAATACTAGTCTTTCTGTCTCAAAAGCTTTTAGAAAGATATCCAATTTTTTTTTTAAAGTTTTAATACTCATGAATATTATTCTAATGTTTTCTGTGAGTCCTTATCATATAATTCATATCTATCCTTATCATATCAAAGTATGCTGGTATTTTCCCATACCAGCACAATGTGCTAGGCTTGATCCAAAAATCAAAACTACAGAAGCTGTATCTGTAGGATTTCCCGGCATATTACTGTCGCTATAAGTGTTGTTACCCTTATTCCTATATACCTTTGGACGAACACTCTATGCTCGGGGTGTAGCAACTTGCGTTTTCTTATAGGTTCAAGATTTCTTACCGAGGTTGACAAGTAACCAAAAGCTATTATAAGTTAATTTAGAAATGGCGGATTAAAGAAGAAACCAACAAGTTTTGGTCAAAGTCGTCGTTCTCCACGAGTTTGATGCGGAGTGAATACCATGTAGCATTTAAACGAGTTGGAGAACGACTTCTTTCACCAAAACAAGTTGCTTTCTGTATTTATCTCACCCCTATACACATTAACAGAATGGATGACACACAGAATATAGACCATGGAGAACGAACCGCAATACTCGTAGGGGCATGGAGAAGGAGTTTCCGATTTTAAGCCTATGAACATTTATCCCAGGGGTGAGATAAAGTACCGTTTTATACATTCCAAGATGTGTTAAAATCTGCCCGTGGCGGCACTGATAATGTAACAACTAAGAATAGAAATATATCATGTTGGATATTAATGTATTAACTAATTAATATTAGTTTAGATTGCTTAGATATGTGAAAATAAGGTTAAAACATCTGGATCTATATCATTCAATATGACAAAAAAACGGACACACCAACTCTGATCAATAGTCGCAAATAAGCAAGAGAAATATAATAAAGATTGCAAATGGTATAAAATCACAGGCAAACATGATATCATGGAAGTAATAGTTCAATAGGAATAATTGTTGAGGTCACAATCTCTGATTTTGAAGCCTGCCAAATGAAAGCAAACTACATTGGAGCTGCTATGACGTCATTGTGACGTTGTCGTATAGCAACCTGTATAGTAACATGCATAGTTGCTATGAAACCAGCGGCATGAAAACAAAGCAGATGCAATTACTCGATAAGTGTGTCCATTGCTTCTTGTATTATCCCTGGTAAAGAAATCTCCAGTTTGGAAGATACATAGGAATAGGGAAGTCGAGCACCAATAAAAGAAAGCCAAAGATACTCGGTAAGGCTTGGAAAAATTACTGCGGGCAATAATTTCTCCGAGCGTTACCGAGTAACTCTGACTTTCTTTCATCTGAATATAGTTTCTCTATAATGATGACGAATATATGGTGGAATTCGACATCGAAATATTACAAAGTATAGAAGGTCACACATGACCCTTTACACTTATTGTAACCCACAGCTATATCGTAAACAATTAAACAGTACATGCATGTATATCAACTGACAGAAGGCACATTATGACCGCGGATCGTCCCTCCCCGACGTAGTGCAGACATTCCCGGTCTGAGACGGCTGTCAGTCCGCAGTAGACTTGTCAACAACTCGCCACCCGTTACAACAGCGAGGACAGTGAAGAACCGCTGATTCCTTCCGCCGTTTTTCACTTTGGCTGACAGATGGCGCTGCTGTAACGCCGTCTGGCGGATAAATAGGATATAATGGCCGTGGGGATGTCTGACAGTTCAGGGGATTGTGGGTAGAGCATGGCTGACAGGCGCGGGGGGGGGGGGGCATGTTACATATGGGGAAATAGCAAGACGGTTATTATCATATACCTGTGGCTGAGCAAGCTGCTAGGGGCGCAGGATAAATGCTGTTCGGGTGCAATGTGACGTATTGAGTGAGCGCTGACATCAGGTAAACAGGCTCTGAATCCAAAATTTCGTCAGTAAATAAAAATTGTTCATGTTATCTAGGTATAATAGACAGTGAGTAAGCCCAAAGGGATGCTGGTTTTGGGCTCTTGTAAAATAAACACAAGGCATCGGAATGTATTTTATTTTACAATCGACCTCGAACAGCAGACCCTACATGCTCAGTAATCACGTTTTCTCTTTATACACGCTGGGGTGGTATTGAGTACGTCGCTATAAATATAGGGAGAAATAAGGATAGTCATCACATAGAGGTGATATTTGGAGTTTATTGTCGCATATTTCTAGATATCTCCGGTAATCATATTGAATGGGAGAGATTGAGGACATTATTAAGTATGGAGAATATATTGCAAGTCAGAGTGATTTATATCCTACCTTATTACAGGAGCCTTAACACATATTCTTGATGAACATTTTGCATTGTCGTGTTTAAGGAAGAGTGCCTCTGACGAGATGCGAATGTACTTTGAATAAAAGTAATTCTTAAGGATCGAATTTCATGATGTAAAGTACAATCTTACATACTTCAAGTTAAAGTAGATTCACGCTCAGTGGAAACAATAACAACATATTAAGCAAAAAGAGAGCGGAACATCTTTCCAGGAAGGAATAAAAATAGTATCAGTCAGGGTAAACTGAGACCCCCTTCAGGAACAAAATGCATTTCCTCAAAACAAAGGGATGGATTTGACTGTTTTCAGAGTGAAAGAAACTCCGCTTCATGTCGGCGGATCTCAAGAGTCATACATCACAGTAAAACCTGAACGAATGTGGGTGATGATTCTGATCGCAACATAGTGCGAATCTTAACTATATTTCAACCTGTATCCTTTGCTGTAAACTAGCTGTACATTATCTGAATTATAGTATCAAATCTCAAACCAATCTCAGATATAATAGTGATTGAATCATCAGTTTAGAGTTGATAAAAAAATGTCAGCCCTTTCTCTTGAATTGATTTTACTTGTGTGTTAGAATTAAAAAGGTTACATTTCCTGTTCACAATACAATTGTACGAAGAGGCAGCGCATTGTCAATCTCAATTTTAAAACGGGACTTCCTTGAAAACCTGTTTAGTGGTTTCAGTCGGAGCATTCCTGAAATATGTTGAGATCTAGGATTAGTTATAAATCACAATAACGGGGAATATGTTCACTCATTCTCCTGATTATTATATACCTAAATTCCATGTAAAAGCCATTCTACGACTTACATGGTGCAGTAGTATTTCGTCACACCGTGACGAATAAAGTCTCTACAGTCGCCCCATAAAAGTGAGATATCCGAACACAGGTATAGAATGATAAAAGGAAACGACCTTACTGTTGGCACACCTGTTTTAGTTCGAGGTCTCTAACTCAAAATTTGCCATGGTGACAACCACTGTTAAATTAGCAATGCCTTTTACAACACTTGGATCTCATCACAATCATTTTCCGGGAAATTGACATGGGTTTTACTTTTCTGGCTAAATTACCCAATACCTTATATAATGGGCATCCTTTCGCATCCACTAATAAACCTTGCAACATTTTGTGAAAATGAATGCCCATGAGAATCAACTTTCCTGCGTGTGATAACCTCAGGACGTCTGTGCACGAACTTCAGGCACAGCTGCCTATGTTCGAAACATGAATAAAATGCACACGTCCCTACTGCGAAACTATCGAAGCGACTTAAAGGTAATTGCGTATGCTTGCTGCTTCTTCAGGAGTTTGTATCATAAGTGTGTTATCAAATAGAGAAGAACAAAGGGCGACGACTTGTAAAGTCTAGTGAAGGGGTCGGTGAGGGCAGTCTGGGAAGTGGCAAAAAAGCGGTCACGGGGACAGTTTGGGGGACAGTCCTGGAGTTAATCTGGGGGGCAGTCTTGGGGGACAGTCGTGGGGGACAGTCGTGGGGGACAGTTTTGGGGGGCAGTCTTGGGGGGCAGTCTTGGGGGACAGTCGTGGGGGACAGTCGTGGGGGACAGTCTTGGGGGACAGTCTTGGGGGACAGTCTTGGGGGACAGTCTTGGGGGACAGTCTTGGGGGACAGTCTTAGGGACAGTCTTAGGGACAGTCTGGGGGACAGTCTTAGGGTCAGTCTCAGGGACAGTCTATGAGACGGTCCGGGGGACAGTTTGGGTGCATTCTGTAGGGAATCCTAGCGCAGTCTACAGCGGTGGTCTGTGTTACAGTGAGGAGCGCAGTGCGTCGTGGGGCAGCCAGAGGGGGAGCGCAGTGTAAGGTGAAGTGAGGGTGGTAAATAAAGCGGCTGTGTCGTGGGTAGTCCGAGGGGATTCTAGATGTAGACTGGGAGCAATGGAGGAGGGGGCAGTCTCGGGAACAGTCTGGGGGGTAGTCTGCGGGATGGAGTCTAGGGGAAAGTGTGTGCGTATGGGGTCTGGGACACTGTCTAGGGTGAGTCTGGAGGAGCAGTCTGGTGCAATGACTGAGTCCCTGGTTAGAAGTCTGCGATGGGTCTAGAGGAACGGTCTGGTACAATGACTTGTAGATGATGAATTATCAACAGGATTATATTTTAAGTGACTGATGAGTCTAATAGGCCTTCTCTAATATTAAATACTTGATGGGAATGCCTGCAGATATTTTTGTTCCCGAGTACTCATGAAATACCTTTTAACCTTTAACCATATTATATTCATTTTAGAAGTCATTCAGTTCATTAGTACATAGCTAATCAAGCTGATTAAACACACACCTCTACTGCCTAGAGGAATCCAACAAGAATGACTGATGCTCCTGTTATCCATGTTAATCAACCAAACTATAAAGCCTACCTAAATTTAGTTATATACGCAGGTGTGGTAGCCTGGAACAATTTACCGGCAATTGTTTTACTTTCTTTGTTCGATGGTCTAAGTACTAATTCATCTATTTTGCCAGCATTGCTAGACAAATCAACAAAGATAGTTTTATCTTAAGATAATTATGATATGATTACTGATTATATATTATAACTTCTATGGAGTGTGCAAAAATGAAAACACAAGATATATCGTGTTTCTTAGAAATAATCCCACCCTGGGCTAGATGAAGAAACGAGCCGCTATCAACACATCAGGCGACCTTTATTCGACCACTGCAATGTTAATAATGAAGCCAAATTACGCTGATGTAAACGGATACTATAGTCAATAAAAGAATTCTGCGAAAGTAAATTAATTGAGAATTTGAAAAAGGTTAAACGCATTATGTTTTCATTTCTATATTCACTCGATAAATAATGTGACAGCGATGTCTATAGGTTGATGCCTGTGGGCAGGTGCCTTCACAAGGAAACTGATAATTGCAGGCTAATCACATCATTACCATGGTATGACCAACAGCTGCGAATCTTTGCTCGTAATCAACCTGCACCTGCTTAGGTTGAGGAGGGCACGAGTACACGTAGCATGTCACACAGTTACACAGCTCGTATATATCTGGTACAACCCATACATAAATACTAACATCACCACATATCAACACAATGCAGCATGGATCACTGCCATTGACTCAGACTGATCTGAACATTAAAAATGTCACCCGAGCATGCTATGGCCCTTCATCTGGCATTGATTGATTTTCAGAACACGAGGCACACTCACACGCTCCCGGATCGTTGGTAGACGGCGGCGTGTGGTCGCCGTAGTAACGTTTAGATATATTCAATATTGTGTTGATTTTGTGGTTTGTGATGTGGGCGAGGGGCCGCTCAAAGACGACCATGGATTCTATGACAGCCTCCATGTTGCTCGGGTTACTGGTGTCTGGGAGAATTTCATGTTTCAACTCACAGATGGGTTGTTTGTCGAGTGCTTGGGTTACAACTGAATCCAGGCTATTTTCACGAGGCGTGGATATTACCTACGCAGCTGATCTAGGAGAAAAGGTTGTTTACGAGCGAGGGAGCATATCTCTGGCCTTGATTTTATCTGTGAACTCAGATTGTAATAGAAGAAGATGCATAAAACAAAGCCGATGTTTTGAACAAACAAACAAGTCACTTTGAGCTCTAGTATGAAATTAAACATGATGATCTGAAAGTTTTGGTGTATTTTTTCGTTCCGTTGACTTTCGTCGTGGTAGGAAAAAATTGATGATCTGAAAGTGTTGTAGAATACACCTCTTAAACTGTTTGTTTGTGTAGTTTTATGTCTTGTTAGACTGGTTACATCCTTTTGAGACTGACTCATTGGTTGACCTATCTGGTTCTTGAAAGGTATATTAACTCAACTTTGGTCTACTTGAAGCAGCGGGACCCTATGCCCGTTTTATAGTGCTGCCTCACTGAAGGGCTGTGCCGCAGACCATTGACACAACACTCCGTTGGTTACATTATACTGACAATGGCAAACCAGTCGCTGCAACATACCAATCGGGTAAGCAAGCTAACGAGTATGAAGCTGCTCCCTGTAATTGGCTACATGTCAAGCCGGCTGACAGTTTTTGCCAATCTCCCGTACCGGACAGTTTTGGCCACTAAATGTTCTTCTTTGTTCATTTCTATAGCTTTTCTGTTGAGTATGGCATTGTTATGGCAATTATACTGCTATACTAAATATTGTATACTAATTGCAAATATAAAAAAAGAAACAATATATAATCGTAAAAATAAAATTGCAATCCGATTATAGCCAACAATACCACAAAAACAGGAACAACGCCCCTCCCACCCACCAGAGAAGACACCTTACTGGACCCCATAGCAGGCGCGCGTCATTTAATGCCTCACCCTTGATGTCTGACCACCTCTGTAGTGCAAGTACGTTACAATTATTGAGAAAATATATTGTTTTCCATTATATTCAAAGTTGTCTGTCAATGTTTCCATGGTAATAGATATGGACATATTTATTGATTAAAATGATAGGGGCCTTTAACATAACAGTTGATGAATTATAAAGATCCATTTGGAATAAGCTGAGATAAATGAAATTCTAACAAAAATATGTTCATGATGTCTTGAGGCATCATTTGCACTAACCATTGCAGAGCCCTGGGGCATCAATTGCAATAGCCATAGGAGTGCCTTGAGGCATCATTCGTAAAGATAGGATTAATAGTTTTTAGTTTCAAATTACCATTGTTCTGTGTGGTTCAGTGTAGGTCTGTTTATAAAGGTCCTGTTCAAGCTTACACTTGACTGTGGTTATAGACACAGAGTGGGGTTTGGGGTCGGGGTTGGTCTTGGAGTCAGGGTCGGGTCGGAATCAGAAGAGAGTGTTGGTGTAGGTGTACAAGGAGTGTAGAGGGGGATTTATAAGCAGATCCGGACAGACAGGTGTATAGAGCACTGGTGACAGCAGTGGCGGCAACTGGGAAGACCGGGATGTGGGGGCCAGGCGGATGGGCAGCTGGGGGGCACTAGGATGGACAGGTTAGTGTAGTTATAAGGTGCATGGGTAAGCTTTATTTTTACTTGTTTTATATAGGTTTATAATATGCCAAACGTTAGAAACCTGTACGGAATATGTAAATGCCCATTTATATATATCGTACATATGTATTTATTGTTATATACGCTGGGTGGCAAATACAGCCATTGCACTTACGTATAGCCTACACATAAGAACTATGTTTCATCCTACCCCTAATAAGAAAACTCCATAGGCTTAACATAAGCGGACTGTATTTGGTCTATGGTGCAGGAAAATTAAATTTATCGCTCTAGTGGGATATAGTTGTCAAAAAACGTCATTTGAAAAGCAACCAATGATTATCACTGATTATCGGTGAGTTTTATGTTATTTCTTAATTTGCTGAAGTAATTTAGATGGGGTAGGATAAATTCTAAACCAAACCAAACTCGAGTTATTTGTGTTGTTTATCGCACTCTGGCAATGTTGCGTGTCACTGGACTCGGCTTCGCCTTGCGCAGTAATATGCGACATTGCCGTCGTGTGATAAACAACAACACGACTAACTCTCGTTTGGTTTCTCCTAAGTATATGCTCCATACACATGAGCTCCATAGGGATGTATTGATATATTAATATTAACATATACGGCCTATACGTGTGTGTCGTGGTGTATAGATCAATATACTGTTTCTTTCATCTTCTGTTGAGATGTCCTTCCAAAAGGAGAGTTTTCAGGATCGAGGTCAGGACAATGACAGATTTATTAAACAGCCAGGAAGGACATTTCAAGTCTCCATCCACCCTCTTTTCCTCTGACAGGAGAATCCATGCTGGTTTATTGCGGTCTTCCCTATGAAACTCTAAGAACTATCATATGACAATTCTAAGAGAATCATTTCAGATATTAGATGGTGCCCTGATGTACACATTGATGAAAATGGAAATATATATGTATATATATATATATATATATATATATATATATATATATATTTATATATATATATATATATATATATATATATATATATATATATATATATATATATCTGCACATTGAGGGCTCTGAATAAAGACTTGACACGTGAGTTAAAACAACATTAACGTCGCTGGTAAGTGGCTTATCTCTGATGTTTGCTGCCCTAAATCTGTCATTGATTTCTAGTAATTACGATACCAGATGGTGGTTCCTGAAATGATAGAGATTAGTGGCAGTGTGTACACCGCAAACCTGTGATCTGTTCCTATGATCTTCAGGTACGAAAACCTACTCACGCAGCTCTATTTTTAGTAAAGTTTTATAGGGTTACAATCATTCAGATATCTCCAGGCTCGGCTATTGGCATACTGCTGCCTGGTACCACTCACATTACAATATAGTTACTATAGAGTTTAGGGTCTAATCACATAGTAATTCACAAGGCGAAGCCGCGTGAATTACATAGTGATTCAAACGAGATGGGATCGAGCTCTGACACTAAACTTGAATGGGTTTCTGAATTTATCTCACCCTTAACTTTGGCTAATAGGCTAACATTTTTGACAAAATCCTCCATTGGATATTTTCCCTAAATATCTAATGGGCATTAGATACGAGTTCCCAATGTTAAGTCTAGGGAGAAAAAATACCAGGGGTGAGATAAAAGTGGTAATCACGGTCGGTATAGAGTTGTGATTGGTTACAGTCTTGGTTGACATTTTCATATACAATCAGGTATGTCTGACACGTCCACTGAACTGAAATCGTCTACGATAGGCCTTACGATGTACCTGAAACCGATTAGTATGCATGCTGATGTTCCTAGTCTAGATGTTTGTGTAAGATAGAGAGGTTCCCGATTGTCTATGATCTATGACGTCGTGGCTAATTTGTAACGCGGGCGGTAGAGGGTTACACTCTCCAACCACCATCCCAGAGCCACCGGACTCACATTCGAGATGACAATGTAAACAACACTCTCTACCAAAGTCCAACGAACTCTCCACGGAATACAACCTTTGACATTAAGCATTGTACTGTGTTACATATACATAATGTATATATACATATACCTATTTATAGCACCTATGGAAATAGCGATAGGATTGTTCGTCCTCTGTGAACAAAACTCATCTACAAGTATTTTAAACGTGTTGTACTGACTTTATTCAATTCTTACAATCGAAAATCTTTCACTGAATAATGGTGGTTTGAAATTCGTTCTGACAATAAATAGACCGCAGTTATTTTACATTTCAACTCCCTAACTCTGCCAGTGATGTTAACAATACAGCAATGAAATACATGCCTGTTTCCACTTGCAGTTTTCGGTATTAGTAAATTTATCGTCTTTTATAATCGGCTGAGATTTTCCTCAGATATCCATCAGTGAAAACAGAAACAAAAAGCCGGGGATAGATCTATGTTATTTATCGGGAGCCCAGTTTTAGGCCAATTTACAATACAGACATCTCATTGTCTCACACTCGGTAAGCGCCATTATAATTCTGTATATATATACATTTCCTACTTGGGACCTCTCATGGTACCAGGAGCGTATTCTAAACCAATAATTCATCAATAACTCCATTCCCGTCTGAGAATATTTGGACATGCCACTAAATGTCCGATATATCTACGAAAACAAACATGTGAGAAAATCAAATAAAAAAAAAAAAAACCATAACGCTAACGCCAAGCAAGACACTATACCAGTATTCAAAATCAATAATTGTTCGATATATTAAGGGGATAATAGAAATACCAACATCTACCCTAAGAGAGGCGGCGTGGTGGTGTGGGGTTGGGTGGGGTTGTGGGGGGCTGGCAGCGGGTTCCCTGGAGGCACGGATCGATGAGCACACACCCGGCTGTATCAGGAAGGGTCTAATTGTATACTTGACGCCTGACTGCACACAGCTATCTCTAACAGCTCTTAATGCGCTCCCCGTCAGCCCCAGTTAGCGCCAGCATGTGTGCGCCGCGCATGCGCGTCACGCTACACTAAGCAGGCGCGTCAAGGTTGTGTTAATAACGGGACGGAAGCCTGGGACACCGAAATAATAGCATTATAGGAGACCTGTTTACTTGAGCCTTTCACCTCAATAAAAACAACAAAAACTTAAGGAATCGTGTTAAATGAAGCAGTACTTACGTTTACTGTGTATTCGTGAACAGCTCAGCCGTTTGTATGGCCTGAAGAAATGTTATCCTTCTTTGAGGTATAATTTGTTTGTTGACATTCTCTTTATGCTTTGGTAATAGATTCGGAAAAGCTTTTGGATATTGAAACTTACTTGTACGCAATAGAATATGAAGTGCTGCTCTAATCGATCATTCTCACCCTGTAGCATGCGATGCCCATTTGACTAATCGCTCATCAAATTTGAAATCAGTTTCCAGTCCAACCTCGACCATGGTCGCTACTTTTATCGATGCCACTCACTGAATACATATTTATATTGAACAAATGAATCCCTTTTAGTTCCCAAACTAAATAAATCTGTCTGATCTGAAGGCAAATATCTCCTAGTATTTGTTAGAAAAAATACATGATTAGATTTCAATCTGTAAATAAATCAGCGCCACTTACTGCAATGAAATACGTTGAACTACAACATTCCCTCACTCTAGTGCGGTTACAACTACAACTCCAAGCTATTCATTATGATTTACACAAAAGAATTTCAAAATGAGAAATAAAGTGAGAGCTCAACATTTGCTCTATACAACTAAACATTATAGGAGGCCACCACTTACCGAAAGAATATACCAAGTACCTACAATACGAATTCAGGATATGTTTTTTCACATGTCGGATTTGTAGGATTTTAGACATCATTTTCCTCGAAAAAGATGAAGAGTAAATGGATATCAGAATGTGCAGCCCCCTTTCCATATGAGAGGCATTACAATACTGTTATTATAGTACTGGAATTCTTTGTGGACATCTAAAAGATTCGAAGGCAGGTGGAAATTGAAAGCGCCCGTAGAACCTAATTCGTATTCCACAATCAATAATTAAATTTAGCATCAGCATGGATCCCTCTAGCAAGGATAATTAAGTGATGCGGATCTTGTCCCAGTCAGGCAGACAAGTGCAACAATCAGGCATTGATCTCATCCCAGGCCTTATCTATACGTGTTATCACTGCTGTGCCTCCACACACACCCCTCCTGATAACCACGCCAGGCCCAGCCACTCATTGTGGATTGGATCATATCTCTGCACCCAACAAACAAACCAAAATGGATGCCCCTTTTGCGAAGGCCAATGGGTCTAGTGTCGGTCGCTGGGGGCCGGTATTGTTTTAAATGCACTGTTTCATCCCGGCCCGTACAAGGTGGAGGTGTGAATCGATGTGAGGATCGATAGTGAAGTGTGAATTGTGTGGGCGCCTGAAAGGCTGGGCCCACTTCTAGGAAGCTCGTTGGGTATTCCTCTCTTCTCCATGCTTCTGTTTGCTATACAGCTGGAGAGCTTATGCGTCGTTTCCACCTGCCGACTAAAAACCCACCGATAATTTTCGCGCTGTTCAGAAGTCGGTCGGTGGTTCTCCTTATGAAAGGTCAGTGGTACATAATCAGTGACCTGGGAGCTGTTTCAAAACGTGGGTTAAGTCTATGGTTTTGAAACAGCTCCCTTCTCTGTAAAGATGCATTGGATGCTCACCGACTTTTGGTAGTAAAATACAGAGCATCACTGATTGATTCAATGCGCTTTGATTATGTTTGTGGGTGCAGAAATCGGTCATTGTAGCCATATTACATAAAGCAGGGGAGAAAAAGCGTTGACCATTTCTGTTTCCACCTGACAATTATTGCACTAAATTTGTTCGATAATCAGTTGACTGGGCGAAATACCATAATCTGAGGTCATAATCGCCAGGGGTAAATGCTGCATAAGAGCGATATCACCATCTTCTATATGCCTATTCCATTATAAGACCTGTTGGCTTTCCATGAATCTGTCGGTCACCACACTGCACGAAAACCACCATTTTACATATATATACGCCATCGCGATAACGCACGTATCGGCTGTATCGTGGCTTGTTTATACTTGTATACACCTCTTATACGCGTCTGCGTTTCGGGCGTCTACGAGACAGTTTCCATATGTAGACGCCCGCAACTTGGCTGTCTTTCACGCCTGGCGTATTTAAGATAAAATATACTCTGCGCAATATATACGCCAGGCGTATATATGATACAAAAAAAAAATTGCGACCCGCGGCCCGCCCCGTCCTGTGGGTGTTGGTAGAGGATGCACCAACATTGACCCGCCACCCGCGACCTCCCAACACCACCCCCTCCTGTCCCCCCGACACCCCACCACCCCACCTCCCTACACTCATTCTACCCACAGTGAAGCCCTAGTACACGACCCCCACCCCCCTGCAGTGTGACGGATTAGCGGCCGCTCGGCTTGTGTAAGATGATTTCAGTCCTGAGGGCGGGCTGCTGAGCGGGTGGCTAGGAATTCACACGTGTGCGGCCGCATTCACACCTGTGCGGCCTCATTCACATGGGGGTAAGATGATTTTAGTAGTCAACTATAACATTCAACAGGGCCCTTATATGCTAGGCCAATATTGACCACACATAGGTATGGTGTTTTAAAGTCAAATCTATTAGAAAAAACATCAAATAAACCAGCACAAAGCAGCGTTTATTATGTGTAATTAATTAATTTATACTGAATCACATTTTATAAAGGTTTTATAAAATAATTTGGTAATATAAGATTTTAATTTTTATATAATACAGACTTGGATGGTTAATGGAAAATTACATATGCTACCAGTAGTGTCCCCAAGTTGCAAAGATCGGAACTATTGGATGGTGGCGTAAATAAACAGAATCAGGCGTATATATGACGTATATAAGACCGCACCATGGACACGTATATACGCCACTAGATAAGGCGTCTACGAGACGTCTAATAGGTCGAATTTCTAGACGCAAAATCCTACTGTTAGACGCGTTTCGTATACATATGTAAAATAGTGGTTTTCGTGCTGTGCCACTGACCGATTTTTAAATTTAAATTTTTCACCGACAAGGATTATTGAGTCAAGGATAAAAAAAGAAGTGATATAGAAAATCGGATAATAAGTGGAAAGAGACCACCCGAAGTCAAAAATCGCGGATCGTTCATACAGATTTGTAGCCCCAAACCACCCACCAATTATTTCTATATCAATGTGGTTCCTTAAGTCGTCGATCATTTTGTCGGCAAGTGAAAAATGCTCTGGCTGAGTATTAAGCACCAACCTGGAGAAGGCCACCATGGACGACTCTTTGAGAGTACCAATGCGATAGTGGTAAAAGTGGCCTAGTTTATACTTGCTGATAAAAAATGCACTGATGAAATATCGGGATGGGTAGAGTCGATCAGTGGTGCTTCCCGAGAAAATATCAGTGACCCTGCAAGTCTTGATGTTTTCACATGACGACTGACTATACATTTTATCTGCACCCATGGAGTATTTCTCTAAATCTCTATTCATTCACCGCTTAACTCAAACCAGTTTGATTTTGTCGTTGGCCTGCAAAATCGGTTAGTAATGCCAGATTATGCAATTTGGGGTTGAGCAATCATTGATCAGGTTAGGTATTTTGCTGATCACACTAACTTATATTTTATCGGGAATGTTTCATAATCGGTTGGCGGTGCCAGCTTCTATGATCGATGGTCAAAATAGGTAAGTTTTATCACTGGAAACAGGCCTTATGACGCATCATTACTCATGATTTCTTTATCCCTTTAAAGCTTATGCTCTGCCCTTTCCTTTGTCGGATATTTTATATTTACAGAAATGTCATTTTGGACGGTAGATTAGATTTTACCTCACCCAGCCCTAAGTACTGTATGGTTCCTTCCGATTTTACTGTCTCGTTGAGTAGATATATTTGTTCTGTGCTGGATCACGTGATAGTAGTAATATCATCTTTCTCTGAATTCACTCAGAAGATATGTTTAATGTGTCATGAGTCTATTACGTAATTGGAGACAAAATTAATGAGTAAGGCTTCGCTGCATATTGAGAGATTTGGTTATAGATTTATTCCATTAATGCAGGGAAGAAATTCACGGCTTCAGGGAATTTGAACTACACGTCTATCAATGCAATGCAATCAGTAGCTGCAAATTATCATTATTATATTACATCTAAATACAAAAAAAGGTAACATAAATTGTTTTATGATAATAAACCAGAGACATATAATCATTTCTCATATGGGATGTATAGATGAGAAAGTGTTCCATCACAATATGAATTCTTACCTGTTTATCGTTCTAGAACGGCAGCCGTCGCATGCATATGTACATCCAGATACTCTCCAATGTATGTTCCCTGAAAAGACACCAAACAATAACCTTTCAATAATTGCGTAGAGGGAAACTCTAGTAACGTAATTAATTTAGCAATCCCATTTGCCGACCAAATGGCGGGTAAATGTACACAAATTACAGAGTGCCTCGTTGGCATTATTATGTCTCTTCTATGACGTGCATTTTTGTAAATACACTATCGACTGCAGCAATCTTGTCAAATGGGCGTCTATTTTGCTGGCTTAGATCGTCTGCCATCGTGCGTGTTCGGAAATGGCGGGAAAACCTTGGCGCCCTGCCAAACACAGGCAGCGGGGAGTTTAAAGCGGGGAATTATGGGTCTTTTGTTCGCCTGCCTGGATCTGACAATAACAGCAGACGTTTTGTCTTTCACGACCGCTTCTTCGTGGAAAATGAACACCAAATAGCATGAGGATTCAAACACACCGGAAGACATAGATTAAGCTCTATGTTGTAATTCATAGGCAGCAACAAAGCGCCAACTACGTTTTTACACCGTCACTTAAATCATCTGCCTGTAGCAACATTGCTTGATTAATGTTTAAAGTAAAACCTCCAACTGCAAGTGTTCATTCTGTAATATGCGATCAGTAATTATTTCTAAAAGGAGGATACAATCTTCTATAGATAAGAACCTCTCGGTTTTGTTTGACAACGCATGCCCACTAAAGTACGAGGTTTTTTATTTGATAACAGCCATGCTTGTTCACAAACTCCGTTCTTGGCAAATTAGTCCACAGGCCCCTGATGCATTTGGCATTAAATGCGGTAGATTTTTGTCAATTCCGACAAGAGCATCTATGTAATACCCTGGTAGATTACGCGGAATTGCCCGATTTCCTAATTTCCGAAACAAGTGGAATTGTTAATTGAGACATGTTGAAGTTGAGCGACACCAGATTAGATTGATAATAGACATCACAAAAAGACACTCATCAAATACCAAACCAACAAAACCACTCTGTGTGACATGGTATTGATTTGTCAGATCTAATTGAGATTTACAAGATTGCCATCTGCCATTGATTGTTTGCCATTGATCTGTTTATTTGTGTCATTGATTGACCTAATTTGATATGTGCCTATTTGGGTTCGTCTCCAACCGGAATCAAAGCTGAAAGCCTGACAAGGTGAATACAAAACTCGTTAACACTTTTTTGTTTAGATTTCATTTGGCTTCAATGGACAAGGCTTTGAATTGCACCAAATGGTTCAAGCTGAATGGGCTTTAAAATAGAACGTCTAAATGACGTGTCAATCGTCCATATAGACACCATATATGGCTGGCCTGTTCTACCACTCTCACTTCAAATAATGAGGGGAACATAGTGTGATATAGTTTGGATCCCTCAGGGTCTAAACACGTGATACAAGGCGATTCTAAAGCCACATACACACATTTAAACAGAAATATCAATATTTCGCAAAGTATCGATATCTCTCAGAAATATCGACATCTCACAAAGATAGCAACATCTAAATACATGAATCAACATACAAAAGGATCCCTCTCAGCGGAGCGACAATATTTGGCCTAATTGACCCCATATACGCGATTTTCCGTCTCACGTGTTACCCTCTTCTAAACGTCTACCGTATACACTCTTAAATCCATTCAATGTGGTGATTTGGTTTTTTAATAGATAAAATGTCATAAAAGTTAGTTGGTCATTTCCTTCTCTGGCTACTTTCATTGAGGTGTTAATATTGCATGTAATTGCATAGCTTTTAGTGAATCAACACGTATTTCACCATTTTGCATAACAAGAAAACAAGGCTAGTAGAAAAAAGACTCAAAGCTTAGGTTGCCGCGCCGTGGCTCCCCCGGGCAGAAAACAGGCCCCTGTTCAATGTTAAACACTCCGTTCTGTCATAACTGTGCTTCATTGATTACGCCACGTCTGACTCTCTTTTCATTTAATGATATGTGATTTTTTTAAAGCCTTTTGAAAATGCGTTTATAGTTTACCACAAGGAAAGATTCGGTGAATAATGTTGAGTATTGTCGCTCCACTCTTGCGTATCAAGGGCAGTTCCTAGTACCTCGGTTAAGGGTTCAATTTATAATGTCGGGCTGTTATGCTGGCTCACATAGGAAGAACTATGAGTTTCCTGATTGAGTACCCTGTATATTGTATTCCAGTATAGAATATCAGTAGAATATGTCTTTGACAAATACCATGAGAAGTACATGAATCCCACCATGTGAATCCAGCTCAACACGATACAGAATCTCACGAGATTTTCATTTTAGATATGTCGACAATATTCAAGGGCATGTTGGTGAGACAATGAACCTACTCTAAATAATCATTTCCGTAGAGAATATTAAGAAATATAATCAGATTATGTACAAACTGACAAGATTATAAAGAAATAGTAGTCCACATGTGTAATACTGTGAAATTACGACATTGTAGTAATTAAGGAGATCCTTAACTATCATCATCGCACATAACATATTGCTTGGAAGAACGATATATATATTATTGAAGGCAACGATAACCTTTAAAATACATAACTGCTAGGTCGCCGCCTAAGTATCCAACCTCGCCAATTGTAAGTCAGCAAGGAGGATCACATGTTTTCTCCACACCCCTCGCCTCTAGGGTACTTGAGTCTCAGATTGCGTGTTCACAATGATTTTGTCTGAGACTATGTACTAGGTGTGTCCGTCCATGTGAATCAAATTTGCCATTTTTCCTTGAGACTAGGACAAGCCAATATTGGCACCTGGACATGGAAAATCTGGTACTGAAGGATACTTGTCTGAGACGAAGGGAAACGTGTGAAGGACAGCAGTCATTATTCAATATGCCAAGTGTTATGTGTCTGGGTGGCCTCTTTGTCTGAACATACAGCTGTCTAATCATCAGGGCAGTTGGGAGGAATTCAAGGAATTGTTCAATAAGAGATCAGGAGTTTCACCACATATCTGGTCAGTTCAGTCATTGTCTGTTTTATTCCAAGTGAATTAATCTTTGCCTATCACTCGAAAAGGGTGGACGGCACAGAAGTGCCATTTGCAAGCTCAAAGCCCAGAGCTTCCCCATCGGCGGATTTTGAACATGGAAAAGGAAATCAGCGTTTAAATGCAAAAAGGTAAACCTGCGGGAAATCTTAATCTCTGCCTTTTAAAGATTGTTTTCAGATGGAAATGGGTTTCAAACGTGTGAGGAGGACCAAGGGAAGCCCTAAAGGACATCAGAAGAATTTACTCTGCCAGTTGTGGGTGTGGTTTCCTTAATAATAGAAATACGCATTTGGTGTGAAAGGGTGCAATCAATATATACAGAAAAACATGATTAACCCTTCAGCGCGCCTGGCCGTCGACTATTTAGTTAAGGCCATCCCTCGGTCAAATACCACTTAGTTTGACTTCATGGCTAAGCAAATTCAATGTTTCACACTTAAAGTATAAACAGGGGCTGTGAGCGCAAGACTGTTGTTTTCCACAAGATGACAGTTCGTACGCAGAAGGATATTGTAACTATTTGATGGTTGTCATTTTTGTTGCACAGATGATAACAAGTATATATCTATGCCAGTGCCTGCCAATGTGTTTTTTTACAGACTCTCATGCTGTTCCTGTGTTATCTAAACAGAATCTGAAATATTATAGGGACAAGAATACATTCACAGAATATGCAGTCATCGTATTTTCCCGACCATTTTCCCTGGGGCTGATCTTGAAAGGTAATGCAAATCTATTAAGTTCACAGACCAAATCCTTCAATGTTAAATATACGCTGCTATGAAATGTTTGACCAAGTAAGACGCGTTTAGATGTAACTAACTTCCCTTTTGATAGGGCTGAAAAATGTGTATTGTTCATCTCTTTTTATAGCATTGTAGGCATTACAGTAATCGCAACAGGAGAACCACCCATTGCAGTAATTTGCCCATGTGGTGATGATATGAGCTGCTATTCCAAGAACACTGTAGACACCAGCGTGAAATATTTAACCCCGAAGGACTTAGTGAATAACTAAACGTATCTGTATATCGTTGTCTCTAGTTTCATAGAGTGAAAAACAGGATAACTAATGATATAGTTAAGAGTAAAAACGCCAGGGAATTTACCCTTTTCTCTGCACCCCTCTCATAAGAACTCACGCTCTCTAAGTGGTATTCTGTACAAGGTTCTCACTACACTCTATGGGAGAAGAATTCTTAACGAACTAAGCTTAGAGCCTTGAGAATCCACTGGTACACAGTATTCCCGGTAGGTGGCATCATTGAGATTATAGGAATCTTGGGCTGCATTGATGTATGTCTTTAGCACGGGAAGCAGGGCAATGGATTCTCAAGGCTCTAAGCCTAGTTCGTTAAAAGTTGTTCTCCTATAGAGCGTAGTGAGAGTACAGAATACAACTTAGAGAGTGTGAAATCTTATGAAATGAGTGCTTCTCTAATATCATGGAGTTTGTGCTGGACGTATAAAGCCCATCTACTTGATTTTTGCGCTTACGTATACATGTCTAGCATATTTCTATAACGTTTGCGTAGTATGGGGGATAATGTTATTGCGCACCTGTAAACATTTTGACGTAAAAATATCAGCAAAAAATGTGAAAAGAAATACTAGGAAACATTAAAGAAGACCTTTCACTGTATTTTCGCTGGAATGGTTCTTCTCACAAATAACATATGCCTAGTTCAGCATGGCTATAAAGGCCGTGACCTACCGACTCTTTTCCTCGCATTTGAGAAGGTAGAAACTACGTATCGAAACTAAATAAAGATGCGATACGATATGGGGAACGAAACAGTAATAGCCGAAGGGTCATTTACTTGGATATGAAATACTAGGTGACAATAAGACATTTGTGCCAGACAGAGGTGAGGGGAAGTATCAGTATCACAGAGGTATTTGATGTAGAGTCAGGGTGAGGAGTCGAGCCTTGGTGAACAGATAGTGCAGATATTTAGTCATTTTACACAGATAATATCAGAGTGAAAGGGGCAGTGGTTATCGAACAGCAAATCGAAGATGCCAATGAGAAATTAATAGATTAGTGGAGATTAAAGCAGATTAATGATCATAAAATTAAACGCAAAGCCAGATATTTAAGAATGGTTACAGGATAAGATCGTGAGTCAAAGTGACTATTTGTGAATAAACAAGGAATCTGTAGATGAATACAATGCGTAGACAACACAGTCAGAAAAACAGAGACTAATATAGAAGAGGGTAAAGCAAATATATATCAGGAACTAAACAATGACGGAAAGATATGAACCATTAAAAGGGAATAGAGGGCAGTGAAAACACATAGAGGGAATGTCACTAGAATAGACAAAACACCACGAAAACGTAGAGCCTTAATGATTTGCCGTGATAGTTACAGTTAGAAGGAAGGTTGGTCATAGAGGGTGGAGACGGGGTTATTTAGTTACGGGCTCAAATGGAAGGTTGGGCTCAGTGGGTGGAGATGGGGTTATATAGTCACAGGCTCAGAGGGAAGGTTGGTCATAGTGGGTGGAGATGGGGTTATATAGTCACAGGCTCAGAGGGAAGGTTGGTCATAGTGGGTGGAGATGGGGTTATATAGTCACAGGCTCAGAGGGAAGGTTGGTCATAGTGGGTCGAGATGGGGTTATATAGTCACAGGCTCAGAGGGAAGGTTGGTCATAGTGGGTGGAGATGGGGTTATATAGTCACAGGCTCAGAGGGAAGGTTGGTCATAGTGGGTGAAGATGGGGGAACAGTTACAGGCTCTGAGGGACGGTTCTGCACGGTAGGCAGAGATATTTGTAGAGTTACACGCTCAGAAGAAAGGTTAGTAACAGTGGGTGGAGATGGGGGAACAGTTACAGGCTCAGAGGTAAGGTTTAGCAAAGTAGGTGGAGATTCAGGTTATGGAGAAGGGTTGATCACAGTGGGTGGATATGGGGGTACAGTTACAGGCTCAGAGGGAAGGTTTGGCACAGTAGACCTGTGGATATACAGGTTCTGAGGGAGGGTAAGTAACAGTGGGAGCAGATGGGGGTACAGTTACAGGCTCTGAGGGCACAGTGGATGGAGATATGGGTTTTGATGGAGGGTTGGTCGCAGTGGGTGGAGATACAGGTTCAGAGGGAAGGTTGGTCACAGTAGGTGGAGATAGGGGTACACTTGGCAGAGTGGTTGGAGGTACACGTTTTGATGGAGGGTTGATCACAGTGGCTGAAAATGGGGGTACAGTTACAGGCACAGTGGATGGAGGTTTTGATGGAGGGATGGACGCAGTGGGTGGCTCGGAGGGAGGGGGATGGGTGTCACGCGGGGTTCAGGGTGATTCTTGATGCCCTGGGAGACGGGAGCGGCGCATTACGACACGGTGCGGAGAGGCCGAGTCGAGGAGACGGCGGATGATTCCGGGTGTCAGTTGAAATTTGCGCATGCGCTGTGAACGCTGACGTGATTGTGTCATCGGCCCAAAACGAGGCGCAGTCAGCCGTGCGCCATGTTTTGTAAACCCCGCGCCGCGAAGCCGATTAGCGTGAAATTGCTGCCCCCTAACGGCGGAAGGCGGAATTACAGCGATAGTCTCAGATGTTGGCTGGTTCTCGGCCTGCTGACTAGTCAACTAGTCAACACGTAGCGGGTACCTCAGGTGGAAAGTGTTGCGGGGAAAACAGCATGATTTAGGAGGCCAGCAGTGCAGTAAATACACACGGAGGCATTCAAGTCTCAAATTAAAGTGAAAATGCGCCGGGCCTAGCAGCAGAATGGAATTAAAAGCTGGTCCTTAATGTGATAGTCTAACATGATTTATGTGCCAGCGCTGCCTCAACATTTAATGAGGGATTATTTCCTGATTACAAAAAGGTAATGCATTTCAAACGGACTGACATTAATGGCTTCCGCCAAGCCCAAACGGCGCCAAACGTTAACGGCGAGGGTATGTACAGGCAGGTCTACCTATCAAACGCCTAGGTCTATCTATGTCTCCTCCAGTAAGTGTGGCTTTAAATATTGAAAGACTGATACCTGGTGAATGAAGGTTGACCCCTTCACCCGACACACAAAAGAGGATTCCAATCCCTTGTTTAATGTTCTCCTCTAGAATCCTTAGGCTATTTTCCATTGATTTATGATTCCTCATCAACTGTAAAATATGCCATTCTATATTGTCGTTGCAATAATAAGGTTGAGCTGTTATGAATAAAATAGTTTAAGTTGATTTTGGATACACATGGCAAAGACAGGGCTAGAAATGGAAATGGAAACCCTGGCTGCAATAACTCATTTCCGATCGAAGACAGATCGAAGCGGCCTTTCCTAAACTGGCAGCCATTACAGTTAAAGGTGTGAACGGATCAATCCGCCATGTTGGCCTCGTTCTGACTGTGGGTTACAGTGCCGCTGACGGAGAGAGCAGGAACTAGGTACTGTCGGGATCAGGCTCCCACAACGCAATTATCCACGCCGAATTGGCCGCTGTAGACGCAAGCCACCCCCTGGTTTCCCCTGCCACTACTCAGCTGAGGAATTGGGGGTGTGGCGATGGGGGTAGGACATGGGGGAGGGTGGGATCAGTAATTACATCACACATTCCTCTTTTATTTCTAATCCAATATTATTACTGTCAGTACCTTTAAAAGCCATGAAATTCACCACCAATGGATCATCTGAACAAAGACGTCCATATCATAAAATGTTGACACCATTCTATTTATAACGGTGAAAGTATCGTGAACCAATTTGAAGTATATGTATCTATTAAAATGTAAAAGTCAATAAATATGACTATCCCATTCTCCAGGATATATGTTCGTTGCTTTTTATGCTCACCCCATTACTAATCATAATTCAAAATCGAGAGACGAAAATCAGTCTGGAAGACGGGTCTTATTTTCATATTTTGAAAAAGAAGAATGATAATAATTGAAACTCTGATGGAATTATTAATAGTTCCATACTCAGACGAAGCGTTAGTTGCACAGTCGTGAGCTGTTCTCTTGAGGGAACTGCCTTTAAAGCGGAAATCGACTGAACATGTATCGGTGTTACCAAGTGTTTAAATAGACCATTACATATTGCTATTCAGCTTCTTCACTCAATTTACCCCTCTTCGTCCTAATCAATACATTATTGCTCTTTTGACTATGTAAGGCTTGTGTGCTGTCTAACAACTATCGTTCATGTAGTCTCCTTATATTGTCTCCCCACTCACGTGCATCTATAACCCCACCTTCTCTAACACCACAATGGACTGCACAAATCACCGCCAAGCTTTTTCATTATTAAAACCTCAACAAGCCTTCCTCATTACCAAGCGACAGCAACGGTGCTTATAATACTCCGCCGACAATATTTAAGCTTCACATCAGTGGCGTGTCTGGCTTTATAATTGGCATAAATAATTCAAGCTGTATTGTTCAAGCCTGGATGATCTACAGAGGGTAACGCATCCCACCCCCTCTATGCTGATGCTCTTACACCACCCTCTGTTGTCATTGTCGAGGTGCCGCATGTAATACTTAATTCTACATACTTTACTATCGTTTTATATGTATACCATAGATATATAATACATACTTCATATAAAGTAAATTTAGATTACGTTATATTTCAGGTCGAGTTTTTGAGTTTCCTGATATAGAATTTCGGCGCAAACACGTATTTATATCATCCAACGTATCGGTCAAGATATATACATCAGTTTCTGCCAAGAAATGTATTATAGTTACTTAGTATCCATTACATTAATGTACCATATACGCCGGGGCGGGAATCGATAATATGATATCACAAAACGCATCTTATAGTGGGAGATATGCCAATATGGATACATGAATGAGCTTGTCCTGTAATTTAGATCCATTTATCTTTGGATATTGTTCTTCCATATTATATCACTATATCATGTATAATATATATATAGCTATATTATATATTTCTGTTATATTTAACATATGCTTTATACAGACAGACACACCTACGCACACATGTATACACACTCTCATATATATGTATATATAATCAACGCTTATCTGATTATATATCCTGGTATCTACTATATAACAGAACCACACTGATCACTAACCTCACAAGGCTGCCAGCTTCCTTATTGTGTCCGCCCACTAAAGGGCCACCCAGACTAACTTCATTATGTAGCATTCTTCGCGCTGTCATTTGTTTACTGCGAGGCTTAAAGGCATTTAAGGTGCTTCTCGCCAATGGATAGATAGCACCCCCTGAGCTGTCTTATCAGCGACCCGCTTGTCTTATCAGTGGGGTCTGCAGTGATGAGTCGTGGGAGAACAAGGCGTGAGCCGCACGATTGATTCGCAGTCCTCTTATCTGTGCTTCCAGCAAACTGCCTGTACCCCTGTCTTAAAGGACCACCGGGAGTCCAGGCCACACATAATCCCACCCTCCAGCCTCCTCCAGGCCCCGCCCAGCCAACAAACTGCATGTCCTGGCCTGATCTCACGGCGGCACTGATTAGTGTCCAGATAATGGCCATATCTAAATGGGGTGGGCGCTCGGGCCCTATTGTTATCTGCGGGCGGGGTGTGGGAGGTGAGCGGCGGCTCCCGGCCATCCATCTTACTTAGCCCTCAGCCAGCCTTATCGCAGCCGGCGTTAATAATTCAGCCGCCAGGGTCAAGACGCCCTGACCTTCCCGCAACCACCGTTGAAACGGGTAGACAAGAATGCGTTAAGACGGGTTAGGGTGGTGACCGGAAGGCACCCTTTTCACCCCGCTATTCAGCTTCCGGTGGCGGTGTCGGGTATTAAGCGACGATCGGGGGATCATTCATTTTACCCGCGCGCCAGAACGCAACCCCTCCTCTCCACCCCTCTACACTACCCCGCTCTCATCTCCCTCCCCAACCACTCCCCGCCTGCCTGCCCGCCCGGCTTGCCCAGCCCCGGCCCCGGCCTCACTCCCGCCCGCCCGCCCTGCCTCCTCCGCAGTGTTATTCCATTTTGTATGGGCACACTTTGACCGATGAGTGATTGAGAGTTACACGGCAGATCGGATTTTCTCCAACTAAATCCATTTTGCATAGAGCTAAATGGATCTGCGGGCTCAACAGATTGTGTTATCTCGTGGGGAACACAGCGGAGGGTATGTAGTCGGCGGCGCATGCGCTGTGCCTGTATTCCGCCCACACCTCCTGCTCTTACATCAGGGCGTCTACAAGAGCCAGCAGCACAAACACGAGTCAGAGAGACGGCCACTGATAGCCGACTCACTTCTCAATGTGCCAGATCCCTGAAGCCGAGCCTGGTGTGAATGTCAGACGACCGGCTAGGTTCTCAATGCACCTGATGTGAAAGTCAGACAACTGGCTTGGTTCTCCATACGCCAGGTGCTGTGTCAGACAAATGGCCAGATTCTCAATGCACCTTGTTTCAATGTTGGTTGGACAAACACCCGGGTTCTCCATGTGAAAGGTGCTGTGTCAGACTACTGGCCAGGTTCTCGATGCACCTGGTGTGAATGTCTGACAACCGGCCAAGCTCTCTATGTGTCGGGTGCTATGTCAGACGAATGTCTAGGTTCTCAATACACCTAGTGTGAATGTCCGACAACTTGCCAGGTTCTGGTGTGAATGTTAAAAGACTAGCCTGGTTCTTCATGGATGAGGTACTATGTCAGACAAATGACCTGGGACCTGTTTCACTAGTTTTATGATATGTCTGTGACACCATACAGACAGATTGGGGTTGTCTAATTTCGTGACAACACAAGTAGCTGTCCTTGGGAAAAGACTGACTCCAGACATAAGAATTAGACAAATCTACACATCACAGGATTCACACATCATTTCGGGTTTATGATATTGTCACATTATGTCTACAGTTTTTTTTAAGGAATTGAGATATACTTTTACTTACCATTTACAGCGATCGACCAATACTCTTCGTTATGAAACATGACTTTGCTTTGTCCGTTCTTGCTTGCTCTGTTGCTGCCACATTTCATGTCTGACTTAACAATTTTTTCACAAAACTAGTGAAACAGGTCCCAGGTTCTCAATGCACCTGGTGTTAATGCCCGGTTCCCATTGAGTCTGTTGCCATGTCAGACTACTAGCAAGGTCATCTATGTGCCTGGTGTGAATGTTGGTCAACCGGCCCAGTTCTTCATGTGCCAGGTGCTATGTCAGACAACTGGCCAGGTTATCAATGTGCCTCTTGTGACACGAGAGACGGCCACTGATAGCTGACTCACTTCCCAATGTACCAGATCCCTGAAGCAGAGCTTGGTGTGAATCTCAGACGACTGGCCAGGTTCTCAACACACCGGGAGCTATGTCAAACAACTGACCAGCAAACTAGGATATCTGACCAGGATAATCTGCCTGGTCAACAACCATGTCCATTCAAAGGTAAAACCTTTATCTAAGCCTGCTATCAACGTCCATAGGCTTAATATTAGGAACTTGCACTATACAGGGTTGTTAGTATGGTAACTCATACTCAATGAGCGAAAAAACAGATAACTTTTTCCAGGTAAGGTAAAATCAGAATTATATTCGTATTTGGTCCCAGTTCGTTATTTTGTTTTACAGCCACAGAATATTTACTTGGCTATCGCCTCGTTCATGTAACTGGTTACTCAAAAATCGATGGCAAACGGCGACACTCATCAACTTCTTTCTCAGTCAACTTACGAAATCTCAGAATTGACCAATTCTAAGTTTTCGTAATTTTTTGGAAACATGGGCATTTTCCGTGGCAAATATTGCAAAATCTGATAGAGTAGCAGTGTGTCAAATCAGTCATTTCAGTTTTGGATGAAGGTACTAACTTAGGCCTAGCAACCACCTACTACGAAAGAAATGTTGACCTCCTGATCGGGCTCCGACACAAAAAGTCAAGATTGTAGACTAATCAGGAAGGTCCACATCGTTGACAGATGTCTAGACAAGCCACTTCCCCACTCATCGTAAATTGTTCCCCGGTAAAATAAAGGTAGTCACGGTCCGGATGCACCATACAATGTCACCTACACATCAATGCAGATCTTGAGGTTGAATGTTTGTATTCAATATAACACTCTAATTCAGGAAACCCTGCAAGATTATGAATTATCTGCTATCAAAACAGAGCACAAAACAGCATTATATGTATTCATAGAGACTAAATAATTATTTTCAATTCAAACAAAGAAAGTATTTATTTGAGGCACTTAGGCTTAATCAGAAATAACCATAAGGGCTTTCATCTCTGCTATCAAATTCTAACATTCCACAGTTTTCTCTTTAGTATTTCACATGTGAGAGTCATCACTGACTTTCAAACATGATTATATGTTGTAGCCATCCTACAATATAGGTTTTTCACCGGGACCAAATCATAGACACCAAATTTGCTTCTGAGCCTAATCGCAGACAACTGATCTACTACCCCGATGACAGGTAACCTTCCAACACCATTTTATTTTTTGTTGGTTGGTGCATAGTAGGGCATATCGGAGAGTATTGGGAGCTCATTGGACACCGGGCCTTAGAATAGAGTCTTTCATGGTTTCGCACCTGGCAAGTTGCCCCCCCCCCCCCCACCCCCTGGAATTGACATATATTAGACCAGGTAGGGTCTGCCATGTCGCCAGATGCACCGATGGAGAACGTTTTTAGAGTGGGGGAGAAAATAAGACGGTTGTAATGGTTGTTATATCACAGTGTCAGAGCTAGGCGAGATTGAATCTATGAGCAGAGGATGACAGACAGCAGCACAGCCTAGCCTCGAACCTGTGACCATATGATCTACAGTCCAACATGCTACCGACAGGCCTACCAAATTACACTGGGAAATTATGAAGGGGAAATGAGGCTGATAAACAATATCCAAATCCTATCATACATCTAGATACATTTATCCATGCTGATTTTCACTGAGCTGGTGCTTGAAATGAATCAGTAACAATGGACTCCAATGGACGATTCCCACCTACAGCGACAAGACTGACATCAAAGGGTGCCAGACCAAGCAGAGACATATCACATATGTGAGTACTGACTGAAGACCATCAGTGGAGCAATAAAATCGGGCTTTTGAAGGGCATACTTTGAACATGATACCGCCGATTGCCATTCAATAGAATTCTTGACCCTGGCTGCTATTCAATAAGCCACAGGATACATCCAAGCTTTATAATGAAATAAAACCCACGATAAAGGAGAATATATGTACGAACTACGACAGAATTCGTTTCGTAAATCTTGTCCTGGTTGGTGTGTCCGATTCTTCGTGAGATATATAGTAGATTTGATACAGATCCTGCATCAGGAAATATTATAGGACAATGCTCAATGACTATCCCTTGATTCAGGATGGGTACTTGTGCTGTTGAATACACCTACACTGATCTAGTTTATTGCAAATGTCCTTACTGCCAATGTAATGATGCTCATTCATTTTTCATACACCCAAACCTGGAATTATTTCACAAGATTGGTGATTACTAAAATATTGCAAAATAGGCTAGATCTAGGACATCCCTCTAGGTATCCTGGACAGCTTTAGACAACATAGGATAATTTTGAGGACAAAGAATTAAACGGTAAATTTATGCAACGATATTCTGAAGTATGAATTAGATCGTATCCTTGAACCGTCCTAGCTCGAGGACAAAAATAATTATACGACAACATTAGGTCTATGACAATCGGAAGACAATTACTACGCTATATCCTGGATTGTTGATAGGATCTGAGAACATGAGCACATCTACATGTACATGTATTTATACATTTTACGGGATTGAGACATCTACATTACTGGTTATCACTGATTAGATTAAGATTTGCCGTTTCATCTAAACTGGCTCATGTGGTTGGAAGGACACACACATACTCCATTTTATGATTCATTCTTTTCTTGGAAACGTTCATCGCCCGATTGTAATTAATTTCCGACCTTGCCCAGGGGTTCTCTTTTTTTGCTGAACGTACTTGAGTCGAACATAATCAATCATAACCAGACCTTTTAATCAGTGTTAGCCTGTTTTCCTCTGTGTAGTATGATATGTATTATATACAGACTTGAAGGACCACAAAGCTGGTAATAGATGTACGAACCGTTCACGACAAACGGACGTTATTCGACTATTCTCAAGGGAGAATCAATGAAGGGAGGCCTTAAGCCGGCCAAAGATCTTCACCCAACCCTGAAAGAAGATGAATCTAGTAGGTCTCATGGACTTGGATATAAATACTGCTTGTCACTATGAAACAGCACAGAATAGTATCTCTCAGTCATTGATTCATTCTGTTTCTACAAACAAGTGCTCCTTAGACTATGTATCCCCTGAGTGGGGCTCTACAGTAAACAGAAGTAGGAGCTTTAGGAAACACCCTTTGGGCCTGAACGTGGCACGTTCCTTAAAATGGGATTGTAAATTGAGGTGGTAGTAAGGAGGGTGAAAGGGTAAATGATATGCCGGGAGGTGTGAGGTATAAAGCAAATGAATAATAATAGAAGAGTACAAATCACACTTCATGGGGCAGGTGGAGGGGTGCTCATAGAGAAGCAAATTTTTTTTTTTATAAATTTTATTTTCGACAATCTCTTTCACCCTTTTATAGGTGTTTTATAAAGTGATAGTCGTACGACTATAGTATAACAGCATTGAGTTAATTATCAGTTGAACATTAATGTCATATCTAATGTTATTGTACTCATTGCAAGTACAATACTTTTTTCTTGTATTTTTTATATTTTTCATACATTGGTCGTTCGACCTTGTTTTCCTTATTTATAACGCCATCTTATCATTATTTCAGATTAATATTACTTGGTCCCGTCACTGAGAAGCATCATATAGATTCTTTACATTTCAATAGTCAAACTGATTGTTTGACATTTAGTAATACAAACGATATTTAATACATACGATACGGCAGTACAAAACAATACAATACAGTGACACAGTTTACAATCTCACATATATTATCACATATTTTATTCTACTAAGTCAGCCGTCTATTTTACTCATCCAATTTGTTTCTACCATACTTAGTCCAGATCAAATTTACCTTTCATAATTCCTTCTTTTACCTCCATTTTAAAAAGTTCCCTATTAGTGATCTCTATAATCCTTCTGGGTAGTTTACACCAGAGCAGACTTCCTCTGTACAGTGGGATTTTCTTATAAAATTCTTTATTTGGTCGCTCGACCTCTAGTTTAGTAATACTCCTGTCTCTCGTATCATGTCCTGCATTTCCTTTTTTCACTCTACCTTGTTCGTAGATCCACCAATGTATAATCGGCAGGATATGGATTCGCCTCTTCAATTTTTGTGGCATAATCTTAGCTTTGGTTAATATTTCATCCGTAGAGACATCCCTAGCAAATCCTCATCTATTTGCTGCTATCGAGACAACTTTTGATTTTTATTCTCTTTTGGAAATGAGCTTAGTTATTTTATTTTCAGAATGTAGACATAAACTCATCTGTATCCAGTATTCCTATATACCTATGGCTGTACACTCTATGCTTACACCACGCTCTGGGGGGTGGAGTAACTATCTGATACTACCCAAGGTTGGTATACTACCCAAGGTTGCCGTATACTACCCAAGGTTGACATTTAGACCAATCAGATTGTCTCTTATTAAACCACATTTGAAGGTATATAGGAATAGGGAAACCAAGTACCAGTGAAAGGAAGTCAAAATTACTCGGTAAGGCTTGGACAAATTACTGCCCGCGGCCAGGGCCTTGGGCAGTAATTTTTCCAAGCCTTACCTCGTAACTTTGACTTCCTTTCACCGGAACATAGTTTCCCTCTATTCCTTTAAAAAAATACAAGGATATCGACTTGATTAAAACAAATAAGTCAAATTATTTTCATCTGCTTTGCTCACTAAAACCAATTTCAATCAATTGTGTCCATAGAATAATAAAAAGGAAACAGTACTTTCATCTATTTTCAGATTCATTTGATAACCTTCCAGAAAATAGACTTATCCATCGAATTTCACAAAAATATAACGTAAGGAATGGCTACAGGGCTTTACTACCGGGGAATCAAGTGACTTGAAATCATTTAAAATTATATCACAACTTACGATTCTTATTGTAAAATTCCTTCCATATGCAATTTAGACAAGTAGAAGTATACTGTGTGGTATTGGTCAGGTACATTGGTGTTGCACTGCACTGTACCTGACCCTGGTACCGCTTGCATGCTAACCAGCCATCACCGGAGAGCCTGCTTCTGACCACTTTTGTGTCTCAGTACTGTGTGGTAGGGAGGACGGGGAATATACAGCAGAACCACTCCCCCCACTCCACCACAGCCTCAAATGCACCACCCACAAAAGATATAAAAGAGTTTCTTCCTCTGATGAAGGCCTGGCCATTGGTAGGAGCCCCGAGGTGAGCGTGTTAGTGAGGGTGGCGGTCGTTTTATGTGCCGTGAACGTGCAGAATTACGCCGACTGATTATACCACTGTCTCCAGAGTGCACGAGAATCCCCAAGTATCGCGAGATATCGCGGGACACCACGAGAGTGCAGCTATCAATTTCTGTCACGTGTGGAGAGTATTCTGAATGGCAGCTATGACAGAGAACCACAGTGAATGTTTAGAATGTCACATGATAAATCATAACGCCCTCACACAGGCTTGTGAAGTATAGTTCAGTTTCCTCGTTGTATTCTAGCCTATGGTTGTTGCCAGACTGTCGCACTGTACATGTCTCTGTTTGGCACGAGTGCAAAGTATGAATAGGATTTCCTTTAGATATGTCCATTTCCAGACACGTACCTTAGTCAAACTCTATGTGCAGAACAATCGGAAATTGTTATGAGTAGATAATAAAAAGTTGCATGTATATTGCCAAATACTTACCTATTATATTCATTGAATATTGTATATAATATATTATCGTCTTGTAAGAGAACACCTCACAGACCACAATAGAATCATTATTTTAAATGCTTATAAAAAAACTCATTCATGGAATCACAGGTTGAGGGTGGCTGTGGTGTTATAGATGTGGTCTCACAGGTTGAGGGTGACTGTGGTGTTATAGATGTGGTTATACAGGTTGAGTGTGGCTGTTGTGTTATAGATATGGTCTCACAGGTTGAGGTTGGCTGTGGTACTATAGACCTGGTCTCACAGGTTGAGGGTGGCTGTGGTGTTATAGATGTGGTCTCACAGGTTGAGGGTGGCTGTGGTGTTATAGACGTGGTCTCACAGGTTGTGGGTGGCTGTGGTGTTATAGACGTAGTCTCAAGGGTTGAGGGTGGCTGTGGTGTTACAGACATGGTCTTACAGGTTGAGGGTGGCTGTGGTGTTACAGACATGGTTTCACAGGTTGAGGGTGGCTGTGGTTTTATAGACATGTTTGAACACATTGATGATCATTGTGGCGTTATAGACTTGGTCTCTTTGATGTTAAAGATTTGGTATTACAGGCTGAGGGTGGTTATGGTGTTATAAATGTGGTCTAATAGGTTGTGGGTCACTATAGTGTTTTACATGGTCTCCCAGATTGATGATCGCTGTGGTGTAAGCCTCACTGTTAACAATGTCACAAAACACCGTCAAGCGATTAATGTGCGCTCTGAGTCGCGAAGTGCAACAACAAAATGAAAAGAAAAAAATACATATCAAATGATAAAGTTTGCAATCAACTAAATAGTCCCACATTGTCATATGTTAGTCAACACATCACTATCTGAAATTCAATAACTTCAGACGAACAATTTATTTTTATTTAGGAGAACAATGATTTATCAAAAGTGAATGATATTAGCAAAGGTTCTTCAATCAAAACCAATGCAAGATGACTCCTGCTAAGAAAACGATGGCATTTAACAAAGGTGACTATTTTATTCTTATACTTTACAGTCAAATACACTGTGATATCAGAAGAAAACCTTATTAGACCTTCCTAATGTTGCTGGTTTCAATAGGTAATATGTATATTATACCTTGTTATTTGTCATACTGCCGTAGTATTTGTTATGTGTAGGTGGTTATGATAGAATATTAAATATGTATATATATGACAATACAAAACGGCTTCGTGTAGATGATAATAGTACGGAATTCTATATCATTAATATGAAATAGATAAAAAAAGGGTTTGAACAATAATTCTCTCTACATGTTTTTGTGAATAAGGATATCTTAAAATGATGCATCTAAGTATGGATATACTATCAAGAAAAGCCACCAAGTTTCATATATGCTTATTTAAATGGCATGAGCTGTCTTCCGAGAATGATTTCACGACGCGTACCTGAGTGATATCTGTAGTGTGGAAGACAAGGAAAGCTATGTAGACATCATATGAAATAAAGAAACGTTTGGATTTTATTCTACCCTGTCACATGTTTTTAACTTCATATGTCACCCATGGAATATAGATATTCTATGTCATAACTGTGGCATAGGGTCACACCACGTTAAGTCTCAGGAGATTTATAAGAAAGGTAGCATACATTGCGCTCCTACAAATATTGGAAACTCGGGGTGCCTCATATATACGTGTGCCGTACTGTAACTCATATCCTTGTGTTCTCAGCAGTGAGCTGATCACTAAGACTCTCTGTGTGCGGACCGCACTAGTGGCAGGCCGGAAGCGGGTGCTACCATTACATGAGGAAGTCTCTCCCGGCATCCCAATAACTGCCTGCGGCAAACGGCACCAATAACTCGAGGAATCATAATCCCTGTGCCTGGCGGGTCTGTGTGGAGCTGGCCTCACTGATTACCTCCACCGAACGCCTCTCCTCTCCAGGCCTGTCACAGCTTTCAAGTGGCTTTGTGAAATGTTAGATCTGACAAAGACAGGAGTGGTTCCATCTGCCTGTCTGCTTTAAATAGACGAACAGGGTCGTGCATTCAGTTTTTGCCCGTGCAATGGGTGAACGAGTGGCGACCATCATATACATGTGAGTGTTTTATTTCATTGTTGATAGATTCCTTTATGAAGAAATCTATGGAAAAGTATGTCATCTCTTATAAGAATGAACCAGACAATAGTCAATACTCAGATAAACCCCGCCCATAAGGTCTACCGTTTAAGGAGTATCGATCGTTGATGGAATTGTTGCGATGACTGTTTTCTAACTGAGAATCTTTCAAGACACAACTAAAAACTACAAGAACCATATTATACTGGAAGTTTTTCTGACTTTCTGTCGATATGCAAAATATCTTTATTCCGCGCGCCTTTTGTTGAACATACGCAAAAACCTCGTGCAGTATGGGCATTGTCAGATAAAGAGCACCAAGTCTCACACATTGCTCAGTATAGTATAAGGTAGCCAACCGATATTCGACCAGGCTACATTTCGTCTAATTTATAGGTCTAATCCAGCGTACTTTCTGTCCTATTCACGTACAGAATATTTTGATATCCCATTCACGTCTGGTTCTTATCCTGTTCTTTAATCAGAAGGACATAGTCCGTAAGCTCATATTCGAAACTCGGTATTCTATACGTGTATATAACAAGCAGACACATTGGCTTTTTCAAACATGTCTACACCACCTGGAGCTGAACAAGTATACTAGAAACCACACCCGGTAATGGTCCTGCCTAGAAACTATTAATAGCAACAATATATGTCCTTGACCTTGACTTATCACATAGGAAGTAACTCTACCAGATCTCAAATAGGCACTTAACCTAAGCTGGTAACAGAAATGTATCATCACCTGAGGAGACTGGTTAAACACAAAGCGATAGGTTGTGACCTTTTTTTATATTCAGTATGTACCACCCAATGTACACCTTGGTTTAAATAATAACATCTAAAAGAAACTGACTGTTTCTGTTTTTTTGTGATCTATAACATAGAATTTCTATTACATATTTGAGCATTTAAGTATTCGTTTTCATTGTTGTTATAACCTATAAAGGTTGGAACCCCGAGGGGTACCTAAATTTCTAACTGATTTGTCGTACTTACAAGGTATCCCACCTCTCAGGGTTCCTGGTAAGAGAAAACTAAATGAGTATTCCGTTCACAGTGACAAGGTGGTCTACTTAACGATGTGTCCCGTTAGTGTGGTCCGACTGTATATCACTCCTCTATCCCATCGCCCTCACATCAATATTTTATACGACTCTGAGCGGAACATTGCCGTGTTTTCAGCTGTCTGCACATGGACTGACAACGACTTATTAAGTCGGATCTCATCACTGCACATCCTGAAACAGGATGGATATGTTTTATTTGTCTGAAGCTCTCTGCTTCCTTTTCCAGGCACATACACGGATATGATCACAGACCGAAACAAAAAATGACCACGTCAGCTGTTTAAGTATAAGAGACCTAAAAGGCTGTTATCAAGTCGGGAAACTCTTTGCGATATTTTATATCTTAAAGCACGATCACAAGCTACTTTATTAATATCCCAGTGTCCATTAAATCAATTAAGTCTCTATCTCCCTGCGTAAACTGGAGAAAAGTACCATTAATTCTGGAACTCGTGAAACAAGAATGTCCAGATTTCCCGGGCCCTGAACCAGTTGGTCCTTTATTATATATATACCAAAATATCTTACAGACTATTTTCACAAGATATACAACTTAATCTATATCCATACTCATAGGTGCGATCCAGTTCAAAGCGACCTTATATGACACTTTGCATCGCACCTGTTCCGTTCTCTCTCTGTATACTTCCTGTTCGCTTCCAACTTATTCAAAGAGAGTCGGCGGATAAAACGTCGCACCCTCTCCCCAGCCCCCACCCCTTGCTGGCACCTCCCCGTGGTGCGTGGGAAGCCACATGGATATCCCCAAAGTAGCGAATCGAATTTTCCTGTTGTTACAGGCACTAAGACGTTCTAAACGGTTAAGTATTTACTTCAGCGGCCGGCGACACCAAGAGGCCCATTCACTCTCCCCTATTCACTCTCTCCCCCCGTATGATTAGCTCAATAGCGAACAGCACAAAAGAGTCAAGCGAGCTACTCAGCGATGGGACCGGTAACCTAAGAGCACCACTGAGGCTGGGTGTTGGGGAACTATGATCGACCGGTGTTATATACACCCCTCCGGGGGAGGATGGGTGGGGAGAGATGGGGGTTACAACGATCGATTCTCACGACTGGGAACACCCCCCTCTGACACCCCCACCCCCATCGACCGGACGTCTTGAATGAATACTTTACCATGGCGCCCGTGGGGTGCCGGGTGCCAAACGACTGGCCCGACGCCGCCGCCGGGCGAGTAAATCAGAGTTTTCCATTGAGTGCCTCGGGGTTAATACTGTTTTACGGAGTGGGTTTATTTACTGACGGATAGCTCTGAGTTCCCATACAATGTCGTATAATATTTGCGTTACTCGGGTTTGCAACAGAGAAAACTAATTGCTGTTGCTTCAACATATTGTTATTGAATTATCCTAGTTTTGGCATGGGTGTTGAAGTGGAAGTCGCGCAGTTATACAGGTTTTAGTTGAACATGATTAAAACAGCTTTAATGCGAAACCTGATTATAAATTAAACGAAACAAAAGGTATGTATATGGATATATTTATGGATATATATATATTTATCTCACCCCTGACCTATTTTCTCCATAGACCATACATTTGAAACTTGTATCCAACGCCAATTGACTATTTAGAAAAATACTCAATGGGGGAATATATCACAAAGGTTAGCCTATTAGTCAATAGAAGGGTGAGATAAATTCAGAAACCTATTAAAGTTCAGGGTCAGAGCTCGATCCCATCTGAACTGAATCGCTACATAATTCACGCGACTTCGCCACGTGAATTACGATATGATTCAAACTCGATGGGATAGGAGCTCTAAACTTTATAATTTATATACTTACATATCTATTCATGCCTACACGGATTATGTCAGCAGCCAGTAGTACAGATGTTAAAACACAAAGGGCGCTCCATACCGCGGTGTGTGCAGGAGTCACGATAATTGGGTGTCGGGGGGTGTCGGAGGGTTGAGGCAGGTGGAGGGCGGTGACAGGGACAGACCCGGCGGCCGTCACCCGCGCCCTGCCCGGTAAACCGTCCCCACCAGGCCGCGCTTGTGACACGCCGAGCCCTGAGTAGCTCATAACAATCGAGCAACACGACCCGCGCGATCCACCCAATTACAGCTCGCAGCTCGCCGCAGTGCTATGTGTCTGTGGTGAGCTGAGGATGAGGAGGAAAGCTACCGCTATATACGGAGACCAGGGACAGACACCCACAGCCACAGATCAAACTGAAATCAGTCAGCCTCAACATGCAGCGACAGTCACCAACACCCAACAGCGACACTCACACCAACCCACCACCGACACTTACCCACACCCAGCACCAACACTCTCCAACAACCACCAGCAACAGTCACCCACACCCCTACCAAACAGCGACACTCACACCCACCCATCACCGACACTTACCCACACCCAGCACCAACACTCTCCAACAACCACCAGCAACAGTCACCCACATCCCTACCAAACAGCGACACTCACACCAACCCATCACCGACACTTACCCACACCCAGCACCAACACTCTCCAACAACCACCAGCAACAGTCACCCACATCCCTACCAAACAGCGACACTCACACCAACCCACCACCGACACTTACCAACACTCAGCACCAACACTCTCCAAGAACCACACCATGGAGTTGTCCCATTACCTTAATTCCATATAAGGAATACAGCACACCGAGTAGCCAATGACTGCATTCGCAGCAAACCCCAACCTTCACCCTGACCTCCTTACATAATATTTTCTCGCGCCTTGGACGGCTCTGCAGTCGAGAGTTGACCTCGAATCTTAGGGGCCACAACCACCCTCACCAACAGCAACAGTCACCCACATCCCTACCAAACACCGACACTCACCCACAACCTCCACTGACACTCACCAACATCCACCGATGACACTCAGACACAACCCGACCGACACTAATCCACACCTACCAACAATAGTCTGCCCCAACATGCAGCGATATTCACCAACACCCAACAGCAACACTCACACCCACCCACCACCGACACTTACCCACACCCAGCACCAACACTCTCCAACAACCACCAGCAACAGTCACCAACACCCGTACCAAACATCAACACTCACACACGACCATCACTGACACTCACCCCCATCCACCAATAACAGTCATCCACACCAACATCAGTCACTGACACTCGCCAACACCCACCAGTTACACTGACCCACACCCATACCCATCAGTAACACTCACACAAATTAGTGACACTAACACACACCTACTCAGTTACACTCACTCACACAAATACCCACCAGTAGCACTCATACACACTAGTGACACTCACACACACCCACTCAGTTACACTTACTCACACTCACACACACCCACTCAATTACACTCACTCACACCCATACCCACCAGTGACACTCACACACACTAGTGACACTCACACACACCCACTCAGTTACACTCACTCACACCCATACCCACCAGTGACACTCACACACACTAGTGACACTCACACACACCCACTCAGTTACACTCACTCACACCCATACCCACCAGTAACACTCACACACACTAGTGACGCTCACACACACCCACACAGTTACACTCACTCACACCCATACCCACCAGTGACACTCACACACACTAGTGACACTCACACACACCCACTCAGTTACACTCACTCACACCCATACCCACCAGTAACACTCACACACACTAGTGACACTCACACACACCCACTCAGTTGCACTCACTCACACCCATACCCACCAGTAAGACTCACACACACACACTCAGTGACATTCACCAACACCCGCCACCAACATTCACACACCACTCACCAACAGTCACCAACATACACATCCACAACAAACACTCATCCACACCGACCATTGCCACTCACCAACACCCACTACTGATATTTACCCACACCCACAACCGACATTTACCAACACCCACACCCATCACCAACACTTGCCATCCCTTCCACCCACCATTGACACTCACAATCGCCCAAACTCACCAACAATACAGATAGAACGGCATCGAGATCCAGAGCCGTTCAAAATATGCCACATTGGTTGCAAGCAAAGCCTCGTGTAAAAGTCCGAGGGTGAGTTTCAAGAGATTTCATCTCACCCCTATCACCCGCTAATTGGCTGACGTTTGTGACATCATCAGCCATTGAGTATTTATTTTACAATACTCCAGAGGTGTTGAGTCTATGGGGGATAACCAAGCGTGAGATAAATCATCTATACCCACCACCAAGACCCACCATCACCTAGATGCTGAGTCCAAGGGGGAAAACAAAGGCTGAGATGAATCACAAATAACTACCATTGACACCCACCATCACCCACATCCATATCATGACTGTAATCACCACAACCTATTTCGGAGATGAGCTTTCAGGTGAAGAGAATTATTTCGAAAGATTCTTGGTAAGGATATAATAGGAAGGCGAAAAATAGCTTATCAGCCCCATCGTTAATGCATTCTGCAGTGAGAGTAATCTTGTGGAGGGAGGATGAGTGGGCGGTCAATTATGTGCAGGGAGGGGGAGACGACGTGTATAGAAATCCCAGGTGGCCGCAGGTCAAAACAAGCAGTTCTTAGGGAGTGGAAGGAAAAAGTGCATGAACAAAAAGGAGATGAGGTTGTGTGGGCAGCATCAGTGGCGTTAAATGTGTGGCGAACACAGGTTTCTGGGGTAGAATCAAGGTTTGGGCACGATTGATCAATAGGCTCAGTCACTAAAAGCTCAGAGTAATGGAGATATGGTAATGTGTTGTGATGCTCATGGTTGAGTAGCTCTGTCAGAGCAGGTCAAAGTGGATATGATATAAGAGCAGGAGTTGGATGTGGCAGCTGTAGTGATGGGTTTGAGTCAATGGGATTAGATCTAGATTATACAAAGTAGTGCACAGATAACACAGGTGAAGTATAAACATCATTGAAACCTTAGCGAAGGAGAGGTCAAAACTATAGCTTGAAGAGTTTTAACAACGCATATTGTATTAACCTGATTTACAAAGACATGCCTCATATAATAGTGAATCATGAGAGATAAGGCATGAACATATGTCATATTTGGATATGTTGATATCAATGACGATTGAACTGCTATTGTAAATAATTTGATTTATCATATTACTCAATAGTAGGTAAAAGATAGTGGGTATAAATTTTATTGACCATTGCTGGATAGCAATGCGTAAGGGGGAGAACTCGCCTCAAAGTCATTTTCAACTGGCACTGATTAATTGAGTTCCCCTAAAAGTCAACGGCTACACGTCGATATCTAAAATTCTGTGTAGGTGCTGTGTATTCCTTGTTTCTGCTGCATTTAACAGGTTCATACCGACAGGACTGTTTTCGAAACACAATGACCAACACTGTTGATTTCAAACCTCTTTGATTCAAGTCAGTCAATGGTGGCCTTATTTGACACTCTATGCACAATTCATTGGTGAACACTTCTCTGCATGTCTCTTTCCATTCATCGATATGGCATCAATGGTTCTCGACTGCAGATTGGTGGCTAATAGTTGGCCAGTCGAATGTGGATCTATGGTAGTTGCTTGCAACATATACAGATGTCAATTTACCTCCAAAATTACTGCAAGATTTCAAAAAGGATACCACCATCACACTACATAGGATGACTGAGAATAAAGTTGATAACTTACCTAAAATAGTCATAATTTAACAATACAAAAGATCGCAGTGGAAAAATCACATCACTATCAAGTAAAACTTTGAAAATGTGATATCATCAGTTTTTGATTTTTTTCCCTGGAAAAGGCAAGTTAAATCAGATTTATTTCTAGATGATCATACCTAAGAAAAAGGTTGTCTTTATGTAACATTGATTTTGTAGATGCAAGTCTTACTGGCTACACATGCGATGTTCGTAGCTCCGTTGCCTGATCAACTCCTGTTAACATTAGCACGCTGATAGCACTACCACCACATATCGAGCAGTTCAGAGCAGCTCCATTAAGCTCTCAGTCATACGCATCCAGCCCCGTCTATATCAGTGCAATAGCAGGACCCAAGGGTTAGACCAATACACATACTTAACGCGTGTAAGTGCAGGACTCAAGGTTTAAGCCAATAAATGCAATGAACAGGTGTAATAGCAGGACACAAAGCTTAAACCGATACATGCATCAACTGAGTGTAACACCAGGACCCAAGGGTTAGATCATTACACATACTGACCATGTGTAAGAGCAGGGCTGAAGGGTTAAACCAGTACACATACTGACCATGTGTAAGAGCGAGACCCAAGGGTTAAACCAATACATGCAATGCTTTTGCGTAATGGTAGAACACAAGGGTTAAACCAATACACAAACTGACTATGTGTTACAGCAGAACCCAAGAGTTAAACAATACATACATGTACTGACTGTGAGTAACAGCAGGGCCCAAGGGTTAAACCGATACGCATACAGACTTTGTGTAACAGCAGGAGCCAAGGGTTCAACTGCACTGTGACCATGTTCAGCGCATGTGACTGGAAAGTGTGAGCAGAACTAAAACTTGGGTAGAAGAGAGATAGAATGGAAGGCCAGCCGAAGCAACGTGTATATTGGTTCTTAATGAGGGGCGGCATATCATGTATGAGAGGTGCGCGAAGCCCATTGGTTCGACAGGCTGCATATATAATACAGGTATGGAAGTAGCACTAGTCAGTAGGAAAGTGAGATCCAGAAGCAACACTCTGTGGAGGTGTTATCATTGCACTGATGAGTGCACTATTGCTCTGCCGGACACTGGCGATTGACCCGGGATTAGTTCAGTGTGGACTCTCTGCCCTGTGTATGTGCCATGGATAACCACCAATCTGTGGGACTGTTTCTAACTGGTAGAAATCATAGAGCAGATTAGGAACACTGGACAGACTTTGACAGTGAACTTTGGAGAGATGGTTGAACTGTGTGTTAACATTGTTGGAGAACTGTGAATTGTATGAGATTTAGCTAAACCAAGGAATAGACTCTGAATATTTGAATGATCTTTGAGTGGTTGAACATGGTTACAAGATTCTTATTTTCATTTAGACTTTCTCTATGTGAACGATTCATCTAATCTTTCAATCGGATTGAATTGTATTATGGGATCTTCTTGTTATGAATTCATGATTCTCGGCGGCAACTTATACAGGTTGGTGATACATCTGTTGTTCAAAACTGCGTTAGCACTATTCATGTGAATTACAATATCTGTGAGACCGAAGATTCAGTAAATATACATTAAGTCTATTTGACTTGCCATTATACCTCTGGGCCCCGTTGCTCCACTTTTGTTGTATCACTAGCTGTAATCAGATCGCAATTTCAGTCTTACGATTACTTCAACGATCCGACTAAAAAACCGTTGCTCCTTTGATATCGGATTGGATCCCTATATTCACGCGGTATCGCTAATTTTTACGATGCGATAGTGATAAAACAATTCAGGGGCACATACTAAATGAGACAGGGGAAGATTCATTTGTTTTTTTTAAATTAAATACAGATAGCACCATAGTTAAAACTCATCTGACACCTGGTGGTGTGTATCGCTACTTCCTATAGGCAGAAGAACAAGGGGTGAGGGTGGTATTGCCACCATGGATCGTTATCGAGAATATCCGACAAGGCCATTTCTACCCAAAGTAATGCGATCCGCAGACGATCCGCCCTGGTGTGAGGGTCCGCGTAAAAAGTATTGATAAAAGCCGTATTTTACGCGGTGATTTGGCTATGCGATTCCGACACGATCCCATAATTTTCTTGAACAACATTTAGGCCCTCAGATCCATATTCTGCGATCCGCAAAGGCATCGTAAACGTGGAACAACGCCCCCAGGTTAGTTAGTGTGTGAGGTTACCATGCACTGCACGCAGCAAGAGAGTAACTCGATTGATATGAAGTATAACTTGATGTGGAACTTTATCAATATTTCAAGGCACATTCCGATAAGAGCAGATATTTAGATCAATAATTATAGAGGCATAGAAGCAGTCTTCAACAAGTGGGAGATTGTTTATCCTCAGACGAACTGGAAATCCCAGACGGTTATGGTTAGATTGATGAAATATACCCTCCCCATGTCAGACACTGATTAGCCCTTTCACAGCAGGAGGATGCCTTAAGGCATTACCGCTATATGGCAGGAGGATGCCTTAAGGCATTACCACTGTACGGCAGGAAGATGCCTTAAGGCATTACCACTGTACGGCCTTAAGGCATCTTCTTTTTTTTCCAAACTAATTTTTTTCAAAATATATAAGATGAATTCGCAAAATTCCTTCAGGTTATCAATATCATTAAGGTATTTAAGGGGTTCAATATTATTTAAAAATATGGAGAAATAAATTGAATAAATAATCAATTTGTGGAGAAAATGGCGAAACACACTTGCCGTTCACACATTCACTATGTAACGTCTCCTGGCTCTAGTATAGGCGAACGTCGGTGGTGGCGCTGCCTCTGCTTTCCCGCCTGTGTGAGGCGTGCGGCCATTAAAGGGTTAGGGGTTCCAATACCATCATTACGGGACCCACAACAGTACACAACCAATACATGCACTAGCCGTGTGTATCAGAATTTAAACAATTACCCCCTTAGCTGTGCCACGTGACTCACGTTCTGTCCACGGTGCCATGTACGGCCTATTGCGTTCGGTCACATTCAGTCGTGTCATGTGGTGTTGATCCTGGTTTACTATGGCCTAGAACGATTCTCATTACCACTGTGGCCGCTGTGGCTGAATCTTTGACAGTTTAAAAATCTGCCATGGTGGTCATGATAATCAGGGTCTGTCACGTTTGTCCACCATGTCCCCCCCAAGTTTTGTACGTCTCTCATATTTTGTCATGTGGCAGCTGTTGCACGTGTAAATGCAGCATAAAGCCCAATGCCCATCTACCGATTTCGGAACATTTATATACCTTTGTCGGCGACAAACGGACGGTAATTTGTCACAGCTAAAGTATCCTAACGGATTCGGCTGTAGTCGGTAGATGTAGGACAGCTAGGCAAGGATGAGCCACCGATTAGTAGACTGATTTGCTTAGGACTGATACCCACCAACCACTCTCCTCGATGTCCGCCGGTTGAGCGAAGGGTTACGTAATATGCCTGCGACAAGTTCACCGACTTCTATACGATTTGCGAGCTTATTGTTCAACCCGTAATCAGTAGATGCGCATCGGGGTTTAGTGTTAAACCCATACACACACTGCCCATGCTCGTCTCAGCGCATGATTCCATCAGTTGTAGTTCATCTTTGTCTCGTGAGGTGGTGTAAATGTGCTGCTACACACCAACAGTTGACCAGGGATGCTGCTAGCTTTCACCACATTTACATTTTGTTCTTACGCCCGGACGCCTTCGGGCTTCTTGCTGAAATGACACGGGATATATTTTCCACCGGGTATATATAGGGCTTTCAATGAGGAGTGGCGTCTACAGGCTATGGGCGATTACTACATTAGTCGCCGTCTAGAAGGACAAAAAGCACCACCTCTCAGGGCCTGCGGCGACACTACACATTACGCAATTGCTCGCAGGACGCTTTTTCAGTGTTTTAAGTATAGGTCTGATATGTTTAATCGGGCCGATCATTTTTCACATTGTTTTAAGTATCGGTCTAATATGTTTAATCCGACCAATTTTGTTTCTAATTGATTCAAGTATAGGTCTGAAATGTTTCATCGCACCAATTTGGTTCACATTGTCTTGAGTATAGGTCTGATAAGTTTAGTTTGGAAAATTCTTTCTCGCATTGTCTTAAGTATAGGTCCGATATGTTTAATCGGGCCAATTCTTTTTCACATTGTTTTCAGTAAATGCCCGATATGTTAATTTGGGCCAAAATTGTATAATTCACGTTGTTTTAGTATAGGTTTTATTTGCATGTATTATTGGACACGAACCTCACTTTTATACAAGTGCAAGTTTGATGTGTCTAGTTGTGTATTTCTTTTTCAAATTGCATTCTGTAAGGATTCGATATATATACCAAAATTGGGGGTGAAAGGACACTTTGTTTAAGATGGTGAAATTGCCACTGGAATAACATGTCCTTAATTTGGGATCAAGTACAGGTGTGATATATCCAATTGGGGCTCGGACAATACCTTTATACATGGTATTAAGTACAATCTTGATATGTTTAGTTGAGGCGAGGATGATCCATTTTCACAACAAGATGATGCTTTTGGTCCACGAGATTCGCCCCAACTTCCGCTATCAACACTATGTAAGGAGGTCAGGGTGAAGGTCGTGGTGTGCTGTGAATGCAGTCATTGGCTGCCGGGTCAAAGCACGCCTACTACTTCTCTTAAGTATAGGTCTGTCAAGTTAAATTAGGACAATGCTTTTTCAGACGGTATTAGTCAAACTGAGGTTGGCTCAACATGATTTCTTTACGGTAATAAGCACAGATCTGGAGCGATGTTTTTTTTTGTTACGCACAGATCTTTTACTTTATATCGAGGTATAGTATTTCATTTGCGCTTAAACAATACTTTCCTTGTTTCTTATGTGTAACTGGGTCTGCGCGGGGGTGTGGGGGAGATTACGGGTGGTGGAGAACGGGCATGTATGTGCTTTCACTGCTTCATCCCGTGTGCTGAATCCCCCGCAAGCCACCATGCGAAGCCACGTGGGGGATTGGATTTCGTCTGGCTTCTTTGGGGCCTCCAATTGGATAGGGAAACAACAGGGACAGGGATTAGGTGAGAAGTAGGACGGACCCATTGCCACTGGCTCTTAGTGGGTTAGTTTTGTGTGGTGGCTGTATAGGGTTTATAACAGCGGGAGCTCTTTTCTGGCAACATATGGGGAAACTAGTGGTGAAACTGACTGGGCGTATAGTCTGTGTATTTATTATCCACCTAATACAAAGTGTCCATAGAAAACACATAGGCAGTTTGTATGGACATACCCGGCACTTACGGATATGTTGTATGCTCCGGGTGGCGCATACGGAAAGTAGTGCGTATGGAAAAATAGTGCATAACTAAAATGAACTGATATCGACATGCCACTTGCCCAGAAAAGGTGGATAATAAATACGATATAGACTGGTTTCAGATAAAAGCGGCTGTATGCTCCTCGGAGTTGACTCTGCAATATCCTCGCGTACGCTCGGATATTACTACGCGTCAACTCCTCGGAGGATACGGCCGCTTGTATCTGAAACCAGTCAATATTGTGTATTTACCTCCTCACGGACCGGCAAATACTTGACCTGACACCGAGCTAGTTTCGAGTCTGTGAGCTAGTAGCAATTCACAGTTTAAAGATGGCGCATACATAAAATGAAAATTAGTGTGTATGAACAAATAATGCATAACTAAAGTGAATTAAAATCGGCACGCCACCAGTTTGATAGAGGTGGATAACAAATACAATATAGACTGGTCTTAAATAACAGCTGTTGTATACTTCTCGGAGTTGACCCTACGCAATATCCTTGCATGCTCTGGGATATCACTATACGCTTCAACTCATCGGAGCATTCGGCCGCTTGTATCTGCAACCAGTCAATATTTTGCATGTATGCACACTAGCATGAAAGAAATGTTTACCCCACAACAGACTGGTGTAGCGGCCCTGTAGATGAATACAGAGCAGTCATTCTGTGATAGATAGAGGTGGCATCCCCCGGACTCCAGGCCTTCACTCCGGGCTAAGCTGACTTCGCTCTCACTCACGCAATCTCCTAGTCTCTTATACACTCTGCATGCGTCGGTTTCTAAAACTGACAACATTTTCTACTGCTCGTGTCATCGCCTTTCCCCGTCATTGGCTCATAACGGCTTTGCTGGAGAGTGTTTGACTGTGGTGGAGAGTGGAGTCTCGGCACCATTTATGTCGAGTCAAGTCAGCGATCAGAAAACGCCACGTCTAATGGACGCTGAAAGGCAGGGGAGGGTTAGGTTTATAATAGCGCCGGAAGCGATATCCTTTCTTTACACTGGCCCCGCCACGCGATTCTCATTAAGTGCGCCATGTTTTAAAGCCGGGCCCCCGAGTATCACGTGACCTGCTGCTGGTGTGACGACGCGTAGACGGCGCCACTGTCGCTCGTAATGACACTTCCGGCGGAAGTGTGGCGTGGCGGACCGTGCGCCGGCGCGGGCAGGGGGATGCAGATGGGGGCAGCGGGTTATGTACCGGGCGAGATAAGATAGCGCCCCGCTTCTCAACAAAAATCACGCCTTATTTAGATGTTCGGTCTAACCTCATTCTAGCAACTACTCATTTTTGGGATGGCACTTCCCGGGGTGATTCGTTGGTCGACGATCCGGTTCTGGGCCCCACGGGAGGGCCCGGGCCCTCGTCTCCACCACGTGACTATACACGCGAGATTTCGTGCGCCATCTTAGTGGAAGCCTCGTTTTCACCTGTGCAGAGTAAAATGGCGTCAGCATGGTGCTGGTCTGTGCTTCGTCTGGGCGCCGCGACCCGTACAATACCTGCAGAAAACCTGCTCTTTTTCTCGCCGAGAAAGCCAAAGTGGATGACCTTCAGGAATCAAAAGAAGCTGACCGGAGATTAAAATGTCTGCCTCATCATGCCCTCCCACCAGGTATCCCCATACTCAGCCTCCACGTGAAAATCAATTTCAATACACAGCCTGATGCAGGATGCAATATTAATACCCGGTTCAGTCTCCTACTCTGGGGTTTTGTTGGTATCCTCTTACAGTTTAGATTTACTGTTCAGCTTTTGTGAAAAGTTTCTTCATAAACTCCGGGTTTTCATATCTAAGGCACAAAGCAAATATCTAGCGGACTATACGTGGTTACTTTCTGTGCATAAACGTGCAGCTAAAGGCTTTTATAAGATACAAATAGAAATTCGAAGTCTTGTACGATTTGTTTTAAGGAAATAAAGAAAACCAAACGTTAAATACTTGGTTCTTCAGCTGCTATATTGCATTTGCGGGAAATATACGTTTTACTGGTTACATAAAAGCTATTATAGGTATAAAACCAAGCCAAGGTAAGACAAGGTAGGGATGGCCTTAGACGTCAGAGAAAAAATGATCAATATATTCATCCTTCAATAACAACAAAAATTAAAAGAATATTCTGTGACATTTCCATTTCATTTTCACTGAAGCATCCTCATACACCTGAAGAGGGGAGAGCAATGCAAGGTTCTTTATGGCTGTATCTGCCTCGGAGCAATAGAGAGCTATAGAGACAGCAGAACACACGCTATTGGCCAATAAGGCAGGCACCGCAGTGACATCTCATCTCGGCTATGGCGATTTGTCTTTATCATCACCCCGCCATCCCATAAAATATACAACACCAAGTGTGGAAACTGAGTGTAGTGTAAATATGCCAACGGTCTTAATACTGACGACCGTTTAGAGGATATTCCTCAATGGCGCCATCACTGTGTCGTTAAAAATGTTATTTTTGTGTTTTGTTGTTTTGTTTCCTGCACACACATCATGTGATTTGATGCCTGTGAATTTCATGACAGAAATGCTTGTATCAGTCAGGGTTATATCGGGTAGGTCAGGTAATAAAAAGACAGCCACATGAATTAATGGCTGATGCCAAAAGGTCCCTGTATACTTGCAAAAATATAACGTTACTCTATCAACCGGAAATTGTATGTAACTAACTGAGATGTTGATAAAGAAATACGAAAAGAATATCTACATGTATTTGAATGTATGAGAAAGTAAATTTCTTGTTGACTGACTTTAACTTGCATTATTATTTGTCATAGATCAGGGAGGTGTTATAAAAACTACGAACGACAAAAAGAGAGAGAGATCTTATTGTGGTCTTTGTTGTAATATCGTTACCTAAAGTGACCTGTGTTTATTAAAGATTAGTGTAATAAGACAATCGGAAATATATCTTTATTCTGATTTTATCAAGGTCTGTTGCTTGGTGGATTCGATCTTTCTTTAAAAAACTAAGATAGGAAAGGGTAAATGATATACAATTTTAATTCTGAAGACCAGCTTTAAAAATCTGGTTTTTTTTCGACCGATTGTGTTCACTCTCGCCTTAAGTTAGTCCTAATTGTGATCGTTCAGCCAATAACGTTCTTAGGTTTAAAAACCCCTCCAAGATCTAGACTTTGGTCTATGAAACTGTGAAAATTCACCACTGTTGATTATCATGCGTCTCGGGGACGCAATTCACACAAAGAGGCTGCAACGCTGGGCTAGTATCCTAAACTTAAATTTGTCCTAGGTAGGGTAACTTTAATTTTTCCTGAATTTTGTGCAAGAGTGTTGACTTTGTCATGTATACCTAAAGGCTGGATCGCCTGTCAATTACACGAAGCCTAAAGGCATTTTCGTGTCTCGTATACATAATACCTTACTGCATTCTCCCCTACATAAAATCGTCACATAGTCAATAGTTGATATCAAGACATGAAACATTATAGATAAATCGGCATAACATATCCTGAACACACATACATATAATCTTTTGAAGGTTTAAGAGAGAAGACTAGAAGAATCGTCCTTCGCTCTGAGCAGATCCCACATCCCCGTCTCATAGTGAAGACGGTCGACAACCCACTGTGAGTGCAGACTGAGAGATAGGTATCGTCATACAGAACGAGAATCGCAGACTGAGAGTTAAGTACAGTAGAACCCCACCTAATGGTCACCCTGCGTAAGCGGGCACCCCGCGTCAGCCTTCACTTTTGCTCGGAAAGGAAATCTTTCCCTCTATTAGATGTTTAAATATGACCCCGCGTATGCGGACACCTTGCGTAAGCGGTCAGTTATTTCGGTACGAAAAGGCCTATTTAAAGTACTGAGGTTAGTACTGTAACACAGAACGAGGATCGCAGATTAACGGGTAGCTGCTGTTATATAGATCGCGGATCATCAAATCATCATTCACATAAGACTCCCAACTTCACTTGAGGCCACCCTACCTGACTTGTACCCGAACACCCCTGACACACAACCAAAAAACACCCACAAAAATATCAATATTATATAACATAGAGCTCCATTACCCTCACACACATACCTCCACATACCCACACAGACACACACACTCATCATCACAACATGCACCCAACCTCCGACGTCCCCAAACCCATTGTGCAAGATGCACCCCCACACCACTGACATACAACCCTAAACCTCCCCCCGACATCCCACTACTTTCAGTAAGGGGAAGATTTGACTGAGTGTCGTAAGCTAATTAAGATCTATGTTGTTGCCCCCGGGCATTGTCTACGCCTAACTGATCCGAGGTGACGAGGCTGGCCGCCCGAGGGCTTCTCACTGAGGATCACAGGGGTGTGGGCGGGTGTGGGCTGGTGTGGGCGGGTGGCGGCGGGGTAAGATGATTTTAGGAGTCAACTAACAGATAGACCAGGGCCATTGGTTTTATACTGGATCTAAAATGCCCACACATAGAAGTGGTGTGTAAAATCGATTAGAAAAACGGTAAAAAACAACATAATGCAGGGTTTATTATATGTAATTAATCAATTTATACTCAATCACGTTTGTATTAAAGTTTTATAAAATAAATTTGGAATATAAGATTACAATTTTCATATAATACAGACTTGGAAGGTTAATGGCAAATGATATATGCTACCACTGATGTCCCCAAGTGGCAGAGGTCGGAATTTTTGGATAATGGCATAAATAAACAGAATCGGGCGTATATATGACGTATATAAGATGGCACCATGGACACGTATATATACGCCACTAGATAAGGCGTCTATGAGACGTCTAATAGGCCGAATTTCTAGACGCAAAATCCTACAGTTAGACGCGTTTCGCATACATATGTAAATTGGTAAGTTTCGTGCAGTGTGAAGGAAGGGGAATCCATCGCAGGTTGGGTTGGGCTGCTCCGGGTGGGAGTGTGACTTTGGAGGTCATTTAGAAACTAAGAACGATATTTCCTGAGCGATTATGATTAGGACTAGCCTCAGACGATAGAGACCACGATCGGAATATCAGTCGTTTTTTTAATGTGGTTCCCTAAATTCCTGAATATCTTTTGCAGTTAATGTTGTTTACTTTTATTCTTATTTTAGTGGAAGACGTTCCCCAAGCACAGAAGAGGGGAGGGAGAGGGGTCCACTACGGGCTGGGTCAGGGCAGGAGCCTGGACCATCTGGACACAGGAGAGGGGAGGTATACACAATAATCGATGTTTTTGTGGACGGGCGGCAGTATACCACGAGAGGTTGATGCGTAGTAATACACGAGCGCTAGCGAGTGTATTACGAGGTCAACCGCGAGTGGTATACGAAGCCGACTGACTGTCCACAAATCATCGTTTATTGTATTCATTATCCAAGCACCAAAATGTTTTTACCTTTAACGAGTTTTGCGATAGCCAGAGATTCGATGCAAGTGTAGTTCAATGCTGAACTGCTCCACAAGTCGAACAAGGCAGTTCACTGTATAATGGCGCGATAATATAGTTCCTTAAGTTATATATATTTTTTCTTTAAATAGTTAAAATGTTTCTAATTTAAAAATAATATTAACTAATATTTGTCATAATAATATTAATCTGAACAAAAGACATTTTATTTTTTTTATTTTTTTTTTATTTGCATAGAGACAACAGCTCTGCGTGAAGCAGGTCTTCCGCTGTGTATGAGAACAAATTGGTACATCATAGTAATACAGTTGTAACAACAATTTATGAGGGGATAATTATAGATAATATTTACAAGATGACATGGTGATGGTGACGGGATCGAACACTAATGGGGACTCAAATTCTCCAGTCGTTTTTTTTAGAACAATAGTTTGACGGCCACTTTGAAGGTCTTAGTATTTTCGGACCTTTGCACAACAGGACTTAACTGCATCCACAGTTTACTTCCTCGGTACAAGGGAGATTTTTGATGGGAGGAAGTGAAGGACCTTGGGACTTTCAGCTGAATTTTGTGAGAACTACGTGTGGTTCGTTGCGGCCTCTCAATATTGTTTTCAGTTTTTGATAACTTGTACATTAGTTTTAGGACCTGCATTTCACGTCTTGCTGCCAGAGTGTCGACACTGAATTCACGGTGCAGGTCTTCTGTACGGTGTCTGATCCATTTTTGGTATTTAACTATTCTTAGTGCTCGTTTTTGGATTTTTTGGAGAGAATCGATGTTCTTTTTAGTGGCCCCGTTGATTAAGAAACTGCAATACTCTAGGATAGGCCTAACAATAATAGAATAAATATTTAAAGCCACAGCCTGTGTGATACTTCTCCGTATTCGGGATAATTTAAAAATCCTTGCATTACAACTTTTCGCTAGATTCTTGATCTGTGGCCCGACGGAAAGAGAGCAATCGATAATCACTCCTAGGTAGTTGTAGTGTGTTACCTCCGTTAATTCACGGTCTAGACATTTTAGGTTCAGCTTCGGGAGTCGTTTTGCCCGTTGGGGTGATGAGCACCAGCAGGTCTGAGTCTTTGTGGCATTTATGCTCATACCATAAGTCTTGCACCATTTTACTACTTTATCTAAGGCGGTTTGTAGGTTCGATCTGACGTCATTACATTGCGTACTTGACGTGTATAATACAAGATCGTCTGCGTATTGGATGGAAAGAGCACTATCTACATCTTCACACATACTGTTAACATATAAAATAAAGAAAAGCGGCCCCAAGATTGAGCCTTGGGGGACGGCGTAATCAACATCCGCTTGAGCGGATTTGGTACTGTTCATTACTGTAGTCTGCTTTCTATTTGTTAGGTAATCGGCAATCTAACGTATTAAGTTCACGGGTAAGGAAACTGTTGTTTTGATTACAGCCATCAACATTTCGTGCGGTACGGCGTCAAACGCTTTACGCAAGTCGACGAAACACATACCAGTTACTTTACCCTCGTTCATGTTGTTATAAAGATCAGTTACTAAGTTGTACACTGCATCAGTGGTTCCTATTCCCTTCCTGAATCCGTATTGATTCCTGCTGAGCTTGTTTTCATGTTCGAGTAAGTTGTTGAGTTTATTGTATACTATTCTTTCTAAGACTTTCGATGGGGATGGTAACAATGTGATGGGCCGCCAATTGTTGACATATCTAGGGTCCCCACCCTTGGGGATGGGTACCTCCGTACCAATTTTCCAATCGTCAGGGACTAGACCAGTGTTTAACGAGCACTCAAATAAATATGTAAATTCCCTATCTAGGATGAACATGGCATCACGCATTGCCCTGCCTGAGATATCCTCAAGGCCCGAACTTTTTGAGAGACTAATGTCAGTTATCAACTTTCGGATTTCAGCGACATCTTAAACTATATCTTCATGATCAGTGACTCCTTCTTGTGCGGTTAAGTCCTGTAGGACAGTTTGATATGTGTTACTATTTAATTCAATGAAAAATTTCGATCCGATCGTAGAAAAATAATTGTTTACAAAATCAGCCGTTTCGCTACTACCAATAAGATTATTTGTGGAGTCGTCTATCAGTTGACTTTCCACAGTTTTCTTACGACCATTTAACAGAGTATCCAGATGACACCAAAATTCATTGGGCTTATCCTTATTGTTTTCAAGCTGTTCCTGTATATAGGAATCTTTGGATTGTTTAAAGTTGTACCGAATCCTATTGTTTAGTTGTTTAGCCAGCCTTAGATGTTAGATATCCCTCGTCGAAATAATCTCAGCCTTTCAGCTATGAGACTGTAAATCTCGTCCGAGACCCAGGCATCTCTATCTCGATTAAAAGTAAAATTCTTAACTGGACAGGCTATATCTAGATAGTTTTTCACTGCCGATAGTACGAAGTGCCATAGGTAGTTGGGATCCGTACTACTCCAGAATTCATTCCAATTTAAGTCTGATAGAAAACCAGCCAAGGAGTCATAGTTATAATGTCGGTAATTTCTACCGGTGAATGAGGCTCTGATCTTGGGTTCTTTGTCTTTCTTTTTCAGCGCATAGACTGGCAGGTGGTCGCTTATTAAATCAGAACTAATACCATAATCTTTTAGATAGCGACAATTAGTAAAGATGAGATCTAAGAGTGATCCACCATTTTTCTGGGAGTGGGTTACCCCATTGATTAGCTGTTGTAGCAACCTGTCTTTGGTAAGATTTAGCAATGCCTGCACGTTATAACTATTTCGCTCGAACAAATTGCAATTAAAGTCTCCGACCAGCCATATTTCGGTATTAACTACTGAATCAGAACTGAGAACTAAGTCTAACTCGTCTAGGAAGTTTTGAATTGGTCTGTCAGGGGGGCGGTATACTGTGATTATAGTCATTTTGCGATTCCCTGGTTTATCTAGTGAGAGTGTCAGATATTCAATGTCATCTAAGGTTTTTGAGTAGTTTTCTATCTTATGACAATAAGAAGCCAGGTTGTCGTTTACATGATAGGCCACTCCGCCTCCAACCCTGTTATCCCTATCCTGCCTGTAAATCGTGTGTCCATGGAGATTTACCAGTTCATTGCTATGATGAGATTTTAACCAGGACTCTGTTAAGCAGATTACATCGTAATTTACAAAGCAAAGTTTAATTTGTTTATAATTGGCCGGTATACATCTTATATTGTTATGAGTTATAGAGAATCCCTTGGAATTTGGCATGTAAGCAAATTGTATGAGGGGGGAGTAAGGAAAAATGGTTTGGGTCTTATTATCTATGTACAGTTCCTTGATTACCATTCGCCATGTAACAATAACATTAGGCTACATTGAGACTTGAGAGAGTCAAAATGTAAACATTGACACATTGTTTACACATACAACTAATTTAATTCAGCTTAGTTTTTAAAATTTGTTTATACAATTTTAATGAATCTCAATACACTTGCATTTTCTTTTTATTTAAAAAGAAAAACATAAAAATGATTCCACCGCGACTGAGCATCGTACCCGCTACCCTTTGATCAACAGGCAGATGCTCTAACCACTACATTATAAAATTCAGTGTTGAATAGTTGTTCAAGGGTCTATTTATAGAAGAGCGAGGAACTACTTTCTTTCGTTCTCCAAGCACAGTCGCAGTACTGCAAATAGAAACAAATAGATGAAACATCAGATTAAGGAGTGAAATTTCCATATACCACAGGTTTGAGGGCCGTATGCCACAGCTGTGAAATCCGTATACCACAGTTATGGTATCTGACAGGTTTTATATAATGGGTCATGGTTTACTGAGTTCCCATACATTTTCAATGGGGTCTTAGTATACGATGGATAATAAAGAGAGGTCTAGCATAGGTGGTCTGATACCAGGAGCCAGGGCCTTCTCCATACTGGAGAGGGGGAGAGAGGGTTCTAGCATGGGCTGGGTCAGGCGAAGGCCTTCCCCATACAGGGAAGGGGAGTGAGAGTTCTAGCATGCACTGGGTCAGGTGAGGAGCTGAGGCCTTCACCAAACACAGGAGAGGGGAGGGAAAGGGTTCTAGCATGGGATGGGTCAGGCAAGGAGCCGGGGCCTTCCCCACACAGTGGGTGGAGGAAGCAAGACCCTGCATGACCTGCGTAAGGCCAGGAGCGGGGACCTTCTGCACACAGGAGCAGGGAGGGAGAGGGATCCAGCATGGACTGGGCCAGGCATGCAGCCGGCTCCCCACACTCCCGCCCACTCAATACAAGCGTGCAGCTCTCAGACCAGCCAGATGTCCATATAGTATCGACCAGAGCTTTTTAGTGTTATTTTTATCGTGGCTTGCTAAGCGAGGGCTCGTGTTTTGCACCTGCATTTGACGTCTGTGTGTGTATACAGAGAGAAGCAGAGGAAAAAGGTCACCTCGCCTGTAGCATGGCGGGCAGTCACTCGTCTATAGCGCCTCTTTCATGTTATATACACAGACAGAGCACAGGCCATTGTCCGATGATGTGATTTATATTCCTGGTCCTTGTTGCTATATCAAAACAAAGGTAGCTTGAAATATTTTCTAAAATCTTGCAGTATCCTTCATCAAATTATCATTATCTCAGGACGTCATTTCTGAGATGAATATAACGTTATTTTATTTGAAAGAGCATCTGAATCGACAACAATAATGTCAGTACCAAGACCACCTGAGGCCTCTTTAATGATTTATGTCGACAAAAGTAAAGGGTACAAGGAGAGCTCGTGCGAGCGGTTATTATTTTTCATTATTCACCTATGGACGAATATCTAGGAAATACTACCCGTTGCTGGGCTTGAAGTATTAACAATAGACATGCCAGATGACCATTTCATGTCCTCTAGAAAATCTTTAGAAAGACGAATGTAGCGTTTCTGCATCGGGAATATACTCAACATATATATAACTAATGCTGATAGAGAACGTCCTACCGACTTTCACTACAGTTGACAATGGGATAGAATACCACAGTCTTTGAATCTGGCGCTATAGTGCTATTTTGTGACCTTTGAAAAACGAATAGAGTCTACAATTATTCACAAATATCTTTGTATTTGGCTTGGCGTTTTGAGAATGTTCAAACATATCACCCATCACGAGAAAATCATCTAAATGATTATGAAAGGACCGGGCACCCACCAACGCCGATACACGCCGACGCGCACTGATACAAAATTACCATATCGTAGCGTATCGGTGTGCGTTCGGTTCACGTCGGTGCGCGTCGTAACGTGTTGGGAGGGTGCATGAAAGAGGTACCATGGTCCCCAGAGCCCCGATATAACTCACGATGCAACCAGCATAATCATGATTGATAATTTATCTGTAGATACAAAACAATATTATATGATATTTCATAATGATATTTAATGAAAAGAATTAGTTCCAATTTGAAGTATGAAATCATCGATTTCAGACCTTTATCTATGATTATATTTCACCATATTTGCAGAGCCGTATTATCATTATATATTCCAGATATTCTGAAAATTTCATAATTTTATGTTGATTATTTTATATGATTTCCCGTTCAAAGTGTTTTTTATCGTAGCGCGTCGGTGCCTAAGGGGGTGCGTCCACCAACCACGACAGGGCTGCGACACGCGCCGACAAGAAAGTTCCAATCGCAACCTTGTCGCAGCCTTGTCGTGAGAAGGGGGGCTGTCGTGACCCCTTGTCGCAGCCTGTCGGGAAGTGCACGCTCCACCTAAATATACTATCCTAGATCTCTGCGACAACCTCCTGACACGCCACGACACGCCACGACACGGCTCCAAAATCGAACATGTTCGATTTTGTCGTAACCTTTTCGGAAGGCCCCCGACAGGCCCCAGACAAGCTTCATGTCGCAGCCTGTCGTGACCTTGTCGTAGCCTCTTGTCGGGAACTGTGGTCCACCAACCACGACAAGGCTACGACAAGGCTTCCAATCGTAGAGCTGTCGTGGACCCTGTCGGAAAGCCGTTGTCGCAGCCCTGTCGTGGTTGGTGGACGCACCTCCTTATCGTAGAAACCTAACCAACTGCCCCGATATGCACTACGATTTTGCTACGATATGGATTTTGTATTGGGAGGTCAATGCCGGCCCGCGTCGGGAGCTCGGTGGATACCCCCTAAACGTTTCCTGTCATATACCTAGTGACTGAATCAGCAATATATCAGAAATATAAAGCGTAACCCTGGAACCAAAGGAAAGAAAATTATCCGCCATAAAAAAGGTATATTGTCTGTTACTGCTATATAATTCCCCATATACATTTCATTTACTATCTTATCCAGTTTAGTAAAAGTGAAGTGATTAAATGTATCATAAACATTTTTATCGAACTACACTCATGCCTGCTCACATCTGTTATGGGTCTGAAACTCCCCTCAGGTTTTGGACTGCCCCAAAGGAGTTTACATAATGTGGAGTATGAAAACCTTTTATGCTTTTACAGACATCAATTCATAATTGATAATGCGATCTATAAACCCCTAACTCCGTCCATATATTGAACACAATTTGTGCACCTGACAGCTTTGTAGTCAATAAACCATACATCAGATCAGAAAAGTCCAAAGACGTACATTTGTTTTGATAATTCAAAGTAACATTGTTGAACACCACTTTGATCATGCTTACTTTTGCTGTTTTTTCAGAACTAGCAGATTAATTCAGGGAAGACCTAACAGAGTGGCTATCACTCTCTAGTTTCATGATGTGTGCAGCAGCAGGCAAAAGTGAGTGGACTGCTAGTATGGAGGGTGCAGAGACTATCGATTAACGACTTTGTAAATGTACAAAATAGGATTTTCTCGTCAATTTGTGGTTTATAATGATGAAAAGAAACATAGTAACTATTCCCAAAGCACGCTGTTCTTGTGTTTTTCTTTTCTAAACGATATGATCCTTCCCTGAAAGGTCATCCCTACAAGCTCAGTAACTATGTTTTCTGGTAATACTACTCGAGCTCGTTCACTATGACTGTCCCTTCTGGCCAAAGGTCATCCGTATTGTGTTGGATAAAGTTGATCCTCATCATCCCTGTGTCTTGTTGGCATTCAGAAAATGGTCTTCAAGTGTAAGGCTAAATTATTCAACAGGCCATAGGTCCTCGAAACAGAAACTAAGGCCACTCAAAAAAACAAACTTGTTTCTCATCACCGCGCGCATCAGAAAAAACGATTTTAGAAGATTTTTTTTTTTTTTTTTTTTTTTTTAAATAGATGAACCTTGATAGAAATTTTGAAAGGTATGTGTATTTAGTATCAAATTAAAGCTCCTGATGTCAGGGATGCATTAAATGTAAAGCCAGTAAAAATCTGGAAACCCCGCGTAAGCAGACACCCTGCGTAAGCAGCCACTTTGGCCCGGATCAGAGGGTGTCCGCTTATGAGTGGTTTTACTGTATGTCTGCCATCTTTGATATAGCAAAAAAAAAAAAAAAAAAAAAAAAAAGCGCCCTCGTCATATTTTTCATGGCTTGGTGATGAGAAACAATTTTTTTTTTTTTAGTGGCCTAATGATATGATTTTTTTGTTCTCTCTGGGCTGTGTGCATAATAATTTACAATCTTTGCATATATAGTCTATCCATGCATAAAATACTTACTGATCGTTTGCACTTGAGTAAGATAATATGGTTATTTCCCCAGCAGATGGTTCTCTGATCGAAATTCACAGTAATCAGGGCCCCGTTGAATAAAAAACTGTCGTTCGTGAGGCTGGACGATAAGACATAGTGAAGGATGGACGAGAAATAAACGATAATTTATTTTCAGTGTAGCATAAAACTGCTCGTTCATGTGAGCACTGTCGTCCGTGATAATATCGTTCAATTATCGTAGAATGATCGTATAATTGACCTATATCCACGGGGACCACTAGACATGTCTCTCAACCTGAAGGTTGAATGTTCTAACCCCATCCAAACTTTTTTTCCCAGTAATTTTCAAACATTTCACAAAGGAATGATTCAATCGTTAATAAATGTTGAAATTTGGTATGCATGTATCAAAAATGAATAGAAATCGCTGTTGAAAATATCATTTAATTTGGAATGGATTTAGTGTATCCAAAACGAGTTTGACATTGGCTACGAAATCACATATCAAATCGAAACTTGCAATGTCTACGGTTTGGATCAATTTCATAAGGATTATATTCACGCGAACGTCAATAATGGTCTCAAAGAGTAAATAAAGTGCAAAATGGTTAATCATATTCTATTCAGGTAACGTTCACCAAGTGGTGACCCACAGAGAAAATCGCAGTGTCTCTCTAATCTAAGTTAAGTGGGATTCCCACGATGGGATTCACGTACCTCACAGGCCGTTTGTCTGAGACACATTTTGTTGAGATGCGATACTGGAACAAAATCTCCTTGTGTGAATGACATGGTTCCATTTTACTGAGACAACTTTTTTCCTTTGCAATTGTCGGCGACAATCACCCCTAACAAGGAACAGAATCTCATGAGATTTTGATTTAAACAGGTTTAAAATTTAGAGGGACATTTTGGTGAGACAAATGTATTTCACACGATCTCCCCCAATCTGTGAGTCCCAGTGGTCCCAAATAACACCTATTCACATGGGGAAGTACCCTGAGTCGGCGTCTCTGTAACCTGTTTACCCTGTGTACCCTGTGCACCCTGGGTAGGGGTATAGGGGCGAGACTATGTACCTGTTAAGTCTTCCCACGTGAATTGAATCCGCCATGTCACCCTGAGACTGTAGAACACCCCAACCTGTGAAACTTTGTACCCAGCTGGAAATAGTAGCCGACTGTTGCAAAGGTATAATGTACACCAGTCTCAGGTCCATTTGTCCCATCGTGTGAATTCCACTTTACGGAATCATTGAAGGAAGAGTTGGTAGAGGCCAGGGACTAAGCTTAGTGACTACAAAGAAGATGGCCTAAATTTGTATATAATGTTAAACATGTGAAAGAATCTTCATTCATTTACAACCATCCCATCTGCATGTATTCATCACCTCTATTACGAGTGATGTACTACAACAAGCTATTGTATCACTTATTCATGGAATACCTGGCCAGACAGACTGAATAAATGGTTTTTTTTTCAGACGACAACAAAATTGAGAGTCGAAGCCAGAAAGACGCACCGTAGCAGCTGCCATTCTAATATAGGACGGTATAGTCACGTGACGGCCCCACATGCTGTGTAGAGATCTACCGCAAGAAACCTCAGGACTAGAGTCTGGGATAATCTGTGCGTCATCTCTACGTTGTCGCCACATTATCATATGTAATGTTTATGACCTTTTTATATCCATAGAAATATGATAACTTGACCAGAAAATTATATATACGTAGACCTCAGGCTTGGTTTTGTATGGAGGTATCTTCAAAGATGATTATTTCATCATAACATCTCTACTTGAGGAAGTTAGAATGAAACTAGACGAGAATTTCCTAAAAGTAAAACTCGAATATGTACACGTATCCGATATTATAGTCTGTAGAATGATTCTTTTGTAAACATGTACTTTTACGAGGACATATCCACCACCTGCGTCAGCCATAACTAGACAGTCTAACGAGTATAAATGACGGCCTGGTAGAAGCATCACAGTGTCTCTACCCACTACACCAGCCCCATATGACTTACAAAAAAATGATGATATATTCTCCCCTCAGAACGAGTTCTGCTTTTAAAAAAAAATCTCAGCAGATTGGCCCCTGCAGGATAACTGGATCAGCGACGATGTTGATTGATAGAGCTGTTCTGGAGTCTGCCTGTGAGCTGCTCTTTGTAGCGTTATTAATGCTAAGCCTCACTTCGCTTCCATAGTTCTCTCTAGATCCCTTAGGGTTCATCTGTCTTCACCTCGAAATTATTGCCTTTTTTCTGTGGGTGTGTATAAGTGGAGTATAGGTAGTTGTATACACCGGCTGCATAACCCAACAGTATAGGGTACATGACTTCCCATACACAACACACTGGGAAGGAAGGTGATTGGTGAATGAGATACGCAAGTATGGTCAACATCCAAGAAATTTTGATTTAGATTACTTCAATCTTTATTTTCTTCTACAATGTCCCGATATTTTAGTTGTTAAGGAAAAGGCATTGCCAAATAGTGCTTCTTTTGGCATCAGTAATCGCTTGCCAGTAGTATGAATATTACAAGTATTAAATTTTCCTCCTGGATGATGCTATCCAGTATGACAGGGCTACCATCTTACTTCGACTACCTGAGGACAAAATATAATACGGTATTCATCTGATATAGATATTCTACATTACAGACACGTAACTAATTCTAAACATTTATAAACCTGATTATATATCTGCAACGATATAGAGTCCCTTACATGCTAAACAGTCAGTGAACCTGAAAATGTAACCTTTCCCGACAGTGGGAACACATATATAATGTTTTTAGCTATGACTTGATTAAGCACGTAGCATCCTTTTCTCTTGTTGGGTCACATGTGGTCAGGGGACTTCAGAGGCCCGTTTGTAGGATCCTATACACTATCGGCTTTCTATTCTGTGGTCTATTTGTAGTCTCCCTGCATCTAACCCCCACTTGGCCTATTACCCGAACGCCAAATGGTGCCAGTGCTGAATTGAACAAACTTGTATCCATTTGAGGCCAGTTACTGCCCGTCTATACTCGTTTAACGCCCGATTCGTCACTTAACTAACAATACCGCGTGCATCAAGCTTGTCGGTCTCCGTCTCGCAGCCTGAGAGTGATGGAGTGTTTACACCGTATCTCCTCAGACCTAGTCCTCGTACGCAGTCCGCTACCGCAAATTTCTGTATGTTACCACTAGGAACAAAATGGTATTATTAGAAAACTGATTCAGGTTTGCATAACTCTGGAGGTTTGAGGTGAGTATTCCGGAAAGCTGTCACGAGGCAATCCAGGCGAGTGAAGATCATCTTGGGCACTCTCTCAGAAATTCTCCGATCCTGAGATCCGTAGTCGATTTCCCTATTGACATAAACCTTATTTGTTGGAATTTTGTCATATTTCTTAGTTATAAACCAGGCTATTCGACGGTCGTCACACAACAACGTCATATGTCCTTGATGAAGTGGACTGCCATCAAAGGGTCTCTGATTGTCGGAGAACATGTGATAGAAACCTTTCATCCTATTTTATTGATTTTAAATCAGATACTATGCAATGTGCCCATATGATTTTTACTGAGAAATGCTGATGAAGATCTCAATGGATACAATGAAAGCTGTCATTCTTTTCCAAGTTGGCATAAATGTAGGAATGTCTAGAACTTTACGCTCTTATTTTGCATGAATAGTTCGATATGTAAGGGCAAAATTGAATATCAGTGATAAGCACGTCATTGACCATCCTCTGTAGATACAATCACTGCCTAAGGTTATAAGAGAATAAGAGCTCAGTGAATGTACTGCGGGGCAGGTTGTATGATCAACATTGCCAAGTGCAGCTCTTATCCCAGTGTTGAATTCTTGGAATAACACCCACAGCTTATGTGTGTGATGTAATGTGCTGATAAAGTCTTATATTATGTGATATTCGGCACCTCATGATACATAATTTGTATTCTGTAATGGCTAGTGGTTATATTATTAGGCATGTATCACACCAGGACACATGATTTTTGTTATTTAACGGTTTAACAGACACTGAGTGCCCCATGATATGCAATTTTTACCACATGGCGGTAGATGGACATTGAGAGCTCCAAGATACATGATTTGTATTACATGGTGGCAGATAGACACTGAGTGTTCCATGATACATGATTTATATTACATGACGGTAGATGGACACTGAGCGCCCCATGATATGTAGTTTGTATTACATGACGGTAAAAGGACGCTTAGCGCCCCATGATATATGATTCTATCACATGACGGTTGCTGGACACCTCTTTGCGATGATCACAGTGGACTGAGAACTGTGTCAACGCGAGGCCTGCTTGCAGACACGTACTGTCCGATAATCCCGCCCTGGGAGATAGCCATGCAGGACCGGTGGTCGCCCTTAATCCACCTGCCTCACTGCCACGGTAAATGGACAAATGGGCAAATATGTTCGGCTGGTTGCATTCAGGACGATCACCTCTATTTAGGTACACTTCATTATGTCATATGTGTGCTAGTTTATAAGAGTATTTTAGCATATAAAAAAAGAATAGGGGCGGGGGGCATCCTTGAAGAGACTACCAGAAATGGATTGTGCTCGATTGAAATATCTGCTGATTTTCTATACCGAAAAGCTGGTATCTTATGTACAAGATACTGTGCTTTAAGTGAACTGAATAAAATCTCTCTATTAAAAAAGGAAAAGTCAAAGAAAACATCTAGATACTTGATGTGGGTCAAACCCCTTTCTTGAGAGGTAGTTTGATAGCAGCATACAGACATTCCTTATAGTCTTTTCAATTGATAGGCAGATTTTTAGTTGATATCATGTTATGTGATATCAGTATGAAAGTCTTTTGCTTCTTGCCATTATAAACTAGGTGAATCCTTATGGCAACGTTCTGTGGAGTGCAAACTAGATAGCGTCTTCTTTTAACTCTATGTTGGATATTCACTTTTAGGACAGAATCTCGGTGATTTGATTCTACTTCCACATCCGCACCATGCAGTTTATTTACGGTTACGAACAACGGCCAGTACCTAAAAGAGAATATACGTATACAATACAATGCAGATTCATACGACACTTAACAAGTGAACATTGAACCAAAATATGTGGGACTCTATATATTTTGTGACATTGGTACAATTGAAATATAAGGTAGTGAAGACTGAAAGAACACAGGTGTTTTAGTTGGGTACCATACTAACACCCCAATGGTCCTCAACAACCAACTCCCAAGAGTTGACCTTCAAGCATGAGATTCGATACATTGCTATAAGTCACAAGACCTTCAGGAGCCATTCCAGGGAGTTTAACTTAAGTTGACCTTCACCTGAATTTATCAAGAACTTCTCGTCCCATACCTTGTTTTACAGTTGTTGCAGGAATCATGTTAGGTCTAGATCATTAGTATAAAACAACAACTTGTACTTGTGCATACAACGATTTGCATATAATATGGTATTCGAAGTTAACTATGACTGTGCACTATGACCATTATCCGGTTCCTTCAAACCAAAGATGTTCCGTAATTTCTGGAAAATATTCTTTGAGTACGAGTACAGATTGAGCTTATGTCCCCACAGAGGCCGAAAACCAGGAAATATCATACTATTACCATTGATGCAGTTTTAATCTAAATTGTATATGGGCATCAGGAAATACCACCACAATTATATAATAGTGACAAAACAACTGTAGAATGATTAATTTGACGCACATAGACAAACTTGTTTCTAGGTCTGATGTCCTTGTTAAGGCTGTATTGCTCCTGGGTGTGATTTCTTTTTCCTTAAAACGCCAGGACGATAGAGCCAATTATACGCAAAGTGCAGTGAAAGAGAAAAATACCATCAGCACCACCAACAGTTCGACATTTGTAGCGAGTGTAACCCTTGGTGTCCCGAAACCTGCACGTCGTCTGTCGTACCGATCCCGCCCGCCGCTCCCTCTCCCCGCGTCGGGTTCTTTCCAATCTAGTGTCATCTCTACTCGCGAATGATGAAGCCAGGAATGAAAAACGACACTCGTCATTCGGCGGCCATCGGGAGATAGGTAATCGTCACCGGTCGCCCACCGCCGCCCGCCCGCCCGTGGGAGCTCTATCAACGCCGTCCTAACACAGCACTGCGCTACAGGCAACAGACACATTGGCGAAGGGGGTCTATAGAGGTAACTGAAGTATGGCGTTTTCAATAGAAAGGTTGTTGGTGGTCTTATACGTCTGTGAAACGTTGAGGTAGCGGGATCTATATAGGTATCTGAAGGTGGGTGTATTAGGAAGAAGACTGTGGCGGGAGTCTGTTACTGGGGCCCATTTAATAATCTAGGATCCTACATGAAGACTCTTTTCCATATGCCATATAGACTCAGGGACGATGTGGGTTAACTTTATTCAACACTTATAGACGGCTAATACTATCTTAGCGAACAGACTCAAATATCATTAAACGATGACCCTTGTTTGAGGTACAGAAAAAAGTCCTGATGTATACGATCCTAGATTATCAAACGTGCAAAAGGCTTTGTAAATGTGGAAGGATTGTGTACATTGGTAACTGCACCAAGCTCACTATCAGTAGGAGGGAATGATGGTAGTCTACAGGCCTCAGGATTGAATGGAAGGAAGGTCTATAAAGGCGACTGAAACATGGTCCATTTCTGTAGGAGAAGGTGGCCAGTACAGTGTATACAACACACATGTAAGGGGGACAAGTCTATTTAGGTAAGTGAAGCCTTCTCAGTAGACTTAGTGGAATAGGGGATCGTAGATTTACAGGCTTCCGATACACATAGAAAGGTGCAAATCTCTGTGAATATCTCAACCAAGGTTCTTTTCAATAGAAACAGGTGGTTGTCTTACAGGCCTTGGGCAATTAGGAGATGGAGATCTATTTAGGTAAATGTAGCTTGAATTCCTTTTTACAATAGGAATGGATGAGGGACACCTCACAGGATTGGGTTACTAGGAGAGTGAAGTCTATAAGGGCCCTCACCCATGGCTTGAACATGCTCCGGCATGACTTCGACATGGCTTCAACACACAATTCACGCACCCTTGCTGGGTAGGAAAGTAGACGAAATTCTGTGTCGTAGTGCGTTAGAGTTGACCTGTTTAACTGTGTTCACTGAGCTACTGCTGCTACACAGCCTCCATCTCCTACACAATAAGATATGCTGTGTTAGAAGTGTGTTAGAATACTTGTCGGACTGTTTCGTGAGGTCAAGGCCCTTAACCCTTTAACAGCAGGAAGATGCTTCCAGGCATTCCCCTGGCTAGGGCAGGAAGATGCCTCCAGGCATCTTAGAGGCATCATTGATACTTATATACAAAATTCAATAATTAAAAAGATAATTGTTTGATTTAAAAGAAATTTTTACAATGCGTCATATTGACCTTTGATTTGGTATAATAAAATATGATCAGTCAACAAGGTAAATTACTTAAATCACATGACACATCACATGACATTGCTGTTTCCCCAAAAAGGTGCCTGTCGTAGCAGGGTCATTTAGGGAGGCAATGCCTGCCGTGTAATGTTGAACAGGGGAACTGGGTGCTGCACGGTAAGGGTTAATGACTGAAGCAGGGTCCTTTTCCCGTAGGAATGTTTCTGTGTCAGTCCTAAGGTCTTGATACGTATTGGAGGGGGCGTTTATTTGAATAATTGGATGAAGGTCCTTTCCAGTAGAAAAGTTATGTAACTGTAGCGGAGTCCTCAACCTTATAACAAAATTTGGTAAGTTTACAGGCAATGGCCACATAGGGTAGGAAGGTCCGTATAAGTAACAGTAGTGGGGGCCTTTTGAGGATAATAGATGGTGATAAACCATAGCGGTCAAGGATAACCATGGAGTATTTTTCCATTACAGTGAATGTAATAGTGTACCTTGAAGCCGGGATGAGCTGTCATACCGGCGTGCTGCCGTTGCTTTGTCCAGTTTAATAAAGATGTTAAAACAAACAAAAAACCTACTAAGAAAGACATAGATCAGTGTTCTGAAGCGCCTCAAACGGGATATGTAGCTTGAACAAGTTTATCTCTTTATCGTCCATTGAATATAAGTAACCATACTTATTAGCATGTTTGGAACGAGTGCCTAATGTTGAGCCTTTGGACATTTATACCAGGCTAGGATGAAGGCCTTGGACACATCACGATCTTAAATATGTGACAATAATAGAGTCCCCTTAGTTAAAAGAGATGGAGATAGCCCTACAGGTGATGGACACATTGGGGAAGGAGGTCTATACGAGTAACAGCACTGGACATCTCTTTGGTAACAGCGTAGCCCGACAGACCTGCGGCTGGTCTGGGCTACCCTCTCGCATGCTGGCAGCGATCAGAAGCTGCTGAAGCCCTGCACTACTCACAGTGGACCCACCTGCATACACCACACCGTGACAGTAGATGGAGTCTCGCGGCGCCGCAACCCGATAGGTATTCAAAGGTGGTCGGCAATAAAAGAGCCCGCCGATGTATGCGGCGCGAGGCACTGATAACTACCATGTCCTAAATTATCCCAAGCTACTGGGGCACAATACTGACTGCACCATTTAGGTGCCAGACTCCACGAGCTCTGAACACTCTGTATGACGCCTCCAAGTCTCACTCCGGAAGGCGGCGGTGCCTATTCCCTCGCATTGTAGCGCTTTATATTAGTGGGTAGTAATATATACCATTTTATTAAGGTGGGAGGTAATATACACCATTTTATGAGGGTGGTTGGTGATATACACCATTTTATTAGGGTGGTTGGCGATATACACCATTTTATTAGGGTGGGTGGTGATATACACCATTTTATTAAGGTGGGAGGTGATATACACCATTTTATTAGGGTGGTTGGTGATATACACCATTTTATTAAGGTGGTTGGCGATATACACCATTTTATTAGGGTGGTTGGTGATATACACCATTTTATTAGGGTGGTTGGTAATATACACCATTTTATTAGGATGGTTGGTGATATACACCATTTTATTAGGGTGGGTGGTGATATACACCATTTTATTAAGGTGGGAGGTGATATACACCATTTTATTAGGGTGGTTGGTGATATACACCATTTTATTAGGGTGGGTGGCGATATACATCATATTATTAGGGTGGTAGGTGATATACACCATTTTATTAGGATGGGTGGTGATATACACCCTTTTATTAGGATTGGTGGTGATATACACTATTTTATGAGAGTGGGTATGTTATACAACATTTTATCAGGGCGGGGGTTTCGGACAGTATTTCATTATACGCTGGTTCACATACTTTTAATGGCCGCTTGTATCTGAATCCAGTCAATATTGTGGATATGCAACTTTATACCCATTAGAGATATAATTATCTATTTTTGACCATGACCAAGGAAAATGTAGAAGTATATCCCGTTCACATAAAAGGGTAGTAACAACTACCGTTTATCACATCTTTCCTGATGTTTACGTCTGCCGTGTTTAACTTCATATTCAATCTTAACTCAGGATACGCTTTAATCTCTCAAACTATTTTATCTTATTGGATCCAACATTTCAACACTTGTCGCCCGAGACGCTACTTGAGATACAAAAAGCTTCACAGGTTTTAATGCCTTACATCAAAATAAGGGAAACAGCTCCATTTCTCTGACATCGAAGGTGAATTGTAAATTGATAACCATTAAAATCAGCACTGAAACATAGTATCAACCTACCTCACCCAAAATCAGCTGTCCATGCACGTCGACCTTTTTTTATATTGGACACCTTCTCAAAAACGTCTCAAGAGACTTCTAGAAATAAATCGAGTAAATCATTCCATCAAGAGGCCTTGGACAAAATTCGTTAATTTCTAGAAAATTAAAAAGTTGATTAATTTTCGACGTTGATACATGTAAACTTCCTGATCAAACATTACGAACTGCCTATATTGTACATATATACAAATCACCCCAAGATTATTTTCTATACAACCATAGTCTTTGTATTTATCATCAGGACCATTTGCCCAACGTTTTATGGAAGAGCGATTATATCTGTCGAACAATATTTTGAAACCTGACTTTTCCTTTATCGCTCTACAAGTAAAACCTGGCAATTAATTGAAAGCTACTATCGACCGGTGTCCAAACGCCAAAGCGTCACCCCGTGACCTTTAGACTCCCGCCAGTTCTCCTAACCTCTCTGACCACTTCGGACGTAATTTCAGAAACCCATCCACCTATACATCCATTCTTTCATCATTCTTATAGCATTGATATATCATCTCATATAATAAGTTATAAAGTGCGCAAAAATGTTTTTCAAAACGTTACACAAACATTTTCTAACTTCTCATTGACTGTTTTTCACATCACATCGTTGTCTTCTTATGCTGTTGTATGAATTTACCTCTTATCACAATAAAGTTTTATCAATAATCATCTAATTGTATCGTTACATATGTCGATCATCAAAGAATCTATTGTCTGAATAAAAAAATCTTTTAACGGTAGTCCAGGTGTCCTCATAATCAATATCTCGATGTAGGCTACTATACTGCTTCAAAACGACCAGTCCATAAATCACATCTTACGTGGAAGAACCACTCCGTATTGCACTATTAATGAAATGAATCCGCTTCACTTAAGAAAAAAACCATAGGAAGGATCAGAAAAACCTCATTCTCCATCCTCGGAAGCCTGGTTGTAAACTCATGTATCTAGAGTACCTACAGACACTCTATCTACATGCACGAGAAACAAGTACACCTTGTCAGATTGTAGACATTCGGGCTGCAAATAGCTGCCTGTCACGTGATTGGTCACATGACGATGCTATCAGCCGTAAAAAGCGCTGGCGAGGTGTTCGTGACGCCATTGGAATATGAGAAATATGCCACTGGCACGTGACGTGACTGGGTATTGACTCTACTCCTCATGTTAACCACGGACACAGCCCAGGGTAAAATGGACTCTGCTCTGTATAAATGGCCACGCCTTTGTCTGTGCGATAATTACATTTAACATTAGAATCATTGAGGTTAGAGTGTGTATGATAAATGATGTAACTCTCTGAGATGCTTTCATTCCTCAGGATGGAGAACAGATTTAGTTATGATTTCGAATGTTGTAATGGAAGAACTGCTGCTAAGTCGCCATATACAGCATAGAACATATTGCACAGAACCATACAGGAATGATGTAAAGACACATATGATGACTGAATATATAATTGCACGATAAAACAGAGGATTGATACAGATCACCACACCTACGTAAAAACAGGAAATTATTGCACATTATTGCCACCTCATAAAAATGGCTATTGACAACACATGGGGTCCCTATATTGCTACACCAGGAGGATATGTACACACAATGGATAAAGTTAATAGCCCCTGACACGCCACCTCGATACAGACCCAAAGTGAATTACAATCAGTTGTGATGTGATTGTACAGACATTTATTTTAGTCCATTACCATCGCGGTGGCTGTGTGTAAAAATGTGGAATTTACATTTATGATTTCCTTGATCTAACTTGTTTCTGTGTGAAGGTGGATAGTGAACACACCAGAAAATGCTTTATATTTTGTGTTGAAACACACTCGCTACCACTCATTGATTACCATGCGTCAACTTCTCGCTCGCATTTGCCCACACATTCAGATACTAGTTATTATCACGACATTATACACAAAACGTAGAGTGCGACACACCGTTCAATAACTGGACGTTATTACCGCACTTGGTATTGCATCCAATGATCTATAGCACCACACAACTAATAAACTGGGGAATGTTGCATGGTAACCTTCAGAAATGATAAGTAGCTGAGGCAGATGGGACACTAGACTGGCCCCAGTCCCTGTATCCCTCCAGCTACCCTACCCCTCCTCTCCGATCCTGGACCCGTCTCACTGCAACATAATTTATCTTAATTTGGTGTAAACATAATTTGTTCATAATCAAAGACTTGGGCAAGTCTAATAGGACACCCGATCGAGACAATTAGAAGATGGCGGGTTAATATCGCAGCCTAATATATGAACCACTTGAAGAACACGATCCAGTTCTTGTCTTTTGGTGTCTTATAGGGGCTAATCGGCACAACTGTCAACGTGACATAAATAGTCTCATTGTAATCTCCGCCCTCCTACCATACTGCGCTAAACCAGCCATCAAACAGAAATCCCACTTCAGCAAAGTAACCAGCATCCCTACCACTATACCCGTTCCCCGACAACTTCCGCCGGCAGCCATCTTAACATTTCAGGCGGTCACGTGACCGTGTTTAGCGCGGTGGCTCCCCCGTGCGGCCATTACGAGGAAGTCTGGCGGTCGGCGGCGGTGGTGTGGGCTGTTTGATTTATGCCGGGCTTCGTAAGACGGAATGACTTAATGCATCCATTCAATCGCCGTAAACGATTGGCGCCGGCACGCAACGCCGCGCTGCCCGTCCAAGGTGGCGCCACCTTGCCGATGAAGATGGTGGGACGTGCCGTATAGCAGTAGCTGTTCAAATATGGCTGAATGTGTATGTATATCTTCTGAAAGTATGGCATTTACATTTATGGTTTCCTTGATCTAACTTTGTTTCTGTAGGAAGATGGATGATAGAGTTATGTCCCTCATTAAGCGTTTTCATTTGGATACCACTTGATATATTATGTATATCCCATTAAAATCAACCGAGAGATAAACTATATTTTGAAATTTAGTTAGTCATTGTTGGTGAGTGTCCTAACTCTGAAGATGACAGTCTGTGTCGGCAGAGTATGAAAATGGAGTGATTAAACCTTGTAGGAATTTAGATATATTTTGTATTTGGAACATTGGTTTATATCGGTTCCAGTTTACCCAATATGGAAGGTTATACCGCCGTGTCAACTGCACCTAATTCCATTGGAAACATGATATAAGACATTCCCAAGAATGCAGACCAAGTATACATTATTCTTTTAAATTTCTCATCCACAAGAAAAAATGTGATGTTCTACCACTAGAGTCCCTTGAGGAGCATCTTTCTGCGCTGTCAAATCTTAACCTTTGTCGTTTTCAGATTGTTTTCTACGGTATAATCTTATGATACATTGTCAACCCACGTCATTCAATAGATTGATCAACTTGATATACTCTACATGCTGTATGCAGCTATCTAGAGATATACAGTTATGTTCATATCAGGCCATATCTGAACATTCCATTATTAACTAAAATCATAATTTCAGGTGATTGGGGTCGAGGTCTAACGAGTCAAAGTAAAAGGAAATGAAATAGAATTATATTTTGAGACGGAAACACTATCAGGACTTGTGTAAGTGCACACAGGCCATTGAATACAAGCAGGTGCTGCTATTATATGTCTGAGATTTACAAACACCAGTATTGATATGATTCATGTAGACCTTAACAACGACAACAATGTTGTCCAGACCACACATAGAGGTAAGTGTGTAAAGCCCACCTGTACACAGGAGATGAACGATTACATAGATAACCGCACACCCATGTGGAAGGCAGTGATGTTGTGTCTGGGCAGACAGTTCAATATCTACACACACAACGTGCTTAATCCATGCAAACTAAACTCAAACCCAAGCTACCTACAAGGTGGCGTGTATCGGCGCCAGATTTGGGATTTGACTTTTAGTCCATGGATCATTATGACCATGAGAATGCCCGCACCTGCTTCCTGTAGCTGGGCTTAGATCGTTGAGTGGTACATGCCCACCAGGCGGCCATGTACCGGAGGTTGTAACAGAACCCGGGTTCTGCGCATGCCCACCGGAAGTGAGAAGCCAACATTTCCGGTTTATCGTAGATAACCCGGAAACTGTGTGGGGAGATTTCCTTTAGTCTTTGATGGAGTTCCCTCCTGTCTGGGAGATATTCCGCCGATATTACCCACTCAGTTCATACGCCATTACCCTTCAGATAAGGCATGTTCCTTGAGGGCCGCCATATTGCCCCTGACTAGGTTTATTTTTCATTTCTGGAGGTGAAAAAGAGGTGTTCTTCACTACTGAAGGTGCAAAAGTAAGTGAATGATAATAGGCCACTGTCACAATTCTGATCTCTCTTACACATATGTGTAAAGAGCCTCTCATGTGAAATAAAATACAAGTCCTGAGTTTCATTTTCAAGTCACACTCTCTAAGTCGTATTCTGTACTCTCACTACGCTCGATGGAGAAAAATCCTTAACGAACTAGGCTTAATGCCTTTAGAATCCACTGACCTGCCTCCCGTGCTAAAGACGTACATCAATGCAACCAAAGATTCCTATAAACTCAATTATGCCACCTAGCGGGAATACTGTGTGCCAGTGGATTCATAGGGAATTAACCCTAGTTAAGAATTCTTCTCCCATAGAGCGCAGTAAGAACCTTGTACAGATTACGACTTAGAGAGTGTGAGATCTTATGAGAGGGGTGCATCAGTATGGGTGTAGAAAAACAAAGGAGGCATTCTAAAACGTTGAAGTTCAATTGAATTCCGCTAGAACAAAGAGCCACAGTAGAGGAACTGTCCACCACATGGTGGTGCCATACTGTCGGTCACCTGGTGACTACTTTATCAACTAACAATAGCTGTGTACCCTATAGTGGGACCCTCGCGTTCATCACGTCATTTGGCGGATAACGCTGATACGATCTGAACGTTGTCGTGGGAAATGAACATGTGCACTTAAGTGAAATTCGGCCCGACGATCCTCCTCCCCTCCCTCCCTCCATCCTATCGCCAGTAGCGCTACAGAGTGGAGACTGTCTAGTCAGCAGGTTTTCTGGGGTATTTCTTTTTATCCGGAGCCCTACATGGCCCTGCTCGCTGTGTCCTATTTAAGGAGCAGCTCGGCCGCTTGTATCGGCCTCAGGGTGGGGCCAACTCTACCCTCTACTTAATCAATCAACAAGTCGATGGGCGCCACCTTCCAATACCAACCCCGTCTCCCCGGAGAAAGTGCGTATTTGGATTAAACTATAGGAAAGCGGGAGTCTTGTTGATGTAAACACACCCAGAGGACGGGCTCCGCCATAAGCCCAATGCCATGTGAATGTCTACCTACCTATATAAGTATATATGCGATGATTTCATTCGCCGACAACAACCTCAGCAATTATCTGTATCCTGTACACAGGGCGGTCGGTGGTAGCAACTGATAAAACATCAGTAGCCATGCAATAATGAGTGGTACAAAAGCACAAACACGTTTAATTTTGATGACCTCTCAGCAAATATTATGTTCATTCTACCACTGACTCCGGCGGCGTTTACACCTTGCGACAGAAACAGACACTTATAATGCATCGGTAGCAATTTTTGGTGGCAATTCAGGAAGTTGAAGCGTTTCCACTTGTCATCTTTCCTTTCTAGCAGAGTCTTATTTGTAAAACGTATTCTGTCCACGGCTATTTTGATCCCGGTAGATTTAAGTGAGTGGCGAAATTGTCGGCCAGAGATGCAAGCTTGCATGATTTGATTACCAAAAAGCATTGGCCATGGATGACATACTCCTGTCAATGGCGCTAAATGCTAGATTCTGAGACAACATTCGTCAGATACTATTGCGTCATATTTCAACCCAGCGACATTTCGTTGGTCAACCCGAATGTTAGAAGGTAGGACTGGATTGCGTATTTTTTGTGACATTAATCGATCTCTGATTCGATTCGCCAATATTTTGTCCACTGATCCAATTTATGGCACTTTTGATGAAACGTCAGTGAACGGAACTATACGAAACATGCTTCACTCTGCACCACAAACCGAAGATGATTTGCTTCTGTTGTGTTAAAACATTTTTCGGCAGGTACATAGGAACTAGGGGTGCTTCGGTTACAACAATAATTTCCAGTGTCCAACAACTTAAGGCACAGCGGGAAGGACAACGAATCAAATTGAGGACTTTGGGCAGTAATTGACATGTTTTGCTATGATCTTATTCAAAAATGAAAAAGGGAAACTGCACACATTATATTTAGTCAAGTGTACACGAATAAAAAGTCACCTAAGTAAATCTAATTTTCTTATCAATGAGGTGAAACGCTGTATGGATATGTGGGTCTACATGTATTTATATTTACACAATAGTGTAGGTGCTCGTATACGAGGTATATACTGATGTTATCATATATATATATATATATATATATATATATATATATATATATACATATATATATATATATATATTTATATATATATATATATATAGGCTAAAATATACGTGTTTTCCCTGCTGAGAAAACGATACAAGTAACCGTTAGCTGTTAGAACGTGACGTAACCCAAGCGGTTACCGCGTGTAGTAATGACAACCGTGAGGTAACGTTACCAGGGTGAAGAGTAACCGGGTAACCTGAGGCTCTACAATTTATATATATATATATAAATATTATACGCTCTACTGTTATAGTTGCTTATTACTAACATATAGGGGGTCCGCCATCTTGTTTTGTCAGCATTAGGCGAATTTCGGCCATCATTTTTGTTAAATCACAAACATCAGAACGTAAAGATTTAACTTCGTCACGATATACCTTGTTTTCGGCGAACAACTTTTCAATTGTCCCGGAGGTGTTCCTAGTCAGCCCGTTCCTGTCCGTAATTTTTTCTGCATTGTCAGAAAAACGTCTCAAAGTCTTGTCTAGTTCGCTTAAACGTCGAACGGATGACTCCAGACATTTAGGGCACTCCTTCGAAGAACGTCCATCATATTTGTGTTGGCATACCTGGCAAACCACAAATGCCAGTAACAAAGCCAATAGTGAGCGCATAGTGGTGGCACATCTGCATGGTAAAATTTTCTCAGGTGAATGGCACCTTGGTACGGTGTTGGTGCCGCACCTGTCCGGTTGGCGCCACCTGACCAACTTGGTACTTAGGTATTCCACAGGTGACGCTAGTATATTTTTATAGACACATACATCTGTTTGTTGTATCTGATCCATATATATATATATATATATATATATATTTATATATATAACATATATATAACAAGTTATATAGTGATATATATATATATATATATATATATATATATATATATATATATATATATATATGTATATATGCCATGGCATAGCCGACATGTTTGATGTGCATCTACGTGGGCGAAATGACTGTATTGGATGAATGGCAAAGGCAGCACTTATACCTACGTCGGCATAGAGATACATCTACATAGTAAAAAAGAGGTTTACTTACAGTCCATCCTACACACATTATCAGATAACAGACTCCCTACACCAACACTGACCTTGCCTTGTGGTTTCCGTCTGCGCGGCACACCACCCTCACCCCCAACCACCGACTCCTCCCTCACCTCTTGTTCAACCCCGTCCACCTACCTTGTCTAAAGAAAAGTCGTCAGATGGTGCTCGATTTTCTTGTATCGGCCGCAATAGTCATTAACCCAAGAATTTCCCCGAGCGTTTACTCCTTCTTTATGTACCGATTTCTACAGCTGAAAGTCGGCGGTCAAAAACTCAAGAATCGCCGCCTATAATCGTCCCGTGTAAACACCGGGTTAAATTGTAGCTTCATCATTAGACTTGCTCAAGTCTTTGATTATGAACATTCATTAAATGATTAAACATAATCAGAATAAAATTCATTATAGCACATGTATCCTTCTCTGACTGGCCCATGTATCCCAGCGAGGAGGGTAGCCATAGGGTGCAGGGACTGGAGCCAGTCTACTTCATCATGTGAAAGATGTGCACTTCTGGAAACATTCACGTAATAACTCGAGCTACAATATAATTCCTAGGCCCTCGGTATGAATAATCTTACACAGACACAAATCGTGTTCAATACTAATCACAACTTTATTCAGCTTCATAACTAATTAAATCACCCCTAAAGATCAGAGAAATGTACGTCATCACATTATATATGAAATCCAAGAAAATAGGGAAGAGATTTGTATAATGAAGGGACGGTTTAAGAAGTAAAGCTCTCTAAAGGTCGATGAATTATATGCCTTCATTCAAAAAGGCTCCTCTTTAAATGTTCGTTCAGTAATGGAATAGATGGAGATTTAATTTGAATAAATGAACAATTTGTGACAACTATTCAGCAGTGATGCGTTTTAATATTCCGTCATCCTGACATCCTTGCATAGAGAACATATTGCATCTTTAGTACCGATGAACTTTCTAAACTTTATGTACTCATACAGTATTTGTCTGAAGTAGTTCTATGCTTTTCGTGATAGGAAGAGAAATCGTAGTACCAAGCCAAAGGTAACGGCAAAGCATGCAGATATCATGACATGAAATCCTTTTGAAATAAAGATCATTTTAGCATGTGCTTAGCGTGTGTATGTTCTAAGATATATGTGTTATCAATGAAATGATTTATTCTGTATCAGCAAAAATGTTAGAAATTAATTTTTTGTTACTGAAATAGCACATATATAAGAAATTTTAAAATCTAAAGTTTTCCCAATGGTATGAATTCCACACCCATGGGTTATGGAAAATACACTCGTTTAACAGAAACGTTGAGGAAATTAATAACACTGAAGTTGTGTATACTGAATACCGACCAAAACTAAATTGCGGACCTGTCAATCTATTGGGGCGATTTGGTCAATGAAAATAACAACATTTCGTTTTTGGACGAATTTCTAGAAATAAAGATGATCAAAAATAACGATGGATAAGAAATATCCATGGTTCTTGCATGGTTGGCTCTGTAAACCACTCAAGGTTAATGACCTATTACACGCACTACCTGTCTGGTTGATGTCGAAATTTATGGATGGATCATGGTCTTCGAAGTTGATTGCTAGGTACAGTAGAACCCCCCATAAGGGGGTGTTCCACTGGACCGACGGTAGCCGATTCTGTAGTCATACAATCGCCGATTATTATCGGATGCCCTAGAATTTCTCAAATCTTTGAAAATGGTAATTTATTACACTATTATTATCAGAATTAAATGAATTACAATACGTGAGCTTCTTCTTAAGGGCCCAGGAACAATTGATCGGGTGAGAAATCGACCTGGTGGATCGTGCCCTTTAAACTGACAGACTACGGAAGCAGACACCCCGCGTTAACAGACACCTTTGCTGAGAACAGAAGGTTTATTAGAGAATCATTTCAACCCCGTGTAACGGCCCAACCCGAGTATGCGGAGACTCTTTGACCCGGAACGGAGGATGACCGCTTAAATGCGGGGTTCTATTTACTGAAAAATATTGGTGCGTTGCCTCTAATGACAATGTACTTTTAAGGTCCCCCAATTAACCGACTTCATAACAATTCCTCGATAATTCTTCCAACCGCTGGAAACAACACGATGCACATAAATTTTCCAAAATCTCAGATATATCTAGATATCTTCGGAGTGTCTGTATTCAGAACACAAAATCTGGGCCTTATACATCTGACAGGAGACACGTCACATATACGTCAGACTTCCTCTGGCGTCAGAGAGTATGACCGGACATGGTAATGCGCATGCGCGCCATGGTAATGCGCTGTGTGGCAGAGACGAGGCTAATACAACATGACCACGTGACGCGGTGTGTGAGGAGCGTGGTTCGCCTGGCCGCCACCACCCACACCGCTATGTTGACAGGCGTGCCGCGCTCATGTAATCCCGCATGCGCAAACCGCCCACTTCCGCTCCCCACACACGCTGCGACAACTTACAAAACAGTCGAAGAATCGCTCAGCAAACGGCAAGGTGGTCTCTGTTTAATAACGCCATTATATTCCCCCAGGGAATGCGGCTTTTCTTCAAAGAAAGATTTGTTGTTGGGCGCCGTTTCACAGAGACTTTGGCAAGCGTAATGTAATTGTATGTCAATAGAATATCTACCAAACATTAAACATGAATAGTAAATGGCCTTATGCTGACAGAATACGGCTGGACTTCATCTTCACTCATTTCAGGATCAGATGTGATTTATGTTAGAGATCTCCTGTAAATAAAATTCATATAATTGTCCATTATTTTGAGACAGTTGTTACACTGTAAATAAAATTCAAAAAAAATTCCATTATCTTAAGACAGCTGTTACTAATCGTTTCATGTATTTATTAAGAAAATCCCTGTACTAGATATATTTTTGTAATAAGTGACATTTTTTTTTGGGGGGGGGGGAGGGGATTTATAATCGATGCTTTTGTGGACGGGCGGCCGTATACCACGAGAGGTTGACGCGTAGTAATACACGAGCGCCAGCCGCGAGGTCAACCGCGAGTGGTATACGAAGCCGCCAGTCCACAAATCATCGTTTATTGTATTTATTATCCATGCACCAAATTGTTTTTACCCTACAATAGCCCCTGCAATAGTCAGAGATTCGATAACTACGACACCTAGTGCCACTTTATTGTGATGTAAGTGTAAACCGCTCAGTGGCACCACAAGTCGAACAAAGCAGTTCAGTGGTGTATACAGGCGGGATAATATAGATGGTTCCTTAAGTTATATTGGTTTTTTTCTGTAAATAGTTAAAATGTATCTAATTTAAAAATAATATCAACTAAAATTTGTTGTAATAACATTAATCTGAACAAAAGACATTATTGTCTATGTACAGTGCCTTGAGTGTTTACCTCGGGTGGCCCGCGAGCGTGACATGACGCGATGTTGTGCTCGCGGCAAACTCCGTATCGGAAAACGGCAAATTAACACAAGTTCTCTTTTGCGAATCAAACTATAAACTTACCGATCGTTTTCCGTATGTAATTTGCCATCTATCAGTCTTTACCTGGTGTTAATACGTCAAATATTCACAGAGTTATGACCTGAGATGTACAGAGTGGCTTGCTGAAAAAAATGCAACTAACCAGAAAACGGCACACACAAAAACGGAAAACGACGTACTTTCACGCGGTTCTGACGTCATCAAAAACGGGTATGATTGACGTCTGACCTACATAGACCAAACGGATTCCACCTTGGCTTCTATTTATAGTGCTTGACTACCCTTCGCCATGTAATTTAACATACATTAACATTACAATGAAAGTGTCAAAATGTAAACATTGACACAAATTCAATTCAGCTTGGTTTTTCAAATTTGGTTATACATTCTTAATGAATCTCAAAAAGAAAAGCATAAAAAAACTATGTAGCCGCAACCGGGAATCGTACCCGCGATCCCCGGATCGCAAGGCAGATGCCCCAACCGCTAGGCCTACACTATAAGCTATGCTGTTTGTTAACAGTTGAAGGATCCATATAACGAAGAGCGAGGAACTACTTTCTTTCACTCTCCAAGCACAGTCACAGTGTCGCAAATTGTTCAAAACAAATAGATGAAACATCAGATTGAGGAGTGAAATGTCCGTATACCACAGGTTTGAGGGCCGTATACCACAGTTGTGAAATCCGTATACCACAGTTATGGTATCTGACAGATTTTATATAATGGGTCGTGGTTTACTGAGTCCCCATACATTTTCAATGGGGGCTTTGTATACGGTGGATAATAAAACTAGATACATACATACATACATGTATATTGTATTTTTCTCCCTCTGTGTGGTTCGATCAGGTCGCTGATCTATAGTCACCGTGGGGGGAACCTTTCATAACAGATCATTCTCTATCTGGACCGCGTTGTAAGTGCTATGCATGTTCAGCACTTTAAGATTTAACTATTACATGAGGAAAATAATGTAGATAAACAAAGGATGGTAATTTCAGTTAGATCGAAAGTGAAAATACAAGGGTGGGAATTAGTGGACCAGGACCACCACTACTATACGAACATAGCAAACAGCATGACCACAGAGAAGTATGAAAAAGAAGACGCTTTTAGGCATTTTAGGTACCAACAAATTTTTTCTAGATGTAAAACTTAATGAATAAAATTGATTACTAAAAAAAGGATAGTCAGAGGCACACACTTACTTTTAGATAATTCCGAATATCTGCGGCTGTAACGCCTATATGAAAACCCTACATTATTGTGGATGGTTGTCACCTGAGAAAAACCTGAGGGCAGGCATCACCTACTTCTCCATCTGAGTTTCTACGGAGGCATTATGATGATTTCTACCTGAGAATGTCTTCACTTGTTAATTGCCTTGGTAAGGTGCAAAAGCAATTTAGCGTGTGACAGGAACACTACACCTACATAATAGGCCCTGTCAATATGTCAGTGGGATACACGAGATGGTTTGTATTACTCGGGGCGACATATTTCCCAAAACTTCCCGTTCTGCTCAGGAGTTCATTATGAGCTCATCATATGCAGGGCCATCTGTCTCAGGTTTCAGGCTTTATAAGAATCTTCTTGAAATGTCCATCCTAATGTGGCGTTTCCACCTGCCGACCAAAATACCACCGATCATTAGCACCCTGTACAAATGTCGGTCGGTGGTCCACCTTGAGAATTTATCCAAGTTAATAATCACTGACCCAAAAGCCGATACTATAATAACTATAGCAGGATTTCTATTTCGACAAACCATATTATGGAGACAAAAAAACATTTTATTTTTGTTAAAATATATGATAAGGTCAATGGTAATCAATGACATAAATGGTAACATTAATGGTAAAGATACTTAGGCGAGGCCTAAATGAATACATTTGAAAAGATACAATGTGATATTGTATATATTTTGTTAGAGTCTTTATCCTTCGGTGTGGGTGGGTGGGGAATTCGAGAAGCGGCTTCACGGAGCTGGTTCCCGTATGAGATGATGTCACACTTAGGAGATAGTTCTGAGAAGCCCCGATAGGTGGGGTCATGGATAATATCGTCCGAATTGTTATACAATTTTTAATTATCTCCAATTGCTAACAAGAAGAAATTACATTACCTTCCTATTGGCCTTTTTCCACCCGTCTACAAAATCATCTGCTATTTTTAGAAATAATTCTTTCACATATGTAAATCGTTGGAGGGTGGTGCGGGCATTAAAATCCATACAATTAATCGGGGATTTCTGAATATCTGTGATGAATTTTCACCTGCAGACTAGTTCTATTGTTTGGCAACGATCGGCATTTTGACTCTTGGCCCAATGCATCCGCCATCAGGTCAACTTGGGTTGAAAAAGTAGCAGTAATTTGTACACAATGACAGAAGATGGACCAGTAATTAAATCAATAGACTTAGAATATGAGAATATATGGGATGGTCTGTGATAAAAATAATCGCTCTAGGTCCCGGGCATAGAATCTAATATTCACAGAAAATCATCCTAGGAAGGTTGGTATATTAACGGTGCTTTAGTAGTTGCATGTACATTAATTGCTACAAGAGTTTATCATGATCAGTGTCCTCAAGGTGAGTTTTCATCATATAGTGATTTGCTAAACATTGTATAATGGTAGTACTGCGTCTTAGTAAACACTTGCTTCACGTCACCTCCATGTATACATTCTGCCAAGTTAAATTCCCTGTCGTTGACCTAACAGTTTGCCCCACACACCCCGAGCAACCCTGGCCATGAGGAGATGCATGCCGCAAAAATAACCAGCTTCTTGTGTCCGTTTTTAGCCGGCCCGACCGGAGGCAGGCGGAGCCTAATTGGCCTCACAAGTTACCTGAGAATTGTTTTTCACTTTCGTTTCAAGGTAAAAAGGTGGACACTTTGATGAGCTAGGCAACAGGCGAAGCAGTGGACATCGCCCGACGAAATGAGGGTAACTCAGTTACAGAGTCTTGTTCTCAGGGGTTCCCCAACTAAAGATATTATCAGAATACTATATATATATATATATATATAGGAAGAAAAAAGAGTATACATTATCAAAATACATAGGACAGAAGATCACTAACCTATCTCAGGTGAGCTTTCTCAGCGGGTTTTGAAGCAAATGTATGGACACAATATTGACGTAGATATTTATGATACAGTTAATGCTAACATGGGAGGAGGCCTATCAATTATCATGTTTCATGTGATAGAACACCAAGAGAATGATATTGTCTGCATCGTGAGGCTGTTCTATTTAATGGAACAGGAGAATTATCTACCGATCAGTAGTAAAAGTATGGACAGTGCATTTATTCTAGATCCTATCTCAAATCTCCAGCCTCTCCTATCAGGGGAAACCACATTGAGAATCATGTATAACATTCCTGTCAAAACTTGATACACTAAAACACACCGTCTAGCTGTGCGTCTGCGGTATCGTTTTAATTTCCTATAAAGTTTAGCAGTAGGCATATGACATGTATTTTTGTGGGTGTCGTGGTGTACGCCAGAGGGAGGGGCGTGTCGCACCGACTACTCTCCCCCCACCCTCTGTATACCCATCAGTTACACCCCCTCCTACTTTACCCCTTCTATAACCCCCCGCCCGCTGTGCAGTATGCTATGGGGTTCAGGGGTGGTGGCGGTTTCAGAAGTTTCACCTCCAAAGCGTGTACATCAAGATGTATTATGAGTTAACACGCGAGGGCCCTATAACTTGTAGTCGGAGTGGGTTCCGGTCATGGCCCTTAACATAACCTGGACTCAGGCCGAACTGCTCCAAGCCCGCCAAGGTACGCAGGGTTGAGGTGGACTGCCTCGTCGCACCCCTCAGAGCTGCCCAGTGCAGGGATAGACTAGTCAGTTGTACGTCTCAGAGGTGGTCAGTGCAGGAATAGACTGGTCAGTTGTACGTCTCAGAGGTGGTCAGTGCAGGAATAGACTTGTCAGTTGTACGTCTCAGAGCTGCCCAGTGCAGGAATAGACTTGTCAGTTGTACGTCTCAGAGCTGCCCAGTGCAGGAATAGACTTGTCAGTTGTACCTCTCAGAGGTGGTCAGTGCAGGAATAGACTTGTCAGTTGTACCTCTCAGAGGTGGTCAGTGCAGGAATAGACTGGTCAGTTGTACGTCTCAGAGGTGATCAGTGCCGGGATAGACTGACCAGTCAGACCTCTCAGAGCGCCTCAGTGCTGGGTTAGGCTGCCCAGTCGTACCTCTCAGAGGTGTCCAGTGTCTGGGTAGACTGGTCAGTCGTACCTTTAAGAGATGCTCAGTGCCGAGATACACTGGTCGGTCATGCCCCTCAGACCTGTAAAGAGCCAGGGTAGACTGGTCATTCATACCTCTTAGAGCTGCTCAGTGCCGGGGTAGACAGGTCAGCTGCACACCTCATAGCTGCTTAGTGCTGGGATATACTGGTCAGTCGTACTTTTCAGTGCTGCTCAGTGCCGGGTTAGAATAGCCAAACGTACCCATCAGAGCTGCTTAGTGCTGGGATGGACTGGTCATTTGTACCTCTCAGAGATGCTCGGTCCCAAGATACACTGTTTCAGTCATGCCCCTCAGAGCTGTTCAATGCTGGGGTAGAGTGGCCAGTCGTAACTCTTAGAGCTGCTTAGTGTCGGGGTAGACTGGTCAGCTAGCTGCACCCCTCAGAGCTGCTTAGTGGTGGAGTAGACTGGTCAGTCGTACACCTCAGAGCTGCTCAGTATCGGGGTAGAATGGTCAGTTGTACCTGTTAGAGCTGCTCAGAGTCGGGGTAGAATGGTCGGGGTGGACTTGCCAGTTGCATCTCTTAGATATGCTCAGTGATTGGCTGGACTGCCTAGTCCTTCAAGCCAGAGCTGCTCTGTGCCAGAATAGACTGGCCAGAGCTGGTTAGACTGGCAATTTGCACCTCTTAGAACTGCTCAGTGATGGGTTAGATTGCCCGATTGTACCTCTTTGTGATCCTCAGTGATGGGTTCTACCTTTCAGTTTTACTCAATGCAGTATAAAACAGTACATGTATCGTAGTCATAACTGTCCTTGTTTTTGAGAGAATAGTTTTTTTTGTCACATTTCAAATGTAAAACCAAGCAAACTAAATTGGTTTTATTTACCCATTTCCTAAGGTCAACCTCAATGACATGTTATAATTCCAACAATTGGCATTAGAATAACTGAAAGGAACCTGTTTGAGCTTATCAGTTTTTTAAAATCACCAGGTGGCTCCTCTGTGTGTCGTAGGACATGCTTTTAACATAATATCAGGATGATTCTTTTTCTTTCAGGTTTCGCCCTTGTTTTGTTAGATATATTGTACCTTAACTACTGTACTATCAGTTATCATTCTCATTTGACTACTTTTCTGTAAGGGTACTTATAAGCAGAAATACGGCCTGTGATGAAAACAGCAAAAACATTTTGTATTTTCTGTTTTATTTTTTGAGTTGTAATCATCAGACCACTCGATGACGTCAGCCTAGGCGGTACAGCTAGCAGCTCGGGTCCCGGAAACTTTACCTTTATCTACTTTCACTGAACGATGTTAATGGATCAAAACATACCCACTTTGCTGTAAACACCCAAGGAATGCCCGGAGCTAGTCAGATGGCACAAAGACCCATGCGTTCTTGCAGAAAACAGTCCACTACCGACCCCGTCAGCAGCAAGTCACCGGTGAGCGATATTACAAGCAATAGCCCTGACCACGCAGCCCCAACCAAGGACACGACTACCCACAGCGCTCCCCTGATACCCACCGCAGGGATCACCGACACGGTAGTATCTGACCTTAGTCCTACAATGGCCCAACACGGAGGGAATAAGATTGAAGAATTACTTGCTACCATGAACGAACAACTTAAAAACAATAACGCCTTGATTACCAATGTCGATAACAAACTAGACAATTCGGTTGGTGAAATAAACAAAAAACTTGACCTATGCCTGAACAACTATGCACAATTACAAACTGAGCTAAACACAGCCAAACAACAAATCAACACACTTGTCACTGAAGTAGAACAGTTAAAAAAAGAGAGAGCTGATACAGTAAAAGCAGACAACAAACAACCTGATTCTCGTAAACTAAACATGATATTGAGAAATGTACCAGAACCCAACAATGAGCAAATGCATAACACAATAGGTAGTTTATTCTCGTGCATGGACACTAGCTTCTCCTACTCAACCACTCATGGTGCGAAACGTATTGGCAGAGTGCCAAACCCACAACCGGGTCGACAAACCCGCCCTCGCCCACTTAAACTAACCCTCTCTACAGTACTACAAAAGGCTGAACTATTTGGCCTCAAATACAAACTGAATGCTTCCCAACTCTATAAAGATGTAACGATGATGAACGACTTGTCCCAAGATGAACTCCTCAAAGACCTATGGAACTTCATTGAAAGTCAAGTTAATGAATACCTCGATTATACATGTCCTATAAAAGAAATGAAGCTTAAAGATAAAGGTAACCCTTGGATTAACGATGAGATTATCGCCATGATTTCGGAAAAGGATAATGCACTAAAACTAGCTCGTCAAACTAAAAAGGCCAGTGACTGGGATAAAGCCAGAAAACTCAGAAACAACACCAAATCATTTGTTCGTAAAGCTAAAGCTGCCTTTATCCAGGACAGGATGGATGACAACCCTAAGCGATTCTGGGAAAGGCTAGGTGAACTAATACCCAGTAAAGATAAAACCTCATTCATCAACTTACGAGATCCACAAACAAACAAACCTATTGAAAATAATGCTCTACCTGACTATATCAATAATCACTTTGCCGACATTGGCCCTAATTTAGCTAAAACCTTCAATGATGATTGGACACCCTTTGATAACAACTATGTGGGAGCACCTAGCGAGCTGAAGGAAGTCACTACTAATGATATCCTTGACCTCACTAAAGACATAAACATTCATAAATCCTCAGCCATCAAAGATCTCCCATCCAGAGTCATTAAAGACACCTTCTTACTTATCCCAACACAAATTGCTCATTTATATAACTGCTCAACTATGACCGGCATTTTTCCAATGAAATGGAAACAAGCACAAATTGTACCTCTTAAAAAAAAAGGAAACTCACCTGATGTAAACAACCTCAGACCTATTTCTCTTCTCCCCCTTCCTGGGAAAATACTTGAAAAAATTATTCACCGTCAAATTTCTAAATTCTTGGAGGACAACCATTTATTGGATCCGAATCAGGGGGGTTTCCGCAAAGGCTTTTCCACAATTTCAACCATCTCAGCATTTACTGATGACATTTTTTCAGACTTAAACAATAAAACCTGCACCATCGCAACCTTCATCGACCTTTCTAAGGCCTTTGATACTGTCTCCCACTCTATCCTCTTAAAAAAATGCAGACTATATGGGATCGGAAATCAAACCATAGCCTGGCTAAATAACTATCTATTCAATAGGTCACACCGCACCAGAGTCAACAATATCCTATCAGAGTTCCGTTTGGTATCCTATGGAGTCCCTCAAGGCTCCATATTGGGGCCTCTCCTATTTTTGGTATACATTAACGACTTGAGAAACGCACTAACTACACCGAAAATGAACTTATACGCTGATGACACTGTCATATATGCCGCACACAGAAACCTCGACTCAGCCAAAACAATGGTACAACTAAACCTTAACGAACTATCAGTTTGGGCAAAAAAAACCAACTTACCATTAATGTCAAAAAAACAAAAGCCATGATTTTCGGAACAAGAAACTCACTACGAAAAAACAAGCCAACTGATAAACTCACCCTAAATAACGACCAAATCGATTTTGTTCAACATTTCGATTATCTAGGGGTGAGACTAGACCCCAAACTCACCTTTGAGTTACATAAGAAAGAAATGCTGAGGAAAATGGCACATAAACTCTTCTGTTTCGCTAAAATACGACGCTACTTAAACAAAACCCAAGCTGTACTAATCTATAAATCCAAAATTCTACCATTTGCAGAATACGGGAGTGCCTTGATACATCATACCAACCAAAATACCCTACAAAAAATACAAAACATGCACTGAAATCGGAACCAAGGTCCAGCACCCTGCTCCTCCATAAAAATGCCAACATTAATTATTTGAGTGAAAGACAAGAGTCTGCCATCCGGAAACTAGCCTACCATAGAAGTAAAGTAGACAAATATTGTGCACTAATCAGACGACAAACCAGGATTTATGATGCACCGGTCTTACTAACAAAAGATATTAAACTAGACCTATTCAAAAGAAGCATGTTTTATAAATGTTCATACTATTGGAACAAGCTACCCGTTGAATACAGATCAATACCCACATACCCTCAATTCCATTATAAAGAAAAAACCTTCCTACAAGCCAGTCGCCTATTATATACTTAAGCTGCATAGTTAGCTATGCATAACTCGAGTGTTCTCCCTTAATCCCTCCCTGATTAACCCACGCATCCTGTTACCAACATCCCCTACTACATACCCTATTTTGATGTAATTTTGCTTATTGTTGATGTTGTATTACTTGATACATGTATAGTGTGATTACCGACCTGTACTACACCTTTGTACTCTAGTATACTATATGATTAGACCATTCTGATACAAACCCTACCTGATGTATACTCATTGTGATTACATTGCTTGTCGGTAATTTTGATCATACAAACTGTGCAACTGTATATATCACCCTAGGGTAAGTTTGTTAGCTAGCCGATAGGTGACTATATTTACTGACTGCGAGTATTACTAGCTGGTGCCAAATGTAAAAAGGCATAACTTTGCCTTTTTGTCTGCCAGGATAAATAAATTGATCTAAAAAAAAAAAGAATTCGTTAGGAAAATTTCAGGACTTGTAGCCGGATTGTGTTTCTGAATTCTTAAGAACGTTTAGGGCTTGCATAGAAGCATGAGGAATATATAGAGTTGTAATCCAGCTCAGAAGGTCAATTCAACGACCAATTGCAAGCTGATATATTAAACCAAATCAGGGAGCTATATTTGATACGGTAGCAAAGTGAATATAATCGCCTGACTTTCTCGAATCCTTAGTCATTTGAATGTATAATAAAATGTTGTACTTGGTAGCGCGCACACTAATGTGCAATACTATACTTTATGGTTGGCCGCATTTGAAGCACCAAATTGTAGCAGTTAGTTGGTAATCCACCTTGGAAGATTGATTTTATTTGATTTATTTCCTTTCCTCTTCTGGGTATGATATAGAGCCCCTCGCCCCTAATAGAACATTGATGCTAATGACTGTAGATGATTACTTCCTTACACGCATCTCCCCTCGGGTTGTGCGTAGATGCTTGATTCATTTCCCCTTTGTTATGTCAGTGTCGACTGTGGCAACACACTGTAAACAATGTTCTTAAGGCAACACTGCGTTATATAGGCCTGTTTCCAGTGGTCGAGGGAAATGGAACCGATTATTTGAGTTCTGTTAAATGTCTGCTGGTTGTGGCCAACGATTAAAAGCTGGAATAATGTCATCATTGAAAATTAAAATCGGTTTCGATTGAGTCGGTCATTGACTAAGTTGATAGAGGTTGGCCTCATTGCGTAATCTCTGTCTCTCTGACAGTGAACATTTAACATTCTAGCTCGTTTCCACTCACACATTTCCCAAAGGTATTCTCAAATAACCCCAAAGTTTTTCCTGACTTCAAATCGATCCCAAATAATCGTCCGGTTGAAGCAGATCTTAAATGTGAAGCCGACATGATCTCCTATTCTGAGGAATCCCCATTAATATCCTTCCAAATGGAAGACCAGTTATGCATAATTTGGTAAAAGACAAATAAAAAAACCCACAAAATAACTTAACTCCCTCTGTGAGTTTCTTCCAACTAGAGGCAAACGCAAACCCCGTTCATTAAACAAAAATGAAAACCACTTACTGTGCTGCCGTTTATCCAACAGTAGACAGGCTATAGCTTACCTGAAAAGAGAAATAAAAGACACATCAAGTCATGGCCGTTGGTTTAATTACTCTGCCATGCTCCTCGATCTAAATATTTGCTCAGGGAATTGAGGCACCCGCGAGACAGGCCATTGAAGCGAAGACTCTATTTCACACACACAATTAACAACACATTAGATATCAAGCAACGGAAATTGCGGAACTGATGATATGAAACTGTGGACTTGCTTCACTTTCTTCTCTGTCATGTCTGAAGGTGAGAGGGAAATTACATACTTATTTACACAATGTCTTCAGTCATGAGTATAAGTATTGCACGCCTTAAAGGGAAATAATTTGAATTCAGAAGAAGTCTGCAGTTTACATTGGAAGTGATCAAATATATGTTTTATTGAGCTATTAATACAAAGTCGTTATCTAAAATGTATTAGAACCGCAATGGACAACTACGTTGTTTTTCTTAGCTAGAACAAGTCACATTCGTTGATTATAGGGAAATACGCTCCCCAAACAGAATTTCAGTGTCTTTTATACTATTCATAGTGCAAACCTATACTGGACGGATGTAAACACCTCTGTGCTAATGACATAATACGCTTTTTTTTCATTATTAAGCACAGAGAGAATGTGGACATGATATAGCCGTCTTCTGCATAGCAGGTTTTAATCGGGCTTCTCAGGCTTGCATATTACACATCAACAACTATTTGTGCTGTCTTTGGATTTCTAATGCAGACAGCGACTGAGCTGTGCAAAGCTGATGATTTGTTTATGGTAAAGTAAGTGGGACAATGAGACAAATTTAATTCTATTAGAAAACTTCCGTTCTCAAGATATTCAGTACTGTTGATCTAAAATATGGAGAATGAAGTCCAAACGACACGTGATTTTCACAGCATGTAAAACATATGTTTCACTATCATATTCCCCAGTAGCATGTTACTCTGATGTGCTAAACAACATATTTAATATACCCAGGCTGTCATGGCTGTGTTGAGGCTCCCCTGCCTACCCCTCCCCACACCCCACGCTAACATCTCTTCATGGACCAGAAAATCGTTGCCTCGTATAAAATAACCCGGCCGGGGGGCGCCTCTCCCCGCGAGGGGTGCCTCTTTCCTTGCTCGGCTTATTGCTTTTTCTTGGTAATCATACTTTTGGTGCTTTACATTTCCTGTCCATCAGGTCACTGAGCGACCACCACACTCTCCTCACACTGCCTTCACTCTCCTCCCACAACAAGGTGCCGCAGGGCATCGTCTACCGTGCTGTTGGAGGCATAGTGACAAGCAGGTTGGGGTCCTCGTAAGGAGGCCCCCTGTATTGGAAGATGGGGGTGGAGGGAAGGTTGGGGATGTAGAGGGGGGTTGTGGTAGCCATGGGGCCCACTAGCCGCACTAGCCTAGCGTTCCTATTGACGCTAATAGTTCCATCACTGGCCGCTGATAGCGCCGGTGTCGCAGGTCGGGGTCAGGGTCACATTAAGTTGACTTGCGGCGCGCGGGGCTATCTACTGACATGGCGACGATAAAAGGGAATCCATTGTGCGCCGATTGTCTCAAAGTGGAGAGCCGCACTACGCGCAATATTTACCCCAGAAAGGCCGGCCTCTTGATCTCGGAGCTTGTTGACATAGCGCTGTGCATATATACGAGGCTTGCAGCTGCTTGGAGCTACTCGGAGCTGCTCGGAACTGCTCGGAACTGCTCGGAGCTGCTCGGAACTGCTCGGAACTGCTCGGAGCTGCTCGGAACGGATCAGAACTGATCAGAGTTGTTTAGAACTGTTCGGAACTGTTAGGAACTGTTCGATACCGTTCTTAGTTGCTCGGAACAGACCATTTTCTGGCAGACTCTCGTCCAATCAGATTGCGTTATATCACGTTGAAAGCACTCCGTACGGCCGCCCCAAAGGCGACCCGTACAAGAAGTACGTACCTCGGCTGTATGTTAAATATATTACACCCGTGGCAGCAGTCCGTATTCGTAGTGAGTTTGAGCATAGGTTTGTAATAATGGGGTAGACTGGTCAGCTGCACCCCTCAGAGCTGCTTAGTGCCGGGGTAGACTGGCCAGTCGTACCCATCAGAGCTGCTTAGTGCCGGAGTAGACTGGCCAGTCGTACACCTCAGAGCTGCTTAGTGCCGGGGTAGACTGGCCAGTCGTACACCTCAGAGCTGCTTAGTGCCGGAGTAGACTGGCCAGTCGTACACCTCAGAGCTGCTTAGTGCCGGAGTAGACTGGCCAGTCGTACACCTCAGAGCTGCTTAGTGCTCGGTTAGACTGGCCAGTCGTACGTCTCAGTTCTGCTCAGTATCGGGGTAGACTGACCAGATGTACCTCTCCGAGCTGCTTAGTGCTCGGTTAGACTGGCCAGTCGTACCTCTCAGTACTGCTCAGTGTCGGGGTAGACTGGTCAGCTAGCTGCACCCCTCAGTACTGCTCAGTGTCGGGGTAGACTGGTCAGCTAGCTGCACCTCTCAGTACTGCTCAGTGTCGGGGTAGACTGGTCAGCTAGCTGCACCCCTCAGTACTGCTCAGTGTCGGGGTAGACTGGTCAGCTAGCTGCACCTCTCAGTACTGCTCAGTGTCGGGGTAGACTGGTCAGCTAGCTGCACCTCTCAGTACTGCTCAGTGTCGGGGTAGACTGGTCAGCTAGCTGCACCTCTCAGTACTGCTCAGTGTCGGGGTAGACTGGTCAGCTAGCTGCACCTCTCAGTACTGCTCAGTGTCGGGGTAGACTGGTCAGCTAGCTGCACCTCTCAGTACTGCTCAGTGTCGGGGTAGACTGGTCAGCTAGCTGCACCTCTCAGTACTGCTCAGTGTCGGGGTAGACTGGTCAGCTAGCTGCACCTCTCAGTACTGCTCAGTGTCGGGGTAGACTGGTCAGCTAGCTGCACCCCTCAGAGCTGCTTAGTGCTGGAGTAGACTGGTCGGTCGTACACCTTAGAGCTGCTCCTTATCGGGGTAGACTAACCAGTTGTACCTGTTAGAGCTGCTTAGAGCTGGGGTAGACTCGTAGTTCGTAGTTGCTCGGAACCGCTCGGAACCGCCCGGGGTGCGTAGAACTGCTTGGTTCAGAGTTGTCTATTTGTGTCTCTAGGCACATGTCTTCTTGCTCAATTAAGGAAGCATTTGCTTGAGAGAGCTGATCAATTGTCGATGTACCCTCCTGAACCCAGATAGTGTGTGGGTCAAAGAGACATACTACTAGGCCATGTAACAGGCGGAATATGGATGCTATGAGTACTGGAAAAGTGGGTAGGGCTTCTACGGATACTTTGTAGGTAGTTAAGGGTATCATCCCCTGCTGTAATGAGAGGCTCATAGCCCGGGAGAACGACAAAGAAGTGCCTATATTACCTTACTTATACCCCCTGTATTACTTCTACCCTTCACAGTACTTTTGCAACTTATTCCTCTTATATAGTATGTGTTGGATATGGCAATTATTGTCCAAAAAACAAGCGACTATTGGATGGGTATCATTGGGTCGATGGGCTTAGACAGGGTCATTTTGATGACGGCCTTGCTGAAGGGTAGGTTTCCTTTTTGGTCAAGCCCATAAATATCATAGTAAAGATGAGTCATGTTGGACTCATTCTTATAAGATACATGCGAGAAGGAATTAGCACATTAATCACAAGAAATATTAATCATATCAACAAAGGAATATATGACATCATCGCCCAAAAGAAATATTTCGACCACATGCAAAGTATCATGATTGAAGCCTTGGTAAGAATGTAACACCAATAAATCATATCCATTGTATCTGGTTTCTGTGGTTGATAATTTTTACTTCATAATATATGATTAATTCAAGTGAGAATTTTCCACTTTTGGAGGCCATCATCTGTGTTCCACATGATAAGATTCAGAGGTGATGCTGTTCAAATGAAACCACACATTGACATCAACTTCAGCACCTACCTCAGTAAAGAGACCCTTACACAGATTTGAGCGCTGCCAGATGTCATGACCCGATCTTCGCTAAATTGCCCACAAACCCACAAACCGCGAATTTGGCCACATTAGGCGCTGGTAAGTGAGGCATCCCGAGTAGCGCAGACCGAGCGGGGATTTCCGGCTGGCAGGGTGTGGGGTTTAAGGCTGGGGGTGGGGCGATGGGGGTTCTTTAACATGTGAGTGAGTCATGCTACACTCATTCCCCGCTCATTACACGGCCAAATGGTGCTCGACTAACCTGATAACCACTCGCTGAGCAGCTCCCTGCGAGCTGCTCCCTCCTAAAGTCACCGGGTGAGATTCTCACCGCTTGTTACTGGTAATCGTCACGCCTACTATGCTGAGAGTAGCACCAACAGGCCGGGTACAGGCGTGAGTGGACAGGACGGTGCGGGGCCTGAATCAGCCCAATGTTAGGGGTTGTGAGGGGTGGGTGGTCATTTAGGAACTTCACTCACGCAGCATTCACGTTCATTTTTCAGTGATTTACACTTCACGGTGTCAGGTCTCTGGTTTTAACAGTGCATTGTAGTTCATCCAGCGTTCATCATCAGTGTTATCTCTTTCATTTTGCATCCCCCTCTTTTAAATAAAATACAGAAGTGAGGCTTGAAATAAGAGTGTGATTCTCAGAAAATTGGATAAGATCAATTATCTACATCAAATCTATAGGAGGCCGCAATAACTGTACTTGTAGTGCTACCTTTGTTAGTGTATATATACCCATAGGTTTTTCAAATAATTTTTTGGGGTATTGGATGAATGTAACCTTCGAAAATGGCACCGATTAATCGGAATCCTGTAAAAGTATGTCGGTAGCACCACCGACAGCACGTCGGTATCAAATAGTCGGTCAGGGTGCAGTGTATATTTATTTCTCCTGCATTTTACAGGTGCATACCGATTTAATGTTTATACTAAAACATTGAGCATCACCGATGAAATCAAAGTATTTTGATTCTATCGGTTGTTGAACAAGTTGAACAAGTTGCTCATTGCGTAGTTTTAGCCAAATTCACTGCTGACCATTCGATATTTCAGTCTATTTCAATTCATCGATCTTGCCTTGGTACCTCCATGAATTTGATCGGTGGTTCCTGACTGCAGATCCGTAATGAAAGATTTGCCAGTGGAAAATGCCTTTATACTGGTGGTGACTGTTACAGTTACCATCCTCAGATCTGATATCGATATTTCCTTCATCCAAGCATATTCTCTAGACTCTGAATGAAAGAAACACTCACAGTTCGTTTGACATGACCATAGAAGACCTGGTATGTAATAACATCTCAACGAGGTGAATAGGCCTTCATGTAACTAAAATGTCAACCGCGATCCTGGATTGCATTCCCTTTCATTTAAGTCTTTTTGGACTTTTATTTTTCTCTGGAGCCGAGAGTAAGATCTCAGATGTCTTAATTACCCTCTGACTTCAGTGACCTGGTAATTATTTGTCCACAGTTGAAAGATTTTGAATAATCAGAAATACTTTAACCAAATGGGCCAAGTCCTTTGTGTAGAGCATGTTCCATGCACAACTGGTTCTCTTTGAAACATTCTGGCCAATGCTTTGCTTGGTGGTTAACTCAATCCTGTTCTTATTCTGGGATGACAATATCAATATGTATCGGGCTCAAGGTTAGGTTTCTGTGATGGATAGCAAGAGCAGTTCTTGCAAGTGCATTTCATTTGTGCTTATCAATAAGTTGATCAGTTAGGTTGAGATCTTCCCTGCCCTAGCATGATAAAAAATATCAATTGAGGAACACAGAAGTTTTGCACGCATTTGTTAAGCCAATTTCTTTCTTTGTTATTACCAGGACGTGAGAAATATGGAATAGGAAGGATTTACAAATGCAAGCTGATCATACCGACAGAGACGAACTCAACATTTCCGTTTACCAACCTTCTGTTGAACTGTCGTGGTAGAATTATAAGAATTTCCCACCAGTTCTAGAGAAAGATGACTTACTAATGTCTTGTTCAATTCATCTGCTATACATACTTCGTTGGTAATGAGACTATCGCTCGCAACATGGTTGTTAATTAGGCCATAGCTCATTAATGTCTCGGGCCCTCATTAGACGGGGCCGTGCTGTAGCCTTGTCTAATTATCGACGCCATGCAGGATGGGTAGGGGACAACGAAAGGGTTCCAATCTATCCATCTCTCTCAGGAATCAGATCGATGGTATTTGCGATTCATGTTTTCATAATATTTCACGGATAGCCTACACAACTTCCTACGATTTCACCCTGTGAAGGCTTCACTACAAGCAAGCTGATCATATCAACAAACACAAAACAGAGATGTCCCAGTTAACAACACTAGTTAGTGAACACTAAAGGTAAGCTAGCCTTATTTAGTGTTTCACGGAAACAATGACTAAGAGCCTACCCCACACATATCGTCCTTCAACTAATGTTCAATAGAATACAAAATGAGATTGAATTCCATCTAGCATTTCCAGTTGTAAGAGCTCAGACAAAATGTCCATCTTGCAATAGCAGAATTCCATAGAAATATATCAACGCATAGACTAAATATGGTAACACTTATGCCCATTTTCAATCGTTTTAATTTTCTGATCTTTCATTAATAAAAATACAGGTTTTCTCAGGTTTGTATACATCACAAATAAATAATAGGGAAGATTGGTCATAATGAGCATGTTACAGATATGGCTACCCAAGTGCCCTGCATTTATAAGTCTTAGTTCTTCTGTTGCAATCCGCTTGAATGCAGTTTTCGACTCGGCTTTCTGCACATCTGTACTGAGTTGGTCCCATAATTGTTCACACCTGTGACTAGGGATATTCCAGAATCCATTTCATTTGGATCTAGTCGGCTGGAATTTTACCTTATGTTCTCTACCTGTGCCACGTTTCAATGTCTAGATTCTTCTCAACTTTTGATCTCTTAGCGCTTAGACTGAGTGTCTGCCTCATTCGTGGCCTCGATTATGGAGCCACTGCAGTTTAGCCAGGTCACATTCATGGGCCTATCGTAGGTGTGGTGGAGCACAATTGCTACATTGCAGGACAGGTCTAGTGCTTCCTGCCTTTTTAGCCTCGGTTTTGTTCCAAACCAGAATGTCATAATATTTTTAGGTTTAATGTCATGCCATTCATGTTGCATTGATTTTAAGACTTGGTTTGATCCAACTTGCAGCTTTCTCTCTGCCATTTTGCCATCTATGTCAGAAGTATAGACTACGAGATTGTCTGTATGCTGTATGCAATTGCAATCCCTGTTGCTAACACATGTGTCATTTATATACGAGTTTAAAAGAAGTGGGCCGAGGACTGATTCTTGAGGATCTTTTCGATAACTGAGGTTATTCCGTTTACTTTGCTTTTTTTGTTTTCATTTAATCGAGCAATTTATTGCAGAATATATTTCCCTAAGGCAAATGAAAATTTTCATGTCAAGGAAACAGATAAAGAGTCACTTATCAACACAATGACTCTTCTGAAGCCTGGAGGTCTATAGAATTGCGTAAATACTTACTTGGTGTAATTGGTTATTCATTCACCCTAGGGTAAAAACAAATGATTTTATTTTTCTAGATCTGGCAACTGAACGTATCCTCTCGTTGGTAAAACTTCATCATGGGAGTCCTAGCAAACATGAAATATTACTTCTTTTCTTTTTAATCGTACTCTAGGGCATGAAACAAATCTCAATTTAACCATAAAAAGGAGCTTGACAGATCTATGTTTCCTTGTCTCCTGCATAGACTATATCAATTTGTTCATCCCCTAAACCACCACAGCTTACCTTACCTGGGTTAATTATACGAGTTTTTACTCTTGATCCACACACCCGCAGTAACAGTAGGAAAACCACTTCAAAAGCCGTCTGAGGTATGGTGGGTGTTCTCTTTCTTTCTGCTCAGATTGCTGGCTCACAAAGCTCTGGGTCTAATTAGTGGTGAAGCTACATGAGATAAGGTGATAAGTGAGGCACCCGCCGAGCCCGCTCACCAGGGGGAGGCACTAGGCGGACCTGATACAGCAAGGGGGATTAGTCATGACAGTATTATAAGCAAACTGCTCCCTTGGGGTTCGCACTGCAGCGAGAAGCGAGACATACCACCCTCGTAAACAATGCTCTTTTTTTTCTCTTTCTCTGTATATATTTGTGTTAGCACTTGTAGATGGGACCCTTTTCACAAAGAGAACAGACTATGATATAGAGGCGCTTTAAATACCATATTACAATCATATGTTTATTGTGTTTATATTGGTACGATTTGTTCTTTTGCTGGAAAAAATGTCTTCATTTAACAATCATGTGTCACGGTTATTTACACACACAGTGAATTCATAACGTAATATCCTCACAGACTGGAATACTCAGATGCATAGATCTACTTTCACAAGGCCTGTGCTTGAAGCGTAGTTTTCCTCGAATGGTTAAAATCACAGACCAAGACGAAATCCCTGGGAGCTCACACAAATTGGTAGTGCCACCTGTAGTTCCATATACATCACTTTCTTTTTCAGTGTAGATAAGAGTAGATACACGAATATGTCTACTCCAGCTGGATCTAAATACACAGATGGATCGGACAGCCTCAACCAAATAGGCCACCTCCACCTCTATAGGAATTCGCCTCTGTATAGTTTTCGTTTTCTTCCCTTCACACTGTAGAGAAGTGGTATAGCAGATACAATTTCCTTCGGCCTCATCATTTTAAGACATGGCGTGACTCATAAGATCCCCAACAGGAAATCAATCCGTGGCGTAAAGTCACGTGGTATTATTCTGCCGTTCGCACATCACACTGCAAGCCACGGAGTTTCCGATTTCGGCATCCATTCGACCCTCATTTCATTAGCAATACCATCATCTTAAAGGCAGCTTTTATCTGAAAAAATATACCCGACCTTCCTTTTAGGCCTCCTCACACTGGAGCTGAAGTGAATTCTTTAACACATGGATTGTGAGGCTGAGATGTGTTCAATACCATTGTGTATATAGATTTATTCTATCCCTAATATACATTTCCATAGTCTTAACATGGTGTGACTGTATGCCACGGTTATAGCATAATGTATTTATATGTCACGTGTGAGATATGACGGGGTAGGATGAAATTCAAAACGTCACTAGATTTTCTAATGTTTCGTTTTGGTTTAAGCAGCCTTTATTTCTATTATTGATACATAGAATTAAATATGTATTGTGATCTGTACTCCAATGTTTCCCACTATTTACAAATCTGATGTATCTTTACATATAGAGCGTTAGTGGCACTCAATTTCATATAATTGTTTACATGGCGTTCATCATCTTCCGTTACATGTATCACTCAGCTCCAATTAGCGATATTAATCGGCGAAGACAACTTACGCTATATTATGAATAATTATTAATTATATAAAACCGACGAAAGTGACCTATGGCTTTTAAAATTTAATGGGCAATACCATACAATTATTTTACTCTGTGAATGTTTGAAGAAAGTAACATCGGTTTGAGTATGAGAAAAGAAACCCTTCAGAATTTCTATATATTCGAATACCATCATAATGTTGATCTCTAAATCAGAATCGAGCAAATTGGCCCCCATTTCATAAATCAGCAATGTTCCTTACAACAGTTTCTCCGATTTCTAGGAAAGGGGCTTTCAAGGTTATTTGTCCGATAAGTGCGCAGATAGGCCTTTAACACTAAAGTGTCTGTAGGTACATTTAACACTGGTTATATACATTAGTGGTGTATAGAGCGGGTGATGAGGGGTTCACCGAACTGTAACTTACTGCAACAAGCCGCAGTACTCCCTCCTTCACAGCTCAGGTTGAGTAGAGGAGGGGCCACAAGACAAGAAAAAGGGGTCCACAAGCAGCTTGTTTCTTCAAAGTGGTCATCTTTTAGCTGGTCTTGTCGTCGAAGAATCTAACAAGGCGACCTCCTTAGAAGCTGGCCCTTTGTTGCGTGGTGGTGAGCAGCTCAGAGCCGCTCAGAGGCGGGCGGGCGGGCGGGCGGGCGGGAGGACGGTTCTCTGCTCTCTTCTGCCGTGATACGGCACACACAGGGCGGGAGTCGACACCGCAAGGTGAGCGCCCCTCACAGGAACCTCAACCAACTCCGAAATACCCACAGTGTGTCAGCGCCACGAGCAAACCGAGCAATTCAGGAGCTGCTCCCCGTGCATGATGTAAGCGCTCAGTATGTCTATCATAAGGCGTGTGTGTGAGGCAGCGCTGGCCTCTGCTGGGCCTGGACCTTGTAAAGGCCGCGGTAAAGGCCGCTGTAAAGGATGTAAAGGGTTTTGTGTATACAAGGCTGGGGAGCTAGTTAGTTAAGGCGACAAAGATGCGCTGACATCCCAGAAATGATAGATGTATCTTCTACAGGGTCTGACACGGGGCTCTGAGGCTGTGGCAGGAAACTGCTACAGGCGTTTATGTCGAGGGACCGTCTTTGTTCATGTAACCATCACGGTCTTTATATGCGCTGCTACTGTCATAAAACACGTCAGATCTAATAAGTTACACCATGCGCCTCCCGATATTTACACGAGGAACGTCGCCTTCGTCTTTTCTATCCCCGTTCATCAAGCATTAAAGCTCATAAAAATCTAATGCATCTTCGGAAGAGAATGTAATCATTGGACACACACAATGCCCTCACATCGGGAATCTTAGCACAAAGAAATATTTCTGACGGAAAATACGAATTACTTGTCAGGGGAACTTCAGTCAAAGGCATATTCTACAATTCAAATGGATATGTAAAACCATAGTAATATTTCTGAAGGTTGTTAACTGAGTATGATGTTCCAAAGGTGGTGCAGAACGCATGCCAAATATATAGTGGAGGGGGGGGGGCGTGGGTACGTTAGTTTGGGGGTTTTGAAATTACAGTATCGTAATAATGAAATGATATTGTATACCATACAAATTATAGAAAAAGAAAAAAGAGATTTCAAAGGGAAACCCCCAAATTATTTTTCTGAATATGCAGTAATTGTACAGTACTAAATATTTTAAGTAATAAAACTATCATTATCCTCGCTTTTAAATGAAAGGAAAAAAGTTTTCACGACACAAATATAAACCAAGCAAGAATATGCAGTCCTATTTTATCAACTTAAGGGTGAAAAACTGGACAGTTTAATCATTACTCATTTGGCACTAGAACAAGTTATAATTAATGAGTTTGAATCTATAGTTATTAAGAATTAGCACCAGTTTGAAAATTGCAACATTTATTTAATGTTTATAATGAAAACACCAACATTCAACTCTCTCGTTGACAGACAAAGTAGGGTATATTTCTTGCGATTTAATTTGAATATAAACTATTAAGCCTGGCAGTAATATGATGGGTGTAACTTCGCTGATTAAATAACAAGTATTCCGAATACCCCGAATGTGTGCATGAAATAGAAATTTTAAAAAATCCGAACAAATCACTTCATGATTACAAAATATAGTAATTGATTTGGATAACGGTTCAAGTAAACCTGCCTCTCGTCACTCCTCTGCTGCCCACAAAGAGGGGAGAACTGTGTTTCCTACATGTCTGTTTATGGCATCAAAGAATCTAATCATTCGTCGGCGCGCCAACATCTTTGGCATGTCAACATTGGCAATGGACCCGCCACAGCTGGCGAGTTTCCCGGCATTCCCCGCGCGTCGCTGGGCGAGGATGGCGTCATTTGATGTCCATGGACGATAATGAAATGAAACCAGTTGACGAGTACCTGGCAGACGGGGAGGCGGGGTCTCTGATGGGGGGTCGTGGGGGGAGGGTCTTCAGCTCGGGTAACTTATGGGCTGAACCCACCTCGCACGATACACTTTAGAATGACAAAATAAACTGCCGTCCTGCATGTCAACACCCTTGGTGTTTCGGGGCAGTGCGCCTCTTGCCCGGACACACCTATACGGTACACTCGTAAAATGATAAAGGTAATCTGATTTGTCATTGATATGTCATTTCTTATTTGAGAATATGAAAGTTCACAGCGTTTCAAGCCAGTGCACTTCTTACCCCAACACACCTATATATGATACTCCTTAAGTATATGGTGTGGATGTACCATTGATATATCACAGTATGCAGTGTTTCGAGGCAGAGCGTTTCTTGTCAAAGACACAGTTACGACACACTCATAAAATAGCAATATTGAACATGAAAGCGAGATAAAATCTGGAGCAGGAGTGACACCAACTCTATGAATCGGCGGGAAGTTATTGTGCGTGTTGCTGTACGACGGCACCAGTGTAGGATAATGAACAGGGAAATGGCGTCCTATACCCTGGACCTGCTAATAACGAACGAAATAGAATGCCAAAAAAGCAAAGCATGAGACACAGACACTGGTGCGTCGGGGAGACATTGCAGCAGAGCAACGACACATACACCTACTGCTATGATACGGAGTGCATCAGAGTGTCACTTCGTGATTCTGCATCGTGGGTGTGTCATGTATCCCCATGTGGGTGTACACTAAGGTGTTTCACGAATACCCACAAAGGGGGAGCGCAGTAACAGGTAGCTTATACTAAGGCTGCTGGTTTCTTTTCTCTATACAGCGTTTAAAACGGGCCAGAGATCCATTCTCACGTTGATCAAAGGAAACAGGATCCTCGGAGCCCGCTTGCTTGAAATGCCTGGCAAAGCTTGAATGGTGAGCACCAAGACCAAACAAGGCATCGATCGTGTTTCTACGCCACAAAAGGTCGGTGGCAGGCCCCAGCAGGATTTACAGTGTATCGATTTGTAATAAACACCCTCAGCGCCACCGCCCCAGTGGCGGCGCGGGCGGGAACTACATTTTAACCTCCATCGGCGGTCCGGGCCACCGCGCCTGGACCGTGGGCGTATTTCCGCCCTAGCTTCACCCTGTAACGCTGTTTTGAAACCTCGTTTCCATTGGCCGACGAAAATGGTACCGACATTTTGAGACAAAAAACCCTGCCGGTAGTGGCACGGACGGTGCGTCGGTATCAAAGAATCGGTGGTGGTGCAGAGGATGCCTTGTGTCTACTGCATTTTTTAAGTGCATACCGATTTAGATTTTTCACAATAAAACCTCAATGAATAAATCAAATCGTTTTAATGCTGCTTGTCGTTGACTAGGTCATCGATGGTTATATTATTGCATAATAATTTTCGCAAAAATATCGGTGAACATATAAAATATTGGGTCTTTTCCATTCACTGATCTTGCGTTGGTGGTTCCTGGCTGCAGATCTGTGCTGAATAATCAGCCAATGAAAACGGGCTTTGATAAACGCATGGACCTTAACATGGGGCAGAGTCTGAGACTATCACACGCGACCCGGCCAGGGGTCGTCGTGGCTGCACGCTGTGAAAATAGACAACTAAGTGGCAAATGGGAGTTCTATTTCAATGTTGACACAATAGCTATGTAGACACGGGTCGTAACGCTGTAAGCAAACCCCAGGCATGAAGCTGGGCGTGCGGCCGAGGTCTACACACATGTCAAAGTGTCCCTCCATTGGACATGTTTAACAAAATTCAATGCGGCTACATCAGTCTGACATTTGATACACTCAAACCACCTACCCTTAGGCTACACACACACAACATTTTTATTCGTTTCGTTTTGAGCCGCCTTGTCTATAGCCACGGCGGGGAGAATTACATCGAAAGCGCACTTTACCGCTTAAAATCACTCCTATTCACGACGATGAATTTGATACTTGCGCGGGATGGAGTGCATACAGACCGTCTGGTCGCCGTATTGAGTATAGAGCCGGCGTACATGGCAATTATCCACATGTAAATGGTCGTTCTACTAAATATTTCAAGACATGGCCGTCCCCTGCATTCATACTTTAAATAACAGGGGGTATTTAGACACTAAACTGTGGCTCAATATAACATTAGCTTTCATAAATATAATTCTAAACGTTGTTTAATTTTCGAAAATGTTAACAAATAACAGTGCGTTTCTATGACATAAAACAGTGTCTTGGTTGCAAAGGAGGCCTAGATGTTTTAAGAATTAATCTCGTGTTATTTGTTATCGTATGCTGTCCCTGCCTTTTCCTGTCATTTTCACTTACAGTAATTACAAATATCGGAATATTCGCCTTTTTCCGTTGTGAATTTCAATTTCGGATTGGCATGTCGTCCATAGGAAGGTAGTAGCCTGTCTTGTCCTTATAAAATGGAGAAAAACACACCATTCTCAATGTTTCGTTTGGCTTTCCGTATGGCTGCTCTGTGGGCCGGGGTAATGGCTCTGTTTATATTGACGTGTTCGGGCCGGCCATAGATCTGCTGATGCAACACGACTGCTGTGGCTGAACATGAAATGCTGAAAGCCTTGATGGCCTTAATTGATGAATAGACGTTGCAGGCAACGTGGAAGCCACATGCAGGAGTCACTCAGTAGGTCAAGCCATTAAAAGCCTCTTACAGCCGAAGCCACAGAGTAGGTCAGGCCTTTAAGGCTCTAACAAACTGAGCGACGGAGGGTGTGATCGAGTAAGGTATAACGATCAGATGGTACTGTTGCTCCTTCTTAATCACTACATGGGAGGCGGGGGCGCCTGAGTCGATGACTATTTCAAAACACGTCGAGTGATAAAGAATAGCGATATCAAGTGAATGGAAAAGCCAGCAAGTTTGGCCATCTTGAGCAGGAAATATCAATGTTCTCAGAAATCCTGAATCGGTTTCTGTTGGACCACGAAACGATTTTTCTCAGGATTTTTTTTTACATATTTCTAAAACCTTTCAAACACACTGATCGATTTTTTTCTCTCATATTAATCATCACATTACCGGCCAATTCTTTTTATGATTTCCTGTTCAGCACTTTTTTCAACCTTTAGGGGCCTCTTTAAGGAGGAACCACGTAATATCAGATATTACTAACAAAGCTTACGGCGTATCTTGAGGGTCAGTACTTCGCCCACTGGTATCTATCAAGTTTTTGTTAATGATATGTGTAAAGAAATAGAAGATGCTAATTATGAATACCTACAATACGCTGTTATCAACCCAAACCATGCAAGAGCAATGCTGTTGACTTGGCGTGTATAATTGGTGTGATATTAGTGGATTGCGTCTGAATGCTGCAAAAAATCACTTGCTGCATGGTATGCATTGAACGGCGGAGGGAAATACGTGCCAGATCTAAAAATTGAATGTGGATTTGAGACCATAAAGACTAAAAAACTGAGTTTGTCTCACGACTTGATGATTAAGAAAAACTTGAAAAAGAAGGCTGTATTTACTAGGCACTAATTATCTGTCACGCGTAAACTATTATTATGATTCACCTACTGAAAATGAGAGATGAGAGCAAGACTGGTATAAAGAAACACCTAAATGCCCTGTCTTTAGCCATTGATACGAGCACCAGGTAGAGTACAATCGGCTTAGAGTGTTGTACGTAACATAAAGATTGATCAATCCCGCGTTCAGGCCTATCCCGGAATGCCTTAGGAGTACGCCGGTGGAGAGTGAAGCCAATCAGCTGGTCCTCAGAACAACTCCCATTACCCTCTCCCATCTCCCCTTCCTCCGATCCCCCGTTCAAGTTTACTAAGGAGAAAAGTCCCGATCTGATATAGCCCCATCCTGTATGTCCAGGATGAATTGGATCCTGATACTAGGATATAGCCCTGAAAGCAGGCTGAAAATTAGGTTTACATTTAGATTGGCTATAAGGCCGATAGCTTGCCTCATTGACGTAGAGCTGCCTAGGGTCAAGAGGTCAAGGTCTATGCATCGACGATGAGTTGCTCTGTCTGTCTGTGTGTCCACCGGAAGACGCTAGGTCCGGGAAATCGATACTTGTAACGAAGGACCTGAATACGTAAGCCGTGCTCCCCTGCAAGGGGCGCTAGTGGACAGGCACACGGGTACCACCAGAGGGCGCGAGAAGCGGGAGAAGGGGGCAAAATATTACACGTTTTCAGTTGGACCTTTGGCATGTCACCTTGCCTAAACTGTGTAGCGATAGCCGAGTTATACATATAAGATACATCTGACAATATTGTAGTCTCTGATAAGATATGGCCGAGTTCTACACATAAGATACATCTGACAATATTGTACTATCTGCTAAGATATAGCCGAGTTTTGCCACCTTTTTATATATGAATACACCTGGCGTATGAGTAAGTTTTTTGCGTATACAAGGTCATCCTATTCCCCGTGTATATACGCCTCACCTGTAGGTGTAGAGGGCTTCACTGAGAGCGGGCGGGGGGGTAGGGGGAGGTGGGGGGGGGGGGTGGAGAGCATATTTCCTCTCATATGCGCCGGGTGTGAAATACAGCCGAGACGCGTGCGTATATAAGCCCTGGGCGTATTTACATGAAAACAAGTCAATATTCAGCCAATACATGCACTTCCGCAATGGCGTATATATATGAATAAAATGGTGGTTTTCCTGCAGTGTTACAAACACGAGACATCCGACGATGTGGTCTCTGCTGATTCATACATTTTGTACTCTGTGAAGCCAGCTGGACATCTTAAGGCCCACTTAAGCCTCCAGTAAAAAAAAAGATAAAAAAGGTTATTGGGTGGGGTTCCTTAATATGGGGTCATCTAAAATGTGTTATCATCTCAGGATGTCTTCTGTAATAAAGAATCACTCTAAAACATAAACATGTCCAAGTTTATGTTCAGGATAACTTGCGTTTATAGAAAATGAATAGATGTTTGATGTATTTAAATGTGCCTTTGGAAAAAGATATCTTTTCACCAGAATTATGTTAGTTGTATGATATTAAAGGGATTGCAGTAGTGATATTTTCCGATCCGTTATCGTGCTTGGACGCTTCTTGAGTAGAAATTGCTGTATTTTACAAAAGACATGAGGGAAGCAGGAAAAAGGTTTAAGCCTCTGGTTTGTGTTGATAACCCTAACAATCAGGACATCATACGTATCTTCAAGCATTGATAGGAATCACATAAGTACAGCAGAAACATCAAGGTACTCTTCTGACGAAACCACTGTAGCCTCGCTGGTTGCACATATAAAAAAAGACCTTGTAGTTCCAAAGATTGTACATATCAGAAACCTCTATGGTTTCAGTGGGTGAAAATGACAGAGCGTTTTGTCATAGCTTCCTCTGTATACAAATTGTACAGCTAAGACCCCTCAGCGAGCATGAGTTAAGCTGGTCGGGGTTGGGGGTGAGGGGTAAGTGTCATGATCACACCTTGACAGCTGCCTGGAGGCACCCTTGAGGAGGGACAAGCGGGGTTGGGCTGGGTGGTAGACCTTGGATTATTGTCGAAGACAGCCACACCCAAATGGGACCGATTGGGTCACCTCGAAAATATACTGATACAGTTTGTATATGATATATATGATAATGTTTATTATTTAAAATATTCTGTTACTAACGTTTCGAAGCTACAGTCATAACAGACTCAAACAAAGCATGTTTCACATTATCATATGCTTCAAGGAAGACGAAATAGAAAGGTAGCACTGGTGGTGAAATATAGGTTTAAAGTCCAAGAAATGAAATCAGTGGTTCATGGGACATCTTACAGGAACGATAGACCTGACTAGTAAATGTTGATTAAGGTGCATATCGGAATGCAACAGGAAAACCATGTTATAAATTGTAACTGGTTCTATAGAATTATATCAAATGGTCAAAGATACGCCATAATGTTGTTTTGATTACTTTCGGCATAACCAAATACAAACTTGAAGAAGTGAATTCCTTTCACTTATATGATAACATCTTTGTAACTATTCAGAAAGAGCCCGAGTCTGAAACACTGACAAGTCTATTCCGCAAAGTGATTTACCTTTTCTGATCGATTCTGTTTGCTTGATTGCCGTCATCTAGTGAGGAAACATATCGATATACATGGCTGTATGTAACAGGTAAAGTATATAGTTATCTAAACCCAATATACAAATATAGTGGGTGGTTTATTCATTTCTTATTCCAGGAACCCTTTCTAGCAGTGAATGCATTTGCCATGTGCTTTGCGCAAATGCCGACGACGTAATGTGATGTGATGTAATGGAATAATGACCAGGTTTGCATTAAGACTGCACTGTACGGCTGATCGATGCCTCTTGTACACTGATACAACACGTAGGTGGTCATTCTGCAGTATCCGCTATATACCATTAATTATTACATGGAGCTATAACACTTAATTGATTAATTGAATAGACTATATAACGCAATTTCACAACTATGATATGAGACAACGATACATAACGAATTAGATGGAAATGAAAATATCACATGAAGAAATTGCAGATAGTATTTCAGTGAAGCTGTTTAACAATACAAGGCTCACAGTTAATCAAACTAGCATTTAAGATGTGATGTCTGCCTCCTACTGCCACCATGCCACACTCAGTGTGGGCAACTTGTGGCTTAAGTACCCTCACAGAAGGGCACTGATGAGCACACATATTTTATGGACAGTTCCTATATAGATATATATCACTCTGTGTTAGGATGTTTGAGGCATGGACACAGAGATATATAAAGTACATATAGGTTTAAATGGGAGATGAGGCTCAGGGGAGAGGGGTTGGTGCCCCCTGCTGTGGGTCCAGGCGACCTCTAGGGCTCTGGTCACTCGCCCTACAGTGCACGCGCAGTCAGCACGCTTTCTGCTTTTGGCTCTAAGCATCACCATGGCGGATAGAGTCTGCCTCAGACTTTGACTTCACGATGTGGGCCAAGGCGTCAGGTCTCAAACAAAAGACAACGGCAGTTCTCGTACAAGACAACTACACAGACTATAATGTTCTGATGATCATGACAAAGCATGACGTGAAAAAGATCTTGGTCCCCCCGGGACAGGCTAGAAGACTGCAACAGGCACTGGCTACACTAGGCAACCGCCGGTTTGTGAAGTTCATGGAGGAGGAGAGTATGGCCTCAGAGAACTAGGACGAGGAAAAAAGGAGCGACACAGCCAAACCAAAGAAGGGAGGACAAGACAGCACTCCTGGATGCGGCGGCAGGCTGGGAGAAAGTCATAGAGCAGCTCCAAGCTAACAAGGGAGAGAACGCCAAAACAGACCACTCTCACCAGAAGGCGGGCTACGACCCCCTCCCAGTGCAGGGAAGCTATGACCCTACAGTGCTCCTCACTATCCGGGTGAGTGACCATAAGGCACTAAAGGTTACCGACTTTGTACCAGAACACATCAAGTTCAGGCTAGCCAGATGCAAGAAGGAGCCAATGAAATTCACAGAGACAAGAGATGCCTCGATGGTGTTATCCGCTGATGAGCAGGCCCCTCTGTACATTTCACAGGTGGAATGGGGGGCAGCCAACAGGAGGGTCCTGTATCACCTCCTATGGACAGGAACCCTAGGAAGAAACCACATCAAGAACAGCAGAACAGAGCAACAACTGTCACCAGTTATTTGCATTGTCCTTGTTTCTTTAAGAATGTATGTTCTAAGATTCACCATTCCCTGTCTCCATTGACATTAACTGCAAGTGTAGAGAAAAAAGCTACGTAATGCGAAACTAATCTTGCCTCAGAAACAAGCAGCGGAGACGTTTTTCTGTCGTTCATGAACTTTAATCCATTCAGCAATTGATTGCTCCAAGATAAAAGTCAACGCTTGTCACAAAAAGAAAATTAAGAATAATTGCTACAAAATCTTCATTTGAATCAGTTTCATTATGGCTTTTACATTTAAACTTTCTATATTTCTTCATCACTTCGAGGTCCTGTTCGTAAATGAGATATATTTCTAATTAAGACAGTAGCTGTCTGCTGCCGCTGCATCCATCATAAAGAACACCATATAGAAGCTGAGTGCACAGCAACAGGTTCCAGATGTATCCGTGTATAGCAAATGACGATTTCTAATCTAGGGATGCCTGCAGAAAGTGGTGAGATCGTTCACATCACATTTCGAATTATTTAGAATAGAACTAAATTGAATTTCGTCAATTTAGTATCCATTATAAGTCTATATCCTCCCTATATGATATAAGTATATATATATATATATATATATATATATATATATATATATATATATATATATATATATGTCTAGAATTATCAGGTTTTGATAATTAATATAAAACTTAACGGCACTTGTCAACCCTCTGCACATGCACGATGCCTCAACAGCGTATTTCAACCCCGAGCTACCGGACTTTACACTGCACGAACACCATCCTATTCCCCGTGTGTATACGCCTTATCTATTAGCGTATATAGGCTAGTATAGTTTGTGTCATGTATACGCCCCAGTCTGGGCGGCCGGAAGTCACTTTCTGCTACTAACAACGCGCATGTGCGATATTTACTCTCCAACCAGAGTTTTGAATACAACTTATTGCAGAACATACGGGGGGTGACTGTTTGACCTCATTAACGGCTTCATCGAAGTATTCATAGCCACGATTTCGTAAATAAAATTCAAACTATTAGAAAATTCTTTTCATTGTGAATGATAGTGTCATAATATTATTTATAAATTTCCTGTATGATTTTCTTTCTACACATACCTATTGTTTATAATTTATTTTCGTATTTCCGATAATGCACATACTCGCAATTCTATATATCATAATATCACAAGCCGTTTCATATTATAGTTGGTATAGGGCTATAATTCAGTATTCTAGTATCATTTTTTCACTATTGCTCATATTTTTATCTATAGTCATATGTATCCATAATTCTTTGATTATTAGTTACTTTGTTTACATTTTACAACAACCGTTTACCGTGATGATATTTTTAACAAAGACTCAGTATGGTAATCATTTTTTAATTGCATTGGTGATTCCAGGGTCAATTTGATTATGTGGTTGGATTCAGGTGCTGGGTAATGTGTTTCTGAGATACTTAGTATTGACACAGGTTTCTTTGTCAAGGTTTCTATAAGCAATAACAATACAGCTGCCAATTTTTGTAATGTCAATAACAGCAGCGTTCAAAATTGTAGAATATTTCATCTAGCAACCATGTTGGTCCTCACATTTCTAGCACTACTATTGATAATTTTTCATGTAAAAGTTTTGCATCAGATATTCCGGCAGAAATTATTGATTTTGTGGAGGAGCCACCTTAAGAATATGATGTTAACACAATTCAAATCACTGGTATCAAAGGATTTGTGATCTAAACAGTACAGGATATGTAGGGTTATTCCCTTTATTACACAAGTTCGAATATTTTATATTGATGAGAAATTACGTGTAGTCGTCATTCAAATTCGAATTTGGGCATGTTTATCTGGTCCGTTCATGCTGAAAAGCCTCCATATTTTAATGTTCAGCATCGGTTCCAGATTAGTGATGATGAGTGTTAAAGCGGGGCATCCAAATCACACTGGGTCGTACAATATAGTTTTACCATTATTTATTTACAATACTCTGAGGAGAAGGTAGTAGAATTAAGATCTAAGGGTACACGTGTATGATAAAATACAAGACTTTGGCTTGCGGATTTTGTATTACTTGTTTTCATTTGCAGCCTTGCATAGGCAGAGATGATATATATATATCAATGTATGACTCCACACATATTATGCATAGATAATTATTCTCATGTGCGCCCATTTGTTAATTACAATCCGGGAGGCGTGGATTGTTGAATCTGACGTCACTAATCATATTGATGCGTGACTCAACTTAGACTGTCATTGTTAGTCTACGGAGCGAAAAATGTACAATCTTTAATTATATGTAGGTTTTCAGTAACTCGGTTCGTAATATGAAATACTGTATACTGTATACTCAATTATGTATTTAGGTAACAAAAGGCCTAAGACTTTGGGGATTGTTTCCCTGTCAAACATATGTACTCGTTGGTTATATGTTCATTAATTATCAGAACTTGTACATACATAACTTATACAGAAATATCTTTATATACACACAACTATCAGCAGTCGGACCTACTTAGATGTTTCCTTCAGGAGAATTGACTCTGGTGTACTATGAATCCCATTAGCTGCAGACATGAGCGGGTGTTAATAAGGCTGGACATGGCTGGAGAGCTGGAGATGTCGCGTGTTATATCACCACCAGAATCACTTTGTGTATCAAATAACGTGACATATTAATCTATCCAGCAGATTATGACATTAATGCATTCGCATCCCGAGATTAAATCTACTCGAGTTTCTTAATAAAGACAATAGATTTGTATTGATGCTTGGCTACTCAGATGGCTAGTCATGGCATGTCATTATGCCAGGATTTTGCTCTAACATTATGTTATTGTTCTCCAATCGTCTCGTAGGTTCACATGCACAGCCTACAGCCTCCTTCTGAGCTGTTCTGTTTCTCAGCCACATATAGCTAGTGTTCTACCTACATAGGTAAGCCGAGTAATCATTGGCTGACCGTTGAAATTGTCAGGAAGCGCTTAGCAATTTTATGAAATTTAATAAAAGTCAAGACTAGCTACACAGAGGCATACCAATCGATTATAGTACCAATAGATTTAGACTCTGGCACCACCAGCTGATAAGATACGCAAATAATGTCAAAACAAGTATACTTCGTCATTGTCAAATATTGAGCAATAACTGAAATACTAAGCAATAAGTTGGTGAGTGAAAAGTGATAGCTGATAAACGTTTTGGATATCAACAACCACCGAACAGTAATAGTTAAAGCATAGATAATAAATATTACCGTTATAGAATAATTGTCTATCATTTAGAAAGAAGAAATACATATAGTACTATATTTATTTCCTCTTTCTAAGTGAAGTGCAGTTCATTAATAATCTTAAACCTAAATCAATGACTTCCTCAGGAAGAGACCTAGATCTAAATTAAACTAATTTCATTATTTAGAAATTTAATGATCGGGGATGACTTGCAATGTGTCACCCGAAAGGTAACTTCTTTTTTAATTTCTGTCGTCAGGGCGAAATTAATTTCTAAAACCCGTGATCTGACGAAAGGATTTCTTCTACCCTTTGATTTTGAAGAACAATCCTAGATTTGATACTTGACCTCATCGGCACCAAGTCTCGATTAAGGCTTCTCTAGGAACCAGCCCCACTTTGATGTAGAATGAAGACTAGAATGAGAAAGGCGGCGTTTCCACCTGCCGACTATTGCCACCGATTATCATATTTAACACTGACAGGTATTTTCTACTGTTCCGATGAAATATTAGATGCTGTAACCAGAAACATTCAATACATGCCCAGCAATCTTTGACTCCAGGCTCCTGATTGGAATTATAGTGTGACAGCTTCAACTACTTAAACTCCCCAATAATCAGTACGCATATTGTTCTCCGATATTCATGTTCGATATTCATGTCCACAATTTGATGTTGGTGCATCTTCCGCGGGCAGATGCAAACGCATCCTCAGGTTTAATTATATTTCTTAAGCGAGATTAACATGTAGAGACTTATGTACCTGAGAAAGGCGTACTATACACACACCTTTAAGTGGGATTCACACGTAGAGACGAATGGCGTGCTACATACCATTCCCCTCGGCTCAGACAATTCTCTTTTGATACAACAATATCAGGGCAAGGTGGTTTTGTCAGTCTCAAGGAAAAATGGCAAATCTAAGTCATATGGAAGGACACACCTGGTACATAGTGTAACTCAAAATCCATGTGAGCACTCACTCTTGTAACCCTGAAGTAGGTGGTCTGAAAAACATGCGATCTTACATGCTGGCCTCCTACTAGCTAAGTTTTTTTTACTTAGTCGGCTACTCGGCAGTGGGTCCATTTATCTTACCAAAAATGCTCACCAACAAAATCTCATGGGATTTTGTACCTTGTTAACTCTTTAACAGCAGGAAAATGCATCCAGACATTCCCCTGGCTACGGCAGGAAGATGCCTCCAGGCATTCCCCTGGCTATGGCAGGAATATGCCTCCAGGCATCTTTGAGGCATCAGTGACACTTTTATACAAAATTCAATAGATAAAAAGATAATTGTTTGATTCAAAAGAAATTTTGACAATGTATAAGAGCCATATTGACCTTTGATTTGGTATGATAAAATATGTTCAGTCACCAAGGTATATTACTTAAATCATATGACACATCACATGACATTGCTATTTCCCAAAATAGGTGCCTGCCGTAGCAGGGTCGTTTGGTCAGGCAATGCCTGCCATGTAATGGTGAACAGGGAAACTGGTTGCTGCAGGGAAAGGGTTAAGGGTAATTGACGATGACAATTTTAGGGGAACAAAATTAGGGAAATGGAACTCTACAATTTCCCGTCCAGAACTTCAGATGGCTTTGTCGCAGACCAATACCCTCTTGTTTACGTGAATTCCACTTAACAGTTGGAGTAGACACATTTGCACAGCTTCTAAACCGGCAATTAGTCCACTCTTATAGAAGAATCTTATAGTCATAAGTGAAACCTTTTCTATAGACCTATTCATCATCTGCTAAAAGAAAATGAATGAGATTGAAGACAATCACCATTTCCTAAGTGTAGAAAGTCTTCATCAAGTGGACGCAAGCTCATATGTATAGACAAATGTATAAAGGATTTAATTTAGTGATGAAACCGTCAAACGAGAGACACATCTGGACACTCTTTCGCCAGGTTTAAGCCTTGGGAAAGCATACGTGATAAAACTTAACCTTGATTTTGCAGTATTTTGTAAAATGATCAGTTCATTAGGACTGAGGTGGATCTTTGTAATCCTTTTTAATTAGTCTTCACACGACAACGATAACGTCGACATCACTCAGACAGGAATCCCTGCCTCCAACTGCGGGCTGAATGACACACTGCCAGCTAAAACAAAGAATAATGTCTGACAAAATGAGGCTGAAGCTCGTCACTGGTCGAAGGCAGAGCTCATTCAGCTTGTTTAACTTCATTGTGAATGATTTTAAGAAAATAATGGAATTAAAATGTCGCTGGACGACGATAAATATGTACCTTAATAAATGGATAATGACTGCATGAAGTACTAAGCGATATTACTGATTATATGACATTGATAGAGCTGGTTCTTTCTAACTATTAGTTGTGGTTTAGTTTGATTGTAGTTATACAAAATTAAATATGTAATATTCCCTGAAGAATACGTCAGAGTTATTATTGATCACTGAAATTTTATCAATACGATTAATGAATGGTGTGGAACCATTGCACCTCAGTGAAAATAATATGGTTTAGGACAAAGAAGCTTATTGAAGTTGGGACGAATAGATATTTGCCCATTAGTCACAGTATCAAACCAGTCGGCTGATATTTAAATATACATCGATGAACATTTACCTCATATCTCAATATGCTGTGCACCAGCCTCATATAGTGCAGGATCACGAAATCATTCCATACAGTGTTCATGCAAGCTCACTGCCAGACTGTTGACCAATTATGTATTTAGTACGAATATAAAAGATATTGCATGGACATATAATGAAGGTATTGATTATATATGTACAGCAATGTTAGCTCTATATGTATGAGCGAGATAGGTCTATAAACGGCTGTGATAGAGGGTGCGGGAATTTCCATATTGTATTTATCACACATATATCTACACACACCAACACACACATAAAGCCGGTTTCATTTGGCCGATCATTAACAAAATAATCGACAGGGAATACCTCGTCTACCAACTGACACCATCACTGACCTAGTACATAAAATAACCTACCTAAAGACCCCGACCCACTTCAAATATCAATACACCTATACATGCACAAAGACTATACAGATATATACGCTTACATTCACTTATGTATACAGTTAAAGAAACACACCTACACACACCTAGTACATACAGTGCAGACCAATATGTAAGCGCCAGTGAGAAGCTTCAGTCCCAGACGAAATAAAGACATTTCTACCCAGCGCCGTCCAAGCCAACCGACCGTCAGGTCAGAGATAGTCACAGATGAAGCCAACAGAGGCAGGTCTTAGATGTGAATTCTTCGTGACTGGACTGTGTGCTACTTCAGTCGCTCACTATTCCCCCTCTGAGCGGCTCGCCGAGTCGACCAAAGCACCATGTAAGTATCTGCATGCATCAATTCGTTGTCCTTTTCCAGATGTATTTTGAATGAAGATAAATCCTGTTATGTACTTGCCAATAAAAGACGAATTTCGTAAACAAAAAAATAAATAGAAAAGGGTATACTGCAGGTATGCATTACAATCGTGGTGGGAGGCGCTCCGCAGAGGGATCAGAGACTAAGATTTGGACCCCAATCATTTAGCTATTGTTTGCATTCTGCACCACTGAGATCCTCACATTGAACGTCTGAGGCAATAATATGGCTATTACATTAAAAGGTGAATTGCGCTTTAAGGTTCATTAAAGTGTAGCCATGTCCACACCGTCGTTAGCCCAGCTTCTAGCGGCCCCATACTATTGCTGCAACATACAGAAACACAAAACCAATTTTACAACTCTTATAAACAGACTGATTCATTTAAATGGCTGAGTGTGTCTCATGTGCGTGATGGTCATTTTGAGCCAAGGACACTCCAATATAGGGCGAGAAGTATAAAGCGTGTTTTATCATCATCTGTTGCATTTTTCACATTTCCAGTGGCAAATCTACTTTGGAAAACAATGTCGATAGTCTCATGGCTGTTGATGTAACTAAGCGGAGGTAGTGCATTGGGTAAGTGAAACGCCCATCTAGCCTCCCAATGCCATTCCAAAGTCCTGTTATTGGCACTCCACGCTCATGATGAAGTTACTGTGCAAACATGTAGGTGCAACTCTCGCACCCTGCTGATAGTACTCAACAACCGTAATCCCTACAGTAAACACCCCTCTCACCACCACCCCACTCCACCAGAGCACAGACAGCGGTTTCCCACCCTCACAGGTGCCATGTAGATCAACACACAAAAAATCACCTGAGGTCGCCATACCCAGTAGGCAATAGACCAGCTTCCGGGTATGTGCCTTGTTACGGTCAAGTGCAGGGTCAATTGGTTACATGACGGTAGTTTACATAGCAGTATGGGGTGCTTAGTGCAAAGAAAAGAGATTCTATTCAAAATAAAAGTTTTACATGCAATATTGATACGAACAAATTCATCATTTCTCCTCACACAAGTATATTCAACCTAAGCTTCCCGATATGGTATGTCTTTCCTTAATTAAATGGTAATAACTACAATTATGATGTAGCTTTCTTCATTAATGTGGAATTGGAATTCGGAAACATCGTCCCATGTTGTCATGGTAACAATTATAACACCATCCTCTAACTCTACCGCCCCACAATCAGCTTAACATCCAATCACCTCACTATACTAATCACTAAGAAACCAGTTCACCATTCCCTCACTGCACCAACCAGACACCCTCTCACTGTACCAATGAGACACCTGCTCAACACTCTCTAACTGTAACAACTAGAAATCAGCTCAACATCCTCTCACTTCATTCTACCAACCCAAAACCAGCTCAACATTCTCTCACCTCCCTGAACCAGCCCAAAACCAGCTCAACAGCCTCTTACTGTACCAACCAGTGACTAGCTCAACATCCCCTCAATGTACCAACCAGAAACTAGCTCAACATCCCCTCAATGTACCAACCAGTAACTAGCTCAAGATCCCCTCAATGTACCAACCAGTAACTAGCTCAACAACCCCTCAATGTACCAACCAGAAACTAGCACAATATCCCCTCAATGTACCAACCAGAAACTAACTGAACAACCCCTCAATGTACCAAACGAAAACTAGCTCAAGATCCCTTCAATGTACCAACCAGTAACTAGCTCAACAACCCCTCAATGTACCAACCAGTAACTAGCTCAACATCCCCTCACTGTACCAACCAGTAACTAGCTCAAGATCCCTTCAATGTACCAACCAGTAACTAGCTCAACAACCCCTCAATGTACCAACCAGAATCTAGCCCAACATCCCCTCAATGTACCAAACAGTAACTAGCTCAACATCTCTTCACTGTAAAAATCAGTTTTATAGTATGTGTTATTCTGACATTGCTGTTGAGGGCCTCTGGCGTAGAAATAATATCCCGCTTACTAGACTGTGAACAATATATCGCCAACACGTCCTCAGACTGAAATCAATAAGATCTGTTCTCCTCCATCTCCTTATATCTGTAAAGCATATCAAATGGCGGTACTAGGATTTCATAGACACTTCTAAGCGCCGATAATTGTAGGCTAATTAAAATGACTAATGAGAGTTGAAAATCTGATATTCTGAATGCCCGCAGGTCTGTTACAGGCAGAAGTATCCTTGATTTAATGTAGACTTCATCAAGTCGTGAGGTGAGGTGATGTCTCTGTCATAGTAACATAAGAACATTTAAATTTATCTGGAGGATTTATACGGATATTGTAGGGTATAACGATATAAATAACACAGGACGTAAAACAAATATAATAAAGAATGATACATTTGATATATCATTCTAAGATCAGTCAGAGAAAATTGACTTTCCTTGGTATTTTTTGGTGAACCATAGTACTCCTTTTAATAGTTCGCATTTGGAGTTCCAAGCTTATTCATAAAAGTGGAACATAACATACGTTCCTAGTTTTTATTTCGCTTAATACCAAGAGCCATATATTTACTGAGTATGGGTATCAAAGGGTATCACACCTCCCCATACCTCCCCATACCTCCTCAACCCACCCACACATCCCCACACCTCCAGTAACACCCGTTACACCGAGCACACCTCATTTCCCCACACCGCCCATACCTCTCCACACCTCATTTCACCTCCCGCCCTCCCTCACCTTCCTACACCTCACATATCTCTCCACACCTCCCATAACCCACCACCCCAACACCCTGTACACAGCACATCTCACCTCCCCACACTTTCCACATGTCCCACACATGCACACATCTCGTTATCCATTAGCCCATCACTCTGCACACACAACACACCTCAACGCGACATGCGTCCAACACTTCCCCACGCCTCCCCTCACCTCCCCACACCTCCCATACTCCATCAGCCTATTACCCTGAACACACAGTACCCCTCACCTCCCCTCACCTCTCCACACCTCCCATACTCCATCAGCCTATTACCCTGAACACACAGTACCCCTCATCTCCCCACACCTCCCCTCACCTCCCCACACCTCCCGTACTCCATCAGCCTATTACCCTGAACACACAGTACACCGCACCTCCCCACACCCTCCCACACCTCCCCTCACCTCCCGTACTCCATCAGCCTATTACCCTGAACACACAGTACCCCTCATCTCCCCTCACCTCCCCACACCTCCCGTACAGTACCCCTCATCTCCCCACATCTCCCCACATCTCCCCACACCTCCCCTCACCTCCCGTACTCCATCAGCCTATTACCCTGAACACACAGTACCCCTCATCTCCCCACACCTCCCCTCACCTCCCCTCACCTCCCATACTCCATCAGCCTATTACCCTGAACACATAGTACACCGCACCTCCCCACACCCTCCCAAACCTCCCCTCACCTCCCGTACTCCATCAGCCTATTACCCTGAACACACAGTACCCCTCATCTCCCCTCACCTCCCCTCACCTCCCCATACCTCCCGTACTCCATCAGCCTATTACCCTGAACACACAGTACCCCTCATCTCCCCTCACCTCCCCACACCTCCCGTACAGTACCCCTCATCTCCCCACATCTCCCCACATCTCCCCACACCTCCCCTCACCTCCCGTACTCCATCAGCCTATTACCCTGAACACACAGTACCCCTCATCTCCCCACACCTCCCCTCACCTCCCCTCACCTCCCATACTCCATCAGCCTATTACCCTGAACACATAGTACACCGCACCTCCCCACACCCTCCCAAACCTCCCCTCACCTCCCGTACTCCATCAGCCTATTACCCTGAACACACAGTACCCCTCATCTCCCCTCACCTCCCCTCACCTCCCCATACCTCCCGTACTCCATCAGCCTATTACCCTGAACACACAGTACCCCTCATCTCCCCACATCTCCCCACATCTCCCCACATCTCCCCACACCTCCCCACACCTCCCCACACCTCCCCTCACCTCCCCTCACCTCCCCACACCTCCCGTACACCATCCGCCTATTGCCCTGTACACGAAGTACACCTCTTCTCCCCACACCTCCCCACACTTCCCCACATCTCCCTACACCTCTCCTCAACTCCCGTACTCCATCAGCCCATTACCTTGTACACACAGTACAGCTCCCCTCACCAAACCTCCCCACACCTCCCAACACCTCCACAACTCCCATACTTCATCGGCCTATTACCCTGTACACACAGTACACCTCACCTCCCCTCACCTCCCTACACCCCTCCACAACTCCGGTACTCCATCAGCCCATCACCCTGTGCACACAGCACACCTCACCGCGACATGCGTCCCAATTATCACACAAACACACGACATTCAAAGCTAATTAGTCTCATTACCACAAACAATACGTCTTCTTCAGGAGCTAGCTCGCTCTGGTAGGACTTGGACGGCCTCCTCTGCACCTGTAGGGAGGGCGTGTTGTGGTTGGCCTGCTGGTGGGGTAGCGGGGGTGGGGGTGATTGTGATGGTTAAAGGGGTGGTAGGAGATTGCCAAATGATCGGCAACTTTAAGGAATCACTCCTCAAGGAATAAGTGGAGGATGGTGCGGCTTCTGAAGATCTGCACAGAAAATCAGGGATTTTTATCATTGGTAGACTATGTCGACTTGTTGACCAATTGACCACCTCTGACCAATTTATCCCGGTAAAGTCAACCCATGTTGAATTCGTCGGCAATGAATATATGTTACTAAGTGGTGCCAAAACAGAGGCAACGAATCGGAACATACATTGCTCGCAATTTGTTTTTCTATGTTTCCACTTATAGATTAAAAAAAAAAAAAAGTTATTGGATTCGCCTGACATGGTGTGAACTTTGAGTGCAGTCTCACAGTCAGATATCTGATAACATGGGAAACGTAGTTACTGAGGCCGTATTCACAATAGACTCCACCACCACTGCATGCAGATCTCGGGACGTCATCTATTACAGCAGATTAGAAGGTCGGCAGAAGTGTGCTCTAATAATTCTAATCAAGAATCTACCTTTTTAAGCATATGTCTCTGGTGATGTAGGAGTTTTGTTCATTTTACCGTAATTTTCGATTGCAGTCGGTTTGCAGTGAGTCAGGAGGCCTGTTATTTTTGTGTTTATCTATAGGCTGCATGCAGATCTCGCGATATGACGTTTAAATTAAATTCCGTTAGTGAGCCAAACCTCCATGGCAGTGTGCTCCAACGTTATTAGTACCATACCCTCCATGGCGGGCAGTATTTCCTAGAAGTTCGACAACAGGTGTATCACAATATATTATTGAAGGAGAAGGTTATATGTTCGCAGCTTGCTTTGAATACTGAGTTTCTTTGCTATTCCAAGGCCGACTATCGTCTTGTGAAACCTAACATGTGGCATATTGACCACCTCTAGCCACACTTATTGATTTCCTCTATGGTATTCAATGACTCTGTTTATATTCAACCATCATCATTTGTTATCTCATAACCTATTCTCACCGAGAGTACGATTCTTTATCTCTTATCATATTTCATCTCTTGTTAAATTTCTTTCATCAACTTGAATGATATTCATATAGATCCCAAAAATAAACAAAACATTAGACTTTTCAGTGTAATTGAGCATTTCCCCATATTGCTCATCTTTACTTTCCTGAGACTTGTGCTGATAAACTAATGTGGCGTTTTCCACCTGGAGATTATGAGCACTAGTCCATGATTGTTAGCACACACATATATCTAAGTAGAACCACCGACTGACTTCCGCATAGCGTGCACATAATTGGTGGTGTTTTGGTCGGCAGGTGCAAACGCCACATTTAATATTTTCTTTTAGCCACGTCATGTAGGTGTGAGACTTTCAGCCCTAAGAACTTGAGAAACCTCCTTTCTGACGATATAAATTACTTTGAGCAGTGATTGTTATTTTAAGAACTCTCAGATGAGATGGAATATGGTCTTCTCTCTTCGTCTCCCACCTGTATTTTTTTACCTATGATCAGAGAATAGCAGAGAACTATTCACAGAGAGAATTGGGATTACATTTTCGGTAATGAGTTTCGTTTACTGTATTCCTTTGCTTCTGGCAAGCAGTTACTTAGAGAACACGTGGTTACTGAGCCTCTAAGGGTGGCCGTTTAAGGTCTTTAGGGATGTATCTATGATACAAATGACCGGGAAAGGCACCCCTACAGGCTCAGTCACTATGTTTAATTGTTATCATATACCAATCATACACGACAAAACGGTAATCCATTTACATACAAAATTATAGATTCAAAGTTTGTTAACCTGATGTCTCTGCCCTGCTTTTCACCAAGGAGGTGACCCATTAGGTTTGTCTGAAGCACTTAGACTCAAATATATGCTTGTCACGCAGAACGGCCTCGGGCAAGTATTTGTCAGGCCATTCGTTTGTAACATTTCACAAATTAGACGCCCCAGTCAGTTTTCCAACTGTATTACCTGACACGGTTCCACAAGATGGTTAACACGGTGCCTTTCACGAAGATATCGACCTCGACGGCAATCTTTCTCAGGAAGCCACCACTCCTTCCTACACAAAAGACTGTGTGTCGGAGCTATGGCAAAGTCAACCCATGTTGAATTCGTCGGCAATGAATATATGTTACTAAGTGGTGCCAAAACAGAGGCAACGAATCGGAACATACATTGCTCGCAATTTGTTTTTCTATGTTTCCACTTATAGATTAAAAAAAAAAAAAAAGTTATTGGATTCGCCTGACATGGTGTGAACTTTGAGTGCAGTCTCACAGTCAGATATCTGGTAACATGGGAAACGTAGTTACTGAGGCCGTATTCACAATAGACTCCACCACCACTGCATGCAGATCTCGGGACGTCATCTATTACAGCAGATTAGAAGGTCGGCAGAAGTGTGCTCTAATAATTCTAATCAAGAATCTACCTTTTTAAGCATATGTCTCTGGTGATGTAGGAGTTTTGTTCATTTTACCGTAATTTTCGATTGCAGTCGGTTTGCAGTGAGTCAGGAGGCCTGTTATTTTTGTGTTTATCTATAGGCTGCATGCAGATCTCGCGATATGACGTTTAAATTAAATTCCGTTAGTGAGCCAAACCTCCATGGCAGTGTGCTCCAACGTTATTAGTACCATACCCTCCATGGCGGGCAGTATTTCCTAGAAGTTCGACAACAGGTGTATCACAATATATTATTGAAGGAGAAGGTTATATGTTCGCAGCTTGCTTTGAATACTGAGTTTCTTTGCTATTCCAAGGCCGACTATCGTCTTGTGAAACCTAACATGTGGCATATTGACCACCTCTAGCCACACTTATTGATTTCCTCTATGGTATTCAATGACTCTGTTTATATTCAACCATCATCATTTGTTATCTCATAACCTATTCTCACCGAGAGTACGATTCTTTATCTCTTATCATATTTCATCTCTTGTTAAATTTCTTTCATCAACTTGAATGATATTCATATAGATCCCAAAAATAAACAAAACATTAGACTTTTCAGTGTAATTGAGCATTTCCCCATATTGCTCATCTTTACTTTCCTGAGACTTGTGCTGATAAACTAATGTGGCGTTTTCCACCTGGAGATTATGAGCACTAGTCCATGATTGTTAGCACACACATATATCTAAGTAGAACCACCGACTGACTTCCGCATAGCGTGCACATAATTGGTGGTGTTTTGGTCGGCAGGTGCAAACGCCACATTTAATATTTTCTTTTAGCCACGTCATGTAGGTGTGAGACTTTCAGCCCTAAGAACTTGAGAAACCTCCTTTCTGACGATATAAATTACTTTGAGCAGTGATTGTTATTTTAAGAACTCTCAGATGAGATGGAATATGGTCTTCTCTCTTCGTCTCCCACCTGTATTTTTTTACCTATGATCAGAGAATAGCAGAGAACTATTCACAGAGAGAATTGGGATTACATTTTCGGTAATGAGTTTCGTTTACTGTATTCCTTTGCTTCTGGCAAGCAGTTACTTAGAGAACACGTGGTTACTGAGCCTCTAAGGGTGGCCGTTTAAGGTCTTTAGGGATGTATCTATGATACAAATGACCGGGAAAGGCACCCCTACAGGCTCAGTCACTATGTTTAATTGTTATCATATACCAATCATACACGACAAAACGGTAATCCATTTACATACAAAATTATAGATTCAAAGTTTGTTAACCTGATGTCTCTGCCCTGCTTTTCACCAAGGAGGTGACCCATTAGGTTTGTCTGAAGCACTTAGACTCAAATATATGCTTGTCACGCAGAACGGCCTCGGGCAAGTATTTGTCAGGCCATTCGTTTGTAACATTTCACAAATTAGACGCCCCAGTCAGTTTTCCAACTGTATTACCTGACACGGTTCCACAAGATGGTTAACACGGTGCCTTTCACGAAGATATCGACCTCGACGGCAATCTTTCTCAGGAAGCCACCACTCCTTCCTACACAAAAGACTGTGTGTCGGAGCTATGGCAAAGTCAACCCATGTTGAATTCGTCGGCAATGAATATATGTTACTAAGTGGTGCCAAAACAGAGGCAACGAATCGGAACATACATTGCTCGCAATTTGTTTTTCTATGTTTCCACTTATAGATTAAAAAAAAAAAAAAAGTTATTGGATTCGCCTGACATGGTGTGAACTTTGAGTGCAGTCTCACAGTCAGATATCTGGTAACATGGGAAACGTAGTTACTGAGGCCGTATTCACAATAGACTCCACCACCACTGCATGCAGATCTCGGGACGTCATCTATTACAGCAGATAAGAAGGTCGGCGGAAGTGTGCTCTAATAATTCTAATCAAGAATCTACCTTTTTAGGCATATGTCTCTGGTGATGTAGGAGTTTTGTTCATTTTACCGTAATTTTCGATTGCAGTCGGTTTGCAGTGAGTCAGGAGGCCTGTTATTTTTGTGTTTATCTATAGGCTGCATGCAGATCTCGCGATATGACGTTTAAATTAAATTCCGTTAGTGAGCCAAACCTCCATGGCAGTGTGCTCCAACGTTATTAGTACCATACCCTCCATGGCGGGCAGTATTTCCTAGAAGTTCGACAACAGGTGTATCACAATATATTATTGAAGGAGAAGGTTATATGTTCGCAGCTTGCTTTGAATACTGAGTTTCTTTGCTATTCCAAGGCCGACTATCGTCTTGTGAAACCTAACATGTGGCGTATTGACCACCTCTAGCCACACTTATTGATTTCCCCTATGGTATTCAATGACTCTGTTTATATTCAACCATCATCATTTGTTATCTCATAACCTATTCTCACCGAGAGTACGATTCTTTATCTCTTATCATATTTCATCTCTTGTTAAATTTCTTTCATCAACTTGAATGATATTCATATAGATCCCAAAAATAAACAAAACATTAGACTTTTCAGTGTAATTGAGCATTTCCCCATATTGCTCATCTTTACTTTCCTGAGACTTGTGCTGATAAACTAATGTGGCGTTTTCCACCTGGAGATTATGAGCACTAGTCAATGATTGTTAGCACACACATATATCTAAGTAGAACCACCGACTGACTTCCGCATAGCGTGCACATAATTGGTGGTGTTTTGGTCGGCAGGTGCAAACGCCACATTTAATATTTTCTTTTAGCCACGTCATGTAGGTGTGAGACTTTCAGCCCTAAGAACTTGAGAAACCTCCTTTCTGACGATATAAATTACTTTGAGCAGTGATTGTTATTTTAAGAACTCTCAGATGAGATGGAATATGGTCTTCTCTCTTCGTCTCCCACCTGTATTTTTTTACCTATGATCAGAGAATAGCAGAGAACTATTCACAGAGAGAATTGGGATTACATTTTCGGTAATGAGTTTCGTTTACTGTATTCCTTTGCTTCTGGCAAGCAGTTACTTAGAGAACACGTGGTTACTGAGCCTCTAAGGGTGGCCGTTTAAGGTCTTTAGGGATGTATCTATGATACAAATGACCGGGAAAGGCACCCCTACAGGCTCAGTCACTATGTTTAATTGTTATCATATACCAATCATACACGACAAAACGGTAATCCATTTACATACAAAATTATAGATTCAAAGTTTGTTAACCTGATGTCTCTGCCCTGCTTTTCACCAAGGAGGTGACCCATTAGGTTTGTCTGAAGCACTTAGACTCAAATATATGCTTGTCACGCAGAACGGCCTCGGGCAAGTATTTGTCAGGCCATTCGTTTGTAACATTTCACAAATTAGACGCCCCAGTCAGTTTTCCAACTGTATTACCTGACACGGTTCCACAAGATGGTTAACACGGTGCCTTTCACGAAGATATCGACCTCGACGGCAATCTTTCTCAGGAAGCCACCACTCCTTCCTACACAAAAGACTGTGTGTCGGAGCTACGTATAAAGGCTAGATATAAGAGGATATTCTTTACACATAACAGCCTTTGATCTGAGGGTAATGCATCTCCAGGAGGAGTTACAACCATCAGCTCTACTTCATACAGCCACATCCTCTATTCATTCCCTTTTCTTTGATTCTGAGTTTTTGTTAGTCGGTTACTGACACTACTCTCTTGATATTTGCCTAATGGCAATGTCAGGGGTGCAGCCTTTGTATATCTTTAGTCAGAGACTACTGGTAAGTGTTAGAATAAAGGTCATTCTTCCGGGAGTAGTTATTGGTTTTAGAGTTCCTTTTCCGTATGAAAATGGAGTAGTCTCTTCATGGATAACTAGGAAAAGGGATGGGTGTGTTTTCAAAGGGCATTCATTAGCAGTTTGTCAATAGATGTGTTGTATTCTCCCATACCTGGTAAAGTCTATACAGATAGGTAACAATGCAAAGAAATGCCTAACAAAATGTCGCAGGATATTCGTACAGGATCGTATAATATTTGTCGAAAGGAGAGATTTTTCGATATATAAACAGATGTCGACATTACACAAATAATTTAAATCATGAAAATAATCCTTTCGTATAGATGCAAACAAATTACTATGAACTTACAACAACTTTTTATATGTGTGCTTATTTCCGTAATCATTGGATTTCAGGTCAGAATTCAATGAATTTCAGGGCATTGTCTTTTTTTCTAGTTAAGAAAAAATAGGTAGTGATTTACTGTGATCCCAATGGCCAATTTGTAATAGGACATGAAATACTTCGGAGGTTGTACAGCATTTTACTGGTTGTATAGAAATGTGATTCACACTGATTGGGGCTCTATATATTGAGACTCTTGTTTTAGTGTTAAAAATTTAGGCCTGACCTTGGTAATATATATCTATAGTAAAGGTCTAGTAGAAAGGTATTTTTAGTTTAAAAATTCTCTCGCATCCGGTGTGGACAAATTCCCGGTCCCTGGGGGAGGGGGGGGGGGGGTTGGGAGTTTCCCGGTTGGAAAAAAAGAAAGGTATTTTTGTCTGTTCAGTTCAGTACAGAAATGCCAACTAATATCACTTTTTTATATTTTGATTTTGGTTATTGCTATCAGTCGATATAATTTATTGCCATGATTGTAGTTAAGTTGTTGAAATACTCCATTGTGAAATGGAATATCTGCCTAGCTTCGTTTATATGATTGACGATGGATTTTATAAAGCATGAGACTTAATCCTAAAATCATCTATTATTATACACTCATGGCAGAACGTCCTTATGTATACATGAATTTAATAACGGTCAACCTCTAGGAGCGTGGAACAATTGCCAAGCAAAGCAAGACATCAACTAGAGAAAAAGTGTTGATAAGCTGAGAAAAATATGGTCGCACAGTTTTGTGGCGTGGGCGAGGCGTGGTGACGACTTGGAACTGACGTAAATTGGTGTCCTGAGTTTATTCCCACAATACTCGTGATTTATTGTATACATACAGATATATGACAGGACTCATACCTATCGTTCGCGGCCGTTTTGATTTTGGGATCAGAGACCAGTTTGCCACCTGCTGCCTGCAGATTTTATCGTCACCATGACAACAGCATTAATCTCAATCTGCTGGTTTTTTTTTGTGTTAAATTCGTTTTCTTTCTCAATCAATATTAAAGCTGACCTGCGATGCTGACCCCAGCGTTTTCCCGTGAGACCAAACAGAATCCTGGTTTCAGAAGCGGCTAAAACACTCTCGTTACAGAGAGGCGTTTCCATCCTTCTGCTGGGGCTGTGATGAGAGCTCGGGGACCAGGCTTAATGCCTCCAGTCCCGCTGTTAATTATGTAACCCGCCCCAATCAACACGCCCGCCTTCATCATCACATCTCAAACAATCAAAACGGAATCACCCATTAAAAATAAAATGTTTACGAAAGTAGGTACCCACCTAGCGTTATAACTGGACAGAGTTTTTAAGCATGGGACACGCTGATATTCAGTGCGTATAATTTAGAGAGACATTACATAGACTGTTAGCTTGTTGTATGCCTTCTGCCATCACTATCACTTCCCAACCCAAAGGTATCAATCATGAGAATTCCCAAAATATCTAAATCAGGGACAGACGATGTCATCGGACAGACAAATTCACATTGCACATAAACATGCCAAGCCTCGGCACAGAACCACACAGTGTTTGTTGGAGATGTGCTTGGGAGGGGGGGAGGGGCTATGATAGAATGCCATGGAAGAGCCAAAAATAACTGTTTATATCGATAAATCTATCAAATTAATAATGTTTTTCTTGAAACTATCGGAATGTCTAAAGAAAAGAAGAATTGCATCAAGATACATAGTCTTATTTCCTTGTTATAAACTCGACCGCATACACATATAGCGTCAAGTGTACAAGTATCTCAGTTGAGAAACACATGGGCAGGCTCAGTAATGTTATTCAATTATTTGATTTAGTAAGTTAATTGGTTTCAGTCACTACAAGTTACCAATGCACACTTCCGTTTGATAAGGTACACTGCACGAAACTAACCACTTTATATATGTATACACCCGGCGTATAAAGGTATGCTTTTGCATATACAAGGTCGTCCTATTCCCCATGTGTATATGCCTTATCTGTAGGCGCCTGATTCATATATACGCCTGATTCATATATACGCAGCGCATTGCTGGGTACAGGTGTCAAATCGGCGGGTGTCAATGCGGCAGGTGTCAAAGCTGTGTCGGCTGTGAGGGAGGCATTCACACAGAGTGTGTAGGGAGTGGGACTAGGACTTCAATGTCGGTATCTGAACAGAACTTGTGTTATATATACACTACCCAAAGTATGAGTACAGAAGAATGATGTTTTGAAAAGTAGAATCTATTTAAAAAGCGTATAAAAAAACACCAAATGCTGGGTTTATTATATGTATTTAATGAAAAGATAAAAAATAGGCTTTAAGAACAATTTTATAATATAAAATAGATAATATAACATTGGATTTTTCATATAATACAGACTTTGATGGTTAATGGCAAATGAAATATGCTACCAGTAGTGTCCCCAACTGGAAGAGATTGGAACTATTGGATAGTGGTGTAAATACAACAGAATCAGGCGTTTGTTACATGTATTATCCATCTTTTCGAATAAATTAAACCCAGTAATTGCCATATTATCGGGTATAACGATAGGAACTATTTCTTTGCTCTATAACTAAAGGGAATATTTTCCCCGTATACCATGGTTTGGAGGCCGTATACCACAGATGTGAATCCGTATACCACAGTTATGGTATCTGACAGGTTTTATACTATGGGTAGTGGTTTACTGAGTCCCCATACATTTTCAATGGAAGCTTTGTATACGATGGATAATAAAAATGGAAACTGTCTTGTATACGCCTCATACGCTGGTGCGGATTACAGGCGCATACACTTGAAAACAAGTCTATATTCAGCCGATACGTGCGCTGCCGCGATGGCGTATATTTACATAAAGTGATTAGTTTCGTGCAGTGGTATGTATTAGTTAGATTCGGTCATACGGACTTGTAAATGAACTATCAATGTGAAAACGGGGTTACTACCTCCTATCGCAATGGGAAAAAATACACCAGGAAATCCAATTGAGCTATCTGGCAATAATTCCCACATGAATAAATTAGCATATGAACTGTGCTATCATTATATGTTTTATCAATGAATTATGCAATACATAAATCATGGGGTCAAACTTCCTGATGTTAAGAAATATCTAATCCTTTGGTAGGTTATTTCCTTTTCCATACCATTAAGGTTAAACAAACTGGCACCGTCTTAATCTAGTTATTTCTTTTCTTGTTTTCAATACTATTTTATCATATATATAATTTTGTATTTATAAATGTACAATCGAAAGCTCCCTGTATAAGTTGTATCTATCTCCAAGTGAACACTAACAAAAATAATAGGTATCACTCGGGACATTGCCTAGAATTCGTATTGAGAACAATGTAAAAGAAACAGTCGTTTTCTAATGTTACAATACTGTCAGAATCAGTTGAGTAATTCCAAAAAGCTGAACAGCCGTGCTGAATCTTAAGGGGAGTTTCGCTCGCCTTTTATGTTGATTTCACATGAAGTTGGCCTAAAAGCAGGAGCCGGTCCTTAAAATCACTTACAGAGATTTTTCTCCCCATCCAAGGCCACGGTCTCCGAGTAAAAGCTTGTTCTGGAGAGTCGTATTCCTGTCTGGTTGATGAAGTTTGGCTCTTGTTCGATGTAGAGTGCAGGCTAAGGATATTTCTGCAAACTGATTTTAAGACATCCCCTCGGCATGCTTAAGAGGCATTGAAATGCCTACATTTAAGCCTCTATTGTCTTTATTCAGTTTAAATATAAGGTAGCAATGTGAAATTTATCATTTACCTTGTTTCTATTTGGAAATATATTATGACATCGTTCACCTCACCTCGTTGTTTGTCTGCAATCACAATTTGTTGTAATTCAAATCCGACATAAATTAATATTACTGACGAGATAGAGTCAGTTTAAAAGTTTGTTTCCATTGGCCGACGAAAACGGCGTGGAGTTCATAAACCGCCATAAAAGTCTGTCGGTGGGGCCACTGACTGTATGTCGGTATCAATATATAGGTGAGGGTTCCATGAATACACTATTTCTACTGTATTTTCCAGGTACGCATACATTAATTTGTGATAAATCCGCCGGTCGTGGCCTTGTTACATGATCTAGACGAATTGTCTAGACGAATGTGGCTCAGATTAATTACTTACCAATCTCCCACTTTTTATGGAATTTTCTTTTTCATATAATACTTATTTGAATATTTCACATGAGTATATCAAATATCCCTTCTTTTGAGTTCATCAGTTTTAATATTTTGTATTTAAAAACTATATTATACACTCAACTAAATGTGGAATTCAATTTACACGATTTTAGCGCTGATATTGCTGCGAATGTCACACGAACAGGTGTTCGTGTCCTAGTCGTGTACGAATAGTGTACGAATAGTGTAGGTGGAATAGCAGTGGAATGGCGACACATGTATCAGCTAGGTAGATTTACAGTGACGAATGAGAGAAGAATAGGACTGGAACATGCCACGAACACGATCCTCGGTAAATCGTGTAAATGGTATTCCAACTTTACACTGCTGAAAGGGGGCACTTATCCAGTTCAGCCACCTGAGTGTCCAATCCTCTACTCTGCGTCTATGGTCTCGAGTTTAAGCGAAGAGAAGCAGCTCGCTCGATGTTCACTAGACCTGTGTCTGGCCCACCTCCGGGCTCGACCTGTCACTTCAAAGACACACAATGGATTCCGACGACTTAATTAGGTCAGCTCAGAGCCTGCGGGGGGAGAGCGGCTCCGGGCGATGGTCCATTGAGCTGCTCGGCCCGTGGCAGGGTCTACGGTAGAGGAGGGGAGAGTATGGGTAAATATACTTGCACTTTCTTTGGATTCGAAAAGGTTTCCTACACAGGTTGTAGTTAAAGCTTTACTCTAGGTATTCCAAATAGTCTGTCTTCAAAAGCCTTAACTCAGAACAGAATAGAGTCTAAATTCAAAACGGTCTCAAACAGGGAAATTTAAGAGTATTGCCTTATGTCAAGGAAAGAAAGTATGGGATAAGCTAACTGAGGAGATTCAAACCGTGGAAAGAGATGATAACCATAAGTTGAAGTTGAAGTTAGATTCACTAGAACTGTCAACAACCAAGAAACCTAAGGTATAGAATATATTAAACTATCGCATGTCTGTTGTATTGTTTATATCTGGTCAGAGGCGTTGTAGAAAATTAGTCGCCAACTAGGAACTAGGTGCAACGGCGTTCAAAATCGCTAATCTTTTGTACAGAGTCTTAACCCCCACACCATCCTCCTATTATTTGCACATTTGAACAAGGACGACTATAGTGAACAGCGTAAATGATATTTGAAAGGATCTTGGTTTGAGAACACTTACTATTATAATATAATTGTGCAGGTGTTGTTTGTTCATTTTAGATGATATTATAAAATATCTCTTATAGCATAAAGCATATTTACATGTTTCAATCGAACAGAGATGTGTTAGCATTCTATTCTAATATTGAATAATAACCAGAATATTGCGAAGAATTTAACTTCTTTAACATAACAGGCAGTATACATTACGTCATCCTAAAATACAATGTGTGTGGTATGCATTGCTTAGATTATCAAGAAGCTTTCTTTCCGATAGATTCAAACCACTCATTGTCTTTTTTTATATTTACAACACCCATTTTCATAGGCTCAAGGTTAGTATCATTAATGCATAGAATCCTTTCCATGACAATCAAGAACTATCTTACATCATTAGTTCTAGAGTTTTTTAATCAAATTATGCACAGCGCAGATCAGATAAAGTATGCATACTTCAGCTAATTACATACTGTTAGTGTAGGAATTAATTCATTGGTTCAGGGGACTAAATAGCGTGGACAAAATCAATGGTCGCATTAAACATCATTAGTAGACCACCATTATACATTTAGGGTATGGTCGGGTTTTATGGCGCAGAACGATAACCCGAATTGATCATTTATTCAGAATCAACTTCTATTTAAACCTGAGAGTTACTCCAGATTATTGCAATTACCATAGAGTATTTCTTAGTGTCAGGCAATCAGTTTATGATGCCATGTTGAAGATGAATATCCTACGATTCATCTTAGAGTATGAAGCATATCTCTCTGTCATAGAATTTCGTTTTCACATGATCTTTCATACAATATAGAGAAAGCGTAGTCCTATATATCTAAGTTTTGATAACGACAGATTACCCCTCCCCCGTCCCACATGATCTTTTGGTTACATTATTTTCCTAATAATTTCCTATAGCATTACAGCAATTAACGATAGCTCTATCTAATCTGTTTGATGAGGAAAAGCTGGACGGAATATTATATCTTTACTATTCTGGCATTAGAACAAGACATAATGAATCAGTTTGAACTTGTACTTTCAATTTTCTAAAAATCCACATGTAAGGTGGCTCCATCATGAACCGTAGTATATACCTTTAAAGTGGTCTGAACCACTATTAAGAGCAGCTCCTGCCTTGGCCTCAGTGTCCCTGTGGGGCTATTGAGTAGCTCGGCTTTACACAGTTAAGATTAAACGTGAATGGAGCTGGAAAAGCCTGTGTTTTTTCTGGGCTTGCCATCCAGCCCCGCACTCACCCCACTCCGTCATTATGAACAGTGACAGGTACTTTAGCGCGTGACTCCTGAACAACTGTCAGTCGGAAAAAAATGAATAAAAGAAAAAAAAATCGACAAAAATCTCGAAGAGAACAATACGAATTTAGTCTGGTGGTGTTTTTATCCGGTCATCTGCACCATTCTCTATTTAGCTAATCTTTTAGGGAGGCTGGTAGTGAGATGGAATCTAAAGAGCACACTTTAATCTTGATGTCTCTGAATGCTAGGTGCAAGGTAAAGTGAAGGGAGAGAAGTAAGTATTCCAGACGTACGATAACAAGATATTTATAAGACGTGGACTCGATTATTAAATCCCTGGGTTTTCTTACCAGTAAGGATCGGTTCTGTATAAGAGTACAGGAGAACCCCAATAAGAGGACCACTCTGGCATCTAGCTATAGGGGTGAATCCACCAGGCCGATTTCTCACCCGATCACTTGTTCCTGGGCCCTTAAGAGGAAGCTCACGTATTGTAATTCATTTAATTCTGATAATAATAGTTTAATAAATGACCATTTTCAAAGATTTGAGAAATTCTAGGGCATCCGATAATAATCGGCGATTGTCTGGCTACGGAATCGGCTACCGTCGGTCCAGTGGAACACCCCCTTAAAGGTGGTCCGTCTTGTGGTGTGGTCCGCTTGTGTATTATGTAAAAACATAGTAATGACGCCAAAACTCAAATATTTATTGAGGTGTTGCCGATTAATTCGTTCAGAACGAGATCTGAACGAATTCCTCGGCTATTCTGAAATGTATGTGTATGTATCAGCATCATCATTATATTTTTACACTACCATATACCTTTGATTGCTTGTAATTCACCCTATTTGACCGTAACTTGACGCCGATGTCATTATCGCTGTCAGATAGCACGGTGTATAAACTGACTCAGTAACCGCGTTTCCTCTTAGTACCATCCCCTCACTGCACTTGGCAACACAGATAACCGGGTACGCCATTAATTAAGGAAACATTTGTGAGGGACGCTATAAGATGGCTTTAGGGCGGGAACTATTGTGGATCAGAGCCGCAAGAGGGCGCCGGGTAAGAATACGAGTGGCGCCCCCTGTGTGCAGGAGAAGCCAAAGTACACATAATATCATTATATCAGAAAAAAAAGAAATAATGGATTCAAGTCCAAGCTGATAGTGTCCGTCCTATCGGAGGGCCCTGCAAATGGGTATTTAGGAATGTGTGGATTAGCAGAAGTAAACTGGAAACCGTGAATACGCAGCTGGTCGAGGGTTTCAATCACTTCTGAATTCCACTCAAGGGATACAGTTACTAGACTCTTCTATTGGAGGTTGACAACTGACAGTGAACAAAATTAGCCCTTTTGTAACCCGATCCTAAAACGACATTAGTGTTTCTATCTTATCTGTCACATAGGAGCACTATATTTCCTTGGGTTATTATTTTCATGTCAGCTTAACGAGATTAATTAATTTAAATAGGTACACATCTTTACAAAGTAGAAAGACATACTCCAACTTTATAGGAGAATATAAATTATACCTGATCTTCATAAAATATTTCTTAAACATTTCAAAGAAAACTATCATTAAGAATGTGATAAAATGCTATGATTCGATTTGCCTAAATGGCAGTCTATATTTTCTAAATATGTGGATTATTCGACATAGTAAGCCTATGTATGCCAGTAGTATAAAATGGCTGTACATCGTTGCAGTACCCGATAGTAAAGGGTCAATCCCTTTTACCCAGTGTTTGCCCTGCTATAGAGCACTTCCGGTCTCCTCTGTGGGCATCTCGCCGGTCACGGGTTCTCGCGCGTCTTTTGTTGACACCGGAAGTCCAGTGTCAGCCATTATAGCGACATGAGCGCGCGTCTGTTTGTACTAGTGTTTGGAGAGTGACGGGCGTGTGACGTCAGCGGGCCTCGTTTCTATACGTCACACTCATTGAGGATGGGTGTAGGTCGAGAGACGGGAGACGGAGGGCGTTTTACGGCCCAGTAAGCGGCTATTTATAAACTTCTACGATACTGAACTGTGCTACTGGACGGGATATAATGCTTGCTTGTAAGGACAGCGTGTGCCTAGCCTCATGTGTCCAAGATCACAGAATACGTTGGTATTAACTCCTCTTCGATTATTTGTGTGGATTGTTTTTTCTAGTAGCTTTTATTTTCCTAATATTTCTTTTATATCACCTCTTTCATGTACGGTCTGAAACTTTAAGCGGATTTCTTTACATTAGGTCATGTTCTCGTGGGTTTTTTGTATGCTCCGATTGTTCGATCTAAATTTGAAGGATCACCAATTTGTGGAATGTTAACAGACCATGCTGTTACTTACATTATAATATCGGATCTAATTAGGTCATGATATCTGTCTCCAGTATATATCTTAGTTTCTTTTTTGCCTAGAAGGCATACATTACAGTATTCATTCATCACAAAAAACGGATTTGCATTACTTCGAAATCGAGACTATGTTCCACCTACCACGATTTTGGCTGACCTCACAATAGAATCGGTATGGTGTTGGGAAGGCAGTCGTAGGGCCTATCGGGACCAGAATCGTGGTGGGTGGGTGCCCGACTTTACGCTCCATGCTGCGGAAATCTGTACTTGCTGCCAGTTTAGAGGAAATCGAGATTAGACTTTAAAAGGATACTATTCTGATAGAATAATGCATATCATATCACTTTATTTGTGTAATTGCCTTGCGTTATTGTGATATGGCATAATCAAGATTAATTTAATTGAACCACTTCACCACAGCTTGATACCTCTAGGTGCCTCAAACATTCTAGGCATTGCGGATAATTATATGTAGACAGGCGGCCGTAAACAACGAGAGGTTGCCGTGTAATAACACACAAACGCGGGCGAGAATGTCACGTCAACCTAGAGTGGTTTACAGAGCTGCCTCTCCACAAAACCATCGTGCTTGCAGTAGGAGTAGTGCTACTCTAGACATTCCCTAAGGTGTGATGCTGTGTCAGAGAATTAGCTGCAGCAGGAAAACGGTTAATAATTATCTGCTTTTGTTACTGTTACCCTTTATGTTGTTAGAGGATCGCAAAGAAAACCTATTAAGGGAATTTGTATCATACCAATTCATTGATATTACTGCCATAAGCAATGCTGCCATGACTATACTAGTACAAGTGACTTTTGAACACAAAACTGCCGAATGTGTACAACATTACATGTTCACTCTAGAATAAATGCACGTCTCCTGGCTACAGATCGACAGAAGCAGTCTACTAACAGGCCTGTGAGAAGCAGTCGTGTTGTATACTGTAGCCCAGGTAATTACATTTGTACCATTGTGGGAAGTTCACATGAACAAACCAATGTTTCTATATCACTGTGTCTCATGGAGAAAAGGCATATTGTTATGCAAATATAGAGAATGCGACTCTTATAGGAAAGAGATGAATGAATGGAGATGGCCATAGCTGGTAATGGAAATTGAAATCAGGGTAAATTATAACATAAAGTTCATTTAAATTATTCTATATACCAGTTTGCTAATGTTTGACATTTACTGGTCAGCTGTGTAAATTCCATTCGTCACTCACTGACGAAAGATTGTTTGTCCCTCCGTATCACGTGACTTGATGTCTATAAGATTGAAATGGCGTTGTTGATCGTATCCAGGTATATAATTATAAAAAAGAAATGGTAATGAGTGACTGAATATATTCCGTTCCTCGTTGTTTCTTAAGATGTGTTCAGACGAACCAAGTTCTTCGAACTGAATCCTTTCAGCCACCCTCAATCTGTGTTCATATAATATAAATTCGGGGCGACAAAGTGAAGTAAATGCTACTACCTTAGAGCTGGAGGCAAACCGGATGTACATAGACAGGTTTCTGTTGAGGGAATTTCTGAGGCAAACAATACATACTTCCTAACTCATTCATTGTGGGACTATACTAATACACATGGTATCAAGTCTCTACTAAAACCAGGGAACATCAATGGGACTTTCAAAAGACTATCGCAAATAGATCTATTGTTCTTTAACACCCTGCTTTTTATCGCATTCAGGAGGCTGTGGGTGGCGTGGAAGGCTGACGTCCGATATACGGCAGACAGGTGGTAGCAGCGGGCATTCTGCTCGGCGAGCGGCGCAGGCACTGAGCAGCTTCCACTGAGCAGCTCGCCACCATCCAACCTTATCCAGTTTGACTTTATTTGAAGTAACACAGAAATGCTCTCAGCCCCGAAATCGGATCCCTTTAAACCAATGCGGGAGGCCAGGCCCGGCGGAGGCGATGGTAGGCGCCGCGAGCTTATCTGAGCAAATAGGAGCTGCTCGCGTGGGGGAATCGGCGCCTCTATGTGACCATCCCCCACCCTCACAGCGCACGGGGAAGTGTTATTATGCAGACCCAGCAGGACCTGAGACTCTACTCCGCACATAGGACGACCTCATATTGAAATGAGATGCTTTATCTAAAAGCATTGTTAAAAAAAGGTTGGGTATCCAGCAAAGTGTTTTCCACACAAAAACTACGCGAGTCGGTTGTCTATCCTGAAACATAGTAACCAAAATAAATATCAATTCTTTATTGCTATGAGATTGTGTTATCATATTATTTAAAAAAAAAGTTTATTTAGTGCGTTTCCAGAAAAGGTGGGTGTAACTTTGGCAAGGATACATACATATATATATATATATATATATATATATATATATATATATATATATATATATATATATATATAAAAAGCAAATATCGGAGACATATCGGGAAGGTGCAAAATCGTAGACATATGTCTAGACATGCCAGTCCACTGCGCAGTGTTTGGTGTATTTATCAGTGTCTAATCGTAGAAACGTGGTCAACTGCCCCGATATTAGGTTCCTTCCGACGCGATTTTTATTTTCTATCGGGAGGTACATCGTAGACCATATCGGTGTAATATCGTAGTAGGTGGACGCCGGGCCTAACTAGTCCATATAATTTGCAATATGTTCGTACACATTTTCGGGTCTCTATAGTTAGCTTCTAGAAAAGAGCTAGTCGAAGTATGTATGATACTCCTCACAAGTTAAAATAGCCGTTGGTAGAAAGTAATAATAAAGGCTATCTTCATCTCCTCAAAGTCGATATCCCATCACGGTTATGTGTCTATAGAAATATAAGCACAGCTAGGAACCCGAAAAAGAAATTTCATATTTCATAGCACAAGAGTAACTAAGGTATAGAAACCAATTTAACGATAGTCTGAAGTGAGTATCATGGCGCATACTGTACTAGAAGTGGTTTCATACCAGCTTAATTTAATCGAGTTTACTAAAGTGGCTCCTTGTACGAAGGCCACTTACTACTTTACTTTTTATACAAAAGAGGAGGTAAAAAGCCTTTTCACACAGGGATATTGGCACCGAGGCTATGCGGAGCAGGTGGTTTGTATCACGTGACCCCTCCACCTGGCATGCCACAGTATAGCTACTCAAAGAAGCAGCACTTATATAGAGCGTGGGTAAAGGGGATTTTAATGGGTTGCCCATGGCCTTTGGTCAGGGGTGGTCATTGCCCCCCCTGGTGAAACTACCCTACACTCGCGCACCCCTGCGCCACCTCTCCGCTCTCGGCCGCACTAAACATCAAAGTGCGCGAGTGCGACACTGTCCTCTGTCTCATTCGCTTCACTGGTCTCCTTCGCTCAACACCTATTTTTTCTATCGCTCCTTGGCCTATCGCCCTCCGTACCTTCGGTCTCCGTATTCCCCTGAATATCGGCAGACGAGGACAGGGTTACCAAGCGATTCAATAAGGAATTATAGAATAGCCATGTTGACCAGAAGCGCTGTGGCGGCATCCGCACCCGCGGAGGCCGAGACGGACTCCGAAATAACGATAAGACAGCCGGCAGCCGAGAGCGACCACGTGGACTCGGTATCCCAACAGGGAACGAGCGCCAGCGCACGGACTCGGACTTCGCGCATCACAGCCCTGGAGGCCAACCTCGGGGGGGTCAGGACGGACGTCAACGAGGTAAAGACAGACGTCGGTGAAGTCAGGACGGATATGACCAAAATATCGCGACAGATGGACGGCATGATGGACGCGATCATGCAGATCTCCAGACCAGCCTCGCGCCGGGCCGGCTCACGGGCTTCCTCAGCGGCCGAACGGACGAGAGACTGGGCCCAGGATCAGAACGAGCGCCTCCTCCCCGCGCCCAGGGCACTCCGAGAGGCATACACGACCGAGGAACACCTCCAGCGTGAATTCGGCCGTGAGGCCATGCGACACGACCGCACAACGGGTAAGAGCCTACTTTCTGATTTAAATGCCCGGAGGCCGACGGCGAAGCCGTACATGTTTATGGACAGGGACGGGGTGTACACGCTGCACCAGAAACTGGACCTACGGTCGAGCCTCGGGCCTCTGGAGTACATTTCATGTTTTGTGGCCTTATTGAATGACGATCGCGCCTTGCACCCCGAGGACAAGGAGCACATGTTCAAACATCTTTACCAAGTGACCGTTGATGCGCAGGCACGACCGTGGGCCGGCGTCAGACGCTGGTCAAACTACGTTTTCGACCAGGTCGAGTCGGGCAGGATGCGATGGTCGGATCACGGCCGGATACAGGAATAACGTGTCCGGCTCGCGATGACCAGTGCCCACACCGCAAACAACAGTCAAAACACGGAGACCGGACGTGCCCGGGGGAGCGAGGCCCCGTGCCGGGACTTCAATGGAGAGAGGGGGTGCCGCCACCGCAGCGACCACACTGAAGGGGGTATCCGGTGGCTGCACGTGTGCACGTTTTGCGACTCTGTGGGCAGGAAGTGCGGTCACTCGGTGCACGCCTGCAACCGCAAGCTGACATACGGACACGGGTACGACAACACGGCGGCTCCCCCTGTACCCACACCGAGGCGGGTACCCCAGGCGGGGTATCAACTGCAGGCTACTACCAGGCCGGCGGCAGCGCAGAGTGTGGTACACCAACCCCAGCCGAGTTCAAAAAACGGGCCGGCCGCGCCCCGCCAGTAGACGAGGCGCGAAACAAAGATGAAAGGGGTGCCGGCAGGACGGAGTGTTGCATCACGAATCCGGCTCCCCCACGTGACGTCACCGATCACGTGACCCCCTCGGCACGTGGCCGAGGGGTAGAGGTAAACAACAACAGTGACGGGGGGAATACACTCCCGGAGGAGATACCCCCCGTTCCAGCGGCGGGGGCCGCCCCCGGCACTGTGGAGGATGATGGTCTCAGTCGCTTGCCGGGTGTTAGTGTTAGTGCGCCGGGCCGAGGCCAGGAATCTAACACTCCCGACTTTAAAGCACTTCGCGATGTATGCGAAACGGGAATCCACCGGGAGGGCGTGAGTACGGACCCGTTAGCCTTCAGACAGCATCGCCGGGAGACTTGGCCGGAGTTCACGGCCGTGGGGCCCGCCAGGCACGCGGAAATATACCGGACCGTGCGCGACACGGGAATCCCCAACGCACTCGGCGCCAGGGTCGAGGTGCCTTCGGATCTAAACCTACCTGCATGGGACCATTACCTAGGACACGTGGAGGAGGCGCAGGAGCTCCTAGGCTTCCTGCGATACGGTTTCCCCCTGGGATACCTGGGACCGGAGAGTGATACCAGAGGGGTGGCCAACCACCCCAGCGCAACCTCTCACCCCGTGCAGGTAGAGAAGTTTCTCGAAAAGGAGGCGAGCTTTACCAATATGATGGGCCCGTTCGCCGAACCGCCTTTTAGCCCGTGGTGTCACGTGTCGCCACTCATGACACGGGAGAAGCGCGGGACGGACGACCGGCGCATCATTACCGATATGACTTTCCCGAGGGAGTGCAGCGTGAACTCGTTCATCATTAAGAACTCGGTCTACGGACTGGAGCGAGAACACGGCCTCCCTACGGTGGACGAGTTTGTGGCCAAACTCGTCAAGGCAGGCACGTCGGCCTACATGTCGTCCATCGACGTGTCGCGTGCCTACAAGAACTTTAGGTGCGATCCCCTCGATTGGCCTCTGTTATGTTTCGCGTGGGAGGGCGGGCACTACTGCGATACGGCCATGCCGTTCGGCGCCCGTGCCTCCTCGTACCACATGCAGTGTGTGGCGGAGGCCATCGTGGGGATACTATCATCAAAGGGAGTCACGGCCGCGATGTACCTCGACGACCTCATCATCCTCTCCGAGGACCGAGGTAAGGCGGCCGAGGACTTCAGGATCGCGCGGGACCTTTTCTCGGAATTGGGCCTACCCGAGGCACGCGACAAAGCACAGGAGCCGAGCCAGACCGTGACGTGGTTGGGGATAGAGATCGACGCCCGTGCCATGTCTCTATCGATCCCCACGGCCAAGCTGGAGGACATCCGTGGTCACGTGTCGGCCGTAGCCAAACGACGAACGTTGACGAAACGACAGCTTCAGTCGGTGCTCGGCCGGATATTACACGTGGCCAGGTGTATACGTCCGGCGCGGGCATTCGTCTCAAAGCTACTCGAGGCCCTACGGGGGATGAGAGGCTTCTACATGAACATCAATTCCGAGATGCGCCAGGACCTCGACTGGTTCGTTAAGTTTGCCCGCGGCTGGAACGGCCGCGCCCTCATCCCTCGGGGTCCCCCGACGCGGAGGATCACGGTGGATGCGTGCCTGTCGGGCGTCGGAGGAACCGACGGCCGGTTCTCGTACTCCGGGCAGGTGTGCCCCGTCTTCGATCCCGTGGAGTGCATCTCAGAGCTCGAGGCTCTGAATACCATCTACGCACTCCACACTTTTATCACAGACAGGGATCGGGGATCACGGATTGAGGTATTCTGTGATAACCTCGGGACTGTACAGACCCTCAATAGCGGGCGTGCCCGTAACCCTGTCCTGGCGGAGTGTGCCCGCCAGGCATGGATGGTGCAGGCACGTCTGCAGGTGGAACTGGTCTTCAGCCATATCCCCGGGGTGCAAAACGTCATCGCAGATGCCCTGAGCAGAGCCCATCTGTCGAGGACGGAATACGATAAGGCCACTTCCCTCATTCACCTTCATGAGTTGTACCCTATCGTACCGTGTACCCATGCCTCTTTTGTACCCGTACTCCGTCTCTTCTGCAGATCGGGCGCTTCTCTTACTCCAGGCGAAGGCATCTGCGAGGCAGTCAGAGGCGCGTGCCCCAGGTACGCTCGCAAACCAGCGATCCGCAGTCACCACCTACCTGGCGTTCTGCAACCGGATGAGGGCGGACCCCCGGGCACCGACCGTGAGCCTGATCACGTCGTATCTGGAATACGTGGCGGACCACGCCCCCTCGCCGGCCACGGTCGCCAACCAGTTATCGCACGTCCGGGCACACCTCCGACTGACGGGGGGGGACGTACAGCCAACGGAGGATCACCGGGTGAAGCGTGCCCTCGAGGGCATGAGGAGAAACAAGCTGTACGTGCCAAACGTGAAGGCCCCCATACCAATGGATGTGTTCAGGGCGGTCCTCGACGCCCTGACGGGATCGCCCCTCCATACGGCAATGAGGGCGGGCATGCTCCTCATTTTCTACGCGGCCCTACGGCAGGGGGAGGTGGCACCGCAGTCGGCTCGGGCATTCGACCCGGCTCGGAACCTCACTCGCGGGGACGTGGTCCTCGGCCGCCGGCATCTCACCATCACCATCAAGGCGGCCAAAAATCTTCAATACGTAGGACAGCAGAAAGTGATGCGCCTCGAGGCCGCGGACGATATCCGGGTGTGCCCGGTAGACGCGGTTCGAGGCCTACTACGGGCGGCCCCTACGGCTTCACTGCGGGACCCGTTCCTGACATTGCCCGATGGGACGACCATCACATCACGGGTTATGACCAACGAATGGGACCGCCTCCTACAGGCCACAGGCCAAACGGTGAAGACATACACCCTCCACAGCCTCAGGAAGGCCGCTGCCACTCAGGCATTTGAGGCAGGAATACCTGAACTTAACATCCAGAGGTATGGAGGGTGGAGGTCCCAGGCTCATAGAGACTACATAAAAGTATCAGACCAAGAGACTGTCAACAAGTCTCTCATTGAGTCTCTCTCCCTCAAAAAGTGACTATCAAAACTTTCCCACCCTCCTCTTCCCTTAACTATTGGCTTCTTGGCTATTTCTATTATTTTTATTATTACATGTTATGTTTAACTATGTAATATCACATAATCGTCATTTATCTTATATCAAATATTACCACAATTGACAAACACATATCTATGTCAATTTCAATATTTGTCATATTGTACAAATCTTATCACAATTGACAAACACATATCTATGTCAATTTCTATATTTGTCTTATCATTGATATTCATGTATTTCTCTTATTCATATCAATAAGACTCATAAAATTAAATAAAATTTTATAAGCCCACTACGGCCTTCACTCTGTTTCATTGGGGATCTGGGGTAATGGGTTGCCCATGGCCTTTGGTCAGGGGTGGTCATTGCCCCCCCTGGTGAAACTACCCTACACTCGCGCACCCCTGCGCCACCTCTCCGCTCTCGGCCGCACTAAACATCAAAGTGCGCGAGTGCGACACTGTCCTCTGTCTCATTCGCTTCACTGGTCTCCTTCGCTCAACACCTATTTTTTCTACCCACCCACCCACTCCTTTTCTCTCCTACTCCTTACACTCGTAGGGCTATTTCTATTATTTTTATTATTACATGTTATGTTTAACTATGTAATATCACATAATCGTCATTTATCTTATATCAAATATTACCACAATTGACAAACACATATCTATGTCAATTTCAATATTTGTCATATTGTACAAATCTTATCACAATTGACAAACACATATCTATGTCAATTTCTATATTTGTCTTATCATTGATATTCATGTATTTCTCTTATTCATATCAATAAGACTCATAAAATTAAATAAAATTTTATAAGCCCACTACGGCCTTCACTCTGTTTCATTGGGGATCTGGGGTAATGTACTGGTATTACATACAGATTATGGATCACGCTCTACACATAGGGATCAACAAAGTCGGCACTACGGTTCCAGGTTGGTGTACAGGTTAGGTCAGCACCATAATGCAAGTAGAATTAACATGGCACCTTGAACACAATTATCAGAATCGTGGAGTAAAACATTTTTTTATATCCGGTGTCGTGGCCCTGAGTTTTTATTGGGAACAAAAATCATAAGATATATTTATTCAATAATCTAGGGCCAGGTGCGGGTAATGTGACAGAGAGTATCAAGAGAGAGAGAGTTAGATTCCTTTTCTAAATGACCAAGCCTGATAAAACATCGATTATCATATATCAAGCTAACGGAAATCTTACGATGATGTTTCAGCGCGAATATTCATATCTGGTGTGATGTGACATCACCTTTGCGTTCAACTGCAGCTAAACATTAAAACGTGGTTAATCAGAAAACCATCTAGATCTGTTTTATATATTACTGGTCCATAATTACGGTTTTATATTTAATCGCGTAAAACAGACACGATCTAGGATTAACAAAAGAATACTGTTTACTTATAAACTCATGAGGCAGAGCCGAGTGAGATTATGTAGCAAACCAAAATAAATACCATATTTTCAATGGCTGAGGATCGAGTGTAGTTCAGATTTCATCACTGACTAATTGGTTAATGTCTGTGACGTCATTGCTCAGTGACCTATAGGATTGTTAAAAACCCTTGCGGCTAATGAAAACCAGCCTCGGCTAGGTTATTGGCGTGTAATGTCAAGTTATATCTGTCATTTGTAAATCGCTATATATGTGGCCAATAAAGAACGATGAATAAAAAATCCAAGGACGTTGAGTCCAATTTCCCTATATTACGTCTATGGGAAAAATACCAGGGTTGAGATAAACTCAGTTCTAGACCAGAGTGTCTGTTAAAACATCCCCTTTTTCGAAATTACATACTATGCCGATTTCACGTTATGGCTATCTGTAATAAAACGAGCCGTAATAATATAATGAGAACTTTCTTCTGTTGAGGGATAATTATCAAATTCGGCTTTCTTTTTTGCCAAATGACTATTGGAAGACACGATTTGTATAACAAATGCAAAAACGGAGAAGAGTTTAACATGGTTTGCTCCGTTCCCCCCTCCCAACATACACAGACATATTTGCCTCCCTCATCACTGGTCATTCCCTTTTGACCGCACCAAACTGCCCAGGTAACCACCACCCCCCCCCCCCCCCCACCCATTAGATAGACCTCATTAGATCATCGCTATATCACCCGATATAGACACCAGTCAGTCCCACTAAATGTATCGCCGCAATGTCACCCGTTGTAGACACCAGTAAACCCCACTAAATGTATCATCGCTATATCACTCGCCTTAGACACCAGTCAACCCCACTAGATATATCGTCGCTAATATCTACAGCCGTAGACACCAGTTAGCCCCACTAATTGTATTAATTCTATATGACCCGCCAGAGGCATTAGTCAATCCCGCTAGATGTATCTTCACTATATCAAGTGCTGTAGACACCAGTCAACCCCACTAGATGTATCATCCTTATATCGCCCACCACAGACACCAGTTAGCCCCAATAATTGTATTAATTCAGAGATGAAGATCACAAAAAACCAGACACAGTATTTTTTATAATGGTGGTGTTATTAAATCAAATAGTACAGGTAGTGGTGTAAATTAGAGTATCAAAATATGATTCACGACGTTTCGCTAGGCTTTATCTAGCTTCATCAGGTGATGATACATTGGATGACCAGCTTAGATTAGGTACCATTTTAGGATCAGGTTCTGTTGACTTCCTGTTCAGGATTACAAGGTCAAGGTCGATGTGTTACTATTTATAGACATACGATTTCTGGTAACCTGGTACAGTGTTGTAGTCCAGTGTGTTGTTATGAAAATGGTAGAGTAGGGAATAATAATTGACTGTTGCTTAGGTTGTGATACAATAACAGTGTTTTATAGCCAGTATAAGTATATAAATATATAAATTTAAATATAACATAATAGTTTGACAGTAACAAGCGATAATACTTGCATGTAACATATATATATTTGATTGATGGGCTTCAAACTTTGAACTTTGAACAGTGTTAACTTAATTGGAATAATTTCATAATGAACACGGTTGGTAGTGAGTGAGTCCACATAGTTGGGGGACAGTTAAAAAAATTTCCAGTATGCTTAGCATGAGTTTTTTTAGTTTCGTTTAGTGCTTCGGATGATATAAGTTGTGGCGTCTCATGCTTTTCAGTAGGTCTTTGCCCACATGTTGATCCATCTTTCGAATTATATGATATATATCTAACATGATTTCACTGGTTGGTACAGTCGGGCGCGGGGTTTGTCGTTTTATTGGTGATGGGATGTAGATTGTTGATGTTGGTAGAGGGTGGCGCGAGGTAGGGATATACGGTTCATCGCGATCAGTTGGTTTGGTTTTTTCCATGTTCATTGGTTGTGCAGTGGTAGTTTCCTGGTGTGTAGTTCCTTTGGTGGATTTAGTTGGTATGGGTGTTTCATCGTCACTGCTGCTAATGTCTTCTAGATTGAGGTCGATTTTCAATAGATCTAGGATGGTGGCTGGTTTTTTGGTGGTAGTTTCGGTGCACTGGCTACTGATGGTGGTAGATGTTGTGCTGCGATTGCTGGTGGTGCTGCTGGTGTTGGATTGGGACTCACTATGGTTGCTTGAACTGTCGGGGTGTTTCTCACTGAGCGCATTGTCGGGGGTGCAGAGGTTTACTGTCGCTGATGGTGGGAGCGATTTTGGAGTAGTTGGTTTCATCTGTTTGCTGGGTCTGTCTGTGACGAGTGATGGTGTGGTTCGTTTTCGTACAGTAGGGTCATCAAGAAGAATCACTTTCGGAGTTTTGTTCTTGTCGGCTTCGATACGTCTTCTTATATTGGTTAGTGCGGAATCGGCTGATATCCCATTTTGCTTCTTTAGTGTGTCATTCGTGTTCTGTCGGGCAGTCTTGTACGGGTTGTCTATAGTGGGGGGTGGTGCCTCCGTTGAATTGTATTAATTGTATATCACCCGCCAGAGGCATTAGTCAATCCCGCTAGGTGTATCATCACTATATCACGTGCTGTAGACACCAGTCAACCCAGCTAGATGTATCATCCTTATATCGCCCACCACAGACACCAGTTAGCCCCACTAATTGTATTAATTCTATATCACCCACCCGAGGCATTAGTCAATCCCGCTAGATGTATCATCACTATATCAAGCGCTGTAGACACCAGTCAACCCCACTAGATGTATCATCCTTATATCGCCCACCACAGACACCAGTTAGCCCCACTAATTGTATTGATTCTATATCACCCACCAGAGGCATTAGTCAATCCCGCTAGGTATATCATCACTATATCACGTGCTGTAGACACCAGTCAACCCAGCTAGATGTATCATCCTTATATCGCCCACCACAGACACCAGTAAGCCCCAATAATTGTATTAATTCTATATCACCCACCAGAGGAATTAGTCAATCCCGCTAGGTGTATCATCACTATATCACGTGCTGTAGACACCAGTCAACCCAGCTAGATGTATCATCCTTATATCGCCCACCACAGACACCAGTTAGCCCCACTAATTGTATTAATTCTATATCACCCACCAGAGGCATTAGTCAATCCCGCTAGATGTATCATCACTATATCAAGTGCTGTAGACACTAGTCAACCCCACTAGATGTATCATCCTTATATCGCCCACCACAGACACCAGTTAGCCCCACTAATTGTATTGATTCTATATCACACGCCAGAGGCATTAGTCAATCCCGCTAGGTGTATCATCACTATATCACGTGCTGTAGACACCAGTCAACCCAGCTAGATGTATCATCCTTATATCGCCCACCACAGACACCAGTTAGCCCCAATAATTGTATTAATTCTATATCACCCACCAGAGGCATTAGTCAATCCCGCTAGATGTATCATCACCATATCACTCGCCATAGACACCAGTCAACCCCACTAGATGCTTTATCGCTATATCGCCCACCATAGACACCAGCTTTTAGACTCCCTTTCTGGTACTCCACTCACACCAGAGTACCTGTATCTTCATTACAGCACCCTTTACTACCACCCGACAAGGCGCTGTAGGCGCTGTCTGTGTTGTTTCTTATGAGGGAGATGATCTAAAAATAACCCTCTTTCTACGCCTCTAGCAGGTTCACACCTATAAGGCTTTGAAGTTCACCCGGTAGTTCAGGTAGTGCTAAGGTAATTTACATGGAGGTGGAGGAGGGGGGAGGGGTGGGTGTCTGATGTTCCTTGTTTAGTTTCTGCCTGAATCTTGGTGGACTTCAGGCTCTTGCTTCCTTTTCTTTAATAATTTATTAATCATATATAATATATCATTGAAACAGCTAGACTATAAACTGATAGAAATGTGATTGTAGTAGAAACAATCTAAGGAACAAATTGACAGCTGCTTGCCATGGAGGGAACTTGATTAGATCTGCCGGAATGCAACAATTTGCATAATCTGGACATTTGCTGTTCATGGCAGGAATTTAAAACCAGTCTGGAGTTTGTCTCTGACTGAGGGGTGAGAATCTGCATGGGTATTTTAAGCCACTTGTTACCCACTGAATACGTTAACCCTACAATGATGGACTGTGTTAACCGTTAACCCTTTGGTGACATTTATCAAATATACCAACCATTTGCAATCACAAATAACGTTGAGTAATTGCTAGTAATCCTGACAAACCAGACTAAAATATTACTGACACTATTTCAATCTTATGGGAAATATAGTAGCACCTACTATTCATCCTCAACTCAATATGTTCAAGTTCTCATGCAGATGATATCAATACCTCGAGTAATATCGGGTCCCCGGTATATCTTACTAATCATATGTTACTAATTTACTTTGGACGCTTAATACTAATCCTTCTCTCTTATAGTTATAACACAGGCCACACATTTAGCACTAGCCCAAAACAAAACTCCTACCAAAATATCCCATTCTGGATTTGCACCTTCATTGGGATCTTTTTTTCTATCCAATCGATAGGTCCTGGCAACTAGGAACCAAACTGAACTCAAATGCAGAAAAAAATCATGGAAAACATGTTTAACGTTTCCGTTAATCTAATCTCGTCTGACTGAAACAAGAATCTTTTTTATTCTTCTGGGATAAGTGCGGTTGGAGAATGGAGATGTAAGGACGTTGTGATAATAGTAAACTGATCTCAGCGACACAATGTACAAAGAATTCGATTCAAGACAAGAGAAGGTTTGCTGTCTATGGCAGGAACATATATTAAAACACTCTAACCGACAGTATGTTCAAACTGATATCAAATTAGGAATGTTGTTGAATATCCGGCTCTAACTAACACAACGAATCACGTTATAATCGTCGGAATTTTGGTGGTGATAATACACCACTCTAGTTGACACTATGTGCATTGATTAAGTTCAAATGTTCAGAACGTTGGGGGTAATAATACACCATTGACGCTATGTGCACTGATTAAGTTCATATTGTCAAAATGTTGGTGGTGATAATACACCTTTCTAGTTGACACTATGTGCATGGATTAAGTTCATATGGTCAGAATGTTGATGGTGATAATACACCTTTCTAGTTGACACTATGTGCACTGATTAAGTTCATTTGGTCAAAATGTTGGTGGTGATAATACACCTTTCTAGTTGACACTATGTGCATGGATTAAGTTCATATGGTCAGAATGTTGATGGTGATAATACACCTCTCTAGTTGACACTATGTGCACTGATTAAGTTCATATGGTCAGAATGTTGGTGGTGATAATACACCTTTCTAGTTGACACTATGTGCACTGATTAAGTTCATATGGTCAGAATGTTGGTGGTGATAATACACCTTTCTAGTTGACACTATGTGCATGGATTAAGTTCATATGGTCAGAATATTGGTGGTGATAATACACATCTCTAGTTGACACTATGTGCATGGATTAAGTTCATATGGTCAGAATGTTGGTGGTGATAATACACCTCTCTAGTTGACACTATGTGCACGGATTAAGTTCATATGGTCAGAATGTTGGTGGTGATAATACACCTCTCTAGTTGACACTATGTGCACGGATTAAGTTCATATGGTCAGAATGTTGGTGGTGATAATACACCTCTCTAGTTGACACTATGTGCACGGATTAAGTTCATATGTTAAGAATGTTGATGTCGATAATACACCTATCTAGTTGACACCATGTACACAGACTGAGTTCAAGCCTCACGGCTCCCCTCAACTTGCGTCCCTACGTAGCCCGAGGCAGTTGGGCGGAGGTGAGAGGCGGCTCCAGCGAGGCGTGAACTTCGAGATGAATAATGTCTGTTTGTAGGCGCCCTCTGTCAGCCCCCTCCCCCCTCATCTATGATTCATCCGTACTCTTTAATTAACACCTCGCCGCCGCCTTCAGCCGCTCCGAGCTGCTCCGATCTGCTCCGAGCCGCTCCGAGCTCCTGCGAATCGCTCCCAACTGCTCCCGGTATCATCGCGCCACGCTGGTTGCCCGTTAGTGGCAGGCGGCGTCTGGGTTCGATCGTAACCTGCTTGCTATCAACGTAATGTGGGTGCGGAAGGTAATATGTTTAGCGTGGTGAGCAGAGAAGGGTAGTGTGAGGATAACATAAGGTAGTGGTATGGTAACCCTTTAATGGCGGGATCTGTGGCCGAACCACACGGCTAATGGTAGGTAGTGGAGGCATACCACCAGGGAGCGGGAGACATCAGGATAATTAGAATAATACGAAAACTTACCTCATTGTAGTAGATGCAACCCTTAGTATCATTATTTATTTCGCCTAGAATCTTTCCCTCTGTGTTATAAATACCTATATTATGTGAAAAAATTATGATTATCAACCCAATGTTTCCTTTTTTATTCCATTAAGGCTTAATTCTTCTTAATCTCGGAAAATGATGCCTTTTAGCATCACCCGCCCCAGCACAGAAGATGCCATAAGGCATCTTCCCCCCCAGCACGGTTGATGCCATATGGTATCACCCGCCGTGAATGGGTTAAGTGTGACGAGCAAGGGAAGATAGTGTGAGGACAACAGTCAGGTAACAGTAGGTTTCTTCTTGAGTAGGGAAGAGTAGTGTGAGAACAATTATTATCAATGCTGTTATAAGGCCAAGATTACACCTGCCACGGGGAAAAAAACTGACGAAATTTGAGGAAAAAAGAGGTCGGTGGATGGTGCTCCTCGATAAAATGTTGGTAACTAATATCGGTGACTCTCCAAGTCGTTGAGGAGTTAACGCCTGCTGACCAACTATTAGTTGCATGTCCAATGATTTCCATCATATGTAGAAAAAAAGAAAGCCTGAATTTCAATCTTGCCTAAACTACAGCTGAAGGTATGTGTTTATCAATACACAATGCCGGGGTTTCTCTGTGCGAAGAAAGAGTTACGATAAAAGTCATAGTCAGTTATGTGCATACCCTGTTTACACTGAGAAGTAGAGATGCTGGCCGACTGAGTATTTTGCAAAATCCGTGGGTCCTTCACCGACGATTTCAAAGCTGTTTGAAATCGTTGGAGGCCCCAAAAGACGAATGGTGGTGCCATGTTATGCAATTTGGGGTTGGGAAATCCTTAACCAATTTTGTATTTGTTTTGTTTACACTTACCGATATTTTCACCTCGAACATGTAATAATCGTTCGGCGGTGCAAGATTCTAGAATCGATGAGGATAGTCTGAAGCTGTAAACCGAACTTGACTGATGCAAAAGGGTACGTTCTTTTAAGCGAGGCAATATTGAGTGTGGGGGTGGGCAGCCTATATAAGTATGGGCCATCCTTTGTGACTGTGTCAACCTTGGAATGATTGTGAATGGTTAATAATATGTGCATTTAGAGTCACTGGCATAGAGTTTTATAGACTATGAAACGTGTGAGTGCAGACGGTTGAGACGGTATCACATTAGCTATTCCTCTGGCGAAACTCATAAAAAACAAAGGACCCGACAATGAAATAGATGGGAGTGAATTATTACGATTAGCATCATCAACTGTTGTAGAGTATTCCATGAACAATGAGAACGTCAGACACTTAAATATATCTACGAAATGGGATGCATACACCCAGCAAGTGCAGCATAAAGAGCGTGAAGTAAGCAACGTGTGTGTATGTGTAAATTGGTTGTAATCTATATCCCTGTATCCCTCAGAAACGCTAATACAAAAATACTCACTGCGTACATATATCACTCGGAAATGCTAGAATAAAAAAAACCAATGCATATATATATATATATATATATATATATATATATATATATATATATATATATATATATATATACCAGAGAAACGCTCTCAAAATATGGTCATCCGTTTAAAAAGAGTGATTGAATGGAGACAGAAAAATAGGACATTCCTCACAGAGCAGTGAGTTGGTGAGACACATCATGGCAATCCACACACACAGCCCAATAAGCTGATTAAACAGGATAGACAGCGCTCATACGGCCTCCAAATGCTCAGCAGGAGAAAGGAATTGCTCACATCAAGTAATGAACTACTTAGAGTAAATGGACCAAAGGCCCACACACAAAGAGCAACGACATGCTTAATCCAAGAGGGGAAATACTCTTAATGAACTGAAAGACGCCTTTAATTCAGAAAATGCATTGTTTACATAAGACAACAGCCTATTGGATAACAGCACCATTCATAGAAAGGGTATTGAATTGCCGTAACTGTAATCGGACATCTGGAAATTGACATCAAATAACTTAAAGGAAGTGGCCAATGTCATGTGGGCAACTGCTCATGAGAAGTGCACAGTAAAGATATTTGTACACAGGATGAGGATCAGATATTAAAATTGTGAGGGACTATATATAAGCATTAGCGACTAGAATCAATACCAAAATATGAACTGTCTAATAGATATAAGAGCATGACTCCAGGCATTCCCCTGGCTACGGCAGGAAGATTCCTCCAGACATTCCCTGGCTACGGCAGGAAGATGCCTCAAGGCATTTTAGAGGAATAATTGATCCTTTTATACAAAATTCAATAGATAAAAACATAGTTATTTGATTTAAAAGAAATTTTGACAATGTATAAGAGCCATATTGACGTTTGATTTGGTATAACATGATATGACCAGTCACCAAGATAAATAACTTAAATCACATAACACATCACATGACAATGCTATTTCTAAAAAAGGGTGCCTGCCGTAGCAGGGTCGTTTGGGCAGGCAATGCCTGCCGTGTAATGCTGAACCGGGGAACTGGGTGCTGCAGGGAAAGGGCTAAGATGAACAGAGGAAGTCTCACACTGTGCAGCTCAAAGTGCTGCCACATCAACTTCATGAGTGTGCCATTGATACGTTTTGGGAATGATCGCACTGCCGGGAAACACTATCACTATCACTATCATAGTGCGCATTGTGTTGGGTTTACCACTTTACACTCACATAATGAGATGAAGATCTTGTAGAGTATACCAGATATAATCTCACACTGTGTGCTCTGAAGTGCTGCATCATTAACTTAAACACGTTCAATATTGTCTCTCAAGTTTCCCACTTAAGGCTCCCCAGATGAGGGGTGCAGCTCTCACAGTGCACAGACACAGCGTCACACTGAGCAGCTCGATGCCTCATCCCCGAACGTCAAGTAGACCTGAGCGCCTCCAATTACCGCCACGCCTGCCGCTGCCAGCCGTGACCGGCCGCGGAAATACAACTATTTGCTTAATTAATATCATGATTTAAGTGCTCTGTCTACAGGAAGACTCGGCTGGCCTCTCTGAATACAGAAACCAAGCAGCGGAAACAATCTTCATCCATTCGCGATGTTGACCAAAACTAATTAGTATTTTCCTGCATGAACATAAAGCAGTATTTTACAACATTAATCGGCGCAGTGCCAGTTCCAGCCATATTGAATTTTCCTGATTTAGCATGGGGAGGGGGTCTTTGAGTCTGGTGGGATTTAATTTGTCTGCAGTCCCCTTGTGATTATGAGACTAAGATCCTTCTTTACCTTATGCTTGACACGTTGTGTTTCCATGGTTACCAGAGGTGCGAAGTTTCTCAGGCTTTTTAAGGTTTCTATGTTTATCAGATAGTCGCAAAGTATTGTGCATCAATTTTGAAAGGACCGATAGAATCTGTGATTATTGGTAATACCAAATTCAATTTGTGAAACCAATGTTCTTCCTATAAACCTGGGGCAGTTATTCATTCTCCTATACTACTTACGTTTCCAAAGCTTGTTATAATCCCGCGTAATGTTCCCATTCTATTTACTACTGATAGACGTTTGTTTTAACAGTCTGTAGACTACTATTTAGAGGGAGAGTCTACTGAGCTGCCGATGTACTACGATACCCCATTCGACGCGCATCCTGATGCACAAAACGATATAATAGCGGAATCGTGGCATAAAGTTTTTACGACGCACGCCGTTGCACACCATGCGCTACGATGCAAAACCCCGCATCTTGAGTGTGGAACCCACCTCTGCATGCCCGCTGCACGCCGTTGCGCCTCACGACGCGCTCTACGACGCACAGTTACATAGAATGGTATGATCTTTATTATCCATAGTATACAAAGACTCCATTGAAAATGTATGGGTATTCAGTAAACCACGACCCATTGTATAACACCTGTCAGATACCATAACTGTGGTATACGGATTCAAACCTGTGGTATACGGCCTCAAAACCATGGTATACGGGGAAAATAGCCCCTTTGTGCTGTAGAGCAAGGAAATAGTCCCGGTTGTTATACCCGTTTATATGGTAATTAATTGGTTTAATTCATACGAAAAGATGGATAATAAATACAACAAACGATGGTTATGTGGACAGGCGGCTCTGTAAACCACTCGAGGTTGACGTCGTAATACACTCGCTAGCGCTCGTGTATTACTACGCGTCAACCTCTCGTGGTTTACGGCCGCCTGTCCACAAAACCATCGATTATTGTCTATGAATACGACAAACGCCAAGAGGTTGAACGAGATACCTTCTGGTTGGTCGAGACGGGTCTGGGGTATCACGTTTCACGTACAATAACTCCTGCTAGCAGCAGGTGTGTGCTATGAATACCAGCACTCACACCTCCGCCTCCTCTCTAAGTGAGCTCGCCAGCAGCTCGTATTTTTGCATCGAGACCAGTATTGAATATGTATATACAGGACGTGATTATCCACAGTGGGTAGAACTGTGAGGGTGAAATTATTCACAACACAGTGGTCTCATACATCGTGAGAGAAACCGAAAGTAAAACAATGCTCAAGTCTACAGCAGCATATCGCAGTCGGCGAGGGAGAAACTCGATTTGTAAGCAAGCGCTGTCTTTGTATTGGCGTTCACATGGCTATGGATGTACAAAGATTGATCAGGTTGTATTGTCTCTCCTACCACACACTCTCGCAGCAGAGCCTATGTGGCTGTTTGGGATTCACTCGTAATGGAAAGAATGTTCTTGAATGGATGATACTGTAACTTCACCCTTCTCTCTCCATTCTCTCCACCTCACACAGATATGCGCATCTTATTCTGTACCTTGTCTTGCCAATTGTTCTTTATAGCGTACCGATAGGACGGTATGATAGGGGACATCATGATGGGCACTATTTTGTATTAATCTGTGGATAGAAAGCATGAACTTACGACAAATTTCTAAGCTCTGACGAAATACAGGGTTCGAGATTCAAGACTGTGAAAAATGCAAACCTTTAGATTATTACATGTAAATGACAATACACTGCCATGCTTTGTTGTGAGCTTTCCCCGGACTTTTATAAGTGGACATTAACCTGATGTTCGTATAGGTATGTGCATATTATACCACAACACTGTTAACAAAATAACTGATAGATTTGGCTATTTACTGGCCGTGGTTCATTTATTTCATTCGAATACTTTAGGCTAGGTCTACTACATAGAAAAACAAAATTTTCAGAAATATAAACCTTAACACATCCGGATTAAATTGAGGTGGGATTACTGAAAACAGAGGTAAAAATCACCGTTTCTGTAACACATCTGAGAGTGCCAAAAGGAAAATTTTCAGCTTGTGTTTTGTAATTTGAGATACGCCTTTCTTCCCTTCTTTTTCCACTGTAGCCCGAAAACGACGTGTCCTCGAGGGCAATAATCACTGTCAGGAAACCTTAGATATTCTCAGTCAACAAACAGCGACACACAAGACTGAAAACCAGGGTCGATTAACCATAAAAAAAATTAAGACATCAGTCGACTTCGGTCCTGATTGATGACAATAGATAACGAGGAAAAAAATACTTGGGCTATCGCTTCCAAATAAAAATAGTCCAAAAACACAACAGTTCCCATTATCATCGGAGCAAGTGGTGGAATAGAAGGAAGAAGAAGTGATTGTGTTTGAGAGTGTCAGCGCGGGTCGGCGTGCTTGATGAATTCGTTATAAGTTATTCGGGTCACGTCTGGAGTTGGCCTCTGTGAACTGGACCTGAATGTCATCTGACAGAAGGCCTTCCTCCAGTGATGACCATCTTCATCAACCCCCTCCATCAGCCCCCATCCCCGTCAAGCTGGTTAGTTCTCACGGCACACCTGGAGGAGGCTGTGAGGGGGGGGGTATCCCAGCGTTTATGTGGCGTTATGTGTCTAGTAGTCATTCAATCAACCTTTTGAGAGCGGATAATGCCTTGACGCAGCCCCAGCTCAGGGCAGATGATACCTGGAGGCCGTCCCAGCACAGGTAGGATAGTGTCTGGAGGCAGTGCCAGCTCTGGATGGATAATGCCTTGATGCAGGATTAGCACAGGGCGGCTAATGCCTTGAGGCCATCCCAGCCAAGCTTTATTACAGCCCAAGCTCAGGATGGATAAAGCTTTGAGGTATTATCACGATATAATGGATCACTAAACATGATATTTGCACAGACCATAAGAACAGTCCTAGCTCAGGACAGATAATGCCTTAAGACAGCCCCACCTCAGGATGGATAATGCCTGGAGTCAGTCCTAGCTTAGTGTTTGATAATGCATTGAGGCAGCCCCAGCTCAAGATAGATAATGCCTTGAGCCAACCCCAGCTTAGGATGGAAAGTGCTTTGGGACAGCCCCTTCTGAGGATAGATAATGCCCTGAGACAACCCCAACTCAGGATGGATAACGTCTTGAGGCAGACCCAGCTTAGGGCAGATAATGCCTTGAGAAAACCCCAACCTAGGATGGATAATGCCTTAAGGCAGTGCCAGTTCAGGACATATAAAGCCTTGAGGCAAACCCATGTTCAGGAAGATAATGCCTTGAGGCAGCCCCAGCTCATGATGTATAATGTCTAGAGGCAGACCCAGCTTGGGAAAGATGATGCTTGAGACAGCCCCATCTCACGATGTATAATGCCTTGAGACAGCCCCATCCCACGATGTATAATGCCTTGAGACAGCCCCATCTCACGATGTATAATGCCTTGAGACAGCCCCATCTTGTGATGTATAATGCCTTGAGACAGCCCCATCTCGCGATGTATAATGCCTTGAGACAGCCCCATCTCACGATGTATAATGCCTTGAGACAGCCCCATCTTGCGATGTATAATGCCTTGAGACAGCCCCATCTCACGATGTATAATGCCTTGAGACAGCCCCATCCCACGATGTATAATGCCTTGAAACAGCCCCATCTTGCGATGTATAATGCCTTGAGACAGCCCCATCTCACGATGTATAATGCCTTGAGACAGCCCCATCTTGCGATGTATAATGCCTTGAGACAGCCCCATCTCGCGATGTATAATGCCTTGAGACAGCCCCATCTCGCGATGTATAATGCCTTGAGACAGCCCCATCTCGCGATGTATAATGCCTTGAGACAGCCCCATCTCGCGATGTATAATGCCTTGAGACAGCCCCATCTCGCGATGTATAATGCCTTGAGACAGCCCCATCTCACGATGTATAATGCCTTGAGACAGTCCCATCTCGCGATGTATAATGCCTTGAGGCAGCTCCAGCTCAGGACAGATAATGTCCCCAGGAAGAGGCAGTTTGTGGTGGATAATGCTGTTAGGCAGCCCCAGCATAGGATGGATAATGCATTAAGGCAGCCCCAGCTCAGAATGGATAATGCTTTGAGACATCTCCAGATAATCGATCACTAAATATGATTTTTGCACAAACCATAAGTACAATTTGACATCTAAAACACAAAGAATGATATTAAGAAAGATGTGTCATATCATCTCATGAGACACTTGAATACAAGTTTTAACCGCAATCGTCCCGCCTCCTACTGTTATACACTGACCCTAATACCCATCCCTAGGTATGGGACCCTTGCACAGACCAATACCTGTACAGGGTTAAGGCATGAATAAAGGGGATTACAAGAGTTAAGGCATGATACTACAATGAAAAATGGCAATCACCCTGTTCCCTAGCGTTATACACTAACGATAATACCCGCCCTTAAATATATAACTCTAGCATAGAACCATACATTTAAAGGGTTAAGGCATAGATAAAGCGGATTACAAGGGTTAAGGCATGATACTGCAATGAGAAATTGAAATACGATTCGAAATCTTAGAACATTCCTCTTTTCATTAATATAAGTATCCAATAGAACCTGAATAAGATAAGAAGAAAGAATTCAGCCATGGAGATACACATGAAAATAAGTTTTCCACTAAATCAACAACGAAATTCACTGGCAAGCACTTCTGTTTTCAGCTAGATCGAACTTAATTACCACCTCCGAAGATGAGGTCCGCACTCGGCGCCCCATACCCTGCCCTCAGTGGACTCTCCAGCCAGACGCAGAAGGAGGCGAGGAAATACCCACTGCTGGAGGCCGGCGGTGTGTGCTTCTCCTCATTATGAGATGCCGGGTGTCGTACTTACAGTAATGAAGCGACCCCGATGTGATCAGGATAGAGGCAGTGGAGAGGACCGCCATCCACTCACTCCGCCCATAAAACAAGCACCTGTCAGTGGTAGGTGTGGTGTCTCAGGGCTCCTTCAGTCTAATAGGCCCAGTTCACACCTACCGACTGGCCACTGGTTAGAGAATCTGGCGCCACCGAACGATTATTGACGTTGATGAGAAAATGTTGGTAAGGGTGAATAGCTAAATTTAATACCTAGTAAACAATTGGCCAGCCCCAAATTGCTTAATCTGGTACCACCAACGGGATTTAAAGGCCACCAACGAAATCGAACTGGGTTGAATTGATCGGTGACGGAATGGAGACATGCTCTTAACCTACCCCTAATAAAAAAAACACCATAGACTTAACATAGGGAAATTTTATGTGGCAGGCCGTGACATAAAGTGTTTTTTATACCACTAGAGTAATAACAATATTGACCAATCAGAGAGCAGGATGTCAGCTACTATAAAAAAATGTTCTGTTGGTCATTGACTCAATATTCATCTTTTAGTATCACAAAAGCATAGACGAGGCAGGATAAATACGAAACCGAACGCCTCGTGTAGTACTACGCGACCTTCCCGTCGTGGCATAAACATTGTCAAGTCTAACTCTCGTTCGGTTTCTACTAATTATGTATAATCCTTCGTCAGGTGTAAAAGCCTCAACGACTTTCAGTGTCACCGACTAACCACCGATCATCGGTACGGCTATTTTCTAGGGGAGCTGACTGACTGACCCTACCCTTTCCGATATTTCATCAGTGCATTTTCTATTGGCAGTTGTAAACTGGGCATAAATTTGCTGACGAAAACCCCACCGATTATTTTCCTCTTGTACAAACCTCGGTCGATGGGGCTCCAACATAAAAAAAAACCCTGCCTAATGATTGTTGTCGGTGGGGGCCCTGCCCTGACTTATAGAATAATGAAATATCCGTCGGTGAGGCAGGGTCACCGATAAACTGATCATTCTGGTGCTCCACCACCGCCCGACTTCTTATCGGAAGAAGAAATCGTTGAAGTTTTTCACAGCAATCTCAATTCCAGCGAGAAAGTAGGTGGTAGTCTACTTCTCAAAACGACGCCCAGATGGTTCAGACTTTTTTTTTCTCCCGGAACATTTTGAAAACATCTAAGTGGTAGAAATCACGCAGATACCTCATCTGGGACCTAATACTAATTTCAGCCTGTAGCCGCGGTGTATGTTTTAGAACTGGCATTGCTTGACCGTGCTGAATGTAGGAGTTTATTAGTCTCCATTATTACAGACTTCAATGACTATTAAACCTCACCTGACCCATGCACATAAACGGTATGCCGGAATTGAAGCCTTGTTGTGGATCTACTTAGTGACAGAACCTGATAAAAACTCGTCAGTTCTTTTTTATACCACGTTCGAAAAGTCCAACTTTAGTAGAGCATAAATGATTAAAGAAGATAAACTGTTATGCAGTCTTCATTTTACTATATACCCATGCCGTATATGCTGTAAATATGCACATACATAGGTTTACTGTTATGTAGTCTTCCAACTACCTGGGACCTGTTTCACTAGTTCCGTAACAAAAGTGTTAGATAGACATGGAAAGCGGCACCAACAGTGCAAGCAAGAACGGACAAAACGAAGTCCCGTTTCATAACGCATGTCACATATATTGTCACAGGACTGTGTCACACTGTCGGTGTTGCGAAAAGTGACACTACATCACCACTTGTGCCAGCGCTACTTGTGTTGTCACAAAACTAGTCAACCCCAATATGCCTGTATGGTGTCACAGACGCCATCTAGACGTGTCACGAAACTAGTGAAACAGGTCCCTGGTCATAGTTTGTGGCAGAGAACTCATGACTACATTTCACTTCACATAGACTGTTAGACGTTTATACGGTCTTCATACAACCAGCTGTTCACGGTTTGTGACACAGAATTCATGGCTACACTTCACCTCACATAGGCTGCTAGGCAGTCTTCATATAATGACCTGGCCTCGCGTTGTAACACATATCACCCTCTCGCGTCCTCTCCCGAATTATCTAGTGCGTAGACGGAGAAATATTCGCCGAAACTTCCCTCCTAATGAGGAATTGATGCATTTCTAATCTGCCACTCGGCGGCTACTCTCACTGTCCGAGCCACTCGTAATTAAAACTTCCCGCAATGCTCAGCGACGGCCATTTCGTTGATTGACCAGGCGCCCTCTGGCTGCGTAATTAAAACCTGCTCCGAGCGGCTCCGAGCAGTTCCGAGCAGCTCCCCTCTCCACGCCTGTGGCCACGAGAGGTCGTTGTGTCGTTGGAACACGTTCGCAGAGCACCACGACCAACCACTTGAACAGTCAGAGACTGATAACGCCAAGCCCGATAGGCGCCCTAACAACTGCTCTTATCTAATACATTCCCAGCCTTCCCACTCCCTCCCGCTCACCTCAATGTCCTCCTTCTCCAATGCCCTGCCTGCTACCAGCCTCCCAGACGCCCCTCCTGCACTCTGGCTGATGTGACGTGGATAGGGGGCCGCTGTAGCCGGATGCTAGCCATAGAAGGGCTTCTTGACTGCTAGCTGCTATTACAACATTGATAGTGCGCCGTATGCTGACTTTAGACTTCCCCCGTACCAGGCTAATGACTCACACTGAGCAGGTCAATGTCCTCACCTGAATGCAGCTTGACGCACTCATCCAATCTCCGAAATGCAGTGTATTTGATGTTTATGTTAATGGTATTAGTTTTTTGGAGTTTTATGCTGGGCAATTATGTGTGTGGCAGTGAGAGTAAGGGGGCAGTGTGCTCATGGGCGCAGTGTGAGTACGGGGGCAGTGTGAGTGTGGGGGCAGTGTCAGTATTGGGGCAATGTGATTATGGGAGAAGTGGCCATGGGAGTGCAGTATGGGTACGAGAGCAGTGTGAGTATGGTGGCAGTGAGAGTATAGGAACAGTGTCAGTATTGGGACAGTATGAGTATGGAGTGTAATCATGAGGGCAGTGTCAGTGTGAGGGAAGTGTGGACAAAGGGGCAGTATGTGTATAGGGGGAGTGTTAGTATGGGGGTAGTGCCAGTGTGAAAGCAGTGTGAGCATGGGGGCAGTGTGAGTATATGGGAAGTGAGAGGAAGGGGGCAGTGTTAGCATGAGGGCAGTGAGATTAAGCGGGAAGTGCTAGTATGGGGGGAGTATTACTATGGCTGCAGTGTGAGCATTGTGGCAGTGTGGTTTTGGGCCAGTGTGAGTATGGTGGAAGTGTCAGTATGAGAGCAGTGTGAATATGGGGGAAGTAAAAGGAAGGAGGCAGTGTGGGCATGAGGGCATGGAGTTTATGGGGGCAATGTTAGCATGGGGGCAGTGTTAGTATAGGTGCAGTGTGAGTATGGGACAGTATTAGTATGAGGGCAGATTTAGTATGGGCGGATTGTGAGAACAGGGTAGTGTGAGTTTGGGCACAGTGTCATTATGGGGGCAGTATCGAACGTTAGGGACATTTAGAGCCAGCTGGGCTGGGTGATGTTAGTGCTATAAAGGGTGCACGGGTAACCTAGAGCTGGACGGAACAAGTCTAGCAGCTCACCGCGTTGTGGCGCCATTTGTCAGCGTCTACCAGTCACGTGGTCCTCTCGCGAGACGCGCACACTTGGCAGAGATTTGTTGGCGTGAAACTCTTAACTTCCGCTAAGTAGACAGCCTCACTTTTTGGAGGGAGGCGGGAGGGGCGAGGGGCAGAGGGAGGGGAGATTTCTATCAAAGGTCTCCTGTTTATCAACACAACTGAATCAGTGTAACTTGACCGTGTTGAGATATCTCAGGTTTTATATTTCAATGTTCATAGGATAGCTTTTCTGTCGCCACCTATCAAGTTGCCAACCTGATCCTTCAACTCCTGCTTTCCTCGCTATTCTTCTTTTACTCCTCCACCTCTTTCCCCTCCTCCCCCCCCCCCCCTTCCCTTCTCCTTCTCCTCATTCTCATCTTTGTCTAATCCCTCCTCCTTGTATCATTATCTATTTCCTCCTGCTATTCATTCTCCTCCTACGTTTCCTACTCGTTTCCTCCTCCTTCCCTCCTACTCATTCTTCTTCCCTTTTCTCCTCCCCTTTTAGCTTCGACAACAACCGTTAATAGTAGATTTATAATTTACCACAAGGTTCGAGACTGATTTGTGTCTGAAAAAACCCTATCGTAAACGTGTCAAGGGTATCCTGGCAGAAAGAAATACATATATATCTTATATCGTTCACCAGATTGTTCAGCATATCGTGTGAGGTGAGGTGACCAGGCTTGACTTATTTACCGGGTTATTTCCCCTGACGATGCCGACTCACCAAGCGCAGAGCCCGGGAACAAAACCTCCGGTCAGAACACGAGTCATCGCACCGACCAATGCAGTAACCAGCAAAACATGATTTCATTTCCCTCAAAAATGATTGATCCCTTTTTGCACTTCCAACTTTAAATATTTCAGGCATGTCGTAAAAGGCTGGCGAATAATCAAGACATAACGTAATAATGAATCTCCCAATTATCGCCCAGTGTGATATTGGCACTGCTTTCCACGGGGCCTCCTCCACCCATTCTCCCCCCACTTAAAGGCCACGCGGTCTGCGAGGTTTTACGTGAATTCAGTCTGTCATTTTCCTTTAATTCTCCCCTGGAGGAGGATCAGAGGAGCGCCTTGTCTCCCTCCGGGCAGCCTAAAGGGGCCCGACACCACTTGTTGTGGTGGGGTAAATTCAGTTTATCACCCCGCCCTCACCCTGATTAATTCCCTCCATTTCTACGATTGATAGCATTCGCCCTGTTTTGGACTAAGCCTCCTTTTGGAAAAGGCAGAGGGTTTTCCTTTTTCTTGCTCTCCTTATCCATCAGAGCTTTTCTTAGGATTAGAAGAGACAGTGTTTCTGTCGAGATGAGATTTCCTTACCATTACCGCCTGAATAACCACACAGATGCTCATTTACCGAGGCCTGATTCAGTCGTCGAGCGGGGTGCGACAAAAGGAATCCCCCGAAAAAAAAACCAGAGATGGATCTTAGGGCTGTTTTTTTCCTCCTCCTCGACAGGAGAGGAATGGACCCGATTAGAAAACGTACTGAGCGGCGACACGGTGACAGAGAAAGAAGGTCCTCAGGCCAGACACCTCGAGAAACATCACTCAGAGTGCGTGTATCATCATAATAAAGGAGATTAACTCTAAACCACAGACACTCTGGCCCTGTTCAAACATCGTACACCACAGGGTTAGCTCATATCATGTTGTTGCCTCAAACGTAGGAGGATTTATGGGTTCTAAGCCAAAGAGTTCCAAAGTTCTTTTGTATTGTTTGAATATCTGGTTCAGGTTTCTATGTCTCCTTTGCTTAATGCCAAGAACAAAAACGAGTAAGATTTGAACTGCACCAGCCATAATGATGAAAATAATTTGACTTATTGAAGATTTATATTTTTGATCATGTTGATGTTTTTCTCGAACCAAACAAACACCACTGGATATGAATGATTATAAATTTTTATGATGTAAACTAACAAACTAGAGTGTATACACTCGATCTAAAAATAAAAGAGCTAATTGACAAAAACATTGCACACCACAGAAATATTAGCCAACCTTCAATGTGAGCAATGACGGTAAAAATGAGCAGATTTCCATGATGTTTAGGTTATGTCATTCGGTAACTAGTTCAAGTCCGACATGGGGTGACATCATTAGCTGAAATGATTAATGCATACTCTTTTATTAGTTAGCTTCGTACCTATTGACTTCCATTGTCACGTGGTGCCTTATACTCATTCTGATAGGTCCACACTTTGAGGTTCGCAAATATTAGACCCAAAGACATTACAGTGACTATACCATAGATGTATAATTAACATGTCACGATATACCGCTTGGAAGAATGGTTTGACGACGAGTATGATTGGTCCAGACTGATCACATGATAGCATCCCGGCTCCATATCGCATGTCGTTATCGACCATGGAAATTGGATATACAATATTTTTTTCAACATAATACTAAATTCTTAGTTTTGATGCTAAAGGTTGAGTCATAGGGTGCTAAGAGTAGAAGCAGGAAGGACTGTGTAACTCTATTCACAGTTCTGAAGTTAAGTGTGTGTTATGGACAGGTTAGAGCAGAAGCAGGAAAGACTGTGTAGCTCTATAGATTCACAGTTCTGAGATCAAGCGTGAGCCACTGGGTGGTAAGGGTGAAAACAGGAAAAACTGCATTACTCTGGTCACAATTCTGAGATTAAGTGTGATCCTCATGGGGATAGGAGTAGAAGCAGGAAAGACTGTAACCCTTTTACAGTTCTGAGGTAAAGTGTGAGTCAGGGGGTGTTAAGGGTATGTCGAGGAAGGACTGTAGCTGTGTTGCACTATTTGCAGCTATGCTGTTAAAGGCTGAGGCACTGGGTGGTTAGAGTAGGAGAAGGAACGACTGTACCTTGGTGTTAGATGCCGTTGTCGTCTCTGATTACTGCTCTGGGAATTGCTACCTCCCCACGTGGCAAAGGAAATGTGTCTGATCACCTGGTGGCCCTGTTGGAGGTGTGGTAGCCACCGTGAGTGGTTGGGGTTGGTGTGTGATGTGATTTGAAATACCACCATTTGGGGGGACGCAGAATGTATGGTTCCGCTGAGTTAGACATTTCAGCAGCTTTACGTCCTTGAAAAGATGTTTTGGAGTAGAACCTTCTCTGTTCACCCGGAATAGCTTGAAATTAATCTAGGATCGCACTTTCCTATATCCTAAAATGTAATGCTGAATCAAAATTAGTAGCTAATCTGGTATGAATTTTGAAGAAAACCGTTCTTGATCTAATTTGTAATATGTTCGCTGAAGTGTGATGCATTCCTGGAAATTGTGCAGCTGACGCTTGTAACTCTTTGAATTGATAATAATAGAAATAAAATGTATGGGGAAAAGTTTATGGTGTCTTTTCAATATTAGCTGATTTATGCAAAATAACAACAACAAAACCACGACTTCCCCACAACTAAACCTCTCCATGGAATAGTGTTGCCCTTGGTGTGGGTTAAATTGATGCCTCAAAGCCCAGCTACTAAACATGTCATATATAGATGTAGCATGCTACAATATGGTCTATCCTAGTCTGATACGCGATCAGCGAGTCAGGTCGCATTGTGGTTATTTCGAACTGCTACACGAACCTCCCCATCTCCATACAACCCCACAGAACAGAGCAACACCCGCATACGCACACAGAGCCCCATGCAATCTGCTCGCAAATTACGAGGCAGCCAACAGAAACCCCTTTACCCTGACATCTCCCCAACACCCCGCCCCAAGATCTGCTCATTTATCTTGGCATCGCCCTGCTGCACCTGTCTTTGATCTGTGCCGCCCTCTCTCTGATCTCCACAGCCCGCTGCCCACGTGACCAGGTGAACAAAACATGGCCGCCTCAGCTGTCGGGCCCAGGCGGACCAGCCGTCGGTGGTCCCGGCCCCGGGCCCGGCTCGGCCCGTCACTGCGGCCCCCGTGCCGCCCGACGTTTGTTGTCGTAGCTGACAGAGGGGCAGGTCGCGAGCTGCTCCCGAAGCTGCTCACAGCAACTCCAATAACTAAGGATCATTCCGCGTTAAATGAAATAAGAACCCAGAATGAAACCGGGAACTAATCAGAGAATTCCACCCGTGTGATATTTAGTGGACAGATTTCCTCTGCGACGTGCTCGCAGGGTTTTTTCATCTAATCAGAAAGGTAATAAACAAGCAGATCTTTTTGTCATCACGGATTTGTTTTTCTTACCAGTACTCCGGCGTTTCAATCAGGTTCGTGATTGCTAACTAAAATAGCAGGCGCGATGTGTGTGTGTTGAGGGGGTGAGGATGTAGGGGAAATAAGATCAGTGTTTAACACGCTCAAAGGGACAGGCTTTGGAGCCGGAGTGTGGTCTCGGCCCTATCGGTTTAAGTCAGACACCTATACCTACAAACGCTACCTGAGCGCCCAGGGATTGTGTACATTTTATCTTCCTTTGATGATACCGGTGTAACCACCAATATCATACACCTGTGTACACCTGTCTTAAGCATACCGACCTCTGCTCAGTATATAAATAAATCACAATTCAAAGTGGTAAAAAGAAAGTATGTATTGCCCAGTGTTGCATGTACGTCCGCTTTGAGACTCACCATAACTAATATAAAACCGATGCTGAATGTTAAATGTTAAAATATTGAGACATATGATATTGGAGGAACAAGCTTTGCGTGCCTGAAATAGACTTTGAATGGAGATTAAAGGTAAGTACTGCGCCAAAACAATCATGCTGGTGCCGATTTAAAAGAAAATCTTCTTATATCAAGTACAACCCCAGGCTGAATGCTGAATTCTTGTGACATACTTTCACCCCTTATATCAATAGAGAATATCCAGGTAAGGAATATTGATACAAGTAAGATCAAAATGAACTGCATTGACAGTAAAAAGAAAACCAAACAGCCCAAATCTGGAGTAGCCTTCATATCCAGATATGTGCTCCGAAGACACCATCAGTCCTTAGAAATTATAAGATACCTTATGATAACATCAGTCCTTAGAAATTATAGGTTTTCTCACGAAATCAAAGTAGAGCTCTTGCTAAAATAGTGCCTTCATATAGATTAAACCGTGCCATGAATTCTAGGTATATAATGTGTTGGACCAAGAAATGGTACCGTACGACTTAAAAGTACTGATTGTTTCTAAGTGATGACGATTATCTCATCAGAAATTGTTCCGTAACGTTTGGTAACATTGTCTAAGTCTTTCCTCGGGAAGTGAGCCCCCAAAATATCGTGAGATCAAATCACATCATCCAAAATAATCTTCCCTACATAAGACCCTTGGTTGCTGATTCCTAAACAGGAACCATGTTCACGAGCTGATAAGGCCTATTTCCATTGGCCGACAAAGGGCTGTAGATTTTTTTAGTTACCCAGATAGTCTGTCGGTGGTGCCACTTACTGTGCGTCTATATATAGGAGGGTAGTAGATTTCACTCAGCGACCAACCTTTCACTCAGTGGTTAGTGGTGCCACATTGCATAATCTAAAGTCGTTAGTCATTTCACAAGCTGGGTATTTCCATAGACCGATTTTGAGTCAGCCGTGCCAAAAGTCCGTCGGTGGTTCCGGATTATAGATCGGTGGCGGGAGATTGGCCGATACGCCCTCCAGAGGTTACTAGTCTCCCTATTATCGCCCAGGGTAAATACAAGTTCCGCTCGCGAGTGGCTGGGCATACCACGATCACATGAACCACAGTTTTCCAATTTATATTTGAAGAACCTGAATATAATACCGGATTTATTTGTAGAAACAGCTGAAATTTACATGTCTGACATAAGATTTCCTATTTGAAGATTTATAAAAACCGTTAATTGCAATAATTTTGGGTTACGGTTCAAGGTTCTATTACCATACAACACCGGTAACAAGCGCACACCGGGACCTGTAGACAGTCTGTATTCTGGGATACCTCAATAGGGTCTATGGAAACGGGCCTTAAGGGAGACAGGCCTGCGAGCCTAGCATATGACCAGTCTAAATAAAAGTGATAAAAACGGACACTTTAACTGAACGGGTCTACTCCCTTGGAGTAGCCTAGATAACTAGGCTATGATTTGTAATGACTGCGTGACTGGGTAGTACCACCACAACCACTACGACTACACACACGCCCCTTACGCCCCTCCGCCTCAGGAGAGTTCCTCCTGAGTGTGTGTGACCTTCAAGTACCCGCCAGGTGGCACGACGTATATTCGATGATCTCCGCGTCTGCCTGATGGCAGCGCCCCCAGCGGGATGCGCGCGCACTGAATCAAACATTCATTTCCTGGCCGTCAGAAGGAGTGAAGCAAGATGGCGGCGTATCGGCGAGGTCATTTCATTACCGAAACGCGGGCGCCTCTATTGGCAACCCGTACAGCTTCCAGAGACGACGCCGCGTCATGGGTTATCCCTTCTTCGTCATCTCCATCTCTACAGCTACCACAGCCACCAGCATCCCCGAACACCACCAGATACCAAAACCCTCACAACACAATACAGCTGATGTCAATTCGCCTCTTTGTTGACACAGGTAATTTTGTTGGACTGTAATCAAGGAACTGCATTTATGTAAAATTCTTGGTCAATAAATAAATTTCTTTAACAAAAAAAAATTAATAACAATACCACTTAACACCACTTAACACCACCATACAGCACCACCCAAGACAGCACTCCACCACACACCACCACACACTACCGCACACCACTCACCAACCGCACACCACCACACACCACTAAACACATCCATACAACACCACACACCACAACACACCAGTACACACCACCACACACCACCTTATACAAACCACATATCACCACACACCACAACACATCACCACGCACCACTAAACACCACCATACACCACCGAACACCAAACCACACTACACCACTCTACCACACACTACCACGCACCACCACACACCACCACACATTACTACACACCACTAAACACCACCATACTATAGAGGAAACCCATGAAAGTTTAGGGTCAATCAAGTTTGAATTGTGTAGTTATTCACAAGGCGAAGCCACGTGAATTACGTATCGATTCAAACAAGATTGGATCGAGCTCTGACCCTAAACTTGAATGGGTTTCTGAATGTATCTCACCCTTCACATTGACTAAAGGGCTAACATTTGTGACATAATTTCCTATTGGATGATGTTTCCTAAATATCTCATGGGCATTGTATACGGGTTCCAAATGTTAAATCTATGGAGAAAGAATTCCAAGGGTGAGATAAACCACCATACACCATCACACTAAACACCTCCACAAACTACCTTGTCCTTTTATGTTGTCTCTACCAATCTCTGTCCCTCATCAAACGCGTCAAGCCTTAGCCAACCCCTTACAAAGCCGTTCAATCTTGAGTGTACAGAATAAATTGACCACATTGTGTACACATATGGTAGTAAATGTTTAAAAACTACTACTGGACCACACGCTGATCGGACCACTCCAGTAAGCAGAGGTGGGATTTTCATGTCTTCTTAGTTCGGTTTTATAATCGTATATATATGTTTTTAACGTGGCATCCGTATAGTATTTATTACAACGGTCGATCATCTGGCATTATTATGCAGTTGGGGAACTACCGACCAATTATTGTGTGCTACACATTCACATTGTGTCAACACCAGGCTTTCCCCTGGCTATGGAGGGCAAATAGCTAACCGACTTATTTGGAGGCCGACAGTATCAAAGGTATTTGACATCTTCCGAGATCATAACGTGAAATTGCTCCTGTTAAGTGCTAGAGGCAAGGCGTTCACTGCTTCCTCAACAATCATTTTGTACCGACTTGATAACTCCCACTGACTGATGGTGTTTTCGGGAAGAAGCCTGTATTATTTACTATACGATATATGTTCATAAAGGCAGCCATTTATTATCCAATAAATACAAAGTGTTCATAGAAAACACGTAGGGAGTTTGTATGGACATACCCAACGCATACGGATATGTTGTATACTCCGGGTGGCGCGTACGGAAAAATAGTGCATGACTAAAATGAACTGATATCGACATGCCACTTGCCCAGAAAAGGTGGATAATAAATACAATAAAGACTGGTTTCAGATAAAAGCGGTTGTATGCTTCTCGGAGTTGACTCGCATACGCTCGGATATTACTACGCTTTAACTCCTCGGAGCATACGGTCGCTTGTATCTGAAACCAGTCAATATTGTATATATCTAGTACTTACCCCATGTTTCTAATAACTATCGTTTGTGAATAAGACCGCTGATAGTAGACACAAATCTAGAAAATGAACTGGTGTCAGATTAGTAAGTCTCCGGTTCTGATGCCTGAACGCCAGGACTCTTAATACTCTTTACAGAGAAGCATCTTCTCATCTCGACGCAACTCTTAGCAATGAGACCCGAAACAAGAAGAAGAGGTTCGCCTTTCTCTACTGCAATAGACGACGATAATTAATTATGGACTATTGGCGGGATGAGCCTCTTTGCATTGCTCAGCTTTGAGGTAAGCTCCTTCAGTTTTGAGCAGGAGGTGAGGAGGGGAGCAAAGGGAGGGATACTCATCGACTTTCCCGTGCACATATGTTTCTGCTTGATCTATGGGAGCCTCCTTTCCATCAGGCCCTTCCGCTAATTAATGCCTGATAGTTATTTCATACGGATATTATATGTGAAATATGGCCGGGGAGCGGCCGATCGACTGCGGTCTGCTCCGCTTCAATTCCCATTCATCCACGATGACGGAATACATGATGGGCTGGCAGCTGAATTCATTAAGGGCAATTTCTTGACGGAGCCAAAGAGTAATATATTAGCGGAAGGGAGTGTAGGGGGGCAATTTTGTGACGTCATGTGTGGGGGTGGGGAGGAGGGGGAAGCCCCCTAGGGCCCGCCCTCTGGTGGGAGGAAGGTACGATTTGGCCTGGTGTTGCTGATGGATAGCGGCAGATACCAAAGTGATTCTTTACCCTACAGAGGACGAAAAAAGAATCCCCCGCAAAAAGAAAAAAAATGTCACGGAAGTCCATATCAGGATTTATCTTCTGAAATACGAAATCGCCTGCCATGCAGATTTTCCTGAGGTGAATACTGAGGCTATCGGAGTAAAAGAACATAAATATGGCCAATGGTGAGTGTGTATGGGTTTGCGCGTCGTCGACCCCTCCCCCGGGCCTCGTCAGTCGCCAGGCGGCTCGCCGTACAATGTGCCCACGTCAGGCCCCAATCCATGACGCAGCATCGTCACCATTGGTGGTCGATTCACAGCCATATCCCCAGCGCCAACTGCCCGAATATCGCCCATCGCCAGGTCATATAGTCCTGTTTAACATTCACTGGAGGAGGCAGAAGGCCGGCCGCCGACTTGAGCACGGGTCTAGTCGGTGAGCACTGAGGCTGTGTGTTCCATGGTGGCCCAGCGAGAACCAACTGTTCTTAAAGGCTCTCCTTCTGCAGGTTGTCGAACTATGTATAACCGGAACCCAAAAACTAGATTATATAAAAATATGTCTCATGAAGTTTACCTGTTTCTGGATTGTAATTCTGTGAATGTCATAGTTCCAATAAATTGTATTTTTATCTATTGTGTAGGCATTTTTCAGTTGTGATATCAGAGACTTGAAAAGAATGATTTATTGAGGGCGTAAGTAATTGATATGTAAATACATAGGAACTATTAATAATATCCTTGTCGTATCGAGTGGTAGGACATTTCTTTATTTTCGTTAAATTTGTTTTCTAATTTGAGCAATATTTGAAATTGTTCTTCTCTGAAGGACAATATCTATTCTTTGGACTTTACTCCAAATAACCTCTATAATAGAATTAGTTTGCCGATTTAAACTCAATCTAATAGAATTGGAAATTCTACCTTGAGCAATTACGTAAATGGCAGTATTCAAACTTCCACTTTCAGAAGCTTTTATCATTGAGTGAGTGCTAGATGTATGGGTGATTTATCAATTCCGCTAAAGTATACAAGAGAGGTGTGGCCGTAGAGGTCACGTGATGCCATCCCCACGTGGAAAGTAGTCACGTGACCGGAGCGGGCTTTTCTAACGCTATAAGTGGAGAGGAAGGCATCTCACACTTAAAGCACACGGCAGATTAGGGCCTAGTATTGCTACGAGTCCCCGGGAACTTTGCTTTGTGTTTTACGCCCATACGAGTGTTCATGATAGCGACGTCCGCCATATCTATTCTTGCTGAAAAAGTGTATCCAACTTACGTACTAGTAAGTATATATAGAGTTACAGCAGAACATTTAGTTTACCTCTTTATGACTACCTTTGATATTTTTCTTCAGTCGTAATTCAGTTGATTTCCTTTTAATGTTCCCAACTTGAATATATCATTGCCTATTGAGCTAATTCTTTTTATGCTTTCTGTTCATCCATACTCTACAAGGTGCCTTTCTATGCAAAATAAGCAAATAGATATGTAAACCGTCAACTTATCGCGCCACACAAATGGCTAGTCCGTTGATGCGGGATGTGTTCCCATGTTTTGAACCAACGTCACTGATGCCATTCCAAATCTTAATGACTCGGTACGTTAGATTTCCTCTCTGAATTGTCACTCCATAGTAATGTGTACTAAAGACAATTTTCGAAGCACTTTTCTATTGATACATATGTGGTACGCTAATTGATGTTAAGGCACTCAACAATGAAAAATGAGTAGTTATGCACTACTTTTATTCCTAGAACAACAAAATACATAGTTTGCCCATGAAGGTTATAATTGATATTAATTACAGCAACCCTGTAATTGGTATGATAATAATGCTGTCTAAAAAGAACACTTCATTACATCCTTCTTACTTATATCCCGGATTTTTTATTTGTAATTTCAAGGCTCATGAAATATCCGTTCCCTTGCGGGTGATTCATCGAACGAGTTTACCTTTTTACTGGATTATTCCCATACCAGTCAGCTACGAGACAAGAAATATGCCCCTGGAGAGAGAAATAGGTATATGAGCGTAGCCACCACCGGTCCGCCTCACCCCATCGATAACGATAACGATATGTTAGACTGAAAGATATCCAAGAAAAAATATAGTACGGGGGCTGGGGCGAGTCTAGTGCGAGCTCCATCCGGGAGATAGGCCTTGAGCCAATCGACGTTGGTCTGAGCTGATGACACTGAAATGGTGATGTGAGACCTTAAAAGATCACCTTGGTGACCTCGACCACCACCTTCAGGCGACCGCGTGATTTCCCGCCAGATCTCGCCGTGTTGGCGTGAGACCACGAGAGTTTGTGGTATCGTGGAGTATGCTGCTGAGAAGGGGGGAATCGGGTGTTTGTATCCATGCCAGTTGTAGCTTTAAGGCGCAGTATGAGAGTATAACTCTATGGATGCTTAATCTGGTTATCTCTCTCAATGAAAATTTCACAATATAAGATGATAGGTTTTACTTGTCACTCAGGGGAACGGTCTATTTTGTATATTCTCGAAGTATTATTTTTCTGTTATCAACTACCAACTTCAACTGGGGATGGTACATTTAAGGCAATTGACAACGTAATCAACGAAACTGACAGATAGTGGAAGCTAATCAATAGTCTTTCGGTATTTGTCGAAAATTCATCAGAACCGAGACCGTATTAGGCAATGGATCAAAACCATAAATAGAATACCTTACAGGAAGGCCATTACTAGTAATACTCTATTTTTCTATATCCTCTATATGAATTGCATCATGGACAAACATTTCTTGATAGATAGAATAAATGATTCTATAAAAAAGCTATCAATCCTAAGTTATATTTAGTTGGACGAGATAAGTTGGCGTTTTAGAGATGCCCAAGTAGGAAGATACGCGCTGAGAGAACATGGCGATGAATTTCAATCTGCTACTGTCTCTCAGTCAAGGCCACATTCATTTCCATCTTCAGGTTTTGAATACATGCGCCAGCAATCAATCAATCGATATCAAATAGCAGGAACAGTGTGAGCGCGCCGCCTAGACCACTCGAGTCGACAGAGGTTTGCTCTAGATAATCAGTCTCGGTTCTGTGTCTCAGTCCAACCACTCATGACGCTATAGAGGGTAGCCTGGGGCATTGTTAAATCCACAATAAAGACTGGTTTTGCAGATGATTGGCCGCGATCTCTGAGTAGCTGACGTATAGTAATATTCGAGCAACGATCACTACTATACAAAGCCAGTCGGACGAGTCAATGTATTCATTAGCCGCCCACCTGGCGTCTACACTACACGATTATAGGCGACGATTTGGGAATCTTGCACCACCTGACCACTTTCACCAGTAAAAGGCCGGCGGCAAATATTTCAATCCGCCTTGAAATAATCGTCTAGAGATATCTGATGATTCTGTAAAAACATTTTTATTCAGCACTGCACTTCACTACTGGGTCATATTGTGAAGACCAACCGCAAAATTACTTTGCTATTTATTTTGGTTGCAGAGATAACTAGCTACAAACATTTATCGGATCGTCAAGGTTAACGCAATTAATCGCCGAGGTTCATTTCTATAAGACGTAACTTAGTGTAAATGCTTGAGGAATTGGCTCGAAAGCTAATGCGGCCGATAATCGAGCACCACCTGGTGACCGTTAGCCAGACGATCTGCAGTCGTCACGTATCTAAACGTCTAGTGTAACCGCCGGGCTATGCTACACACCCTTAATAAATAGGTGAGTATTAATCAGTGGTCCCCGACATACTCAGAAACGGGGTATGATTTAGGTAGAGCTTATCTAGGATCTTAGCATGCTGTACACTGTACCACTGTATATTCTGCCGGCTAGTCCTGTTGGATTAGTAAATGTGCAGAGGACCAGTTTGTCTTGGAGCCTGTTAGAGGATTATCCAGCTTACCATGGCCAATCACAGAACAATACCGAAGTACTCATTGACCCACTTGTGTTTGACTTATTTGGACCCTACCGAGGCAGCTGTAGAACTGCCTGGTTGGCTGGGTGCCAAGTAGGGAGGGCAAGGACCCACGGACACCACCCAAATATGAACACGCAATGCGTTCCTAATTGTGTGTGTTATCAATGTCCATACGGCGATTTGTGCTGTAAATATATCATTCATACTTAAACATTTTGAATTGATTCTATTTAAGGATTTGATAAAAAAAAAGGAGCGCTGAGCTCCGGACACATGTTATGTTTTTGAAGCAAGTTTACATAGATTACAAACGATTATGAATCATGATGTCATGCTTTGTATGAGTATGAGTTGCAATTTCAGAATGTATATGAATATGAAAGACCAAAAGTTAATTAAAACAAGACCTATTGATGCTACTTCTTATGTTCTATTTTTCCACGTTGAAACTTAGAATAATTCATATTAAATGACCGAACTATATTATGTTTCCTCTTCCTGGCTTTATGACCGCTTTAGTTTCTCTTATACAATGCAGACCTTTCTGTGTGTTTTTGTTTCTTTTTCGAGCAATATCATTTTGAGACTAGTCGTCTTTGACAGGTTAGCAGTCTCAGCTACCTGAATGTTCGCTAAACCACCAGTTGCAAGATTCTAAAGTAGGCAATAAACTATAACAATTGATATAAAAGGTCACTGGCAGACAATGCAGGTTAACAATTATTATTTGGAGCAATGCTGTTTTAACAAGCAGCTTGAAAGGCTTTGTTTGTATTCTGTGACTGAGTCTTGCCTGGTTCAGTTGGCAAGGTCAACGTTTGGAGCAACCTATGAGTCGAGTTCTTCCGTCAAAGTCACGAACATGGCCGACCGTCTTGGCATCACGCTAGACCGAAGACGTCGGTAGAGGATCGAGTGTGTAACGCACAGGTCGGAGTTAGAGAGGAAAGCAAATGTTACCTGGAGAAGAAAGGATCTCTACGTTCACACGCTAAAATGTAATCCACACAGATTTACTTTCATGTTGTACTTCATCTATTAAAGGCTTCCTCCTTGGCTGATTTTTAACAAAGACCGCCTACTTTGAAAGAGTCGAGTATGTTGGATTTTCAAGCTTTAGTGTCTATATTGAGATATGCGGTCGGCTTTAGAGAATGGCTTTATAATTAGCAGACAAAATCCGCGACGAGTTATATTCCCTTTAACTTAAGAGATTTTTCCATGATGAATCGGTACGCTTGATCAGTGACCCTGATCATTTGCGGTCTGTTTCGGCAGGAGTTTGCAACCGGGACCGAGGGGAGTGTCCTGGGACCTGGGACCTGTTTCAGTAGTTTCGTGACATTAGGCCTAGACAGACATCAACAGTGACACCAACAGTGCAAGCAACAGCGGAATTTTTTTTGTCGGGTTTCAAAACGCAGGTCACAGTTGATGTCAAATATCAGCAGATTGGAGTGGCCAATTTTCCTCATATTTGATACATTTATAGATTATATGTATCCCTTACTCGTCTTGAAGTTTCATAGCTTAATTCCTACGTGAAGTGAGTGAAATCGTCTAATACTTTTGAAGCCAGACACACCGGGTTTGGGGTCTGTCTTGTCTTAAGTGCCGCAACTTGTGTTGATCTGTCCGTATGGTGTCACAGACGCCATCCAGACATGTCACGAAACTACTGAAACAGGTCCCTGTTTCACTAGTTTTGTGACATGTCTGTGACACCATACAGACATTGGGGTTGTCTAGGTTTGTGACAACACAAGTAGCTGCCCTTAGAAAAAGACAGACCCCAAACATAAGAAATATACACAGCATGGACCTGTTTCACTAGTTTCGAGTCAAAAGTGACAGACATGAAAAGCGGCTTCAACAGTGCAAGAAAGAACGGACAAAACGTCTAGTTCTTATGAAACCGGACACACCATCTAGACGCCATCTAGACATGTCACGAAACTAGTGAAACAGGTCCCTGGACTATAGGCATGCATAAACATGCGGTCAGATAGGAGTACACGTCCTTGACATAAGGTGTGATAACAATCCATCAACTAATCTCATTAAAGCAGTATTCGCACGAAGGGACTTATGCCAGGGGCGAAAATTTCAGGCTCATGAACCTGAGATAAGGTACCAGTACACTTTTAGATAAATCGCCAACCACCTGAGGAGGTCTGCGATTCACTGAAGCAAATACCCCTCGAAGGTACCGAATTTCATGCGATTGCGAAATAAATTATATTGTATTTTTGGAGGGATTCATGGTGAGACTGGTGTACCTAAAGCTCTACCCCCTTGCTGTGATCTTGGCTACTCTATAGATTACTCCTTCCACTTTGGAGTCACACGCGAGAGATTTCTTGAGACTCAGTCCTGAGATGTCCTATCATGTAAACCCGAACCACCATTTTCAACTTAAGACTGGAAGAATATCCTACTGTGAGATTTCAGGGAGGTTTCATTGAAACTAGGGACTATGTGTGAAGTACGCCAGTCTCAGGTCTCTCCATAAGATTCCCGCTTAAGTCCCGACCTTATTCTAATGCAGAGCGATTACCGTCCGTTGCGACCCTCATCTCGACTGAGGAAGTGTGGCCAGATGACACATGCAGGGGGAAGGGCCTTACGGTGCCAAATTAGGCTGTCACCACTACTTGAAAAGATTGGGCGGTCTCTCAGGGCTACTTTCCATTCATCAATATTTTATTGAAAATCCCACTTTACTAGCCAGTAATGCCCGAAAAAATGTATTGGTGGCATTAATCGACCATTGGAAATCCAACTTATAGCAGAGCTGTTTTACAAAAGAAGTTCACTATTAGAGTAAAACAAATTCTAAGGACTTCGTATCTCAATAGTAATGAAATGAGCATTTAAACTTATCATATGATCTATTTTACTCTTTTTTTTTAAAACAAGCCAGTTAGGAAACAACATTTATTCAATAGAGCGTTGCACAGAAAAATCATAGCATTTATTTATCCTATACGAATAGAACTTTAGTACACATTATTCACGTTATGGTTCAGGAACCTCAGAACTAATAGCTGTCAGGATTTTACTGCTAATGACTTGGGATTGACTGCAGGAACACAGTCTTTACCAGAGCACTTTGGCCTGTGATCACCGGGTTTCTAATTCCAGGTGTCTAGACCAGAAACACCTGCTAATCCCAGCTAATTAACACATTCAATTAACTCAGGTGTCTTGGGATCCTCATTCCCCTTAGCTGTAAGGAGATGCGCCTGCATTGCCCTTTTCCTATCTCATCCATGACACAATCAGACTGCTCTCACACGAGAACCCCTGATGCCAAGACGGCCATAAGATCTAGGAGGTATCCCGGTGTTTACTCTAGGCGTTCATAGACGATGATTCCTGGATTTAACACCACCTGACGACTTTTCATCGTCAATGGGTAAAAATCGTCTAGTGTAAACGCCAAATGAGTGACGACTATATATCGTCTAATTACACCAGATTTTTTGTTTTTGTTATTTGTTATGATTGCTGATAATGATAGGTACACGTCCATACACTCGTCAAGGTTAACTCAATGAATCGCAGAGGGACAAATATGTATCTAGCATGAACGCTTAGGGGAATTTTAGGGTCGACACGCATTGCTACGGATATTACGTAATCGATCACCATCTGATGACTATTGGCTATAAGATCTACATGCGTCACGTTTCTAGTCGTCTATCATGAACATTCTTAACGCCGGGTCAGTCGCTCTTTGAATGTAGGGTATTACGGTAGGACCGTGGTTCTGGCTCATTCAGTTAAATTCACAATGCTATAGCCTCTATGTGAACCCATATAGATTTTAATGGTGGCGCCTACTGTTGTTACGATGGTGCACAATGACTACGTGTTTTTCCTCCTTAATATAGCAGCTTTAAGCTCTTGGATGCAGCTATACCTGTCTGGCTTCAGTCATCTGATAATTCTCCATGAATTGCTTGGCTGGGTTCAAAAGCGATTAAAGCGTCAGACGCACCTTAACTTCGAACGTTGGGTGTCCTATTTAAAAGAATGCATTGAGAAATTCTTTAAATTTACCCATACAGTGGAATTCACACGTGTAGGGACTAATGTACCAGAGCCTGGTGTACTGGTGTAGACCTTTTCACCAGTGTTGGAAAATTCTCACCAGTTAAAAAACCGCATAGCAGGAAGGCAATTCTTTACTGTCTCACATAAAACGGCGGATTCAAATCAAACGGAAGGGCGTGCCCGGTAAATAGCCTCAAGGTTCCTGGAGTAGGGTACATTGTCACCAGGGACTCCGCGTTCCCGTATATAGACGGTACCAGGGGTGAGGAGTGTGAAAATGATGTGACCCTGTATGCTACCCTCACTATTGGTCGGTGCCCGCACGGGGGTACATAATCAGCGAATATACAAGAGTCCATCCTGGCATAGAACCAGGGTTGCAGTGTATCACTGACACTATTGGACCATGACTCGCAGTGGGGATTATACCACAGGTATATCAGTCTCACCAAAAGTCCCCCCGAAATTTGAATATGTTTAATCAAGATATCTGAAGATGTTGTACCTCAAGAGTGCAGTTCCTCGCAATAGGACCCCATCGTTCGGAGCAGATTGTGGTCGGGTTCAGGGTCGCAGTAGGATTTTGCTCCGACGAATGCCCTGGGGGTGATGTTCGATTTTGTCCGAAGGCCTGTGCCGCAGCCATTCTGTCGGATCCTGTTGTAGTGAATCAGAAACCCCCGTCCGAACGCTGGTTCCACATTCTGACAGAAAAGTTAATATGGTGTCGGAATGCTTGTCGGAAGGCTAAGCTGATCGTAGCAAAATGTCAGTAGTGGGAGCCCAGCTTAACAGTTACTTACCGCGGCAACCTTTACCGTATAACATGCGTTCGGCACCTTTGGTGTTGTACTGTTGTACGGAACACAGTAAAGCAACAGTTGATTATTGAAGTTCGATTCTACATGGATTTTACATTGATGTATCGGGGGACGATTGGGCTATTGGCTTTCCATGAACATGTCGTATAAGATACTATTCACAGGTGATAAAATGCTTGTATATGTTTATACAGAGCGAAAATGAGATAAGTGAAGATTTCTGGTGAACTCACGGCGGATATCTGGCTCATAACCGATTTACATATGTATATTTTCTCCACCCGGCTTCGTATGCTCATTGAGCACCTTTGCCTCAGTATGATCGGTATGATCAGTATGAAGATTCCTCCCATCATATTCCGTGGTAGCAGCCTCGTGTTCTAATCATAACCGATTTATATTACAGACATTTTTTGTCGGTGGGTCACACCTAATTTGTGTTTATCAGCACTTTATTTGATTAGCATGTTAATTAGTGCCTAGCTCCTCTGGCCAATTGGTCAGGGGTAACCCAGTGCAGGTTAGGCTGTCAGTGAGGTTTCTTATTCCGCGTGTTATACAAGTGCACTTATTACGGCAATTAACCAATGGCATTGGCCGTAACATCTGGCTGATGAGGAGCTGTAAGGAGTAGCTCCACCTGTCAACACCTGGCTAGTTTGTGACGGACCAATTCAATAACCACAAGTACCCGACCAGCTGGCGCCACTATCCTACGACTGAGCAGACGTCTAGAAGCTATGCGAGATTCTTACAATAATCAATTAGAGTACGCTCTGCGTGGTGTGGGCGGAGAGGGACAGAGGGGAAGAGAGAGGGAGAGGAAGTGGGAGAAATACAGAGAGGGAGACGGATAGAGAGAGGGAGAGGAAGACAGAGATAGGGGCAAGAGAGAGGAGAGAAGGGAGAGAGAGAGAAGGGGAAAGAGACAGTGAGGGGGAGAGGGGGGCAGGGGAGAGACAGGGTAGAGAGACAGGGAGACACTATAGAGGAAACCTATGAAAGCTTAGGGTCTGAGCTCGTATCCCATCGAGTTTGAATCACGTAGTAATTCATAAGGCGAAGCCGCGTGAATTGCTATGTGATTCAAATAAGATGGGATCGAGCTCTGACCCTAAACTTGAATGGGTTTCTGAATTTATCTCACCCTTAATATTGACTAATGGGCTAACATTTGTGACATTATCCTCCATTGGATATTTTTCCTAAATATCCAATGGGTGTTAGATACGAGTTACCAATGCTAAGTCTATGGAGAAAAACTATCTGGGGTGAGATAAAGGGCTCTACACACGTACTCGCGGCACATGTGCCACTGGTTGGTGTGAGTCGGTTGGTGCATCACTGATTCTCCTAAAACATAACCGTACTGTCTGTTTCGCATCACCATATCATCTCATCTCATAAATCTACGAAATCCCACTGAATAGTCCTAGGCTTAAGTAGTATAACTAGTACTATTGTACTAAGGGGACCAATGTTTGTTCTTTATATACAATTTCCCTATACTATAGAGAGACAGAGGAGGGAGAGACAGGAGGGAGAGAGGGTAGAGAGAGGGACAGAGAGACAGGGAGAGACAGGGGGAGAGGGGAGAGAGACAGGGAGGGACAGGAAGAGACAGAGCGGGGGGGAGAGCTGGGAGAGGGTTTCGACTGCGCTCCACTCTACATGCCCAATCCAATCAGGAAGCGACTCGCCATGTTAGAGCAGCCAGCCACTTATCGTGGGCTCTACGCGCGTACTGCTGTAGAAGCAGGTCTGGGATGCTCTGAGAGAAGCACCGAGCAGCTTCAAGAATCCCAGCGCAGGTCCAAGCAGGTACGAGCAGCTCGGACTATGTCGGGGATGATGAGGAGTTAGATTTTAAGTGGTTATATTCAATGAATGATAATAGAATCAATTATTGTTTGCATTTGTATTTAGTTCTGTAAGTTCGTTTTATGTATCATTGTACATAAAGTATCTTTTTCGATGTTAAGATAAACTATCTTTTCATGTAATCTTAACAATTCGTCGTTTTATTAAAGTAAAACCAACAAAGTAGTGGTTTCAATAAAATACTTTGATAAAAACAAAAAGATTCTGAAGGAATTATTGTCTCCTGTTACTCAGGGAGATTATTAAACCGTTAACAACAACAATACTGCCTTTGAAGCTAATGGATGACCATGTACAGTTATGGGAATAAAGTTACTCGTAGTTTAAATAAATGCAAGGAACTTAAACGGAAAAGTCAATACATGAAAATATTAAACATAGCCCAAAGGTAATTTTTGAAAGAGTAATAATGCCGTAGAAAAGGAATGTGAATAAAAGTAGAAATAACTTGGTTATGTCGCTCTTAGTAGTATGTAAATGGCTACTGAATACAAAGCTGTGGCGTTACCTGTATTGCCATGTCAAGCCATACCTCTTCAGGTATTAAAACTTGTGCCCTTGAACATTAATTGAGGGCCTTAAGTAACCATATCCAAATGCAAGGAATTCCAGCAGTATGTCAATACACTATGAAAGATTACCCTCTATAATATCAATGACTATACCAGAGCTATGACCATACCAGATTAATACTGACAAAGACTCAAGTCTAGAATAAGATGTGGCAAAGCTATTAAGCAACTCTAATCATGATTGAGTTCTAAATCCCCTCTATAAAATGATGTTAGAAGGGGAACTTATTGATGCAAGATTTTAACCAAAAAAGTAATCCAAAATGAATAAATATTGCTCAGATTTGAATATTTGAATGCAAACCGAATGTTTGTTTTTAGGAATTATCTCACCCCTGGTAATTTTTCTCCGTAGACTTAACATTGGGAACTCGTATCCAACACCCATGAGAAAATTAGGAAAAATATCCAATATTTCGTTCGAATCGCTACGTAATTCACATGGTGAAGCCGTGTGAATTACTACGCGATTCAAACTCGATGACATTTGAGCTCTGACCCTAAGCTTTCATAGGTTTCCTCTGTAATGCTCACCATAATATGGAAAATAAAACAGGTAAAGCCTAGGGGTCGCATACGAGACTAGAGCCCGTTGAATACTCTGGAGTCATACATGTAATAACGTTTTAGTGCGGCAAGGAGACTAAGGGACGATGTGGGTCAACTTTATTCCACACTTGTCGACGACCTTTTTTGACGGCTAAGACTGAAACGAACTTGTTAAACAATAATTCTTGTATGAGGTACAGAAACAGGTCTTTATGTACGAGCCTAGATTATTTACCGGGTTCCTGGTCTCATTTTCTTGCTACCTGAAAGTGCATTCCGATTCGCTTCATTGTTTTCATGTCTGCATGGAAGATATTTAAATGCTTGGAAGGATCGTGCCAGCCCTTGAGGCTAAATGGTAAGTTGCATTGAATATGGTTTCCTTTAAATGCCCTTGTTGTTGTGTGAAGCTTACATGCAATTGTAATAGCAGGTAAAAGGAACAATAGTGGCCTGCAGCTAATTTTCTTTCTTTGAAACTTGGGTTTCTGTCTGCGTACACAGAAGAGGTGAGAGAGAGAGACAGAGAGAGACAGAGAGAGATGGAAGCAGACGCATATATATCCTAATATATATTTCTAGACAAGAAACATGTACAAAGGAACATAATTAATGAATGACCGTTAAATCAATTTTCTTTTGAAGAATAATGTTATATTCAGTCTATGTGTCATTTTTGTGTGCCACTTGGCACCCTGCTAGCCTGTCCTTATAAATTCCAAATATATCAGTCACCAATGGGTCAAAAAGGTATATTGATGTCAGGTAAATGGTCTTGGTCAGCTGGTCAAGCATTTAAGAAACGCAGATACAGCAGTAAAGGGGTAGATTTATGCATCAAGATTATGAGTCTATATATGCTACTTTCAAATCTCTCTGGCCTTCAGGCAAGGTATCTGCACGTGAGTGTCCTTCGCTTGATAACACATTATGGCGAGCGCAGAGGACTGTTGTAGTCGAACCCCGCAGTTTCAACGACCGGGTTATTCTGTAAGTAGTAACAGCCGCAGATGTCCAGATAATTTCAATTATTCAGCTTCCTAAGAGTGGACTAAATTTACTTTAAAACCGTTGTACTTACGAGATCCTAGTTCCTCCCCATCCTGTTCTTTCCGACTATCAGATAGCTGGTAAGAAACTGACATACCCTGGACGTCAGTCGTTGAGATCGTCATATATGCAGCACGAAATAATATCCCATTATAACGCTTTGGTTCTGGTCGATATATATCCCTATTATGGCCAAGTAATGTTGGTTTCCAAGAGAAGAGAGTAAACATTAAAATTACACTTATTTATTAGTGAATAAATTGACTGAATTGAAACAGTCTCCATTTTGGTTGGTCTCCTCCTCCCTGTTTTTACAATACAACTGCCATGCTCTTAATGACATATATTACCCCTATTATCACTTAGATCTAGTTCCTGTCCACATGGGGTCGAAACTTTGAGTTGTTCTGTGCTATCAGCGGCCTTCTGGCATGTGCGGCAGACCGGACCGGGTGTTCAACCAGACCAATTTCATCAACCACTCTTAGCCAATGTGAGCATGGAGCCAACAGATGCCAAGCTTATCATATCACCCTAATTAAATGTGTATAAAAGAAGAACCATCTTGTCAATAAATGAGTAAGGTTCTTGACTGATAGTAGAACCCAGTAAATCTGTCTTTGAGTCTTTACTCCCTTACAGTAAAGGTCTTCACTTGCCTGCCTTGTTGTTTACGAACGGTCGCTACAAAAAGAATTATGTGAGAATGTATAGAATGAGAGGTACTGAAAGAAGGTATCCTACAATTACAATGAACCCTCTAATGTGATATACAACCATTAACTGTCTATTTGACTTCGTAAGGAAAACTTCATATCCACAATGTATTCATATATACAAAGAGAGAGAAAGAGAAAGAGAGAGAGAGAGAGGATACCGGGTAGGCGAGAGGCGACCTTACTGGGTTTCAATAGGTCCTCCATAGGCTTTGTAATGTCCCAAGGGATGCATCAGAGAATGAAGCTGGTTTCTAAGAGATGTCAGTACGTTCCTTGAAGTATGGTCCCCGTGGTAGATATATCCCCAAAACAGGTACTCCGTGCTGCGGTCTTTTGGTTATACAAAGCTCCTCATAGTTGTGTCGAGACCCGGTTAACATCTGTCATGCAATGTTGTTATATATATGGAGTTATAAGTAAAACCGCAGCATGATGCATCCAGGTATCATTGATAATGATCATACACCTTTATATAGAAAGATAAATTTTTGTTTCGACATAAACTTGAAAAGTTGCAAAGGACATTTAGGTCCTTGATTTAGGATAACAAGATCACTGTTTTTTGGTTTAAGTTCCTGGCCTGGGGTGTAATGCAGTGTCAGGGAATTGGCTGCTGCTGCTGCTGCTGCAGAGAAAGGGTTCAGAAGTTTACTGTGCAAGAAACTGTGAATTGTGTCTTCCAGGAGACTTGAACTGTCGTCAACTAAACTGGACGAATAGCAATCGTCGCAAACTACTGGACTGTGCTAACATCCATTACCCGACCAGAAGCAGAGGATGGGACCACCATGTACCTGATCTTTATGAACTTCCCTCATGTGAAATCGGCTGGCGTGAGTTGCCACTACATTAGTGATTATCTGCTTATGTATATTGTAGGAAAGAAAAGTAAAGACGGTAATGGAAAGGTTAGTTTCACCAGATAGAGATATAGAAGTTATTCGACGGAATCGTTGTCTCTGTACATGTACATTTGTGCCAACCAAACCAATACTATTTTTCATCTGTTAGGTGCCCTATGCGAAAGTAGAAATATATCAGAAGCCACTTCAGCATGTTTCATCGATCTGCGCAAGGCCTCAGACATGGTGTCTCATTTAATGCTATTGTGAAAACTTGGTGACTTGGTTATTTTTTTACTGTAACATAAACCCTAGTTCCTGTACAGTAACACAGCAGCTACATGTAACGAAAACTTATTGTTTCGCTCCTCCTCATAGAAGTAGATACTTACCCTTTAGCAAGCTTGTTTGAGCCACACGTAAGTTTATATGTAAATAATTGTATGATTACCATGGGGTTGTCTTCGACCCATACTTTGACAAACACATCGCCAATATCTGAAAACAACTTAAGTGATTGACTAAGCTATCGAGATTCAGAAAGGATATTTATAAGGATGTAGCTATATATAGTCATACCACTATGATAAGGGTTGTAATCAAATACATGATTGTTAGTGCCTTTGCTTTCTGGATCTTAGCGACTCTTCTTAGTTTTATTATCGGAACGCCAATGTTCTGTAATAATTGCATATTTCATCTCATCTCACCCTTTCAACCTCGTTGTAAAGTCATCTTGGTACGACTGTAAAGTTGACTTTAGTATTGTACATGATGTTCCTGAAACTTAAGTTGTGAATTTTAAATTATACGATGATGTATCGGTATTTCATTGGAGGATTTGGCAAACGCCAGAAATGGCTCCTAAATGAAGACACAAGGAGTTCAACAAGTATACAACACACCCTCGACACAGGACTAGGGCTTCATTGGTGTGTCGTGGAATGAACACTACTCCTCAATTCTGCTCGACCCGCCATACACTCCACACGTACTCCTTTTTCGTCCCACCCACCCACACCCTATTCTCCTCCTCGTCTTACTCTCGTAGGGCTATTTTATACTTTATACAATGTATAACCATATATACTCATACCATTGTATGAGAGCTATCATAGAGCTTGTTGTCCCCAGGTGGGTTCATCTATTAAATGTACAATGAAACCACCTTGATGTAAACATATCCACAGAGCACACAGTTGTCTTTGCCTACTCACACAAAAGATGGGCTAAAAGAACTGAGTTTCTCTCATCTATGATTCTAATGTACCCACCTTCTGAAGCTGAAGACTCACTACATTATGCCGTTTAATACAATGAGGTTCTATATGTTCTTTATGTTGGTCTTTGGCAACTATGACCTTTGTAAGTACATCATATATGTTATGTACCTGATATATCAAGTACAGAACCATTGCTATAATGATAGCTTACTGCTTGGTTATGATGTTGAATCATGATTTGTTCTACTCGAAAACACTAAACAACTGGGTATAATTAGCGGCAATGTAGTTTCTCAATGATGTTAGACCTGTGAGTTTCATGAATGATATTAAATTAATTAGATTTGAAGTAATTTCAATGAAGCCATGGCACTTCCAGCCACTAGGTAATCCGCCATATTGCTTGTTTACGGACAGGGCCCATCTACAGCCCGGATGTAATGAAGTGTTTTCCTCTGTTGAAACATGAAATCTTAAGGGAGGGGTGTCCACCTACTATAAAAGAAATAGAAGTGAATTTGCGTGGACACCCCCCTTCGTATCTTAAATAAGGCCATGATGACGTTGTTCCAGGGCTGAAAAACTAATTAAGCATGCCACTCTCTCCCCCGCATTAATTTTCAAGTGGCGCACGGATAGAGCTGAGCACTATTCTGGTATTTATTTTTCTCATACGAACCTACAGTTGTAGTTCTCTATTCCAGATCCAGGCTGAAGAATGAACTCTCCACCCGAAAAGGTGTGAAATGGAGAGCCCGGTGAAGCGCTTGTTTTCTCACCTGTCACCAGGCGGCGCAGAGTCAACACACGAGCAGTTTGTGTTGTGACACCTGAAGGAAATGCGCTGGTTCTCAGCGTGTAGCGTGCTGATCCGCGTCTGCCGCACTCAGACGCCGGTAACCAGCCTAATAAGGACAGCGTTGCACCGGGTTTGAGCTGATTGTGGCCGTGGTAAACGACACTGATTGAGTTGAAGCAGGGAGGCTGGCTGGCAGGTGTGTGTGAGGGTGGGGGGTGAGGCAGTATGATTAAAACGTCGGACATGCAGACCATTGTCATTCATTATCGGAGCCTGTTTGTTTCACATCTAAGCTTATTTATTATCCGCTTTGTGTTACTTTAGGACGTATTGAACTCGTTTTCACTGAAGCGGATAATATTTGGCAGAATTCCGCTTGAGATGCTAGATGGGGAGAGACAGACAAACAGACAGACACGGAGTTAAATATTAAGCGAATTATGTTGTTTCTCAAGGGGAGAACATGCGTCCATTTCACGCGAGCAAATTATCAAAAAATAGACTAGACACACTCTGTTCAGAATGTGTCCGGCCTGCACGAACTAGACCATCTTGAGGGGTATTATTAGGAAACGCCCTTACTGTGGACGAAACGGTTCCTGTTCGAGGTCAGTCGTCGATTTCATACTGCCTGACGCCATAGGCGGAAGGCAGTATGAAATCAACGACTGACCGAGAACAAGAATCGTTTCGTCTCCAGTCAGGATGTTTTCTTATTATTATATACCTTAAATCAATGAAAAACCACCATTTCAATGACTTATTAAGTCACTCTCACAGCGGGCACGAACATTATTACTACTGCACCCCTAGCAGCGGGCAATATTTCATAGACATTTGGACACAGGTATATAAATATAATGGTAATGATGAAAATAGAATAGATCGCTTAAACCTATACGATTGAAAATGTATGTGACCCAAGTAAACGACTATCCATTGTTTCTTAGCTGCCAGAACCCATATCCATTCAATATGAATGCTGATTAAAAGAAATAATTTGAAATTTGCCCCTGAATCATAAACTTTATATTCTGCACTGCATTAGATTTATGTAATTCATCTAAATAAATGACGAATTAAGGACCCTATATGGACATTTCCGGACATGAACATGCGCAGGTCCGATACAGTGGCTCCTCCGGATGACACAAACATCGGATAGAGCTCCCCTATTTTTTGTACTGGCTACCTGGGAATGTTCATGAGACCTAGGAGCTACACAGTGATATTAGGATAATGCATCATGTCTAGTGAATTGTGTGCTTCTATTGACTCGGGAATCATCTCCTGTGCTTGTTCGAGTCGTATATTAACCTTACATGTAATCCAATACAGTTCATGTTTATAAGGTTCCATGGAATTACACTCTGTCATCTAGAGCCTTAGTTATCCTAGTATACTAGGATAAGTATACATGTAGAAATTCTTCTTACATAGTTTTTGTGATATCAAAGATAGGCAGAACTTAATGATGATATAATTGAACCTAACATAACATCTATTGTATTGCCTCAATTCAACTTGTTTATTCACAAAAAGAACAGTGATAATTGGAAGAAAATCTATTAGAAAACCCCGTATGCCTCGTTTTGATATTAAGATATTCAAAATGGCGACTGGCGGGTTATAACCTAAAAGTGGTCCAAACCCATAATGGACACCTACTGAGTGGGGATTGTCAGGTGAGGGGACATGAAAGAAGCCATTGGTCTCGACACACAGGCAGGAGTAAGCCGGCCGTGGAGGTATGTACACCTGTTTGTCTGAGCCCGAGAGGGGTGGCGGCGAGGTGCCAGTGTCCATTGCCCCCAATCTGCCACGCTCACTCAGCCCCTACGAGTCTTCCAGTGTCAAGGTATCATCCGAGCAGACAGGTATCACGCCGATTACGTCAAGCCTTACGTCGGGTGGCCAGGAGAGTCGCAGTGTATGTGTAGTGGGGGGAAGGGTGGGGAGTTGACAGCCTAGCCTCCTGTAGGTTCCACTTACTGCCACATGGGGTCAAGTCTCCTGGGGTCAAGTGTTTTCCTTCTGACCTGCCCATATACTTGTGTATCAGAAGATGGATAGGGGCATTCCAGGTACAAGTGGATCATATGCCCTTTATTCTTGTAGAAATGAAGCAGTGGCCGCCAGCCACCGCTGAAGTAAGAAGGGCTGGTAGATTAGATCCAATGAGGAAAAGATATAATCTATGCATTATTCCCAGTTAACTACAACCTACTACGTTATAAATGGTTATAAACATGAGCATTTAGAAGTGTTTTTTTAACAAAAATGTAAAATATCCAGATCCATCCAGATCAGGTTTTAGCTCACTTCGGAAGGAAACCCTTGCTCAATGTATTACTGGTTATTTATTACATTAATTATGAGTTAATGGCAGTGTACTACAGCATGCAGTTCGGTACGCAGAAGGTTAACACTTGACATTGTGTGCATAGTAGAGGTGGTGGAAATAGCCCACCGGTCATTCTACTGGGCGTTGCTAAGCAATGAAATTGGGCCTCTGAGAGCAATGAACCTATGGCTACCACGAGTGACCGCCTTTGACCCTGCCAAGCGATGTCTGAATAGGAGTTATCTCCCTATTGTTCATAGTAAGTTGGTTTTTATCATCATGTGCATTTTAAACAAGCTTCTTGAATGTTTATTTCATGCTAGTTATTCATAATCAAGTATAGTAATATTAGGAAACGTCCTTACTGTGGACAAAACGGTTCCTGTTCAAGGTCAGTCTTCCGCCTATGGCGTCAGGCAGTATGAAATCAAAGACTGACCGAGAACGAGAAGCGTTTCATCCACAGTTAGGACGTTTGCTTATTATTATATACCTTAAATTGATGAAAAAAAGACATTTTGATGACTTATTAAGTCACTCTCACAACGGGCACAAACATTATTATTACTGCACCCCTAGCAGCGGGCAGTATTTCATAATAATCTGATTAACAATCTTGCATAGTCATTAATCGTGCTGCCTGTTTAAAACACACAATAATAGTTCTATAGATGGCGTTAGGTTTCACAGAATAACTACCATAAATATAGAATAATTTACAAGTACATATGTCTTGCAATAGACGTTTTATTTTGAAATACTTGACATTTATCATGTAGGTGGATAATGAATAAAATAAAGACTGGTTTTCAGCACAATTGACTGTTATCCCCGTGTAGAACATTGATGACGAAATATCCTCACTGTCGCCTGGATTACTCTGTGTCGACTACTCGCAGATGATGACCACCCGTAGACAAAACCAGTCATTATTGTGTATAAAATCGGCTGTAATCGATAACATTGTTTTCAATGTACGACACCCAAGCCAGGCTGCAGGGTGTGGACCAAGTCGGTCATATATCACATTCGAGTAATGATTGATGGCCGTGGGTGAAGTAATAACATCGGACGATGACCTCCATACATCTAGAATGATAACATCTATTATCCACCATCCAAGGAATATGTCTGTTCTATTGCAGTTGGTAAGTCAATGCCTTTCTAGGCTTAAGAGAAGAGAGACGGCCAGGCAGGAGTATTAATTGTGTATTAGTTCTACTAATAATAGCGTATAAGTATTCCCCATATCTCCAGAAGACAGTTATCGCCACTCTCAATGCTTGCTATAGGTCTAGAATATTACAAAACATGGTTAGTTTGTAAGTATTTTAACATGATAAGGCCCGAGTCCCAGGAATTGCTGCTCGATGCTTGACAGTAATTTCTAGTAACCTCAGAGAGGATCGTCTTTTGTCTTTTTTCCACTTAATGGCAATATAAATATTTGAAACACTTTATGAGTGGCAAAGTACATGATGAGACATGAATTTTTGAAAGCTGAGTTGTTGTTGATATCTATTGTCTGAAATACGACCTAGGGAATCCCTTGACACAGTAAAGTGAAGCCCTAGCTCTGCCATCCTGGGTGGAGCAACTCTTTTAACTTTGATATATTCATTTACCAACCAACCCTGGTAATTATCACTTTGAATATTAACAATATAGAACAGCGAAGAAGAAGTATTACACAGTAGGACTTCAGATATCATATGAATAACCTGAAGAGGATTATCTCATTTTGGATGTACCAGCTGTCAAAAATGCGCCCATACCTATCAATCAAAGCAGCTCTGGATGTTTACAGGACGGCAATCCTTCCTTTTTTCGACTATGGGGATATACTTATAATGGGGGGTACACTAGATCAATTACAATCTCTACAGATTCTACAAAATAAATGTATTTGTATTTGTTTGAAGTCTAGGATGTATACAAGCAATACCCAAATTCACTTGAAATCCGGAATCCCTTTTCTCAAAGATCGGAGACAGGCCCACTTATTGAACTTTATGTTTAAAAGGATTAACAAGAACATAAATGTAAACATGGGTGGAAGACAGACAAGGTTATTCATGGCACCTGTTTCACAGATATTTAAACCTAATTGCGCAGCATATACCAGGTCTGTACACTATATAGGTGGTTCACTATGGAATGACCAACCGCTAATAGTACGCAATACACCCGACTTTAAGACATTTAAATCAATAACTAAAAGAAAATTAAATGCTACAGTATCTATATATTGAAATGTATGAGGATAAGTAATGTACCTTCATAATATGTATTGTTGATGTTACATGAATGTTTCCTACCTTCTTTCATCTGGCAACACAATTATTTGTAGTACTTAACTACTGACAAAAGCCCAACTTAACTATTTATATCGTTGGTATGCGTGGTTGCACATTGGCTAAATCTACATTGTTGACAAGGGATATATGGTTATGTGAAGGACTTTCTTTTACACCTATACCTCGGCGCATAACAGGACTACATCTTGACCACAGGTCGGCTAGATCATTAAAATCAGTCATCCTTGACTGAGATCTAAGCCTCTTTGTTCATCCATATGTACTACCTTAAAGACGACTTTTGTAATTATATGGTGATGTACTGATGAATAAAGGAATTGAAAAAAAGAAAGAAAAAAAAGGACAATCTTCTTGTTCTTCTCAGTCCTGGCTGTCAGTGTATATGGATTGTGTGTTGAGAGATGACCATCTCTTGCCACTCAGTTCCCTCTGTCAGCATACAAGCCAGTTAAGTGGTGAGCATCTTATACTTGGGGTCAACCCTTCCGTGCAGATCATTCTGGGGTTTCGGTGTATGTGGGTTATGTGGTGAGAGTATTATTATCCATCGTATACAAAGACCCAATTGAAAATGTATGAGGACTAAGTAAACCTCTACCAATTATATAAAACTTGTCAGATACCAAAACTGTGGTATACGGATTCAAATATATGGTCTCAAAGCCGTGGTATACGGGAAAATGGCTCCCTTGTGCTATAGAGCAAAAAAATAGTCACGATTGCTATTACTTTTTACATGGCAAATACTGGCTTAAACTTATTCGAAATGATGGATAATGAATCCAGCAAACGATGGTTTTGTGAAGAGGCATCTCTGTAAATCACCTGAGATTGACGTGGTAATACACTCACTAGGGCTCGTGTAATACAACGCGAGAACTCTCGTGATTTACGGCCGCCTATCCACAAAACCAAAGTTTATTATCTATTTACACACTTGGACGACCCTCTCCTGCTACTCAGTTTTCGCTGTCAGCGTACATGGGTTATGTGGTCAGAGTATAACACACCATCTCCTGCCGCTCAGAACCCGCATTCACCGTATGTTGAGTACGTGGTGAGAGAATCTCGCATGGGGAAGACCGTTTCATTCCACTCAGTCCATTCTGTCAGCAGCATCTGGCAAAATTTCACCCGAGCAGGTCATACGATATTCGGAGTTAAAAGTGGCTCACATGAGTGGAGGAATGTGATACTTTCAGGCTAAATATAGCGCGGTGCCTCTCGGATCATACATCGCCTGCTAATATGAATAAGACAAAGATCTGTTTCTGAATAGTCTATATGCTGAATTTGCTTTTAAAGGTTGTGTCCATAAGGGTATACATGACACGTGCAAAATATTTTTCAGTATATATGTGTATGTATAAATGCATATTATCTATATATCTATATTTGATATATATTTGTATATATTTATGTGTATGTATGCATGGCTTTATGTAGTATAGCATATGTGATAATTTTTATACATAAGTATAGATCATTTCTGAGATCATTCACATGGTTGATTTTAAATGTTATCAAAAATAAATGTATGTGTTTGTTGTGACGACGTTTCGCCCTGCATGTCATAAATCAATTTTTCTTCCACTACATATAAAACACTCTCTACATATGATCTAACCTAATCTTTGCCTTCTAACCCACCATCCTCTGTCTATAGTGATATTCCCCGAGTCCCCATGAAGGGATCACCCGTAAAATCCCCCGTCCTTTGTCCGTGGTCACCTGAGGGGCATAAAACGTCACGAGACCAAAGTGCCTGCCGCCACTCCCCTCCTCCCGCTGTGCATATGGCGGTCGGCGATGGGTGTCTTTGAGTCCCGGCCGCCCGGCCTTTCATGCCGCCCGCCCGGCCTTCTTCTGGCCTGGAAGCGGGCTCGGGGCCGGGGCAGGAATAATGAGTACATTATGATAGTAATTCTGGCGCTGGTCAGGCCTGATGAGACGTGCACACACAGGGGCCTGGTCGTTAGCGAGTCCAGTAAATGACCACTGAATGACCAATCAGACCCATTACCTGCCTGTGTGTTTCTCCTCCTCCTTCCTCCGCCTACTCCGACTCACCTGGCCCGCTCCAGGTAAGCACCACTAGTCCCTGGAGGAGGGAATTAACCCCCCTCGGGGAGGGAGAGATACCCTTGCTTGGGGTGAATCGATAGACTGGGCTAATAACGTGCTGTACTAAGATTACCGGCCTGCAGGTCATTAGGGAAAGAGGGCCCTTCTCCCACGGATCATCATAGTACCTGGGGCTTTCGTACTCGATATGTGTACATAATACTTGTGTTAAGATCTTTATCTCACCCATGGTATTTTCCCCGAGGATTTAACATTGGAAGCTTATAATCCATGACCGGAAAGTATTTTAAACAATATACTCCGTGGGCGCTGACGTCGCAAATATTAGCCAATTAGTCAGTGATAGGGGTGAGATAAGATCTGAACCGCACTCGATCTATAGCCTCTGACAATAAGCCATTCATTTTGGTTAGCTGAATACTGAATTATTAACTATACCTATGGAAAATATATGGGGCTACGGAACCAACGCCCATTGTTTCTAAATAAGAGGAAAAAACATACTAGTTATTGATTACAGACCCAGAGCCATTCATTACTGCAAAATTCACTCTCAAAAAGATTTGTGATTGTTTTATCATCACACTTTTAGTCTAATTTCAGGTCATTTAAGAGGCAACATCGCATCTATGTACACGAGGCAAGCGGAGGCAATTCAAGGGACAACAACGTTGTTTGGAAGCCTGGCCTATGTGCTCACTCACATACTAGGCCGGTAACGCCCGTCATTGTTCTGGTGCATCATGGGTAACATTGTTAGGCGTTTCCCGATCCTCCCCTAGGGGGTTAGGAGGAATAAGTCAGTCTTCAGAGAAACATTCTAATTATCTTTTGAAAGTTTACCATTACTTTATCTTTATTATCCTTTATCATAAAAAGGTAGAAATACGGTTTTGGGTTGCTCTTACTGGGCGATACCTGTCACCTTTTGGGGCAGGAAATCAGTTTAACCACAACGTATCTAAATATACGAGGCAAGCATTTTATTTTTTTCAAGAGGCAACATCGCATCAGTGTACATAATCCATGCGGAGGTAATTTAAGAAACAGTCTCCGCTGCCGGTGTGCTACTGTATCAAATCATGAATCTTCACTACCTCCCTATCATATCACCCTATATTAAAAAGGCTGTCTCGAGCCGAGGTAACTATTATATCTAGTCGACCGAGATAAAAATAAAGAGACTCTTTCTGTTGTCCTTTCTGGTTCACTATATACTATCTTAATCCAGGAATCGTCACCAACTCTCTAACATAGCACGCTATGTTGGTAAGGCGTACATCGAACTGCATTAACCATGTTTGATAGCTAGTTGACCGCGATAAAAATGAAGAGGACACAATTTCTACTCTATTCCCTTTCATGTTCCCTTCACAAGAGGATTCCTGGGAGGATTAGAAAAAAGTGTGCTTATGCTGAGTGACGATTTAATCAGTTCCCTAGGCAGTCAGTGACTGCGGCGATCCGGCGGAAAAAGCCCGAGTCTGTAGGAGTAAGGCGAGCTTACCGCCATTTGTACTTCATATCAGCCACTTTATAATTACATTAGAGTTTGGCTTTGAGTGACTCGGAAGCCGGCGTTAGATGGAGGGCTCCTCAACGCCTCCATTGTTACACGATTTAAACAGTTCTCAATGTAATAATGGCTGAAGATGAAAAACCACCGGTTATCAAATATTACATGATTTAAAGAATTTACGGCCGGACTTGGGTTGCGCCAGACATGAGTGAAACTAGTCGATCGATCAGGTACTTCCCGTGGTGGCGAGTTACTTCCTTTAATACTTAAAACAGGTGCTCGTGAGAATTAGTCCTATTTCAGCGGATCCAGGCAATAGGGACATTCGATACTTGTCCTTTTTAAGCCTCCACAAACGCCAATCAGCACTCCCCTCGTCGCCTATATAAAATCACAGTATCTTTGCTCTGGCATGTGCCGAACATTATAAAAACTAGGACGATTGAAAAGTTAAAAAAAAAAACCAGCTTACAAAGATCATGGGTTGGAATGAGCTGCTCGCTGTTAAACACATGGCGCTGCTCACTGGAGGCGGCCATCTCTGTCTGTGCTCGTTAAGGGAACCCCCGCTAGAAGGCGGTTGTGGTGGGATAATGAGAGGAATAGAGCTAATTCTATCTGCGAGTTGCTCGTAATCCTGGTTGACGCGAGCCTGCAGCGCCACCAAGCGCCGACCCAGATTAAGAGCAGCTCGCCTTTGACGAAGTCGGCCCATGGTTAATTCTCCTCATTATCGCTCGGAATTCTGGCCTCGGAAAAAAGACCACAACTTAAACGCCCGCTGTTTTGTAATTATATCAAAATGCCATGGCGCCCTCTATTGGATTCCTCCTGTGCTCTGGACCCTGGAGGCTAAAGTGTGAACTGCTCTGTGAGCGGCTAAAGGAAATATAGATCTACAAGTACATGCTTTGAATCAATATTCAGTGAGTTAAAAGAACCCAATACAACACTATGCAATGTTATGCGTTTACACCTGAGGTACTTCTTTGGTACTTTGTCCATTTCCAGGTGTTTTTACTGATTCATTTTTTTATTTCCAAGTTACTCTTTGCCGTACACTGTGATCCATGGTATAGGCTTTTTCAATGTCGTAATGCCACGAGTAATGAACGAAGTCATGTTGTTTTGAACATAAGTCCAGTTACAAAGCTTCACTATGATCATGAGCTAAGCGCCAGTAAGGTAGACGGCATGTCTAACACATATAGGGGCTCCCTTACACTTCTGCCATGACGTCTGTCAAATTTGATCATTGGAGGACATGGCGTAGACCCGCATGCTCATACCATATCCTTCAGCTGTTGTGTTGCTGTGTGTTCACACTTACGAACTCAGGCCAAAGGTTAGTTTAAATGAACTGGTGCCAGCTACACCAGCCCAGCCTTGACACTATTATAGGCGGCGATTCTTGAAGTTTGCACTACCTGTGGACTTTCCTCAGTAAATAGCTAGAAATCGTCTAGTATTAACGCCAAAGGAATGAACTTCAGATCGTCTGATTACGTCAGAATATGCAATTTGACATCCCCCGATGATTATGCAGATGATTTAACGCCGATTTCAAAGAAGTGTATTTCTCTAAAATGTCGTCTAGTGTAAATGCTTGAGGACATTCTTTAGTTGAGGACTACTGCTGCTGATATCGCATAATAGAACACCACCCGAGGACTATAGGCCAGACTATCTGCAGTCGCCAGGAAAGTTCCTATTCCGCTCAAGAGTCAGAGCCCTACAGGCCCAGTGAACAGCTCTAGAATGAGCTCACCACCTTTTCTTGAGATCCCTAGGTTTCTATTCTGATTTGTTATGTTTCTTTATTTGTTGACCAGTAAGTGATTTATTTGGTCGCCAAACACAGTGACTTGTATAGTTGAAATGCGAAATTGCCAGGCCTACTAAAGGTATTTTATGAATTTAAGCTAGCAGTACCTTAATACTGGTACTAAGAGGAAAATCCAAAAAGATAACTTAACACTATCTAAAAATTGTCCAAGTGTACGTAGACATCTGTTTAGGCTACCCATAAAGCATGTACGCAGTGACGGTAGTGGGTGAGATCAAACATCTAAAAAGATTTACACATATTCCTCCTTTAATCGATTTTGTAGGTGATTGCAATAAAATAGGAGGGATTATGATTTTCAGCAATTTTGCGTAAATACTTTCAGGTTACCTTACTACAGTTCCATGGTTCTTTGAACAAACAGTCCCTCATATGCAGAATGGGAATCCGTACGGTTAAATCAGCCCCTCCCCGGCGTGGCCTCACACCGACTCCCATCGGCCGCCTGCCCGCCCCCGAGGGTGAGGAGTTGGCGACGGCTTAGGTCCACTTACCTTCAGGCGTAGGAATAACCCGTCGTTTTATGTGTCTGCGAGTCTCCCGGTAGCAAGAGGCGCGACGGCGGCGGGTTGCCCAGATCCACAGCACAGCGTATGTTTTGTATAATTCAGTGAATCTATCCGGCTTTGTATGCTTTACGGGGGGAGGTAAGCCCGGCGTAGATCAGCATTACGGAGCAGCTCGGAGCTGCTCGGAGCTGCTCGGAGCTCCGCCTTGGAGCGGCGTACGGCAGCTGAGGTCAAGACAGCGTCACCTCACGAACCGCGACCACTTTTACCCACCAACAGCGCAGTTCCATGCACTGGACTTATCCGACACTTAACAACTCCACGCTTATCCTCTACACATACCCCTCAAGCCACCTCTTACCGCCATTTCATTGTGCGCTTGGGCCGGGAGGAATCACTTCCTTTTTACAGTGGCTAGGGAATGGTAATCCTTTCCGGTTCCGCTGTGGCTGTTTTTATTTGGGGTTATCCTTCATCGAAGGCAGACGTGGATGTATAGGTCACGTGACTAGATTGGTGAACGGCTCGGTGTCGGGGAAAGCTAAAAGAACACCAGATACGCTAACCCCCTACCGACTACAGCTTACGCTAAGTGTTGCGTATGTTGAGGATCAAAGTGGCTCACTAAACCCATACATAAGTAGGATCGGGTTTTATAAGGTCATCAAAGCCTCCAATGACCTTATCTACTGTTTACAATCCGTAGCGCTGCGTATCGACAGAGAACTGCAGGGCCTTTGGTTAATCGCATAAAAGAAACGACGTCCTCCGGGTCGTTAGTTCTACCGCAGGCGGAGTCCACATTGAATTTGACTTGACCTTGGGTTGACCTTATAGCCTGTGTGATGACCTTGAGGTAATCCAGGACATTAATCTGCTGACCAGCGGGAAATGGTCAGCAGGCTGGGTGCCAGACAGCAGTATCTGCAATAGGTTATGTCACCTGCCAGGTATCAGCTGGGGTAGATATAGCCTTCATGTCTTGGCGGAATACGTAATGTAGGCTGCAGTGTCAGTGGTGGATTTGCTACAGGTTGGCGCCTTTAACAATAACCGCTTCACCTACTATCAGTCCAGGCCAAATCCCTGCGCTATCAATAGACGGAACACAATGTGATATCTGTTATCTCCAGTGGCAAGCAAGATGCAATTAAAGTAATCACAATTAACTGGCAGTTCTCAAAGAGCACACAAAATAGCGTTCCGGAATAGGATCTTTCTAATTAGATCTAAATGCTCCGCCAAACTGCGATTTAAATGATCCTTACAAATCCATTTGCAGATGAAACGATGTATCCTTGGAGGATTTCCCGGTGGATGCGCTGGTGTGTAGAGCCTTGATGGGTCTAGGAGAGGACCGCGCACATATTAGGACAGAAATCCAGGCACTCACTCGGGAGTTATTCCCAACCTGCTCAGCTGTTGGCAAGAACCTCCCGTTTGTATGTCCGTTATCCCGAGCAGCAACTCGATAAAATTCTCCAAAATTAAACAAAAACTATCCCCGTTCGTTTTGTGTGGTGCTTCTCCAGAGAGTGTGTCCTTGGGGTGGTGCCTGTGTGTGTGGTATGCGGGAGGTGTAGGTAGCGGGCTCGTTGCTGCTGAGCGGCAGGTTGGGTGTGTCAGGTGGGCACGACCTCGGCCGGCTCACTCTCTCCACGCACCGTGCGAGCAGCTCGGGCGGTGGCGGTGGGGGGAGATTGAAGGCGGGTGAGCTCCTCACGTGAACTAGAACCACGTCCAGGTCACCTCACAAGAAACTTCCCGTGGAGGTGAGTTTGAACATAAAAGAAACACCTACAGAAACACCTGTATGAATACAACCAATGGCGGCCTATTAACTATCTGGTCCGCTGAAAAACTAGCCTTCACTCACTGGTTATCTATCATCAAACATCCCTGCTTTGAGGTGGCACGGTCGCAGGCTCATAGGAATGATTGTATAGTTTATGGAGTTGAGGTCTGCTACCCTCGGTGACTCCCCTCGCTCACCCAGTGAATGGGGTCTGTGTAGTAGTTTAGAAGTAGAGTGCAAAACTACATGATGGTATTTGCTTCACTGTGGTAGAGCAGGCCGAGATGTCGGGTACAGGTTAGTAGATACACGATCCACAATTTCCTTGCTTCACTCTCACGGGGAATGAGTAGACCGTCCTGCGCTCATCTCCTAACCGGGGACTCCTGCCAGCGTTCCCCGCCTCCCGGAGTGCGGGTCACACGGTTGGGCATCTGTCTCGGCGAGGCAAGTCTGGGTGCGTTTCTGCACAGCCAAGCACTGCGGGCGTCGGTCGGCGGGATCGCTCTGGTACCGTCCTTCGCCCTGCATCTGTAGGCGCCGACTGACGCCTCTAAGCGTCAGCGTTCGACGCCAATAATTGCGCCCGGCGTTGCGTGATTTGCCCGGCAGGGGGCAGCAGTTATGTGGCGATGTAGAGAAATGGAGGGCCGCCCAGACAGACGTATAGGCGATGAATAGATGGACAGGACTATATAGACGTGCCAACTGTAGGACTTGCAACCCAGACTTAAAGTAGAAAAAGAAAAGGCTTACCTAGAAACCTGCAACCGACTTAGTGAAGACATGTAGAACCAAATGGTGTTTGTTGCTGAGATGATGTCACAAACGTAAGCCAACTAGTCGGTGATAAGGTTGAGGTGAAATCCGATCTCCACTCGATCCATCCGTAGCTGCCGAAAATACGCCATTTATTTTGGTTTGCTATGTAATTGCTTCGCAACTCATGGCATTAATTTAGTGGATGCGGACTTTGATGCAGTTCCTTCTTATGACCAGACGGCATAACGAATCTTAATCAAAAGGTGCAAAATCAGTTATAGGCAGAAAAGAGAAAATGTTATGATGGGATTATTACTTTACTCCATTAGTGAAAATGCGGCAGTTTTCATTTTTCTCGCATTGGTAAAATGATCTATTTTCTACTTAGCAAGCGAAAGGTTGCGAGACAGCCATAACAAAAACGCTTTACTTATTTCTATTTCCATATTAGAGGGGTATATAAGTTTATCATCCGCCTATTGCAAAGTATTATTAATTAAACGATAGGAACTGTAAATGACACACCCGACACATTAGAAAAAATCATATGCTCCGGGCACATATGGAAAGATAGTGCGTAACTAAATTAATCTGGAATCGGCACGCCACCAGTTCGATAAAGTTGGATGATGGATACAATATATTTACTGGTTTCAGATAAAAGCGGTTCTATGTTCCTCGGAGTTGACCCTACGCAACATCCTCGCATGCGTTTGGATGTTACAACGCGTCAACTCCTTGAAACATACGGTCGCTTGTATCTGAAACCAGTTAATAGTGTGTACCTAATTCCAGAGAGCTTTTCAGAAATTTATGTTTGTCATCACACTGGTAGTGTTATTATATTGCAGCACAGATCGAGCACCCAGATGCCCACAGGATCTCTCATTTGATCAACATATATTGTTATTCTAGTATATAATCACATAGGGGTCAAATATGTTCCTATAGAAAATAGTTGTACACTTCAAAATTGGCCACAAAACAAAAAATTGAAGACAAGAGAAGGCTCGAATTGTACGAACGTTTTGTGACCTATCAACGGAAATAACTCTTCACCTTGCAGGATCACCCAGCGTTTACACTGGACGATTATAGGTGGCGATTCTTAGTCTTTGAACCACCTGACGACTTAACAGTGTAGTAAAAGGCTAGAAAGTGCTTAGTGTAAACGCAAAGTGTCTGGCGATAAAATATCGTCTGATGACATCAGATTATTCGATTCGCCACCAGCTACTAACTATATAGACCCTATGGTCACTTTTTCAAACAGGCTTGAATAAGTCGTCTAGGCACCTGGCAATTGTGTAAAATGTCAGTTGTCGCACATCTATATCACAAGTCATCTTGTGTAAATGCTTGAAGAAATTCTTGGTTCGACGACTATTGGGGTCGTATTGCGTAAGCAAGCACCACCTAACGGCTATTAGCTAGACGATCAAAAGTCGCCACATTTTCAGTTGTCCAGTGCAAAGTGATAACAATTATAAGAACTGTGAGATCTGCAACCTGTCAATAACGATCTAAAACTGCAGCGCAGATCATGTCCAGTAAATTGTCAATGGTAAAAAAATCCATGAAGGGCAAACACTCGTTCAAAGAAATGTATAAATACTATCGTAAAACTGGATGAGTTTTAATCTTGGCCACCGTATGGCACGACTTGAGTTTGGCATAGTGACTTCATGAGGCATGGCTGAGTGAAGTCCGGTGCCAAAACTCCAGGAGTGGCATGCGGTGGCCATGATTAAAACGAATCAGTTTTTGATTTTATCCTACCCCGTCTCCTCGATTTTGGAATATTATGTGATAACACTTCTGTATGCCACTAGTGGCATACAAAACTGCGTATGTAAGGCTCTTCCTTTCGCAGTAGGGACTCCTGTGTTTTATTCCAATGTAATGAAAATAGAAATGTTGGCAATATAAATGTAAGATATCATGTTCTTTCCTACCGTCTGTTTAATCTACTCTCTCATAGAATAACAATTGTACAATCTCTGCTGCTGTTTCAAGCCAAAGTTCGTTCTATGGACACTGTAGATATGATGCTTGCCAGAAGAATAAAATGTACGAGAATCCCACACTACAAGGGAATTGGTATATTCACTTCAGAACTCATAAACACAGTAGGCTAAATAAGCAATATCGACTGTCTATAAGAATTGGCGTATCACCCGCGTAGTTGATGCGCAGCAATTTACAAGCGTCCACTTGTATCAGCAAACGGTCAATTTAGTTATTACAGTCATCGTATCTGAAACATATCGACAGACAGAGTTTTCCTGAAGTTGCATTGATACTCGCTAGTTCAACGTTTCACTCATAGGGGGTTGCCGAAGCCATATATCCTCCACAAACAGTTCAACAAATCTATGTCTTCCATCAGTTGTGATATAATCTCCCTTTGTGTTTTCTGGGCAGACTTTAGATGAGCTGGATAATAAAGTAAGGAACACATCGAGAAGGGCCTGTTCTATTCCATACATACGACATATTCCCTTGGGATATCAGGACGGTATATGTTTCTCACGACACGCGTACGACACTTTTGTGATAAATATTATATCGCTGTGGTGTCGCCTGCGCGCCAAGAAATATAGAACCTGTTCAAAATATCGCACAATACATATGCATTCACTTACTTAATTCCTCACTCCAAATTCCCTCGACACAATCGAATGCAATTATTATGTTTCGTCTAGTGTTTATTTACCTGTATTATGACGTGTCTTTAAACGAGAGTTTCCCGTTCTTGATTTTCTCTCCAAGAAATTGTCATTCTTTTCGGTATGCACGTATAATATGATCCGTCTGGGCATCCGATACTAAGGCTCTCTCGAAGTACATGACATAGGAGGCTAATTCACGTGCAATGCGCATTACTAGAGTCATGCTGGGATGAAATAAAGGTTCAATCCGTTCAAGCTTTGAAGAGCCTTGAAAACACGGACTACAATGTGCAGACTCCAATGGCCGGAGGCTAGTTTCGGTTGGTTGGTATGACAGTCTCGCCCTCAGCCAATGAAAACCAATGATGGATGACCACGTGATGTTGGGCCACGTCAGCGCCTCACCCGTCGCCATGGTTACACCCACTCAGCTACTTCCGGTTCACACTCGGCACTTCCGGTGTGGGTGGGAACTGTGTCGCATGCTAATACATGCCTGGGGCCTCGGCCGTGCTTCTACGCATTGACTGGATGAGTTTTAATCATTAGGAACCAGTCGCGCTAGGTTTATTACAAAGAGGGCAGATTATTTCTGTATCTTGGAGTGCTTATAAATGTACATGTGCCTCTCCCTATCTCTCTCTTTGATTCTATTTCTATATCTGTTTGTTTGTCCCTTCGCTCTTAATTCCATGTTTGTATATTCAAATCTAGTTACTTGTTATTGCCATTCTGCAGATCAGAGTAAAGTTTTTGGAACAGAGAATAATGTTAATCAAACTCATAACATAAATACAGCTACATACAGGATTGCCAAAAAAAATCCCAGAGTCAACCAACTCTAATCCTATCCAACGTTGCCTCGCCGGAAATCCCGTTAATAATTAAAGAGTTAAGACGATTCCGTTCAAAGTCCAGAAAACACAAATTCCATGGGCGTGGACTTTATCTGTTCTGTCGGGAGATTAATATTTGATACGTTGGGAATGGGGCGTATCGGAGACTCCAGGCCATTCGTGTTGTGAAAGGTTAGTTCCCTTGGGACGGAGGTAGCGATTCGTAGACGCGGATTTTCTTTCGTTTCCGCTCTCCCGTGCGGGTGTGGCTTCAGTGTGGAGGGCGCGATCCCAGTGTGCAGGTCAATATGTTCCGTAAACTGACTAACCCCGGACCCCCACCCCCTAATCAGGAAGTCAGCCCCCGCGCCTGCGCAAAAAAGACTTCCGCTTTGCCCGCGGCCGCTGTTTGAAACGGCCGCATTTTTTGGGGCGAAAATCTGAATGACGGACTATTTGCTCCTTCGCAGTAAATCGATGGGTGACGCGGCCCGAAAGTAGTCCCATTGAGGCGGCTGCGGAAGGCTACATTGACGGGTGAATTACGGGGAACACTGTCGGTTTCAGGGCGCGTCCGCACAACAATGGCTGCCACTTAGAGACGCTCCGAGCACCTCCGAGTGGCCCCGATCTGCCCCGAGCGGTGCAGAGGGCTTCCGAGCTGTACTGACCACTGCTTTGGTGATTGGAGTTACTCTAAATGAAAGAAATTTAACTTGCAAGGATCAAGAAATGTCATCAGGATTCGTAGATGAATGAAGAGATGTACTTTCTTGTGGAATATAAAATGATGAATAAATTAGGATATTTAGTTATATCTCACCCCTGGTACAAGTTTAATCCAAGGAATAACATCTAAAGAAATCTGTTTTGAATATTTGAATTACAAAACAACCAAGAGTCTACCAGGTTTGATTGAAGTGGTTTTTATCATATTTGTTTAGACATACAGTTTGGTAGTCTTATTTAACCAACGTTTCGGCGATTGCTGCCTTCGTCAGGGTTTAAACGAATCTTCAAGAATCGCCCTGTTTAAGTGACAATATTACGCCATTGCTGTGGCGTAGTGATGTATGATGGCATCATATGCAAAGGATTTGAGACAAGACATCAATATTGAGATTTTTACGTTCATAACTGGATTCGAAGTATTTCGAATTATTCTGATATTGTGATGCTATGTCCATGCAAGGAGTGAGATAAATCTATACAAAACTGCACTCAAATTAAAACTCCACTAATTTGGATGCGTCGGATTCTGTTTATACGCCCACCGTACCTCGGCACTTGTAAAATGACGTTTAATCATTTCAAGGTATGTAATGAGGAGACAAGATCAGTGTGTATCTTAATTAATTCGGTTCCAACACGGAACAGATTCCATCCAGCCACCCTAACTATGCTTCCCTATAGTACTGTTTTCGGGACAGTCATGCGTCATTTGAGGCAGGTGCTAGTTTTAGTACCCATTTGTGAATGGGAAATGTCAAACTATGATGTCTCTTGGCAACAGAGGTTATAACTTTACTAACATCCTACCTCAATTAACAGTGCTATTTATCAGTCCCACCTCAAGGTGAAGTAGAGAATCCACTGGAATGAGAGAGAGAACTGTATAGGAAATAAATTAAAATTTAGAATAAGTATTTAAAATATTCCTACTTGTTGTACCTTACACAAAAAGCATCATTAAAGCTGCACCTTGCAAGACCTAACAAAAACTACTGTATCATCCTTTAATATATGGAATGTCTAAAGCGGGTGCACAAGGCAAACTACTTCGCCTTCAATAGTTCTCCATCGTCCTTTTGTCATACGAACTGCCATTGTTCTCTATAGTGTTTCTTCATTTTACAGACAAATCTTTAAGATCATGACACTACTTCTTTCTTTGGGTCTTAAGTCCTTTGAGGCAATGCTTCCGGTAAAGAAGTTTTATTCGTGAAACGCATTAGGATTGTTTTGAGAATTGCTGATGTTTTCTCAATGGCCGATTGCCTGTTGATTATAACAAAATGGTGGCAAATGTCGTCAGTTTTTAATTAGCATTAATACCTGCAGGTGTTGCGTAAATCAAGGACAATTAATATCCTCTAAAATGGCCTTTATTTGAACTTTACATGTATTATCAACATATGTGCACTGTGTATATGTGCACTGTGTATACACAGTGCACATTGAAAATGTACGGGGACTAAGTGAACCATTTGGATATAACAAAATAGATTTGATTCTTCTTCTTTTTTATTTTATTTTTATTTCATATTTATTCTGGAGTTATAACTACTAGGGCATTACTTCCTATTTTCAGTAGGCTCCAGGGCCAATTATGTTTGTCCAGGTTTACATAGGTTACCTTTATCCATCAAGCTATTGCAAGTAAATCCGTAACAACTTAACATGTTTGGGGACATTTTTTGTATGTCTCTAGCAGAATATGTTAGCAGGGGCCTCTGGTCAGGTAGGAAGTCTATCGCGGCGTGTATAATACACCACTGAAAACGTGATGGGTCTAGAGCCTCGAGTGAGTTGTCATCAGGTAGCGTTCGATTATGTAATACGGACCGCAATAGTCCTCGACTGAATCAAACGTTTTCACTAGACGATTTTTCATTTCTTAAATGAGGATCGTTAATCACTTCCGGCTATCCACCTAAGCAAGCCTTTACCTAAAACGATTATAAGCGACGATTCCTGTAGGCTAACCCTCGTTAAACTACGGGTGAATATATTCAATTCCCATTAAAGGATTGTAGGTGAAAAAAGTAAAAAGTCGTGATCGTCGACAAAGAACACCCGTTCTTTTGCTTGAATGAGAGATGGTCGACGACTAAGATTTTACAAAATTTAATTCAAGCCGGCTTCAAATGGTCTCTGGAATAAGGGGTTGTCTAATAGTCGTCAGGTGGTGCCAAATTCCATAATCTTACATAATCCGACGATCTGCAGTCACCGCGCACTTGGCGTTTATACTAGACGAGGATTAGCCGTTTACGGCTAATAGCCGTCTCGTGCGAAATTCAAGAACCGCCTCCTATGATAAACACCGGGTTAGCGAACCAGCTTGAATATCATTAAACGATAACCCTCTTACGAGGTTTCCTTACGATTTGTATAAGGTGAGTAAGTGATTATCAGAACCGGATACCATGCACAGCATGAAAATTTCAGTTTACGTATGTTAAACTTCATTAGTTTTAAACCATAAACTGCTTTCAAAACAAAAAGAAATGTTCATAACAAATTATAGATATAACGAAATCCTCATAACTGGTAACTACCTTTCTGCAACAGAGTACTACCTTAGGCCCGGCGTCCACCTACTACGATATGGCTCCGATGTGGTCTACGATGCACCTCCCGATAAAAAACCAAAATCGCGTCGGAAGGTCCCCCAATATTGGGGCAGTTGACCACGTTTCTGCGATTAGACACCGATAAAAACCCCATACAATGCGTGGTGGATTGGCATGTCTAGACATATGTCTACGATTTTGCACCTTCCCGATATGTCTCCGATATTTGCTTTTTGTATCGGTGCCATATCGGTAGGTCTAAATTTCTATCGTAGTAGGTGGACGCCAGGCCTTAGGCAATGGTACATGTACTGACTATTTGTCTTAAGTCATCTCCTTTAGCTCCTCTTTGTGAAAAGTAGCTCCTCAATCGTTGTCTCTAGAAATACGACTGCCATGCATAGCCACAAGGCCTCTAGGCAGAGCAGGGTCAGTGTCTGGAATTGCCACAGTAGTGGTTGTCAGGTCAATGTCAGGTCAAGGTCATATACGGGTCAGCACAAGGTCAACGTGGCCTCCATTACTGGGCGGCTGAGTAGAAGGGCTGATGACTGTCTTGACCATTAACTGGGACTAGGGTCACGTTTCATGGCTCTGCCATAAAGGAGGGGGGAAGAAGATGGGCAGGGACTGGTACCAGTGGAGCAGCGTGGAATTGCACTTCAGAATATGTTAGGCTTGATTTACATTGACCGACATGACTGTCGGGAACACGGCTGATTGCGACGCGACTATCACGAAAGTTGGCATGGTTACTGATCTACATGCTTGCCAGGTGGTGATAAAATGTTTGAGGACTAAGAGAGTGCCTGGCTTTTTTTCTTCACCGTAGGCAAACGCCTTGTAGTCAGTGCTGTTATCCACAGCTCAGAAAAATAACAAAAATTCACATACGGCAGAGGCATCCATGTATGTTGACATACTTATACAAAGGATGTTTATGATGAAAGTTTTGCAAGAATATTTATATATATATATATTATATATATATATATATATATATATATATATATATATATATATATATATATATATATATATACATTTATCAATGGTTGCATACAATCCTGATGAGCTCAACCAACTTTACTTTAATCTAAGGATATGACTCCCATTTCTGAACTATTGAAAGTTTTATGTGAAGGCAGAGACGATTTTTCCTCAGATGTAAAGTCCATTTCCAGAGTCGACATTTAATCCGTACTGGAAAGCTTTTAGACCTACTTCCGTGTATAATATCCCTACAGAGAAGTACTCAGAAGGAAAAGCTATCACTGATACATATTCCTGAAACCCCATTAAAAAGGAGCGAAGTGCTTGATGCCTTCTCCAACATTGCCTTCCCTGGTAAATTACCAAATATGTGCTTGGTGACTGCTCTAGGCATGGTGGATTACTCTGCTTCGCTGTGAGCTCGGCTCCAAGGAAGAAGCAGCTTGTGACCAATATACACGACCAGGTATCTCTCAGACAGCGGGCATATTTCTATATGAGACACTGTAACTATATGAGAACGCACTAAAGCAAACTCTCTCTCCGCGTGGGAAGGAGAGAGCAACTCGTGGCTTCTACTTGCACGATATGATTGGGCCGTGCCAGGGACGCTTTTCATGGACTAGACTTGCCAAGACCACGTGCGCATCATGAAAATGTTATTAGATGCAATGCATGCCTAGATTGAATCACCCATGCTTGATCTTAACACGGAAACTATCATTCACCAGTAATTGACGTTGTGGATTTAGGATTTAAATCTCAAACTAAATCTCCCCTAGATGTTATAGATGGTGGATTTTTGTCAATCGGACTGGATTCTGGCACAACTACTACGACTCGCGCGGGTCGAGGGCTCTAACATTGGCCTGGTACCGCCATCCATAGACCATGTCTTTCTGAGTGGCTTCGCCGAGTGGCTTCAGGAAGAGTGCTTCAGTGAAGGAAGCCATCTGACCGAGTCTGCCGGTCGACATGGGCATCGGCCTTATTGCTACCACTCAGGGGCTCAACCAGCTGCCGGGCGATCGCCAACACAACCCCTCCACTCCCATACTCCCCCTTACCACCCTCTCACCCTACCGCCCACCATAATCCCCAACCAGTCATATGCCGGCGTGGGGTCTACAGGGCGCAGTTTGCGGGTCAGCTGGTGTTCAAAAGTGACGGCAAAATACTGCTATATATGAGGTCAGTTCAGAAAGCTGCCAGTAAGTGGTGAAAGGGGGTTCGAACTCTAGACGTTAGACCACTCTCTCATCTTAGAAACCAGTTGACGCTCAAATATTTTTTATGCTAGTTGGACAAAATATAATGTGCAATATTGGAATGATGTTGTTTTTTTATTATGAAGGCTTGTTCATATTATAGGAAGAAGGCAACTATGGACTTGAAATTCATCCTATTTCACGCTTAAACCGCAGCATATTACAAATTGCTGAAATCTTATAAAAACGGTTGAAGATGGACGAACACAGACCATAAAGTCCAATGGAAACGTTTTCTCGTTAGTATCAATAAATTTATATCTTAATCTAATCTGCCAGAAGCGAGATGGAGTTTAAGAGGAAATAGGAGCAGTAGATAGCCCTAGCAAACGAGGGTGTATGCCAGTGAGAGAGATCCTAGGAGGCCTAGTGTTTAAGGATGAAGAGAATCCTCAATGGACACTGTCCCTCGGATGAGGCAAGCCAGATAGTCAAATAAGAGTTTAACAAAAGTGATCCGTCTTCCATATTCTCGTCCACATACAGAAAGGGCTCCTAGAGGACGACAGCAACTTAGGTATCGTATATGGACTAAATTGATAAAGAACTGTTGAATTTCACCAGGACAAATATGTTTGTAATTGCCTCTAATATAGACTTGCTCAAGTCTTCGATTATGAGCGTTCATTAAATGATTAAACACAATCAGAATAAAGGTCATTATAGTATGTATCCTTCTCTGACTGGCCCATGAATCAAAGACTTGTCCACTCTAAACAGAATCTCCTGTTTATGGCCCCAAACCGATCTCTGTAACTCTATACCTCCTCATAACCTCCCCCCTCCCTTCCTCCAGTTCTCTGGCCGCCTGTGTTGTCATAGCAATAAATTTCGCCTGCTGCTGACTGTGACCCGATTGAGATCAAAGTGATAGGGTATCAATCTCCTAGCAGATATCCTGACCAATATCCAGGATATCTGTATGGAGAGTGTTGGGAATGCTGGCGTTAAACAGCGCCAGATGTCGGACACCATTACCCATTTGACCAGTCCCTGTATCGAGGAGAGGAGGGGTGGGGTAGGCGGAGGGAAACAGGGACTGGGGCCAGTCTACCTCTAATACAAAACGGCAGTATTCGAGACTGAATGTCTCTTACATCTAGCTAGATTCATCTATAATTATGAATAAGTGATACTGGCTACCTAAACCACCACTATGTGGCACAACCTGCAGTCCTTAGAAACTGTCATCACTAAAGAGCCCCGACATGGCTTAAAACCTGTTTTATCCTAGCCGACGATGGATTCCATTCAGCAAGACAAATCTTTCAAGATTCCTTTCACAGATGGCAGTGGTTGTAAATGTAAATGGTTCTCTTCTTCTCAAATAGCGCGTTGTTCGGTGGTTCGATTTTCAGTCGATTCTCCAACCAAGGAACACAATTTTTAAACCCCTCCCATGATGCAGGCAGCAAAGGAGGAGCCCTGAAAGGAGATGCTTGCCCAAAGTAAAAGTTATTAACGTTAAAGTTGGAGTCTGATACATATGTTGCAGGATGAATAAGTCCTAGGGTTATTACGATAAAGCTGGTTATAGAAAGCGCTGGGTGGTAAGCTATTTAACAATGCCATCTAGACCAACATGGACTTCCTTGATGAACTTGATATTCTGTTATTTGGCTTGTCTGGATTGGAGATCGTTGAATAGTAGTGTAAGTTTAACGTGGCGTCAAGATCCTCAGGACATCTATATCGCCTCACAATCCCATGGATAAGGGGATTCCTGGTCTGGGTATTCGTGCATTCACGAGCCTTGAACATATCCTTGTCTCGATAGCTCCTATTGGTTGCCTCCGGAATATTCTCCTTGAACCCACTTCTGATTGGTCGATATTTCGCGCTTGACTTCCTTACTGGACGCGTTCGTGTGCGTTTGTTGCAATTTGGTGTTTTCTCTGCTGGTGTCAGCATTCGTTGTATGTATTTTTCTCTCTACTTCAGGTTACCAGAGCCAGTCCCGGATGCGTTTGAGTTACACGCTTGATCTAGGTTTCGTGTCTGACCGTGTGGGATGAGTTCAACGTTCGCATTTTATCCACTTACTGTTTTATAGCTCCCACGGTCGGCTGCAGATGCGTTTCAGCTGCGCGTTTCCTATACGTTGAGTTGTCCAGCGTCAGTAACCCTTGAACTTAGTTTAACGTTCAAAAACATATGGATAGATGTATCAAGCTGGCTGTTCACAAATTATACTTACTTTCGAAAATTGTAAAATACTTGGACACATTTAGAGCTATTACAATAGTCAAATCTCTTATCATCAGAATTTCTGGTGTTGCTTCGGAAAACTATTCGTCTACTGTCAGGCCTTTTGTGAATGGTCTTTTGTAGGTATACCATAGATGTTGATATGTTTCTCGACCCCCTTTTCCCCTTTGGTTCTGGTTTTGGGATTTATTAGGGTTCAGAAATCGACAGGTATTGTAGAGTACATTGGAACTAGCATTACAGTACTCTAAAGACATGTACATAACTTCTACAATAGGAAACGCCTCCACGACTTCTGACATTGGTACAAGTGTACAACAGTACATGCTCTTTTATGTTCCACTAACGGATTTATGAGAAATAAAAAGTAGAACGAATCATCGGAAGCCAAAAAGTAGAAAGAAGCCTATATAGGTCAATGGTCATACTGTATGTGGCCCATGCTTTGTTCCCCTGCTCACACCAAACCATCCCACCCTGCCAGTCCTTCTAGCCTATCTCTTTTTTCTTTTTAAATTATTTTATTGCAACATCTGAAGCATATCAGGTCTTCCTGTTGACAATTAGGTCCTGGAGTATTACACAACATTCTTTTCGTAGGAAAGGTGCATGATGAGATGGGATGGGGTGCGTGTGATTTACAGTGGGTTTGCGTACAGTGACAATACATCCATTTCTTCAGTAATCAAATCAGCTAGTTAATACAGGTTCATTTGGATAGATAAATCGCTTAGTATAAGGCACCATTATCTTGAGTTAATTAGGTCTTTGCATGGGCCCCTACCTCACGGCCAGGGGGTTGCAAGAGAGTTTGTGGTTATCATTGGTACTCTTCCTTTTGTGCACATTCGTTTTAGTGTTAATCTGTACTACCTCTCGGCCAGGACAGTGGTCAACATAATAATATTCTAGTTTGGTATAAAAGGTTCTTAGCATCTCATGATTATCAATATATTAATACTTTGTTAGCATGAGCAATGTCATATATCACATATCGTTTTATCCTACCTCTTGGCCAGGATGTTAGGTAACGGTTTCTCAATTAATATACTCAATTAATATGCTCATGTACTGTGCCATGGTTTGAAATACAGTTGTAACAGCGTCATATAATCAAAACTTACACAGTAACTTCAACAATGGCACGTTTGAAGTTTGCTACATGGTCTAGGTGTTGGATGTCTGGGTCCAGGTTATCCCAAACTTTCACCCCTCTAAAAATCGGTGATTTTTCTAACTTGGCGCTTCGGTGCCTGTGTAAAATTAGTTTCTTTTTTCTATCCTGCCTAGTGTGTCGTAACCTATCGTCTATGTTTACCTGTACTTTCGATCGTTTGAACATTACTTTTAGTAGTTGCCTGTCCCTTCTCGTTTTTAAATAGTCAACTTCACATAGGTTATGTAGTTCGTCTATTGAATGCCGTTGTTGTTTTCCGCCAATGATTAAACGTAGTGCAAGGTTTTGCATTCGTTGAAGACGGGTTATGTCTGCTGTTAGGGCTCCATCAATCATGAAACTGCAGTACTCCATGACTGGTCTAATTGACTTTGTGTATATTTCCCGAGCTACTCTAGTGTCAATACCTCTCCTGATTTTGCCTAGTTTGAACAAGCGATTGTTTACCGATTTTACTAGTTTATTAATGTGAGAGCTAAGATTTAGGTGTCTGTCCAGAGTCATTCCCAGGTAACAATATGAGGCTTTCTCATGTACTACCGAATTCCCACAATTAACGTTTAAGTCTGGTAGATATCGTTGTCTACTTGGCGCCGCATACCAGGTTGTTGTCGTTTTAGCAGCGTTGATCTGTAGGCCGTTTCTTAGACACCATTCGTTAACTGATGATACGGCATGTTGTAAGTGTAACTTGGCCGCTTCTGGATCAAGCGCAGCGGTATACAGAACTAGGTCGTCTGCATATTGTGTACCTTGACAGTTTCCGATCTCCTCACAAATATCGTTAACGAAGCAGTTTAATAAAACCGGCCCTAAGACAGAGCCCTGGGGCACTCCGAAACGAACAGCTTTCTGTTTCAATACATTCCCGTTTGCGTAAACTCTTTGCTCCCTATCTGTGAGGTAGTTCGTTAGCCAGGTCACTAAATTTGGTGGTATCAGACAGCTATGGGTGAGTTTTGCTAATAGTAATTTGTGTGGTACGGAGTCAAACGCCTCGGTTAAATCAACGTTGCAGGCGGCTGTTACTAATGACTGGTCTCTGTATTGATACAGAGCGTTGGTAAAGTCAAAGATAGCATCTTCGGTGCCCATATTGTCCCGAAAGCCGTATTGTCTTTCTGTTAGAAAATTAGTTTTCTTTAGCCAGTTAGTTAGTCTAGAGTTTACTATCTTTTCTAGGATTTTTCCGGCTAATGGAAGTATGCTAATAGGTCGCCACTTTCCTACATCATTTGCATTTGGGCACTTAGGTATCGGAGTTATGGTTCCGATCTTCCATGATTTAGGGACTTTGCCAACAGTTAGAGAGGTGTTCAGAAGGTGTACCATTTCCTCTGCCAGTATGTAGAATGAATCTTTCATACATCTAGACGACACACCATCTATCCCACTGGCTTTGCATATCGACAAGTCTCTGACTAATTTTAGGAATTCTTCTTTATCGGTAGTTAATTCAATCGGAAGTACGTTCAGGTCTGATACTGTTAGTTCGCGTAATAAGTCTCGATACTGTTGGTGATCACGTTTTTCGAATAACGTTTCACCAATTGATGAGAAAAAATCATTGACATAATCCGCTGTTTTACTTGACTCGACTCGTGTGCCGTTTTGGTCTATTAGATTACAACTGGTATTCTGTTTTTTACCGTCTGTTAGCTCTTTAATACATCTCCAAAAGTCTTTGGGCTTGTTTCTAGCGTTCTCTAGCTGCTCACGACAATAAACATTTTTACTTTCGATAAGAGTATTTTTTATGTCTCTGTTTAGTCTTTTAGCCACTGTGAGGTCGTCCTCGTTTTTAGTCATCTTGTGCTGTTTAATCAAGTTCGCTCTTTCATGTATCATTGATAAGGTATCGTCAGTGATCCATGGATCTTTGTGCTTTTTAAAACGCATAGTAACTATGGGGCATGCTAAGTTAAGGTAGTCAGTTATGTGTGCCAACATAATTGACCATTGTTCCTCTGGGTTGTCGCTTGACCAGAATTTCCTCCAGTCAGCGTCTGTCAGGAATACCGCAAGACTGTCCTGCGAGTAACCTTTGTATGACCTCCCTTTAAACTCCGATTTTGTTGGCAGTATCTTTATCTTCTTTCTTGTCGCCCAAATCATAAGATGATCACTAATTAATTCATTGCTTACTCCCGAATCCAGCACATGTCTGGAGTTTGTATATATATGGTCGATAGTCGATCCTGTACTTCCCTTCAGCCTTGTGACTGAATTGATTAACTGTGTTAACCCTAGATCCTTAGTACCACTCAGTAGCTGTTTTACTTTAGCATCCTCCCTGTCGCTTATGTTAATATTTATGTCGCCCATGACCCAGTTTTCGGCGTTAGTGTTTCCCTCTGAATGTAATGTTTTTTCTAGGTGTTCAAGAAAGTTCTCAACTGACCCATTTTTTGGACGATAGCAGGTAAGTAAGATCATGTTCTTATTATTTGGTTTATTTATTTTTAAGGCTAGGCACTCAATGTCTTTGTTGATTAGGCTATAGTCGTTTAATTTATGGACGTAGTTTTTTAATTTATGAGACACGAAGCAGGCTACTCCTCCTCCTATTTGGTCCTCTCTGTCTTCCCTAAATAATTGGTGCTGGTCTAGATACAGAAGATTGTTGTTGTAGCGTGAGTCTAACCAAGTTTCTGTGATACTAATGAAATCGTAATCCCCTAGCAGATGTCGGATCTCAGACATTTTGCCGTACATGCTACGAGCGTTAGCGTGACAGAGCTGCAAGCCCTTCATGATGGACAAAGTGAGTATGGTTGCAACAAGTGAATGAGATTTTGTTGGGTCCTATTAGTGTCACCAGATTAATATCCTATATTTACATTTTTTAATTGATGAAATGCTTGGACGCATTCGTAAGATCGGCCAAGCCTGTTGGGGAGATTAATTCATAAAAGCATATTAGTCTTGCTTCCTTAACAAAATCGATACTCATACTGCTAGACTATACCTTTGCAGAAGTTAGACAAATAAGGATTTGAGTATCTTTAGGGACAACGGTGGTGAAAACTAGTTGCATATGCATAACAACATTACTTATCACTGATTTTAATAGTGATAGATTAATACAATGACCCTCTTGGATAGATAACTAGTTGATAGGATAAATCAATATGAGGTTCCGATGCACGCTGAATCTCATTACGATGCACGGAGCGACACAATACGAGATTTTGCGTCATAAGGTTAGGCTGCGACACAGGCACTATTTAAGGTCGGCTCTTCGTCGGGAACTGTGAATTTTGCATGGGATTTGGTTGATGCTGGACTTTATTACTGACTACACTTAGAACCTGACCATCTAAATAGAGCTTTTACCAAGGACCTGGTTATTTCATACCATGCCAGTCTGAGGTACTGGTGTCTTCAAAACTCTCAAAGAAGTGGACACATACTCACCACACCATTGGAGCCGGTGGAAACTTAGAGTTTATGATATATCTTTGACTTTTACCATTAAGGGATTGTATCACTCCATAACACACTCGGAATTTCCTCATGAATCCACAGAACCTGATTCCTTTCCCGTCATCACCACCCTCGGGGCTCAAACAGGTAACGACGGTGGGAATCTCTCCTGCGTCTCTTTCATATATCATAGCTGTGTCCATCCCGGAAACCGCACAGAAAAAACACAGGTAGAACCGTGGACAGGATGTCCTCCCGTCTCCCTGCGACCTCTGGGACTGACCGGGCCAAGATCGAGGTTCCAGCCTCGCTTTGAAGTGGCTTGGGTGTTTCCATGACGACAAGCGTTCTCCATCTTGGTGGTGTCCCCTGGGAAGGCCCAGGTCCATCTGGCTTGTGATTGGACTGGGGACCGCGAGAGGGCGACACTGAGACGTCTTACGTCACAAGAAAAATAGTCCATTAATGCACACCTGAGGATATAAATGCTATTTTCCCCCAGCATTGAGATTCAGTAAATAGCAAGGTGTTTTTTCTAAACTATCAAACTATTATTATCAAAGGCATATCGGACAATATCCCTTGAGAATCAAAGCCCATGTAAACTTCCTGGAAATAGAGTCTGATAATCCCCAAGCGTGATAGAACACGTTACTAATATTTCTAAATGCAGGTTACCATGCTTATCTTGGATTTAGAGATGGATATCAATATCATAAAGGAATGCATAGAAGTTCTAAAAATATGTTTTTCCCATAGTAAAATTCATGTCTTTTTCTTCAAACATTCAGAAGATATAGTAAATTGGAAATACTACACATTTAAATCGTAAAAAAACAATGGTCACCGTCCTTCTTTTTAGAGAATTGAAGAAAATTTCTTATTCCATTGACTACATCAGTCAAATGTAAAATGGCTAAATTTACCTATTGGGTGAGGTCAAATTCGATAATATTTCATAATTCACTCATTAAGTGTTAGAATAAGTAAAATGGGTCTATGACAACGAAGCCCACAAAAGGGGACTAACATGTTCAGTAGATATAACTTTGTCGATAGTTTTTGAACAACGGTTAAATATGACTGGCTTACATCCCATATAGATTCACTCACGTCAAAATTTAATATTGCAAAGATCAGATATACTATGATAACGACTAGTCGTTAAACACATCTAAAGGAGGATTACATGTTAAGCGTGCAGGACTTTTAGGATAAAAGCTCATTTAGAAAAAAATGAAACTAAATGAAGCTGGTGTATAACCAAAATGGAGAAGTCTGGGACAGGAAATTAACATTGTCAGGTCGAATACTGAAAGGTTGAATGAGTTCAAACAATTCAATTTGGCACATGAACTGCCTTCGATGGAAGAAAATGATTCAAATTGTAAATAGAGCTAGCAAGTATTCCAAACAACTTAGCAAAAAAGAGAAAATCCACAATTAAGAGATCTTTCTTCTTTCAGATTGATTTTTTAGTATGAAACAGGAACCATCACAGTCTGATAGCAGTCGTCGTCTACATGAAAATTTTAATGAGAATGGATAGGAAATCGTAAAGAAAATTGCACCGTAGTCTCAACTTTGTTTTACCTTGTGCGATGGTATCTGGGATTTCTTTATTGGAAACGCTAATAAAATTATCATATTCAAATAAATTATTGTACTTTATTGCTATATATGTTGCAATGTTATCCTATTGAGGTTTGTGGTAATGCGATATAGAAGAGACCGAAGTAACTAAGAACACCATTTCACTTGGGCCGCCCGTTCCTGTGCATCACTATCCAGCCTCACTACCCTCGGCCACTCTCTCCTGGAACGCCAACAAACCCGAATCCATCCACCCACCCTCCAAAACCAGTTTTCACTCCTATCAGATTATTCTACTCCGTTAGGCTATTTCATTAGCTTGTGACCGATTATTTTATAATTCATAATTAATCTTAAATTTATATGGTTATTTTACATATGTAAAGCAAACTCTATTAAGGGTATTCCATGCTAAGCCTCTTCTATGTTAGTCATTATGACGTTAGTGTCTGTCAATTTTCAGATTGCACATCATGAGAATGGAAAAACTAAATTTTACTATTAACAAGTATTTTGAACAATTCAAGGCTTCGTGTATAGTAGGGCTCCTTGCATCTTATTCCAAAAGGTAATGCTATTAAAACAAAAAAAGATAAATAAATACAATATCTATAACCCAGTATTGAAAACCTTCATTAAAATGATCCTCAGACATTAACGCTAGAGAGCTCCTTATTGAACACTGACTGTAAACTGAAGTGGGGTTTCGCCGACCTGGTTTTTGTTGCCTCTTCCGTGGATGTTGGGGTAATGTTAGCACAGCTTAACACATGTAATCCGAACGATAGCTCTGCAAAAACCTAATCAGAAGTCTTATTTCATTAGCCTCCTCTTCGGGAAACCAATTAATTCGGCGACTACGCTGGCGAATGATGAGGCCTGTTCCTAAAAAATAGTCTTGAGATTTTCTCTCACTCCGTCTCGAACCAGACTCTTTTCTTACGATCAAATCCCAAATCTGAATGTAGATATGTGTTGATGATTATAATGTCCATCCTGGGAAAGATCCTAACTAAGCAATTTTTGGGTTTCAGAAAAGTAACGCTCATAAATGTTCACATTCGTTATTTTAAGAGAGGACTTTGATGGGGTTGATTTTAGGATAGGACCCTGTATGGATACCCGTACTGAGACTTTGCTGAGGCTTCTTCTGGGAAACTCAATTAGGTTTCTGTTCACATCCCATAAGGTAGGCAGATCGGGCGAGGCTATGTACGGTGGTGTCTGTGCTAATCAGGCATAGTGCAGCCAGGGCCGCGAGCCAGCGTGCAGGATGAAGGCATGTTACTGATACAGCCAGCCCACCACCTTAATAACGTATTCACCACCTCCGGGGGCTGCCAGCCGATAGGTGGCGTAACGACGCACTGGATATACCGCCATGTTTAATCCACCAACTTACCTGATGACTGAATATTGTGATCCCCCTTTCTCTTTCCACCAATATCTTTTTGAGATTGCCTCGTATCAATAATACATCCATGGACATTAGTTTGTATTCTCTTTATTATTCAATCTATTGCCTCTTTCTTGAACAGAGTGAGACACTTCTGAGTAACAGAGCAATATTCATATATGCAAGGAGCATAAAGGTGTCTTAACTGCCAAAAAGATAATATAGGAATTATGTCGTAGGAATACAAGCTGGTGAAGCATAAGAAATTGTTCATTTTGTAAATATCGTCCATTTGTCGTTCAGGGAGACAACTCTAGAAGTCTCTTAGCCAATGTCAAACTCCATCTTTATGCACTTAATATATTTCAAATCATAATATATTTTCAATAGAGAGTTCTATATGTATGTGATGCATGAACCAAATTTCATCATTAAATTTTGTCAATTATCAAATCGTTTTTGAAAGAAATTCGACGATTCAAACTGATAAACAGGGACTGCACTACACAGCCTGTTTTTTTCTAGAGATACCACTGCACTGCTCGATGTGCATCGGTGAGTATCAGCGTTTATTCAGGAAATTTATAAGCATATGGAAAGAGGTCAATTGTACGGCAATTGTATGACATTCTGTACAGACGATAATGCCGACACCCACGACTAGTAAATGGTCGTCCAGGGTGTCTTTCTAGATATCTCTTCGTCCCTTCGTCCAGCCTCACTGTGACACAATATCATTCCATTTTACCCTGGATCCCTTTCCAAACATCACTGGGAATAGCACACAGATAGTGAAGGGACACTGGAAGTCCGTATGTGATTTCGCTGACCTTTAGGTAATGTATACAGAGCGTGCGAGCACGTTCTAAAAACCAGCAACAAATCAACCTTAGAATTGGCTAGCATAAACAAAATGTCTTGTACTGTACCGTGGAAAACTGCATACGGACTTACTTCGGGTTTCCCTCGCTCTTGCTAAAAATGATATTTGCTGCAGGTGACTATAACATTTTCTTTGAGTGCGTAGATTTATTACCTGCACTCGTTGCTGGCACAACGTGAATACCATTAAGGTGTCTACGTAACTATTGGCGCCAATTTGAAGTCGAGACGTGGGTTGTTATCACAGCAGGTGGCTCTATCGGAGGTCACGTGATTCTACTGACAGCCCTATGTCATAATAGTACCCTATTCGTCTAATTTACAACCTAAAGAGCTGCTAAACGGTAGTTCTGGTTTGGATGAACAAGTCTGTGATGGTAGGTTGTCGCTAATTGACAGTAATTTACTTCGATCCGGAGATATAGGTCTACAACAACAGAATATATGTCAGGATATAAGACCTTAGACAAGGATCATAGAGAATTTGATGATGAACAAGAATTACTAGAGTTGTTGTATTAATTATTCGATACCTTTCTAGAAAGATAGAACCCACTGTTGAATCCTATCCATCGAACTCAACCATATTAATATTGTACCTGACCGTTTTAAAATTACATATTGCTGCTAATTGTATAAAATTATATAAATTGTATGTTTCGCATCTAGGATCCTTGTTTCCTTAACAAGTTTGCTTCTTTCATTATCAAGGTCATCATATAATGAAGTACCGACCTTGACTATTCTATTTTTCATATTTTGCAGATACCAAATATGGCAACTGGATATTCATTGAACTGTAATAACTGAAATCTGATAGGTCAACTAATGAACTAATAACTGTTCAGTAGGGCCTGGTTAACTGTTTGCATCACCCCCTCGTATATATATATATATATATATATATATATATATATATATATATATATATATATATATATATATATATTTGTATATAAATGAATGCTTGATTTGTGAATAGAACCATCTGTTCTAGACCTTATAACTATACTTTAAACATTCTAGTTCATCTCTTCTTAAGGTCCTGAACAAAGATATCATATCCCCAGAACCTAACGACATGACACGTTCTCAGCCAATCAGGGGGCTGTTGAATAAAGTTCTTTCGTTTCTGGTGCTAGTGCTGGACGATACGATAAATCCAATGATGAACGACATCTTGGACGATGTTTTCCCATTCAGTATTGTATGACAAAACAGATAACAGGATATTATCTAAATAAATGTTCATGCATTCATATATAACATCTTAAAAAAGCTTTAGGTTAGTCTCATCATCAAAACATCTTACGCTTACAAAACATTACTTTATACAACACTATGGCCCCAAAGACAATTCTAAGATACTTTTTTCTCCTTCGTAGTTTATTCAACGGTGTCGCTGTATTGGCTCACCGTCGTATGAAGTATACAAGACGTTTACGAGCGAAGGCCATGATCTTATGCTTATGTGTTAACATCGCAACATTATTTCACGATTCAAAGGTATATTACAATAGGGTATCCGTTTATAGGTGTCAAAATCTCGGATTTTCTTAGTGAAGATTCTAAAAATGACATACCTCATTCATGCCTCTCGATACTGCCTGTTCCATCACCCGAGACAAATTCTTTTTTTTGCGATTACTATTGAAAGGTCTTTGCACATAGAGCTAGGAAAATGAAAAGTATTATTTCCCGTCTGGAGACAACTAGGTGAATTCCAACGTGACATGCCCGGGGATTAGCTGAAACATGATTTAACAACGGTCTGAGCCATTACAGCTCAACACCTTTATAGCGCTAGCAATTGATAAGAATGGGGTCGTGATATTTCCTATGCCTTCGTACCGCGTGAGTTTTTAGAGATAAATCTTGGGTAGGGGCGAGTTCTGTTTCGCTCTCTCGTAAGGAAAAACAGACTGGGCGAAGGCAATATCCACGGACGACCTTTTCAGCAAGAGCACGTCAATCGCGTTTTATTACGACCATCCCCCTTAGGAAGAGAAAGTCTCGTTTAACTGACACAGATCGCTGGGAAGGACACCATAGGCCTGAAAGTCACTTTTGGGGAGTTTTGAACGAACATTTCTAATTACTACAGATGGTGCCACATAGTTGTTCATTGTATTTTCTATAACTAATATTTTCATATATAAAAAGGACCAGAGGAACAGCGGCAGTTAGGAACATTTATTATCAGTGTAGAATGTGAGTGTACTGAGTATAACGAGTATATTGTTTCAAAATCTCAGCCCTGTGAATGAGTGTTAACAAAGCACGATCAGTGAAATACAGTGTGGGTGGGTGGGGCCCAATTGATCTCTGAGCTTGAGCGTGTGCTTTGATGGCGTGGACCTTACGTGTCTGGGACGTCTAGTGCTTTGAAGCAGCGTCAGATGGCAGCACACATCGTTAAAGCTGCGCTGCGCTTCCCGCTGGCTTAAATTTGTATACTCGTCATAATAATAAATGAATCTGACTAAACATTTCAGACATTCTCCAATCTACTTTGCTTATTTTCATTTAAATCCATGAATAAAATATTTTCACTGGTTTGAATTGATACATAATGCTGCTCTTATTTCTCTTCATCAACGATACCCCATAGAGTGTTGCCTGCTAGGAGAGGTGAAGAAAATTATTGGCGAGGTAGGCCACCCACCACCTTAAATTATAAAACCTACATGAACGCTACCTCGTTGATCGTCGGCTACAGCTGTCCTTCCCCAAGATACATTAAATTATCTAACCCGGACCGGTCGAGAAGAGGTCTAAAGCATCCACTCGGTCCTTATACACTCCTTGGTGTATGGAAAATATATTCAGTAGAATCCATGTCGTCATCAGAAGGATAAATGTCTGCCATAGTTAGGATAATTCTTCACCCACGTATGTAAATCATTAACTACTAAATCATAATCTTCGGAGAATAATCAATACACATAGAGAGGCCTGTGTCAAATGGAATGCTATTAATTTTGAAAAAAAGGGATATTAATTGATAGTTGTAAAAATGTTTCGAAAGCCTATTACATGTGTATAAAGTTGTGATATCTTCAGTGTGAAACCAGGTATCGTTGACCATTTACCAAGAGATAATCGGTATTCACAAGCCACACACACCACGAACAAATACTCCGTAAGGAGTGGTGATGAGGAGATGGTATGAGAAGATAGTGACTGATGAGCAGCTCATAACCTTGACAGAGAATCCAGCCCCCTCCAGACAAGGATTTGATCTGTGGATTTGGGTAAAAAGAAAAGCAGGGCGAGCCCAGTCACGGTATTTCCAGATCACCATCAGAGCGAACAATGAGAATGGTCCGCCCAGTTCCCACTTAGCGTGAGTCTATTCATTTATACAAACAATCCTCTCTACCATAGGCTCTCTCCTATAAGGCTCTTCTATAGGCTCTCTACCATAGGCTATTTACTTAAGGCTCTCAGCTATATGCTCTCTATTATAGGCTCTCTCCTATAGGCTTTCAGCTATAGGGCTACAGCTATAGGGTTTCAGCTATAGGCTCTCAGCTATAGGCTCTCTCCAATAGGTCTTCTCCAATAGGCTCTCTCCTATAGGCTTTCAGCTATAGGCTCTCAGCTATAGCCTCTCTATCATAGGCTCTCAGCTATATGCTCTCTACTATAGCCTCTGTCCTATAGGCTTTCAGCTATAGGCTCTAAGCTATAGGCTCTCTATTATAGGCTCTCAGTTATATGCTCTCTTCTACAGGTTATCAGTTAAAGGCTCTCATCTTTCGACAATCAGCTCCAAGCTCTCAGCTATATGCTCTCAGCCATTGGTTCTTACCTATAATCTATCATATATAGGGTCTTAGCTTCAGGTTATCAGCTATATGCTTTCAGCCATAGTATCTCTGTTGAAAACTTTCAAGTATAGGCTGTCACTATTGGCTCTCTGCCATAGGGTCTTGGATATTTAGGCCCCCAGCTATAAGGTTTAACTTCTAGGCTTTCAGCCCTAAACTCTCAACTACAGCCTCGAATGTAACCATAATTTCTGAGCTAAGGCTTGTAACTGGATGATTCAGGTTTAGGCTAAATATTGTAGGTCTAGACTCTAAGCTATATGATATCAGCTATAGCTGTAGGCTGGCCCTCTTTCTCATGTCTAGTGATTCATCAACCTCCCCAGAGATCTTGAGGGATCATATACAGTGGAAAATCTGACTGGGCGTTGTATCTGTTAACAAACTCACAGACCTCGCCCCGACAGAGTCAGGCAAGAGGGACATGTTCACGTGTCCGGGAGAGTGTGAATATTAACAGGTACAAGTGTCTGGTCTCTTTTCGCTTAATAGTATACCTTGAATGTTTAGAATACATAAGAAAGAACTATAGATGGGCCGTGCAACAGTGTAAAACCACAATGAGCCGCACACAATTTACGATATCGGCAGCAGAAGTCAATAAGGGCGACGCACTCGGGTGCATAATAAAGCATGGGGCAGTCTAAAATGTGATCCATATAAAGGCCCGTTTTCATTGGCCGCCGAAAATGGCATAGACTTTTTGAGTTACCCAGAAAGTCCGTAAGTGGTGCCTCTGGCTGCGCGTCAGTATAGAAAAATCGGCGAGGGTAGTAGATTTCACTCAGCGTCCAAGCTTTTATTCATTTGGAGGTGGTGCCACATTGCATAATCTACACAGAAAAAGTTGTAGGTCATTTCACGAGCCACATCGTTTCTAGTGACTGATTTTGGGTCAGCAGTGCCAGAAGTCCGTCGATGGTTCCTGACTCTAGATCGGTGACGAGAAATGGGCCAATGGAAATAGGCCTTGATACTAGCAGTCATGGTGTAGATCGTTATGGTCTTTAGTCCAATGGTAAAAGTCAGGGACCTGTATTGATCAACTCTTTAAAAGCACAAAAATTATAATGTTGGCACAACATGTAATCCCAATCATGTATCAGTATAACATGCTACTTTGGGATGATTTTATTTTCACTGGAGACAAGAGTAGGCCATCGGATAGGTCACTTCCATCTGGCTTCAATGGCCTGGTAATTGAATTTGTGTACAATGAAAGTATATCAATTATGTAAACTACATTATCCCTGTATATCTGTGCTGTCATTAAAATAAAATTATCAGTTGTTGTAAAGCCGATTTCAGATTCCATCTTCTGTAGTTATAAACTAACATTAACTGGTCAAACAAATGTATCCCTTTTACGACAAACTGTATACATAAGTAATAAAGTATGCATGTTACTTAGTGCTCTTCAATCATAAAGTAGAGCCGTATGGATACAAGGCATTCGTAATGTGCCTACCTTTTATAGCGGACTCTCTAGTCATGTCATGTATGTAATGTAATCTTATTCACTTCAAGCATGATATGAAATCATAGTACAGATTGGTGGCGACTAGTTCAGTAGGTGTCTGCTGTGAGAGTATATAGTGAGGGGAAGAGGGAAACCCGTATCATGCAGTGGGGGTATTTAAGTCTGGATGTGCGTGTGTGCGGCTTCTGGAACGGTATCTCTGCCTGCAGGCTGGAGCAATCCGAACTAATCCAACTGAGCTCCTCTACCTTTATATCTCTCAGACAACCAACGGGCTGCTCCGAATAGCAGGCCACACGTGGTCTCATGCGACCCCGTATCAGGTTTCCTCGAGAAACATAGTCTGAACATATGGCATTCCCGCTGCGTTTTGGAAACCTTATTGTAGGAAACAATACAATACCCTCAGTATTGGATTTGATAATTAACGCTAGTCTACACATGATTTTTTATGGATTCATTTCCTTTATTGTGTTTGTGTTACATCAAATAATTTATTATAATGTATCATAATCTAGTTATCACGAATTATATGTTACAATAAACAAACACGGCTTAGTTTTACCAATATCAAAAGAGAACGTGAAAGCCATATTGTACAAGTAACCATGGCTGGAATATATTCAACAATGTTTTCTATAAAGTATAAAAAATGTCTCTGATGGCGTCAGACAACACAATAAATGGACTTACACTGGACATGGACTGGTGTTTTGCATATGGAACAAGAATCCTATATAAAGATCGGTCGGTGGTCCTCCTTGAGAATTCATTCGTGCTGACAATCATTGATCCCACAGCACACACTCTGCTTCCGACTGACGACCGATTATGTGTTCCATGTGTACCGATCGTTCAATATGTATAGCACCTGACAAGCCTGAAGAATAGACATATAAATCTGTGGCAGATTTTGATGAAAATTGAGGTAGCCACCGACCACTCTTTTGTCACCGCCACCGATTAATTTAACTTGGTTTGGTTTTGTCAGTGGCCTCAAAAGTCGGACAATGTTGCCATATTACCTGATCGGTAACCCTTTCTGTTCTCAACTGACGATTGCTGTACCAAATGTGTCATATTATCGGTAGGCGGTGCTAAATTCCATAATCGGTGGTCATATTCAGTAAGTGGAGCAGTACATTTAAAAAAATTCTGATACTTTCACACATGGTCACTATGTAGGATGAATTTGTCAAAATGGTATCACAATTTTTCCGCAAAGATATAGTAAATATATCGTAAGCAAGTATTCCTTCTCATAATATTAAAACTTTTTTCCATTCAGGTACACCCTTAATAACTTTGACTATGTTAGTTTACCCTATCATTCATAGTGTAAATCCATTTAGTTCAATAGACCATCATATGATAAGTATACAAGTTCCCAGCTACCTTTAGCGACAAACAGCAGTAATTGAAACAACCTTCGGCTAGACAAGATCTGGCCAGCTGCAGGCCACACTATACTGGTGTAATTGAGTCAGACAGACACCTGGAGTCTGGCAGGTCAGTGTCTAGTTAACATGTCTCACCTGTCTACAATGAGGTCTAATCAGTACATGCCGACCTGAGCTTTGTCTGGTGCAGGTCATCCTGTGACTGGCGCTGACTGTGACCATGTACATGTGGATCTGCTGTGACTGAGGCCTTTTACATGAAGACTGGGTATAACTGGGGCATGGTACATGCAGACTGGGTAAAGGTGGGCCTATTACACATACAATCTTATGAGAAGGAATACTTGCTTACGATATATTTACTATATCTTTGCGGAAAAATTGTGATACCATTCTGACAAATTCATCCTACATAGTGACCATGTGTGAAAATATCCGAATTTTTTCAAATGTACTGTTTCCACTCACTAAATATGACCACCGATTTTTTAATTTAGCACTGCTACCGATAATATGACACATTTGGTACAGCAACATGGAGATAAGTGTGAGTAGGGCCTGATACTCACAGACTGGGTGTGGCTGGGGCCTGGTCCACAGAGGCTGGGTGTGATTGGGGCCTTGTACATGGCGACTGGTTTTGCTAGGGGAAGGTACACACAAGCCGGGTGTGACTGGGGCCTGGTACATGGAGACTGGGTGTGACTTGGGTCTAGTACGGACAGACTGGGTGTGACTGGGGCCTGGTACACACAGATTGGGTGTGACTGGGGCCTGATACACACAGACTGGGTGTGACTGGGGCCTGATACACACAGACTGGGTGTGGATGGGGCCTGATACACACAGACTTGGTGTGACTGGGGCCTGACACACACAGACTGGGTATGACTGGGGCCTGATACAGGTAGACGTGGTGTGACAGAGGCTTGGTCGATCAGTGGTTCTATTTGAGAATTTATCGGTGCACTTGGTTGGTTGTAGTCAGCAAAAATATTTTCCAATGGAAACTGAGGTTGTCGCCGACTGATCTTTTATACTCAAGTTCATTCCACCACCTATGAATTCAATGGAGAGACCTTTTGTCGGTGGTACACAAAAATAGTAGGTGGTGATTATTTGTGTAATGTTGGAGAAAAAAAATCATTTAACAGTTATCTATCTGACGGTTATTGCACCAAAGGTGTGACATGATCGGTCGGCGAGGCTAAATGCCATAATCGGTGGTTATAATCAGTGAGTGAAAGTATCGCAAAAGTAAAACTAGCTTAAGCTACATTGGAGTATAAGTCAGAAAAGCTTAACTTGAATATAACTCTTTTTTTTTGTATCAATTGTCCATCATTAAGGTACTTCCTCAAATTGAGATTCTCCAAACATCCTCTACTCTAAAAATAATGCTTAATTCTGACAGTAAACAATGATCACATCCTACCTTGATCCTGTCATTTATCTATGATCATACCTTGCAATAATCCAGGCAGTTAGCAATGCTCATGTCCTGCCTTAATCGTTGGAGTTAGCAACGATCACATCGCTCCGACATGCCGTGCCGTATCGCTTCATGCCAACAGTCGATAAGATCGATCTGTGTCTGATCTAAACCGCGATAAGCCCGGCGCCAGCAATTTGCTGGTTAGGTTTTTCCTCTCTTTTTTAAAGACAGTTTTTTAAATATTGTTTTCGAGAAACAGCAACTAAAGAGAACATAGAGTTGAACCTGTCTCTTTGGTTGAAAAACGCTTAGTGATTTACAATGTTGGGTTATTGTGTGTGTGTTTTTACTCGTTATTTCACTTTTCTGAAGCGGTATCTTTGTGTTTAGCCCCAGACAGTGTAGCCTAACGTAACGGGGTTGGTTGCGAGTTTGACTCCCCTTTTATCTCACCCCTGGTACAAGTTTAGGAGGAATAACGATAGAAAAAATACTCAACGATCTCCCCGGTTAAGTGACGATACTACGCCATGGTCGTGACGTAGTGAATATGAGAGACGTCATAGGCGATCGGCCAATCACTGGCCAGGCTTTCAGAAAAAAGACAATACAAGATATTTAAACGTCCCTAACAGTAAAAGGGGTGAGATGAATAAGCAACACTCCACTCGTATGAATGGGCCACAATCGTCACTCTGCTTCGCCTCGATGAAGATAGTAGCACATCCTAACTTGTGGAGTATTGTGTATTTATACGATTCTTGATGCAGTTCTATATAAACCCTCTGCCCCCTCCCTATGCCCCGTGGGTGGGGATTGGAGGTTGGGGCGCGGCCTGCGGTGCACCGCCAAGTGGCTACGTGCCCCCCCCTCCTGTCTGCCCTCCAGCAGCATACCCCAGTATCCCGGGCTTGAATTGGCAGCGGCTGTGGTCGGGAATCCCCCATTAACACTGCAGGCCTGGCTGACCACAGAGATTCCCTGTATACATCTGACCACACGCAAAGATCTGCTCCTAGGGCCATCTGGAGGCCGTATCATGCCAGCTGGTGAGTAGGGCCGGGCGTATAGACCCCCTTAGTGGACGTATCAATATATGTATATATAAACAATATTGACTGTTCCAAGATACAAGCAGGCGTATGCTTCGTGGAGTTGACGCGTAGTAACATCCAAGCGCATGCGAGGGTATTTAGTAGAGGCAACTCTAAAAAGCATACACGCCTAGAGGATGTCTCTAGGGGTGTGGTGGCTGTCATTTTTGAATTTATCAAAACTAAAAACATGGCAGTCGTGTCCGAATCACATTTAAATACGAAAATGAATATTTTTGAAGTACTAAAGCGATAGTCATGCATTTATTTTATCCATAATCGATTCCTTGAGAGAGTATCACATAGGGTTCATTTGATAATGGTGGAATAAAGTAAATGAAATGATGGCGCCACCTGTGGTGTCTGTTAGCACTAGTTTTCCCTACCCTATCGTGACCGTAAGATCTGTGAAAATTCTACAAGCATTTGTAGGAACGATGTTACATTCAAACCACATCCAGCCGTATTAAGCCATATTTACTTTGGATCGTCCCGGACATCTCCCGTCGTTTCATGGATCATATCTTCATAGTTTGATTAACATTCGTTCAATATCAGACGGACCCATTTGGCGTGGTCGGAAAAGACCAACCATTATTAAAGATAAGTGACAAATGATAAGTGACGCTACAAATAGATTTCGTCGGATCGTATCGTAGACATTGTAGTTGTGTTAGAGCGTATCATGAGTGTGTTGTGGTGAGTGAGTTCACCCTTTTAAGGTAGTGTTTATTAGGGTGAACTCGCTACGTCGCTCCGTGAAAAAAGAGAGGTCACACGGCTTGCTTTATGACCCACAATACGAGAATTGACACAAAGGCAGAGTTATCTATCAGCACCCTCCCTCTAGCCCCCGCCTCTCTGTCACTTCTCTCTCCCCCCGACGACGTACATCCGTCGTGCACCGCCCGCAAATCTCCCTACGGAACAAAACAATCGCACAATCCCAGCGTCCAACGCGCAGTGCGGGGGCCTCTCTGACGACTGCGCCTGCGCCATTAACACCAGGGCGTCGCTCCCATCATGCCCCGCGCGCCGCCCAATCGCCACCTAGCGGCATTTTTCATCAGCACGGGTTGCGCGCGCATCGCCGGGGTCGGGGGCCACGTGACAGCATCACGGTGAGGGTCAGCGGACAATTCGTCCAGCCAACCGGAAATGGGACCCGGAAGTGAGCGCCCTTTGTCGCCGCGCGTGCGCCGTGAGATTGGTGACGCATGCGCGTTCAGAGTCTTGAATTAAACCACAAAACGCATGTCGTCGACAAATCATGCGGAGGCGCCGATCGATGAGCTAACGTTGACGGCGAGGCCCCAGCAGGTATTAAAAATAGATGAAACACAGAGATAAAGGAAATTCTCGTTAGTGAGACCTCATTAGGCCTATTTTACCCATCATCCCTTGATTTTCCCCAAACACAACACTCAGCGTATTAGATACAAAGAACTCGTTTATGTTTAATACTGATCCCAATATCTCTCTTAATTCCAAATGGTATTATTGACTAGGCAATGTCGTACGTACTCTTTCCGGAGGTGGGAAGAGAGAGAGACATTAAAAGCCCCTCCACCTTGAGTTTAGTGGAGAGGCGATCAGCGTTACCAGCTTTGACCCTGATCTACACACATGCATGTTTAACCAGTGCTATATAAATACACGGGCCTGAGGCTGAGTGGGACAGGAAGCTACATGGCAAATCCCACCTCTGACATCTCACATGCTGCTAGTGGGCGCGGGCCAATGAGGCGAGGAGGCTGACAAGCCCGTTTCCATTCGCCGACTAAAAAGCTACGATTATATATGAGTATCCCTTTTGCGACATTTCCACCTGACGACGAATTACCTATTGGTTATGTGTTCACTGAAATAGTGGTGTCAGATTGCGTAACATTGGGTAATTAGTCATCGGTGAAGAGGGAAATTATCGAGAGGTGGTACTGAAACACAAAATCGGCGGCCAGAATCGTCAGGTGGAAACGCCGCATATAAGTTATGACGGTTGTGCCACCGATTAAATATCAGTATGAATTTACAGTAATGTGGCGTTTCCAGCTAACGAGTAAATGTATCACGATTATTTGGCCAGGGTGAATAGACAAGTGGTGGCATTTGTTCAATTTCTTATTTTCGCCTGATGACTGAATAGGGCCATTTTACAGTTTACAAGTGATCAGTGATGCGCATAATCGTTAGATGGTGCCAGATTGTGTAACGTGTGGATAAATAGTCGATAAACGTGTCAATTAGTCGGCGGGTGGTGCTAAAAGCCAGAGTTTGCGTCAGGAATCGGCAATTGGTAACGTCGCAATACCCGGCGTTTACACTAGATTGAAGGCGGCAATTATTAGCACCAACTAACGACTTTCAGCTGAAAACCACAAAAAATTGTAAACGCCAAGTGTGTGACGACTACAGCTCGTCTGATTATGTCAGAATATGCGATCCGGTACCGCCTGCGGATTAATTAGATCACTTGACCAAACTATTTTATAAATGCCAGTTTGAATAAGACATCTAGACAGCTGGCGATTCTGTTAAGAACTCAGTGAAATAAGTCAATGGATCAGTCACTATAATGTCTGAGATTGCGTAATCGAGCACCACCTGACCACTATTGGCTTGGGGAAGACGTTTTTTTTTCTGTTTTTATTTTTTAATTTCCAGTGTCTCTCAACATTTTTCGAGTTTTTCAGACACCTTCAAAGTAGGAGTACAAGTATACATTCGTGGTTTGCACATACAAAGTGTCGTCCATACAGTTAAGAATAATAGAACAAAAAGTAAAAAAGTGTGACATAATGGAATGAATAGAATTTCGAAATTGTTCTTTGACCAATTAATTCAAAAGGTTCTGACCTCATTGCTTTCTGAAATAAGGTATTGTCTAGTTACAAATTTTCTGTGTAATCTGTTTCTTGAAAGTTTCTTTATCTAGAATGTGATGCAGGTCATTCTCCAATTGGTTCCAGGCTCTTGCACCCCGCTAGTACGGGCTATTGTATACCGACGGACATTTGGTGGTGCCTATCCTGTACAGTATTTTTCTCTTGGGTTCTTGTTCTCCGTAATTTGGTATTAATTCAGTCTTTTTTGTTTATGTTTTTAAACATTGCACACAACAATTGGATTTTTCGTCTTTTCTCCATGGTCTCAATATTACACATATCACACATATCTTGTACCGATGTTTTTCCTTGTGGTTGGTCCTAACAATATTCGGAGGCCTCTGTTGTTCATTTTTATCGATATTCTGTAGATCCCTTTTCCGAAAACCTTCATAAATAAAAGAGCAATACTCCATGTGTGGAATGATCATCTCTAAAAGAAATCCGTCGTTGGTGGCTTTTTTGTATGATCTATGCCTAATTAGTTTGTAAGCAGTCTCGTTTCCATTAACCTATATGGCGTCGATGTTACTCTAAAATCCTTTGGTGGTTCCCAATTGAAGATCGGTGCCAAATAATCGGACAACGGAAACGGGCTTTAAGCGGGGATGGGACTTATAGTGGTGTGGGCGTAGTGGAGGGGGCTGTAATGAGGAAAGGATCTTCAAACAGTAAGAGGTCCAGTCAAGAGGTTTCAAGGTCTGCTTCTTGTTCCCTGAGAATTAAGTTAACCCGGCCACCGATGAAAATTTAAACAGACTCGCAACATGGCCCCCAGCGCTTAGAAGCTGGCGCGTATTGCGGAACGAACCAACACCCACACTCTGCGTGCTACAGTTTACGAAACTTAACCTTTCTCAGGGCTAGAGTATGTTCGGCTTCTTTGTCATACTAAAAGAACTATGTGCTAAAAGAAGTAAGAGCACTTCTTTTTAGATGTAAAGTTAATTTATAGATACTGCCGTCAATGGAAGAACAGGCGTTTTTGGCAAACTTTCAACATCGGAGTTGTTTGCTAAATTCCTTTCCTCGAAAAGTCTATCCTGGGAAGCGTTTATTCTTTTTCTTGGAAAATATTCAGTTATCAGCAGTTCTTCGCCCACCTTTGACGTCAACTTCCTTCATTGCTGTAAGACCTGATTATGGTCGAGATGCACTAACACAACCTTTGCAGTTCCAAGACTGTAATGTAACATGTCCATGGATAATATACAGGTTTACATCAGATAAGATATTTTGCTGGAAATATTCAAAACCTAACCTAAGAAAATATATTTACAATATGCAGCAGTCCAACGTATTTGTGTTTCCTATACAGTAGAACCTAGTAATACGACAACCGGTGGTACTTTGGCCTGGACTAAGATCTCATTTTTCATGTTACGTTACTCGGTCAAAATAGGGCGATTATTTAGAGTGCATTGCAACTGGGACTAGATAAACGTAGCTAATCATATTCATCCTAAAACCTAGAATGGGAACCATGTCGGAGCCAAGTACTGAGCTATTAAAGAAAGGATGTCATTGAATAAATAAATATTTACTGTCAAGATGACCTCAGATAGATAGGTGCACGAGATATACCATTAGATACTTTATAGTAGACTTGATAAACTATCCGTGCGCATAATCGGTGAAGGTCAGCAAAAATGTTGCTGTGTGATAAAAACTCAGGTATTCATCGACCGATTTTGAAACTCATGATAATTCACCACAGGGACAATTCCACAGCGAAACAAATGTCGGGCAGTGGTGCAATATCATGTATTGCTGGAGAAAAAAACAACAAAGTTGACCCTTTTTGTTTCCACCTGACGATCATCTCAAAAAAAAGTCACATGATTAGTCGGCGGTGCTGAATGTCATGAGCCTCGCTGTTTCATGATTCCGTTCAAATCCAAAGTGTCTCAGGTTCTGGGGAGTGTTAAATAATCTAGGCTAAGGCCCGGCGTCCACCTACTACGATAGAAATATAGACCTACCGATATGGCACCGATACAAAAAGTAAATATCGGAGATCTATCGGGAAGGTGCAAAATTGTAGCCATATGTCTAGACATGCCAATCCACCACGCACTGTATGGGTTTTTTATCGGTGTCTAATCGCAGAAACGTGGTCAACTGCCCTGATATTAGGTGACCTTTCGACGCGATTTTGATTTTTTATCGGGAGGTGCATCGTAGACCATATCGGAGCCATATCGTAGTAGGTGGACGCCGGACCTAAGACACTTTTCTGTATGCCAAGCACACCTAGGGACAATGCAGGTCTACGTTATTCAACTCTTAGAATAATCTAGGCTCGCACATAAAAACCCTATCTGCATACCAAGAAGACCCACGGACGATGTGGGTCAACTTTATCCAACATTCTTGGACGACCTAATGAACGACTAAGACTGTCTTAGCGAATGAACTAAAATATTATTGAACACTTGCATGAGGTGCAGAAAAAGGTCTTCATAAACGAGCTTATACACTATTCAACTGTCACAGGCTTCCGTTTGATATTGGACAAACGATAACTTGATTAAGGTAGAACTACCCAGGACAGCCATACGACCTTTACTATCATCGTTAGTAAAAAACTAAATGGACCCCATCTTGAATATCATTCAACGATAACCTTCGTATGAAATCCCCCTGTACCTGGTACATTCATAGGCATGAACTATTCAACGCACTCGTGGGCTGCCCCAGTTGACGGACATTCGTGATTAAACAGCAGTATTATAAGAGGGGCTCTTCATCGTAGAAGGTTGTCACTCTGTTTTCTCTGAATGTGGTCGATCGAAATGAGATCTATTTTCAGGTCTCGCGTGTTTCCGAGAACAAAGCAATCATATAATGATGTGGGTATATAAAACTAGCTTTAATATAACAAATATGAAAATACAAGGGTGGTTCTCAAGCTTTAGTTATAGTGTCTATTTTATTGCCCTAACTCATGCACGCATTCCATATTTAGTGAACAAAAATAGACGCTTCACGGAATTCGTAACGAAACATATGGAGATAAAACAACACAAGGTTTATGTGCAGCGAACGTACTGCATAAACCCATTAAGATTTGATTGGTTTATAATTAGCAGTTCCACCATAGCAACACAACAAAGGAGGTTTCCCTGCATGGTAGCCACACTAGTAGTAATCGGCGTCTTGATTCACTCGGCACCACCTCGAGGGGGAGGGAGATATCGTAGAGATAAGGCCGCAGATAAAAGCTGCTACATTCCATCCATGATTTACCACAGTCATAAAACGCTCCGATGAATAATTAATCTGCAAATAAGACGCGATTAAAACGGTGTTGATGGGCGTGATTTACTCAGATTGCCGGTGATTTATGACTGCAGGGTACCTGGGTTCTTTTTTCTCTATTTACAAGTACGTAGGACCGGTTCGTATAGCATCAATCAGTGTGCTGTGTCTGATGTAACGTTACCAGGCAACTCACACCTCACTGTGCCACTCCGGGCAAAGAAACAAAAATCGTCCTTTGGTTTTCTTTTGCGGATCTGATTACCTTTTGTCTGTAGCATATAAACACGTATTATAGCGTCTTTCAATGGGCCTACTATTGTGCACTGATCTGCAGTCGGCAGCAGACAAAATGTTCTTTGGGTGCACCGATGCAATATCGGTCAGAAATCGTCTGCACTTTTTTTAATGTGTTTGTCCACACTATATAAAGTCAAGGGGCCTAGACGAGCTAGGTATAGGCCTGAAGATTAAGGGAGTTAGAACTCAAACACCAAGGTACTATGTACTACTATGAGCCAAGAAACCTAATTGGTTTTAGTATCAGATTCCTCAGCTTATATATACAGACAGCAGGTGGCATCTTGCTGCATGTTGAGCTTGCAAGCTCTGTGATGTGATTGGCTGCTGCACCAAAAGCCAATGGGGATTGACCAGTCCTGTTCCGGTCTGTCCGGCATGCCCTCTCACATCAACGACAACTCAGCTCACATCAATGAAAACTCAGGTGTCATGTTTGCATGACCTGTTTTCATGTGGGCAGACTGCGAACTAGAGTGGGGGATTAGGGGGTGGTTGTGGCCCCTAAGATTCGAGGTAAACTCTCGACTGCAGAGCCGTCCCAATGCATGAGAAAATATTATGTAAGGAGGTCAGAGTGAAAGTCGGGGTTTGCTGCGAATGCAGTCATTGGCTACTCGGTCTACTGTATTCCTTATATGGAATTAAGGTAATGGGACAACTCCATGGTGATAAGGAGGGTAGACTTGCCATTCACTACATGGCTGCAGTACAGAAAACATCAAGACAGAGGAGGAGCAGCCACAAAATTGCCAACATCTTAATTCCGTCATTTTTGTACTAATAAATGCATGCAATTTAGATGACTAATCTCTGTGCATAGAAACCGATAGAGTTAATCATAATGAATAGGGTTGTGGAGACCAGAACTTTACAACTAGCCTACTTCTAGTCATCGATATTAAAATATACTACAGTTTTAAAAATATTGCATGTTTATAAAAATGTTTACCATTACAGTAGAAACCCACCTAACGGACACCCCGCGTAAGCGTCACCCCGCATTAATAGACACCTTTGCTCGGAACGGTTCCCTCTATTAGATGTTTATTTTAACCTCGCGTAAGCGGTCACCCCTCGTAAGCGTCCACTTTGGCTCGGAACGGAAGTTGTCCGCTTACGCAGGGTTCTACTGTATATCTAAAACAATATCACATTGATTTTCGGACACTGGAACAATCAAATGGAAAATGTAACTATGATTGTATCATAATTCCAATATGAAAATATTGATTTCATAAACGTGTCCATCATAAAGTTGGTGTTATCCGGTGATAGCCTGAGTGAATGCCGCAGATTCTACAATTCCCCCAAGGTGGCCCAAGTGTTCCTGCTGTACCCGCATTCATAATCGAAAGCAAATTCCTTGTCAAATGATTGATTTGTATGTGTTTATGGTCAACATGGCTATGTATTTATGTTCCACATATCTTTACAAAACAAATCATGAATATTGACATACCATATTGAAGTAAATGACTTTGGTATAGAGCATCTCGCTTTCCTTTTGTATTCCTTCCAAGTTTTAAACCTTTCTGTCCGTGATTATTTCGGCTCATTACCCTCATGTTGACCAACGTATAACCACCCCCAAAACTAATGACCATGAATCGTAGCCATGACAACAACGCGCCCATCCCATAATAGTCCGGTATTTAGTCACGTGACCGAGCAGATGACCAGCCAATCACAGTAAGGCTAACAGATGACTTCTTAATGGCGGCCCCTAACGAATAACCTCATTACCAACCCACCTCTCGCCACGCGCGCGAGCCGGCGAGACTTGAGAGCGCGACACGTGACCATCCCGCGAGAGGGCGCGGCTGTATCGTATCTCATTGGTCCGCGCTGTCCACCCGGGGTTAGCGCCACCTAGTGGCCAGTGGAGATAAAGTCAGCATCACAAAGCCGGCTTATTGTAAAGAGGTGAAATATGCGGCGGGCTGGGCTGGAGGTGCGGGCCGACAGACGGCAGGCGGATTACGGGTATGAATGCGGAGAGGCGGCCTCATTGTGGGCCGGGCCAGTCTGGCACGTCATCGATGTATATTAAACGTCATGGCCATTAGGGGACAGTCTTCAAACGTCGCCTGACAGCAGTAACTCAGCTGCGCACTTCCCCGTCCGCAGATCGTGGCTCTGTTTACACGAGCCGGCGTTTTAAATTGCATACTTTAGTGTTTCTATTAGCGTGTACCTTTGAAGTTCTTTTTCCTTTTTCAGCAGTGTCTATATTCAAATTCTGAAATTATTTCGAATTCATCAGGATTCTTCTTATCTATTAGGTAATATTTTGAAATTGTGTGATATTTTCCCTAATGGAATATTATTTTGGAGGTTAATTTAGTCGTTTTTCTTTTAGAAATAAAGAGCACTCGAAACTGTAGCAGCGTCAATCGATGTAAGTGTGGACTATCATACAGAATG